>OX336380.1:9959107-10559107 GCA_946902895.1 Fragum fragum | reverse complement strand
TTATTTTTCACGCTAGATGACACTTTTTTGCCACAATTGTCTTGATATTTTGTCAGAATTTTTTACTTCATTATATCTCAATTATTTTTGAATGTAGGTCACCTTTTGTCATCAAATAGGTCTCAAAGTCAAATCATTGAAATACCTTGTATGCACTCTAGAGGCCGCAGACTTGGCTAAGCTGGCTTGATATTTGATAAGAATGTTTGACTTTATGACATCTCAACCATGATTGAGTTATTTTGGGTCACTTTGGAGAAAAATCTTGGCCACTCAGTCAAATCATAGAAATACTTTGTACGCTGAGGCTGTATTTTTGGCTCAATTGGTTTGATTGACAAAATGTTTGTCTTTATGAATTTGGATAACTCTTGAGTATAAAATAGGTCAATAGGTCAAGACTAAGAAAAGCCTTTTGCGCTCTCTTGAGCCCTCGTTTTTGGAGCAAATGTCAAGAATGTAGTCTCAATTAAATCTCAGGGTCACATGTAGAAAAAACTAGGTCACTAGGCCTTATCTAGAGATATCTCCCTGCAATTTACCTTCACAAATATAGTACCTTGAAATTGTGTAAGAATGTTGGTCTTTGATATCTTTGACAAACTCTGATAAAAGGTCTTTATATGGCAAATTTAGTCACTTGTGCTCGTTTAATTCTGAAGTCATTAACTTGAGTGAGCACTTTTTGGTCAATACCTATGTTTCTTAAAGTACATAATGAATTTCAATCAAATTTCACAAAAATGCACTCAGTATCAAGAAAAGGTGTGCTTTTTTATTTTGGTTACGGTCAATTTACTCTCCTCATGGAGTCATGGAGTCCTTACTGGGTTGTAATTATTTCCACTAATGGTCTACTTTTCAATTCATTTCTCACAGGGTATTTTTTCTCGATGTTCCAAATGATTCAGTTCTGGAAAGACTTACACTCCGTAATACAGACCCGATTACTGGCGAACGATATCACATGCTTTACAATCCTCCGCAGTCACAGGAAGTGAAGGAGCGCCTACAACAACACCCATCAGACACAGAGGATGCTGTCAGACAAAGACTGTCGCAATATCACACTTATGTAGAAGAGATAGCTGACTACTACACAGACGGACAGAGAATCAATGCTGATCAAGATCCACACACAGTGTTTGAGTGTATTGAAAGCATGCTTGTCAATCCTTTACCTAAACATTATCCTTAATACTGTTCCTTTATAGCACAGAGATATGTTTACATTTCTAAATGGTACTTCTATATCCTTTTTGTTTGATTAGTACAAAACTGAGATGAGTACACTATACACTAACTCTATGTATAGAAAAATGGAAACTATATAACTCAAAATGAGAAACTTTAAAGTAAAGCTCATACTGTTGAAAGAGGTACTAGCATTACATAGAGTTTCAAATTTTTAAAAGTTACACATTTATTTCTGACGTAACAAGTTCCCATGATGCCCTTAGCTCAAATTTCCGCATACAATCTGAAGTTGTGGACAACATTCAGAAAACGTGTGGAAATTCTTCAGAAATACAAAATTTCCGAAAATTCCGCAAAAGTGGATCCACAAAATGCGGATATTTTTCTGAATAACGGAAAGAATGCGTAAAAAATGAACCTTTATTTTTCTTGCCTGCGGAAAACATGTGGAAAAATGGAACTAAGCTTTTATGTCCTGTGGATAAGATGCAGAAAAATGGAACTTTAATCTCTTTTTTTCCTGTCCATGGCCTTCTTCAAATAAAAGAAGAGCACTTTTCAAAAATCATGACATTGATGACCTCAGTTAAATCAAATCTTTTCAAATATTCATTTTATAGAGTTCCCAGATTGTCATTTTTTTGCACGACAGGTAACATATAAGGAAAGATTCTTATGAAAATCAAGGTGTTAGAGCAAATGCGAATTTCTGTGTCTGAATACTCCACTTTTCACTTTCTATTTCCGCAATTCTCCATGCGTATATTTTAACGCAATTGTGAATTTTCAAATGCTTTCCGCATGTCCATGTCTGCGTGTTTTTTTCTGCATACTACATTTGACTTTGAAATGCGGAATTCCGCGTCTGAATTCTCCGCATTTTATGCCGAAATCTGTGGAAAGGTTGCGGAAATCCGCATTATTTGCGGAAATTTGAACTTAGGGTGGGAAATTATACCTTTGTTATATTGAATGCATAAAAGGATTACAATGTTTTTCTTGATTACTAATAGCCTGATAAGTGACACTATGACCAACCTTGACATTTTTAACATGACTGAGATTGACGTGCTCAAGGTTAGCTTTTGTGACTGCCAAATGTATGTCTCCAATCCTGTTTCAGTTAAACATCTTGGGATGTCTGCAATTTCTTAAAACATCTTTCACTTTGGCCGGGGAGCCAATCTTGATGAAACTTGACAGGGATGTCCTTTAGTTGGAGCTCTACCATCAGCCTTAAGAGCTGGTCACAACAGCATTAAAGAGAGCAAAAATAATAGTATCTTTAAAGATATTCCTTTCTGAAACAAAAGGTAGAGAGCTATGTTAATTAGTAAGTGACAGTTCCTAGTGGACCAGATTTTCTTATACTTTAACCCTGGGATTTTATTAGTGATACGCCTGAATGAAATTTGCCTTGACTCAACCACATTTTACTTAAAAGAAGTAAATCTTCTTCTCTGAAACAAAAAAGACCTGGGGCTTTGTTATTTTGTGTTTAACATCTCTATTGAACCTCTATCATATTTGTGCCGTGGCCATAGTGCTGAACTCTCAAGCACAAGGTCCAGGTTGCAGCAGATATCCTTTCTGACATGCCTTTAACCAATGGGTGAATAATTGTAAGCCTTAGTGGGACGGAGAGCTAGAGGCTCGAAAAGGATGATGTGAGAAATACCCGGAATCCATAGTTGGGTGCTCAAGCCACAGCAATATGACAGAAATACTTTTAACTGTTTTAAATCAATAGAGCTATGTTACGCTAAAAGGGTGCTTAATACCTTTTCACTTAATGTTTTGTGTATTTTGGACTCTGGAATTAAACATTTTCCTGTTTCTTTATACAATTAAAGAATGTTCTTAAAACTTTTTTGTGACAGGCACTTACGGCTCTTGTTTCTCCTTAATTTGAAGCATGTACTTATATGTTGTATTAAAAGTGTTCGAATTTTCACATTAGTATATTATTTATTCGATGCATGGGCCTTATTGTTAAATTAATATGAATGAAAGATTGACCTCATTTGCTATTTGTTGTTCATATTCAGAGATATGCTTATCTCAATGTCTATGCTGAGCTGATATTTGTAATTGATGTATGCAAAAAGATATATGAATTAAAATAAACGTTTATTTTGAAAATATGATTGATATATGATTGGGGATTTTGCTGATTAGTTAGTTTTTCTTCTTTATTAAAATATACCCTTTTCTAAATGTTCAACGTTGTTTGCATGTTATCTGTTAATGCTTTCACCTTGTGTGTATTTGTTTAAGATTTTGTTTTAGTAACACGCATATGAAAAACAAGTTGTAAACTGGGTCTATTGAACTTTCCGATAACAGAAATTTCTTCGATGACGACAGGGTATGGATTGTTAGCCTCGGTCTAGTCAATAAAAAATTAAAGGGAATGGACGGAGGCGGGCTAAACTAGCTCTTTCTATATCATAGCAATCTGTGGAAAGTCTAAACTGGGAGAAATTAGATAGAATTGGTTATAAGTTGCCTTATTTCAAAAAATTATGTTTGGAAAGAATTTCACGTATCAAGCTATATTACCCGAATATTTCCTCGATATAGTCGTATTTTGTCGGATATAGTCAGATTTAGAATTTAGTTATTGAAAGAGTGTTTAAGCAGGAGTAACATTTCTGCAATTAGATACAAAGTTGATTTCACAAAAAATATCCTGCCAAATAGGCTTTCCTTCAAAATACATGTAGACAATGAAAGATTTCCGGAGGTAAAATCACATTTTTGAGCGGAAGAAGGGGGTATTTGTCAATGTTCCTAAAAGTTCACATACAATTTGACCCTTGCTACAACAAACCAAGGGATCCCATGTACACGATCACAAAATGTAGTTTGCCAAAGGACGATGTAATTCAAAACAAAGGTCGGTGCAGAAATTATGTATTTGGGTGAATGAAATATGAATCACGCTAAAATCAGATTTTTTGGAAATAATTATGAAAGTGTAAATGATTGTATTCTTACGCTAGTAAATCGCCTATGTTCAGAGGGGAGCTTCTGAAAGAGATTGAAACTAAAAAGAGAAAATCCACACATTTACTCTTTTGAGATTATAAAACATGGCCAAGAATAGTTTGAAACAATTGGAGAGTTTGAAAATTACTTTGATCAATTACGTAAGTATTGCGCTAATGTGGCAAATATAAATTTTGTTTGATTGAAAATGACTTCAATTATTTGTCTTCTATCCGGGGTAAAAATGATTGAACACATGGAAGGCAATGGGCCCCTACCGATATACGTAGTTACTCCGCTTTATCAGTTACTTCCCTTGAACTCTGGGTAGTTCAGGTCTCTATTTGTACACTATTTTATATAGGAAGATTCAAGTATAGCTTTGAAATTCGATGTTTTTCATAATATAAAAATTAATGAAACTTTTCTAACTCATTCTTGTAATTGTTAAAGTTCCGTGGTGAATTTATTTAGAAGCTAAATCACTGAAAATGGCACAATTATCATAAGTCACCTCGTCACACTTAGAACTCTACCACATTCGGAGCAGCTCGCACCCGAGATAAATAAACAGGTTTAATTTTTTAACTGTTACAAGTTTCTGTTCCAAACTGGACACTAAATACTTTAAATAGTCAAGATTTATCACCCTGTGATAGATAACGCTTGTCAGGTCAATAATTTCTACCATGTAGGATGATTGCTTTTTAAATTGTACTCTCTTTTAATTGTCATCTGCAACTTCTTAGTATTTCGAAAAGTCTAAAATTTTGAGAAAACAGGAAAGTGTTGAGGGCTTTTTTGCAAGGAAGGGTTATAGGCCTAATTCTAGAACTGCAGCCTTTTACTTTTTAATGTAGTGATATTATCCTATTGCACCATATAGGGATTTAAAATAGCATTTGATTAAGCCATAGCCTGGGTGGTAGGGTATAATGTCTATGTGGGTCCACCCTGGTCCAAAAAAAGATCCGGGTTCTGCAGTTAAGGAAATTTTGGAATTGACAATTAATGCCTGGGAGGTAGAATATAATTTGTGTGTAGGTCCAATTGACCCGGGCTCTGCAGTTAAAGCAAATTATGATATTGACAAGATGAATGAATTTGAATAGTCTTTTGAATGGTATAGATCAGAACGGAAATGGTTTGATTGTGTGAAAAACTTTCAGATGTTAAAAACATGAAAAAATAAGACCCATTAAAACTGCATTTCAATAAGTCACACCGTCACTTAAGTATTGTCTTGACCGAAGATTAATTGACTGAATGGGGTTTAACGCCACGTGTAACAGTAGTTCAGTCATATCACAGCGGCTGGAGCACCTTACAATGGATTCCTGTTATTTCTCACCCCAGTACTACCTCTACATCCTTACCTGGCCTCCAACTGCTATCCCACTTAGGTTTACGATTATCCACTCATTGGTGAGAGACAAATGTCTGAAAGAATATTGTGCTGCTGCTGGAGATCGAACCTATGACATCCTATTTTGAAGTTGGACCGAAGATAAACAATAACAACACACATTTATTGAACTGACTTACCTTACATTTTATTTCAAGCCACTTTTAATAGTATATTTCAGTCATATCATGGATGCTTGAGCACCTACCCCTAGATTTCTGGTAATTCTCACACTAGTGCAAAAACAAAATCCTTTCTGTGCCCCCAGCTGCTCATTAGACTTAGGTTTACAATTATCTACCCATTTGTGGGAGGCAAATGTCTGAAAGGAGTTTTGTCCAAGCTGGGATTGAATTCGTGACCTTGCAACTGGGAATGGCATATGCTACTAAATGTGCTATGGCCGCAGTCCCGGAAAGTTATGGCAATGCGTTACAGTGTTATCAATAGTCTTTATTTAACGCATCAAAATGTGGAGTTGAGTGGGAATAGGTTCAAGAGCATATGCCAATTGAAATGCATTGTACAATCCAGTTAGCTCAGTTTGTAACACACTTTTTGCTAAATTCACAAGTTGTGATTTCTATTCCCAGCTAAGCTATAACTCTTTCTGACATTTGACAAAAGCCATTTTAACATTGTCCTATCTGTATTTCTCTCCAATGTAAAAGTGATTATAAGTACAGTGTAGTTCCCTAAGTAGATGAGCATTTGGTGGCCCATATTGATTGTCCCGGTTTCACTATTGAGAAGAATGACAAGAAGCCATGGTTAGGTGACCAGGTTCTGCATGATAACTGAATAACTGTTGCAATGGACATTAAGTGAGAAACAATCAATCCAAATGAAATGGGTTTAAATCTATGCAACAAGGAATTAAAACTACATGCTTTAACCCATCATTATAGATTGTACAGTTGTGTGGAAAATCAGATTTGCTCTACTTTTCTATGGGCAAGTAAGACATTTTACTTTTCCAGAATTTAAACAAACTTGTCTCCTGTTCAGTTCCGGTCCTTGGCTCCATATCGGAAGTATCATTGTCTCCTTTTTGTACTGTTCTCCAAAAAGAGATGGAGCCCGAGATTACCGGGTGTGTAAAAGGTGAAGAGATAGATTTAGAGAAATAGTTGTTGTTAATGAAGAAAATGCTATTTTCATTCTTCACTAACATCAATGTTTTACACACTTCACTATAGAATCACCATAATTTCCCAATATATAACAAGTTTTCTTAACCCATTTCCATGGCAAAATTTTAGACTGGTCTGAATTGAAAGGAGTTACAGAAGACAATATAAAGTTTATCAAATTTTAGATTTTTTTTTCTTACTGGGTAGAAAACATTGTTGAAAATGAAGAAATTGCTCGTTGCAAGCAATTTCTTCATTTTCCACAATGTTTTCCAATTGTTTTTCTTGAGGGGAATAAAAAGTGTGACTGTATGGGAATGGGTTAAGATCTGTTTTGTACCATTCCAAGATATGCCCAGGTATTTACTAGTCCTTTGGCAAGTTGCCTTGAACAATGCACTTTTTCCCAAGTAGATAAACCTGTGATGTCAGACAAATGGGCATGTGAATTCCACACCCATGAGTTTGGACCATCAAACCTTGGTGAAGAAAAACAATTTTTCAAAGGGGTCTTGCATGGCTAAATGGTAAGGTCTGCAGACAAATTGTAATCAACAAGAAGTCAAGGATTATGGCTTTGAATCCCAGCTGCACCACTGGTCATGTGGGTTTGTCCTTGGGCAAGACATTTCAGGGCTCAAGCCTAGCACTAGTGGTACACAATAAATAAGTGAACTTTACTGTGAAAGAATATTCAGGGTGGCATTAATCCTAATTCAAACAAAACCTTCTTAAATCTTTACAAAGTTTAAGACATACTTTGTCAAAATTCAAAGAAGTTTTAGACAACAATGAAATTATAGTGCAATTTGAAAAGTGATTAACCCACAGAATAGAAACTATAGTGGAAAAAGAAGATATTACTTGTTACAATGCTTTCAAAAGTATAAAGTCTTAAGGACTTATAAAGCAGGGATTGCACAGGAAAGTGTTAAATAAAAGAAAATGCCTATTAAGAACATACAACTTTTTTGCAGTCTAATAAGAATTAATGCTTTCAGACTCAATTAAGATGGTCAGTTAATATGCTCTCCACATGGAGTTTATTGCTACAAGCTAACATCTGCTGTGTTGACTTGATTACTCATTTATCAATGTTGTCAACACAAAGTCTATTGTTTTTCAAATTTTAATTGCAAGTTCATATCACCCAATGAAATGCAATGTCATTGACATCACTGTTCATGCAAACAATCAATATCTTGTATCCATTAAAGGGGTGATCGTTTAGCTCACCTAGTCACAATATGCTCATGGTGAGTTTTTTTATCCTTTAATGTCGGGCATAAATTCAGCAATACCACTTAAGATTTCACAATTTTTGGCGGATTTCCCAAACTTGCAGAAATTTCTGAATGGTCATTAGGAAGATCCCTTTTGACTTTGATGACATTCTGTCCTATTTTACGGTAAAAGTGTTCTTAATGCCAGTTTCTTCTTTACAATGCAACAGGTGATTAATATTGGCTCAATCTTTCTCAAACTTGATGGAAGTGGTTATATAGTAATGAGGAATATTTCTATTGAAAAGAGTGACATTCTGTTAAATGTCACATGAAAAGATGCCTTAGTGAACATTTTTCTCAGCTGATTTAGCCCAGTTGTTAATGCAAATTATGCAATGTTCTCTCAATCCTGGGACTGTGAGTTTGAACTCCTTCTCAGCCAACATTCTCTCTTACAGCTCATCACTACATGCATCATATGGCTCTCACTTATGGTCATATGAGCTGTAATGTGCCTAAGTTGTATTAAAAGTGGAAGGTTGTAATAGATGTAGCTTGTGGTTTTACTTGTGTGAGAAATGACAGGAGCCATGGTTAGGTGCACCAGTCATATGATATACATTTATCAGAAATACTTTTGAAAGTGGCCTCAAACATCATTCAATGAATAAACCTTGATGACGATTTCCTATAATTACAGCTATACAAGTTTTGCGCCATCTCTTACATGCAAAGAAGATCCTTGTATTGGATATCATAAAAAGGGGCCTTTACCCTTTCCTGTTTGTCAAAATTTAAAATTGTTCAATTTGAAAGAAGCTGCAGACAACAATTAAAAGAGAGTGCAATTTAAAGTAACCAACGTACAGGGTAGAAATTATTGTGGAAACAAGAAATTGCTTGTTACAAGAAATTTCTTCTTTTCCCACAATGATTTTGTCAGTATGAAACCATAGGGACCTATGAATCAGGGATTAAAAAGGAAAGTGTTAATGACAATTGCCTTGTTATGACTTACAAGTCAAAAATCTTGGCTTAGTCTATGTGTTTTATGCTGTAGGGGAATTCCCTTTTTTTTTTAAGCTGTCGGGAAGTCCCACTATCAAATATAATAGCATATTACACCCAATATCAAGAGAAACTGGGCCATTCATACAGGTTAACAAAATGTTAGACTGATCCAAGTTAAAAGAAGTTGCAAACAACAATTTCATCATGACTTGAATTATGATAATCTTTGTCTTTTGGGAAAAAACTTTGTAGATAATGAAGAAAATGGCTTATAACAAGCAATTACATTGTTGTCCACAATGGTTATCAAAGCTTTTGAAATGACAGTCATCAAAAAGTGGAATGGTGTGGGAATGGGCTAGGTGAAAATATCCTAGCAACTCAAACCCATTGTCACACAACAAATTTTAGATTGGTTCTAATTGAAAAATTTACTTGTTTCAAGCAATGTCTCCTTTTCTCTCTAAGCTTTCTGTGGTCATATTTCCTCAGGTTGCCAAAAAGCAAATTGTCTGGTCATGGGTTAATAAGTCAAGTTTGTAGAAAGAATCATAATGCTAACAAAATAGTTATTTTCCATCAAATATCATATTAGAAGGGGACTTAGTGTCTTTAACAGCTTTGAAGCTCATTTTATATTTTTATGCCCCCGTATCGAAAGATAGGGGACATGTTGTTTTACCATTGTCAGTCTGTCTGTCATTGAGTCTTTCTGTTTGTCTGCAAAACTGAACCAAAAAACTTAACATTGCCTATTACTACCAGCATATTCAAGATACATCTCCATAATAGGCATCTCCTCTTTTCAAGGTCAAGGTCATGTGATGAGGTCAAGGTCACATAACAAAAAAAACCCCACCCTCTCATGTACGGTGGTGACATTGTGTTTCACAGACACATCTTGTTTGCCTTTACATTTTCTCCACCATATTTAAGATATTTGTACGGTCATTAATTTAATTGTAATTAAATATCAAAGGTTTGTCACAAAACTGTAGTAACTCTTTTTTTCGTAAATTTTACAAGAGAGAGGAAAAACATTCTCAATTTGTCATTTCTAATTTACTAAAGGAAAAAATCTGAACATATTTTCCTTTTTTTCATTAAAAGAAAATATAAAAGAAGAGAAATTGGAGAAAAGTTGTATATAATGAGTTATAATTATGTAAATGTGTGACAAATTCTTGCAATAACACAATCCAAAATAAGTATTTCAATACAAAAAAAAATAATGTTTTATTAGTTTGATTTTGGGCCAATTCTAACTCTGGCTGAAGGGGATTTGACTCTGTCATGACCCAATGAAATATATTCTTATAAATTTTCCACAGAAAATATTTTGACCCTATAAAGTAATTTCTTATAATTTTTCCACAGAAAATACTTGATGGATTTAAAACAAATTTCACAGGGAATATCCTTGGGCTACCCTTTTTCTGATTCCCTATGTTAATCTGAAATGATTTTTCCTTTTTTTATTGGCAAGTCCAATCCCCATAAAATGATTATGTATAGTGAAAAATCCTTTTATCAGAACCTTTGGTCAGGTTTCAACCAAATTCCACAACAATAGTTCTTGGAATAGCTTTCTCATATTTCTGAAAACATGGCTTTTATATACAAAAAAGATTCTTGGGTGATCCCTAATCATGCAGATCCCTTATTATAACCATTAAAAAACAAGGGGCTTTTATAGGCCTGTGTTTGTGGTAGATGTGCCATTTGAAAAAAGATTTTCATATACCTCGGAGGTAAAGATGGCTCAAGGTAAAATATTCAAATTGAGCTTGTCCTGAGTATATCTCATACATTTTTGGCTGGATATAATATGAATAACTACATTTTTTCAACTTGAAGAGTAGATATACCATATGGATGAAATTTTCAGATAGTTCAAAGGTCAAGGTCACAGCTCAAGGTAAATTTTTGGCGGGCTACACATGGCATCTCTGGATGACTTTCTAATTTATCATACCCCCCAACCTAGGAAGTAGAGAGGGGTAAATTGGTTTCACCATATCTGTCTGTCCATCCATAGACATTGTCATTTTCGTTTCTTTGCTCCAGCCCAATCAACAATTGACCTACAACCTTCATACTATACAATTGTTGCCAATGATCAAAGGAAGTGCCCTTATGTTTTGGTTCAGGTAGGTCAAAGCTCAAGGTCACAATCGAACTTTGATTAAAACTGTTTCTGTGCTCTAACTCATAAGCCATTAGACCCATTAGACCTAGGACCATGAAACTTTATATACATACTGTCCAAGGAGGTGCCCTAACAATGAAAGTCTTTGGTTGCTTTAGCAACTGGGAGAAAAAAACTTCTGCTCCCTAAGCATTAGACCAAAATACTTCAAATCTTTGTCACAAGATCAACTTCAGCTCTCAGATATTAGTTCTCAGATTGTACATAGAGATAAAGAAAGAAATCTCTTAAAATCTCCTCCTGCAAAACCATAAGGCCTAAAGCTTTCAATTTTGAAAATTGCCTCATGATACTTTACAAAAATTCTTCAAATTGTTATTCTGAGATCAAAATAAGTCCTTTGTTGTTAGATCCTTGATTTTACCTAGAGATGAAGAAGGTCTCGAAGGCCAATAGATTTCAATTTCTGTATGTAACATTGTCCAATGCTCTATCAAAATAGATAAAATCATTACTCTGAGAACAACTTAAGCCCTGAATAGTGGGTTTCTGTATTTTGCATAGATAAGGAGGGAAATCTTTAAATATCTTCTCCCAAACACTAAGGCTTCGAGTTTCCAAATTTTGCATATGATATCCCCTTATAATACTCTACCAACATACTTCAAATTGTAATTCCAAGATCACAGTAAGCCGTATGTTATGGGTTCCCTGGATTTTTCAAAGAGATAAATGAAGAAAATCTTTGGAAATCTTCTCCTCCAAATATGTAAGGCCAAAGGCTTAAAAATTTTGCATATATCATCTCAATATGATTCTCTACCAAAATACTTTAGATTATTACTCTGAAAGCAAAGGAAGCCCTATATAGTGGGTTGCCATATTTACCTAGAAGTCTGAAAATTCTTCTCATCCCTTGCAAATTTTGTATACAGAACTAATCCATGGTAGCCTACAATAAAGCTTTAATATATTTCTGTAATGTACTTAAGCCCTTTGTTGTGTTTTCCTAGATGTTACCTAAAATTAAAAAAAAAGAAATCTTTAAACATCTTCTCTCAATTAAACCATGAGACCTAGAGCTTTCAGATTTTATATGCAGATCACCTCACGGTACTCAATTAAAAAATTCTGATTTTTGGTCTTGGATCAACAAAAGCCCTATGTAGTGAGCCCATGTTTTTCATGCAATAGTTAGACAATTAAGATAACTTCTCTGTCCTTAACAAATGAGATATGACCTTTCAGTTTATTCATGCAGAATCATCTAAATGTTATTGTGCCTAACTCTCTCAAATTATTACTTGTAGATGAACATGAGCCTTTTGTTGTGGGTTCCTAATTTTTTCATAGAGATAAGAAAATCTTTAAAAAATCATAGCCTAAATCTTTCAAATTTTGCATGCAGAAACTTGGCCTAGAAACTTCAATGTCGAAGTTTTTGAACATAAGCCCTATATTGTACATTTTCAATCATGGAGTAATTAACCCTTTACAAGACAACAATATTTTAGACTGGCCCAATTTGAAAAAAGTTGCAGATGATAATTTACAATTGGTGCAATAAAGAAAATCTTCATCTTTTAGGGTAGAAAACATTGTGGCTATTTGAAGAAACTGCTTGTCACAATTAATTTCATCATTATCCTCAATGTTTTCCAAAGCTTTTTTCTTGAGGGGCATCAAAAGGTGTAACTGTGGTGGAATTGGTGAAGAATGAAATCTTTAGAAATTACATCTCCTAAAGCAGAAGTCCTAAGAGCCTGTAATTTTTTTATTCAGAAGCTTTCTGCTTAAGTTCCTAAATTATATTACTCAGAGTACAATATAAACCGTATGTTTAGGTTCCCTTGACTTCACAAAAAGATTCCAAAGGGAATCTTCAAAAATTGTCTCTCTAAAACAAGTCCAAAGTCTTCAACATTTTGCATGCAAATTGTTGCCTTATGGAACCCCACTACAATACTATAAATGATAACTTTTTTATAAATATAGGCCAAACTAACCATCAGAGTTCAACCAAACTTCACAGAATGAGCCAAAGGTCATGCTCTTTCAACATGCTTCAAAGAATTGATATCAATGAAGAACACTGGTTGCCATGCAACTGGAAGAAAACATCCTCTCCTCCCAAATCACAAGACCTAAGGCTTTGATATTTGGTACGTATCAATGCCTATTTACTATCTACCAAAATACTTCAAAGAATTACTGTAATCTGAAAATTAGCCCTTTCTATACGATCCCTGGTTTTACAATGGAATAAAGAAAGAAATCTTCTCCCAAACCATAAAGCCCTGAGCTTTTATTTGATGGGGGGGGGGGAAATCTAAAGTCATCACTCTATAAAACAGATTTAAATTTTGTTATCTTTCATTTGTTTTTGCCTATGAGTTGTATGGGGATATATGCTGGTTTAATTGATTAATTGAATGGGGTTTAATGTCACTTTTAACAGTATTTCAGTCATATTGCGGCGGCTGGAGCACCTAAAAATGGATTCCTGGTATTTCTCACATCAGTACTACAACTACATCCTTTCCTAGCCTCCAGCTGCTATCCCACTTAGGTTTACGATTATCCACCCATTGGTTAGAGACAAATGCTGGAAAGAATATGTGGAAAGAATATGTGCTGCCCCCGAGGATCGAACTCATGACATCCCATGATTGAAAATTAGGAGTCTGACGTGCTACAAACTGCGCTATGACGGCAGCCATATGCTGATTAGAACAGTATATCAGTAACATTTAATGGGCTTAACCCAATTACCACACAATGACGACTCTGACGCTCAAAAGAAGCAATTGGGAAAACATGGTCTGAAATGAAGTCTTCCCCCCAGTTAGTTGAAAAAGTCTAAAATTTTGAACTTTGAAATGTTGTCTGCAACCCCTTTCAATTTAGGCCAGTCTAAAATTTTGTCATTTGATAATGGGTTAATTTATGCATCTACATAATGCAGACAACAATGTGGTTGGATGCAGTTTGAAATGAAATCATTCTATGTAGTTGAAAATATTGTGGAAAAAGAGGAAATTGCTTGTTACAGCAATTTCTTCCCTTTCCACAATCTTTTCTCAAGTATAAAATCACAGCAAGGTAAAATCCCGAGTTGGAACAGGAAGGGATGAAATAGCAACAACATATCAATTGATTTAGTACATCATCGAAAGCATCTTGTTGTTACAGTTATTTTTGCCATTTCAATTTAAGATTACATGTACCTTTATTTTCACTTGTATGTCAAATTAGAAGTTAACTCATTTAAATACATGTACTTTGAAGAGAACAGCAAAATTGAAGTCAGTTGTTTGTTTGTTTGTATGGTAATTAGTTCCACACTTTAAAGATCTCCAGTTATATCATCACTTAGTCCACCTATCCCTTTCCTGTACAATCTCTGGTTTTAAGACTCCGTATCAGTAAATGTAGGCTTGGGCTTTGAATATCTTGCCCAAAAACATAGATACCTATGTGACAAGCAGTGAAGTCGTAGAGATTCGAACCTGAAATCCTCATTTTCTCTCATATTTTTAGCCTGCCCCTACTGAGACATGCAAAACCTTGGTTGATTGTTAACTAAACAGGCTAGCTATGAGGGAAACTTCTTGGCTTATTTCTGCCTTTTTTTCTGAAAATTAGCCCTTTTCTTTGCGATCCCTAATTCTAGTTAGAAATAAATATTGATATCTTTGAAAACCTTCTTCTCCTAAACCATTAGACCTAGAGCCTTTATACTTGTTAAGTATTGATGTCTATACTTCAAGGCATTTCCATATTCAGGAAATTAGTGCTATATGGTGGGATCATCAATATACCTAGGATTAAAAGAGAAATCCTTAAACATCTTCTCCAAAATTATTAGACAGAGGGCTTTGCAATTTTGTTTATATCGTAAAGCATTTAACCATCATACTCAGGGGAGTGATTTAGGACCATCATGGTCCTCTTTTTCCACTCAACATATCACTCTTTTGGCTCATGATTGATGCCTATGAAACATGGTAACATTACATCTATTGATGCTCGAAAAGGGGCTTTAATGACTAATCCATTGGTATTGCACTATAGATCATAATTTTCTGCTCAACTGGCTGAAAGCCATGGGGTTAATGACATGGCTTGGTGTCTGTCGTGCATCCAGTAGTCTCTCTGTCCGTAAGTTTTACTGTAAAAATCCTCTCACCAGAGTACTGAACTGAATTCAACCAAATTCACAGAAATGATTCTTGGGTGACTTTTTATCAGATTCCTTCAAAGAATTTTGACAGATGGAGAACATGGCTTAAATGGATGGAAACATTGTATGGTGAAAGCTTTAACAATCCACTCAGAAACCAGTGGATAAATTTCAGCCTTGTGTGACCCTGAATTAGATTCCTTATAACTAATTTGATCAGATGAAAATCATGTCTTTAACCCATTCCCACACAATGACACTTTCTGTCACCCCTCAAGAAAGACAATTGAGAAAATATTGTGTAAAATGATGCAATTTGCTTGAACAAAGCTATTTCTTCATTTTCCACAATGTTTAAAAAAAATGAAAAATTAGAAATATCACGGGATTCAATTTGTTGTCTGCAACTCTTTTCAATTTGCACTGGTCTAAAACTTTGTCATATTGATAAGGGTTAATTGGCAGGGCTAGCTTCCAAATATGGTGAAAACTTTAAAGAAACTTTTTCTCAGAAACCAGTTGATTGATTTCATTCTTATTTCACAGGGATGAGCCCTTGGTAACTTTCATCAGAGTATTTAAAAAATACTGATCGGATGAAAATGTGGGTTAAATGGGCAGGTCTTATTGTCATATATGGTAGATAGTGAAAACTTATTTCTCAGATACAAGTCGACTTATTTCATCAAAATTTCACAGGAATTATCTTTTGGAGATCCTTTATCAGATTTCTTCAATGAATTTGATTGTATTAAAAGCATTGCTTTTTGCCGGTGGGGGGCTAATTTCCATATATGAAATATATTCTGAAAACTTTAAAATCTTCACAGATGGATGAGGATTTTTAACCAAATTTCACAGGAATGACCTTCAGAATGACTTATTGTCAGATACCTTCATATAACTTTGGTCAGTCAAAAACATTGATTTTATGTCCATGGCATAGAATGGATATTTTGAAATTTTTGTAAATACCTTTTCATTTGAATGAATTTTACATACCTTAACTTGACTATTGTAAATAAGTGAAAAAATTTAAATGCTTTTTGTAGAACTTTTTCAAAGAATTCAATGCCCAGATTTATTTGGCAGATATGGCAAAGGTAATTCAGTCTATATTGAAATCTGTTGCCGTGGCAGTATTGATTTTGGTAGCATGTCAGACTCCTAAACAGCTAGGGTGTTCCAGGTTTGGTCCTGGATTTGTGGCAAATGTGCTTTCCGACATTTTAGGAGGCTTGGAAAGGGTTTAGTATTGTGTGCTTGTGAGAAATACTAGAGAGAAATACTTGCTACAAGCAATTTCCTTATTTTACACAATGTTTACAAATTGCTTTTTAGTGGTGTCAAAAAGCGCCATTGTGCGGGATTGGGTTAAAAGGTATTTTCCTTAACGATGCTTTCTGGTGATCTTGCGCACATAAGATAACTTCCATAAAGCGCAAGATCACCGGACACGACTGTATCAAGGTGCTACCGTTTTCATTGAGGCGTAAAACCTCTAATTGTCACGGTTACAATTCGTTGAATAACTTCACACACTTAATAATTTCACATGTGCCTTATTTTTAATCAAAAGACAGGTTTACACGCTGACAGAATACGTGTAGAAACAGTCATAGTGACATAGCCATTTCTTTAGGATTGGCTACGTTCCGTCTTCGTGTTTTCTGAGATGGAAGTTCCAGAAAAAGATTACGTAATACTAGATCTAATTGATCTTACAAAAACAATATGATCATGATATTTCATTTTGCCATGGGACGACCTTTTAAAAAGATTATTGGTTCACCGGAAGTTATGTCGAACGACTGTAGTGAAGCCGTTTCGGAGTTGTTTTTTTATAATAACGTTTTGGTTTTTAGCTCACCTGAGCACAACGTGCTCAAGGTGAGCTTTTGGTATCACCTTTTGTCCGTCGTGCGTCGGAAGTCGTCAACAATTCTTTAAACATCTTCTCCTCAGTAACCACTGGGCGGAATTCAACCAAACTTGGTAGGAATGTTCCTTGGGTGACCCTTCTCAAAAGTTGTTCGCGGATTTTTGATTGACCCCCAAATATGGGCGTGGCAGGGCGTGGCAGTTTTTGACTTTGAAATCTTTAAACATCTTCTCCTCAGTAACCATTGGGCCAATTTCAACCAAATTTTGTATGAATGTTCCTTGGGTGACCCTTTTCAAAAGTTGTTCGTGGAATTTTGATTTATGCCCAAATATGGGCGTGGCAGGGCGTGGCAGTTTTTGACTTAGAAATCTTTAAACATCTTCTCCTCAGTAACCATTGGGCCAATTTCAACCAAATTTGGCATGAATGTTCCTTGGGTGACCCTTTTCAAAAGTTGTTCGTGGAATTTTGATTTATGCCCAAATATGGGCGTGGCAGGGCGTGGCAGTTTTTGACTTTGAAATCTTTAAACATCTTCTCCTCAGTAACCATTGGGCCAATTTCAACCAAACTTGGCATAAATGCTCCTTTGGTGACCCTTTTCAAAAGTTGTTCGCGGATTTTTGATTGACCCCCAAATATGGGCGTGGCAGGGCGTGGCAGTTTTTGACTTAGAAATCTTTAAACATCTTCTCCTCAGTAACCATTGGGCCAATTTCATCCAAACTTGGCTTGAATGTTCCTTTGGTGACCCTTTTTAAAAGTTGTTCGCAGAATTTTGATTTATGCCCAAATATGGGCGTGGCTGGGCGTGGCTTTTTTTGACTTTGAAATCTTTAAACATCTTCACCTCAGGAACCATTGGGCCAATTTCAACCAAACTTGGTATGAATGTTCCTTGGGTGACACTTTTCAAAAGTTGTTCGCAGAATTTCGTTTCACGCCCAAATATGGGCGTGGCAGTTTTTGACTTTGAAATCTTTAAACATCTTCTCCTCAGTAACTATTGAGCCAATTTCAACCAAATTTGGTATGAATGTTCCTTGGGTGACCCTTTTCAAAAGTTGTTCGCAGAATTTTGATTTATGCCCAAATATGGGCGTGGCAGTTTTTTTTAACTTTGAAATCTTTAAACATCTTCTCCTCAGTTACAGTTGGGTCAATTTCTACCAAACTTTGCATGAATGTTCCTTTGATGACCCTTTTCAAAAGTTGTTCCTAGAATTTTGATTAATGCCCAAATATGGGCGTGGCAGGGTCAGGCACTTTTTTGACTTTGAAATCTTTAAACATCTTCTCCTCAGTAAGCATTGGATCAATTTCAACCAAACTTGGCATGAATGTTCTTTGGGTGACCCTTTTCAAAAGTTGTTTGCAGAATTTGGTTTCACGCCCAAATATGGGCGTGGCAGTTTTTGACTTTGAAATCTTTAAACATCTTCTCCTCAGTAACTATTGGGCCAATTTCAACCAAATTTGGTATGAATGTTCCTTGAGTGACCCTTTTCAAAAGTTGTTCTTGAATTTTGATTGATGACCAAATAAGGGCTTGGAAGGGTAGGGCAGTTTTTGACTTTGAAATCTTTAAACATCTTCTCCTCAGTAACCATTGGGCCAATTTCAATTTTGAATCATTTTACATTAGTCATGTGAGCGATTTTAGGGCCATTCTGGCCCTCTTGTTTTTTTTAATAATAACGTTTTGGTTTAAACATGTTTTATTTGCATTTAAATTATATGTACATAACAATCTAGACAATATATGGTATTTCATGCAAAAAGGATGAGAACGAAAGCAATGCTTATTATGTTCTTCTCCTTGTTGATCAATCAGGCGATGTACAATAATTTATAAACTAAGTACAATGTATAGTTTTGGTTAAACGTGAGAGAGAGAGAGGGAAGAGAGAGAGAGAGAGAGAGACAGACAGAAGAGAGAGAGAGAGAGAGACCAAGAGCGAAGAGATTAATACTGGGCACAGAAAGGCTCTGTAGAAATAAGAAATGTTTATAGGTTCGAATATAAAAACATAAATAATTGAGAAGTAACGGTAATGGTAAGAAGAGGGGTGTTCCGTGAGTGCTGGTACATGAGTATTTGATGACTATATAATAGACTCAAGACATTAAATACTGCTCTGCTCTAACGCGTGGCGAATCTAGTCAGAATTAGACCTGTTCCTAATGTATTTCTGTTTGTTTGTTTGTTTGAATGGAGTTTTACGCCGCTTTCAACAATCTTTCAGTTATATCGCGGCGGCTGGAGCACCTAACAATGGAATCCTGGTATTTCTCACACCAGTACTACCATTACATCCCTTCCTAGCCTCCAGCTGCTATCCCACATAGGTCTACGATTATCGACCCATTGGTGAGAGACAAATAGTCGGAAAGGGTGAGTGCCGCCGTCGGGGCTAATGTATTTCTGTACTTCAAGGAAAATTTTCTCATTTTCTCTGTAAGTTAAATTATCCTTTCCAAACAGAAGAGCATCGATATCAATATTACCCATATTTTGTAATGACCCAAGAAGTACATTTCTGATATTATCGTAATGACTACATTCAAGGAAATAATGTTCGCTTGTCTCAATACTTTCACAAGCACAAATAGGGTCTTCACAAATATTCTTACTGAAGAGGTCATGATTGAGAGAACTACATTTATTCCTGATACGTGTATGTATAACCTGAAGCTTCCTTTCTCCAATAAAGTACAATTTATTAGGAACAGGCTTGCTCCTATCTAAATAGTTTTTGAAACGAGATACGGAATTTTCCTTATTTCAATTGGTAATTTATTCCATTCATCTATTACTGAAGGGACAAACGATCTCTTGTAAAGCTCTGTTCTGCTTGCAGGTATTCTATAATTCTGAGATCCCCTAAGGCTGTATGAGGATGTGCTTCCAGCACTTCGAGGAACCAATGAACACAGGGTATTTGGACAAAGCCCTTTGACCATTTTGAAATATAGGATTAGTTTATGATTTCTCCTTCTTTCTTGAAGAGATTCCCATCCCAACTCTATGGAAAGATCCGAGATAGAAGCTAATTTTGTACAGTCAGTTACAACCCTAGCTGCCTCAATTTGGATCTTATCGATTTGATCTTTTAGATGTTTGGGACAATTATCCCAGACAACGTCTGCATATTCAATTAGCGGACGTATAAAAGAGAAATAAATAGTCTGTAAGGTTTTTCTATGTAATCGAGTTTTTAGGGTACGCATTGTGTTTAACCTAGTCCAAGCTTTGGCTGTTGAACTTTTGATGTGGCGATCCCAGGAACCATCGTCAGAAATGAATATACCGAGATGCTTGTGATTTTTAACACTTGGTATAATTGTGTTTGACATAAAAAGATCTGGATGAGAGGGTTTATTAATTTTGCGCGATATAACTAATTCTTCTGATTTAAGAGGGTTAAATTTGACCAACCATTTTCGTGCCCAGTCAGAAATTTTATCTATATCTGACTGTAATTTCACGTAATATCAGGATTATCAATTTCTAAAGATAAACTAGTATCATCAGCAAAAAGACTCCAAATTATCAACTATGTCATTTATATATACTAAAAAAAGTAAGGGAACTAAAATAGACCCCTGCGGTACTCCAGATTTTATGACCGACAATTCGGAGACATTTCCATTAAGAACAACTCTTTTTTGTCTGTTTGTGAGATAATCAGAAAACCAGTCTAAAAGTCTACCAGTAATCCCTGCATGGTAGAGTTTGAATAAAAGCCCCGTGTGCTAAACCTTATCAAAGGCTTTACTAATGTCAAAGAAAATTATTCTGAATTCATTCCAATTATCTAAAGCTCTGCAAATATTATGATAAAGAGACACAGTTTGATTTACTGTAGAGTCACGTAGTAAAAAACCGGACTGATATTGAGTGAAAAAATTACACTGAGACAGATGAGAAAACACGTGATTGTAAATAATTTTCTCGAAAACCTTTTCAACGGTGTTTAGAAGTGAAACGGGTCTGTAGTTTGACGGCATGGATGGGTCACCACTTTTAAAAATTTGTTTGTTTGTTTGAATGGGGTTTTACGCCGCTTTCAACAATCTTTCAGTTATATCGCGGCGGCTGGAGCACCTAACAATGGAATCCTGGTATTTCTCATACCAGTACTACCATTACATCCTTTCCTAGCCTCCAGCTGCTATCCCACATAGGTCTACGATTATCGACCCATTGGTGAGAGACAAATAGTCGGAAAGAATGAGTGCCGCCGTCGGGAATCGAACCCGGGACCTCAAGATTGAAAGTCCGACGCGCTACCAACTGCGCTATGACGGCGGCACTTTTAAAAATAGGACACACATTTGATATTTTCCAAGATGAAGGCATTCTACATATATTTAAAGATGTGTTAAAAAGGTCGCAGAGCGGTTTAGGTCGAAAGGCCACTTCTCTTAAAATCCTGTTATGAATTCCGTCTGGACCAGACGCATTACCTATTCTTTAGGATATTGTAAACTTCGTCAACAGACACTTCAATAAAATCTAGGGTAGATGGGTTAGTTTGAAAATATTCTGATGGTAAAGATTGACCAGAGTCGTGAATGTTTGATAACTTCATTTCTCAACATTTTAAATCTGTTCCAGTGGCATTCGTCGTGCGTTTGTTTAGCCTTTTTATACAATCGTTTTCTTTGTCTTATTTTTTGTTTAATTTCATTCGTGATCCAAGGAGGTTCATAAGGTTTAATGGTTACAACCTTGTTTGGGATAAATAATGATGCTTTTTGTAATAATATTTTTGTTAGATTACTGACATATGTATCAATATCGGCATTAACTACTGAGTCCTAATCAAAATTCAGCAATGAAAGTCTTAGTTCATCGTATCGACCTTCATCATACCTCCAAATACATGTAGTTCGTTTGAAAGATTCATGTCTTGGTTTTATAAAATTAAATACAGCAAATACAGGACAATGATATCGAACAGAGTTTTCAAGACATGGTTCACCTACGCCTGATACAAGTACTGAATTTTTATTCGTCACTAATACAAGATCAATTAGGGATGAAGAACTTTCCGTAAAGTTAGTAGGTTCGTTTATGCACTGTGATAAGCTAAACTGGGTACAAATGGAATTTACTTTATTATAGTAGCTTGGGATCATCTGGTTCCAATTAAAGTCACCTATTATAACAACATCTGAGATATTCGTATCAATTGCACGATGGATAGAATCTTCGATTAAGGTATTATATTCCGAAAGCGAATTAGGTGGCCTATAGAAAGCACCGTACAATAGATTTTTATTATTACTTAATTTAAGATGTATCCAAACACATTCTAATGCGTCAATTTCAAGGTCACGCCTTCTAACAAATGATATATTGTTTTTTATATAGACAATAACCCCACCATAGGAATTATGTTCACGATCATGGCGTTCAGGGCGATGAAAATTTGGGAAAAGGAGGTCTGTTGTTGGACAATCTGTATTAAGCCAAGTTTCAGAAAACGAAATTACATCAAACTGAGAAAATTCTGTATATGACGTCGACTTTATTCTTTATGGATTGAACATTATAATGAACTTTCGATAAATGGTGCGGATAACTTAGAAAACTATATAATTCATCTGAACGTGAAGAAGCCGACCCATCGCTGGGTAAAGGACCTGGGTTTGGGTGCACATCCCCAGACATCAAAAGCAGTAACAGTATGAGTAAAGTTAGAGCAATATAGTTCAACATTCTTTGTATTATTAGAAAACTAATGAGAACTCTCTTTTTTCTGGTAACGAGGTAATATTTTCCATTGTAACACTTATTTTGACTTATGTTTTGTAAATTCACACAAACATACAAAAATATAAAGGCACTAGGACAGTTCTTCAGAATTAGAACATACATTAATGCAGTCAGTAGTTTGAATCTGGATTTTAGTCTAAATGTTGGCAATGGTAGGCTTTGTGCTTTATTTCTTAGCCTAGCCATGTTTTATGATAAATCATATTTGATATTTTACATCGCACAACATGTAGACCGTACGACCAAGTCATATTCTCATAGCATCTGTAGATAACGCACAAATACTTGTCCAGCAACAAAGAACACCGTTGTTGTCTTAGATATAGAAGAGCATGAAAATAACGTCTTATTATGGTATATATTACGGTTCACATACAAATTAAATGTTCTAAAATTAATATTTCTTACAGGTTTACCAACGAATAGGCCTGTTTTCGTATTAAAATCGACGATTTGTCCGTTCTTAAGAATGTGCAGAGCCTTGATTTTACCGTTTGCCCATTCTTAAGAATGTGCATTCTCAAGAATGGGCACGACATATATACACCTTTCCTCGGGGTTAAACTTGCAGATACGTTAATATTCCAAAACATTGAGAAATTTCCTAAGTTCATAGAGTAAATTATATTTTTGTTTCTAAACATGCCTTTTCTGCATACGTATAAACCGTTTGTGCGATATTGGCACTGACATGGACCGGGTAAGTGCAAGTTGATCTAATTTTAACTGTTATAGAGTTTTTTACTTTAGTTTTACATATTTGGGCTTAGAAAGTAAAAATTTGAAAAGGTCTCACCATGCAGAATGTGACTTATTGCACCGCCGTTTACTTTCCAATATAATCGCCGATTGCGACCAAAACCCGTAACTACAGCTTATTTTAAGCTATACCTCAGAAGTTAGTTCGCCCGCCGACGAAATGCTTCAAGTTTTCGAATCATTTTTTATAACATTACATGTATTAAAGTATTTGAGAAAAAGTGAGAAATAAAAAATTGGAATTGTAAAGATGAATCGTAATGAGTGTTACGAAGATCAAACTAAGACAATCTTTTTGAACGTGTCAAGCCAATAAGTTGATACCATATACTTCAATTGTGCAGAAAATCGATGTAAAACGCAGTCTTTATCGCCATATTTTTGTTCTTGGTTGTTGTTATTTGGTTTCCTTGTTTTAAAGGTAGGTATCGATGTTTTTTTCATGTCACAGATTTTAATTATTTTTATTTCCTCTCATAAAATATTTGAATACAATATGCCGAAGAGTAGTTGATGGCCGCTTATCAGAAAAAAGCAAAGTATTTCCCTAATTGCCTACGTAGGCTATTAATCTATTTTAAGATTAATCCGAGACAGTTACGAAGATTATAGGTCATTCACGTGGCGCGAATAACCGTTAGAACCTTACATTTAGTTCAAATTACATCAAACCAACGTCATCGTTACGTCATCAGGAGTAATGTTCGCTAGCTGGTCTGTAAAGATCAGTCCTTTCATGTGACATGATAAAGGACGTTGTCTGTTTCGATAGTAAATTTGTTACCTTCATTTGACTGGATCATATGCAAATGAGGTCATCCGATGTCGGCAGCCGAATTCCGTGATATCTAAAAATAACCTGGATTTCCACTGAACCTTTCCGATATAACCAGAAAAGGCCACTTTATGTCTTTTAGATAACCACCAAGACAATACCTGACCTAACTTAAAGTATTAAATGTTCGTTTGAGTCTATTTTTCGGCACTTAGTAATTTTTCTTATCTAGGTTTCAGAAACATCGATACCTCCCTTTAAAGTCTCCAGCCAAGAATAATTTTGTATTTGGATATTCTGAAACAATATGGTTTAGTTTTTCAATTAAATCATCAATACCATTATCATTACAATTCCTATAAATAGGAGAATATTCAGGTGAAATGTACGTAAAAATTACAATGAAATTTTCACAAATAGGGTTAACAGTAGATAAATTTACAAACAATACAACACATTCTTCTGAATTATTCGCTATACGATGAACAATACCAGAATCAGTTAATGATTTTTTAACAAAGACAGTTACGCCCCCTGAGCCTCTTTTAGCAGACGGCTTTTTAACTCTCATGTAATCGTATCTCATAAAACTTGATTTTTTTTTATCTATTTATACTGCCTAACTCCCCTTTCGGGTATTACTGGCAGGTGACACAATCCAGATGTTTTCACGTCCCTCAAAGAGAGGCAGTGGCTGAATCCCACTGCTACCCACTTTTACAGCTGGGTAGACTGGGGCTGGCTATTAAGTGTCTTGCCCGTGAACACACCCCGGTGACGAGTCAAGCACCTAAACCACTCGGCCATCGAGGCAAGTATATTGTCAAATTGATTAACATTTTAACCCAAGTTTCACAAAAACCAATCATATCATAGTTTTACATAATTTTTAAAAGTCAGAATCATTTTCATATTTAGATAAACCTTCAATATTCAAAGAACAAATATTAAGATTAAATGTCCTATTATGTACAGTGTTTCTAGTGTTTCT
This sequence comes from Fragum fragum, assembly GCA_946902895.1. Taxonomy (NCBI): domain Eukaryota; kingdom Metazoa; phylum Mollusca; class Bivalvia; order Cardiida; family Cardiidae; genus Fragum; species Fragum fragum. The sequence goes on along the minus strand of OX336380.1, from coordinate 10,533,617 downwards.
ATTAATGTCAATCTGTGGGCCTCGACCACGTTTCTAGTCTTTAGCTAGGGGTTCATGTAGCTTTGTTTCGAGTTTGTAAACGAACGTTTTCTTATCTACCACAAGCTTGTCAAACCGTAAATATGCACGTTTCCTGGAATCGAAAGCTTCTTTCAAAAAGGGCTGAAGTAGTTTTCTCGTTTTGCGCACGTATTCCGGGAAATCTTCACATATATAGACCTTGTTTGTACACGTATTGTCTTCCGTCGGTTGTTCTTGTTCGCGTCAGAGTTTCGTCATGTCTTTGAACTTTTGTAGAATTCTGTCTTTGTCCTTATAAAATGAGAATTTCACGATTATGGGTCTCGGTCGGTGTTTACCAGGCAGGCGATGCGCGCGTTCTATTTTTATATTATCTGTGTCGATATCAAGTTTAGTCGAGATAGCCTATAATCGCGCACTTTGTCTTCAGCCTGTTCCCATGTTCCTCGTGGTTCTTCTTGGATATTGAAGAATCGCAGGTTTTGACGACGGGACTGACTCTCCAAGTTTTTGCATTTTGCAGTTAATTCGCTCACTTCAGATCGGAGATTAGACACTTTGTTCGTCAGTATATCATTTTGTTTCCTCAGTTGCTTGTTTTCGTGATGGATGTGGGCCTTTCTTTTCAGTTTGGAAAGTGGGACTTTTTTTTTACTGGACCTTTTTGTCGATCAACCTTTTTAATCCAAATTCGTATGTAGAGCGAAACATTATCAGATACGTCTATAGGGTAGCGAAAAAGTTACAGAGAAGTCAGATTTTTAGGGGAGACTACTAGGAAAACAAAACGCCGACTTCCTTGTTTTCGAGGTGTGGTCTATTCATTTGATAAATCTAAGTAAGAATAGAAACGCCGATCTGAGCTCAAGTAGAGATATCAGGTAATCTGGATGTCTATATTTATCTGCGTGTTCCCTCATTGGCATTTAATTCATTCGAAGCTCTGTTCCTTATTCCAACGAGTCAAACATCTCCAATGTTTGGACCCCCAATGTTTTTAATTAGGGTAAAAAAGGCCCAGTGACAAAAAGGCCCAGTGTACAAAAAGGTCCAGTGTCAAAAAGGCCCGGGTCATAAGGTCCAGTCCAAAAAGGCCCACTTTCAAAACTGACCAGAAAGGCCCAGTCCAAAAAGGCCCACATATACATGTAAGAAAATGGCAAGTCAGTCTGATTATACATGTATTTAACTCAACTGTTAGAAGAAATATATTAAGAAGTAGTTTTATTTTATCATCTTATCCTACCACTCATGAGCATAATATTTTATGGACTTGCTCAAATGATCCATCATTAGACATGATATATACTTTACAGCATAGAAAAGAATTAGAAATTATTAGCAACACTTTGGTTTCCAGAAACCATTTGGAAAAAGAAGAAACAGCATTTCAGAAGCAATCATACTTTATTGATATACTTATTATAATTGGTTCTTTGTGCCAACATCTTTCAATACAGGTAATAAACATAAAAGTGTCCTCCTCTAATTGATACTTTAAAGTGTTTTGTTTTACACCAAGCAAATTTCAGTCAGTTTAAAATTAAACAAAAGAAATATACATTTTCATAGTCAAAATAACGTCAAATGTTTAAGATAGGTTAGTGAGCCTTTTTGGCCAAATTTAATAGTGGGCCTTTCTGGTCTGGGCCTTTTTGGACCGGGCCTTTTAGGTCAGTTTTAAAAGTGGGCCTTTTTGGACTGGGCCTTTTTGGACCGGGCCTTTCTGACATTGGGCCTTTTTGACCCGACACCAATGTTTTAAGGTTTAAAAACCCATGACGGAACCAGTGATATTTGTCAAAACATAATGGCAGCTGCACTACCTTTTTAATATATATTATAGGGAGAGATATTTAGTATGCTGCACCACAGGGAGCAGTTATCGCTGTGAAATATGTTTTCACACCAATTTGTCTTTTACTGATTTTGTGAGCAAAGGTTGTTTTGTAATAATTTTTTTGTCTAAATTTAGTTTAGAAGCATAGCTATCACAATAAATCTTTCCAACATATTGCTGGTCAATTCAATTGGCATAAGAATTATTTGAGTGTGAGCTGCTTCTTTTTTATGTGTTTTGCGTAGTCTTTTTTAGACCTTTGTATATCTTCAATTAAAAAAATCTAGAAGAATCTTATAAAATATAGAAGTGTTGACTGGTGATTTGACATCAAATTTTGATTTCACTTAACTACTAAGTTACAAATGTATTCAATTTATAATTTACCATTGCTCTATGCATAATAGAAGTTAGTTGCTTATCTGAGATTTGCTATTTACTGATGAAAATTGAAGGTGTTACTTCTTGATAAACGAACCAAATTAAGGTGTATTTCTGTAAGAAATGCGTCTGCACTCTCAAAGTCATATAGTTTTCGTGGAAAAGATGGGTAAATGTTACATATGTGTTATGAATATTTACTACTGTAAAATTTTTAAACAAAGAAGTGAAGAAAATTTCAATTAGAAATCCTTGTTACCAAGTCCAGATGTTTCATTGGAACTAAACTTTCAAAGAATGATTGTACAATAATAATGATTGTTGATAGTTGACATTAGATATGATCCGTCAAGTATCACTTGAAAAAGGAAATTTGTGAAATTTAATTTTAAAATCCTTGTCCACAGTTTTCATCAGATTCTGTTCAGACTTTCACAGAATGTTTGTACTATCAGTAGGATTGTTTCTTTCCAAATTTGGCCTGATCAGTCAAGTATCAGGGGAAAAGGGGCCTTATAAAAATTTCAGTTAGAAATCCTTGTTACCAAGTCCAGAGCTTTCATCAGATTTTCTTTAAACTTTCACAGAATGATTGTACAATAATTAGATCGTTGATGTTAAGATTTGACCTGATTTGTCAAGTATCACAGGAAAAGGAGCCTTACAAAATTTAATTTTTAAATCTTTACAACACAATAAAGGTGGACAGTTTCAATCGTATTCTGTTCAAACGTTCACAGAATCTTTGTAACATTATAAGGATTGTTTCTTTCCAAATAGGGCCTGATCTGTCTATTATCACAGAAAAAGGAGCTGTATGAAAAATTATTACCAAATCCTCATTAACACAAGAATATTCTCAGTCTTTATCATGCTCTCTTCAAACTTTAATAGAATGATTGTACCATCATTTGGATTGTTCCTTTGTAAATTGAGTCTGATCTGTTAAGCAACACAAGAAAAGGGTCCTTATAAAAGTTTATTGCAAAACATCAATATCACAATAAAGTCCTCAGTCTTTACCGTTTTGCATCAATCATTAGGATTGTTCGTTTGAAAATTGGATCTGATTTGTCAAGCTTCACTAGAAAAGGGGCCTTATGAAAATTTGATTACAAAAAATTCTTGGCGCAATTCAGTCCACTGTTTTCATTGGTTCACTTTAACTTTTACAGAATGATTGTACCTTCATTAGAATTGTTCCTTTTGAAATTTGGTTTGTTCTGTAAAATATCACCGGAAAAGGGGCCCTTTGAAAAATTCGCCATAAAAACCTTGTTAACACAACAATCTTTAAAAATCTCTTCCTCCTAAACAAGAAGGCTAATCAAGCTTAAACTTTGCAGGGATGTTCCTTGGATGAAGCTCTACAAAAGTTGTTAAAAAATTTAATTCCATGAAAAACTCTGGTTGCCCCGGCATTTGAAAATGGGAAATTTAAGTAAATCTTGGATTTTTTTTCACAAACTGGCAGGCCAAAGTCATTTATATTTCATAATTATGTAGCTTAACCACATGGTTCTCTAACAAGTTTTTATAAATTAAATCTCTGGGGTAAAAATTGGCCCTGCCCCTGAGGCCCAAAGTTTGGAAAAAAGCTTTATTAGAGCAAGTTCAGAAGACTTCACCTCATAAACTATAAGGTCTAGGACATTCATATTTGGTATGCAGCCTAACTAGATGGGTTTGTACTATATCACTTAAAATTGTTCCTCTTGGGTCAAAAACAGCCCTGCACTTAGGGGACCAAAATTTGAGAAAGTTAGAAGAATAACAATCTTCACTTTAAGGCCGAGGGCATTTATATTTGAAATGTAGGTTAGCCTTGCTGTTATCTACCATTTTTAGCTTATGTGGTTAGGTTGATGTGCGTCGTGCGACGTCTGTCGTCCGTCATCATTTAGCTTGTATGCACTCTAGAGGCTACATTTTGTGCCAAATCAACCTGAAAATTGGTCAGAATGATTGTCTAGATAAAATCTCAGACAAGTGCGAAATTGGGTCAACTTGGGTCAAAAACTAAGTCACATGTCAAATTTTAGAAAAACCTTGTATGCACTCTAGAGGCCACATTTAGGTCAGAATGATTGTCTTGGTGAAATCTTGTACGAGATTGAAACTGGGTAAACTGGGGTCAAAAACTAGATCACAGGGTCAAATCTTAGAAAAACCTTGTATGCACTCTTGAGGCCACATTTTTTGCCCAATCAACCTGAAATTTGGCCAGAATGATTGTCTTGATGAAAGCTTGTGTGAGTTTGAAACTGGGTCAACTGGGGTCAAAACTTGGTCACTGGGTCAAATCTTAGAAAAACCTTGTATGCACTCTAGAGGCTACATTTTTTTTCCAATCAACCTGAAAATTGGTTACAATGATTGTCTTGGTGAAACCTTGTACGAGTTCAAAACTGGGTCAACTGGGGTCAAAAACTAGGTCACAGGGTCAAAACTCAGAAAAATCTTGTTTGCACTCTAGAGGCCACATTCTTTGCTCAATTGACCTGAAATTTGGCCAGAATGATTGTCTTGATGAAAATAGGACAAGTTCCAAATTGGATCAATTTGGGTCAAAAACAAAGTCACTAGGTCAAAACTTATAAAAACCTTGTATCCACTCTAGAGAACACATTTTTTCCCCCGATCAACCTGAAATTAGGTCAGAATGATTGTCTTGATGAAATCTTGTGCGAGTTTGAAACTGGGTCAACTGGGGTCAAAAACTAGGTCACAGGGTCTAACCTTAGAATAAACTTGCATGCATTCTTGAGACTATATTTTTTGCCCCATCAACCTGAAATTTGGTCAGAAGGATTGTTGTGATAAAATATTTCATGAATTCAAAACTGGGTCATCTAGGGTCAAAACATAGGTCACAGGGTCTTACAAAAACCTTGTATGCACTCTAGAAGCCACATTTTTTGCCCAATCAATTGTCATCAATGAAATTAAATAAAAAATTCAAGACATTCAACTCAGGTGAGCAATTCAGGGCCACTATGGCCCGCTAATGTTTATTAAATTATGCCTGTAGGATAAAAAAAAACACCTTCCCTGGGTGTTCAAAATTTGTAAAACTGCTCAATTAGACCATGTTCAACAGTCTTCTCCTCACAATCTACGAAGTCTTAGGCATTCATGTTTAGTATATATCATAACCAGATGGTTCTCTACCTTGTTAGCTAAAATTATTGCTTGGGGATAAAACATGGCCCTGCCTCAGAGGTCCAAAATTTGAGAAAACGCCCAATTAGAGCAACTTTAAAAGTCTTTTCCTTCTGAAATACAAGGTGAAAGACATTCATATTTGGTATGTAGCATTACTACATAATTTTGTACTATGTTCCAGGAAAATATGCTCATAGGATGGAAAAAAAAAAAAAAAAAGGTCTCTGCTCCAGGGGTCGAATTGTGCTTATCACTTAATTTGAAAAATTTTATTTCTTAAATATACGGCCTAGAGTATTTATATAAAAAACATAGCATAAAATTATTGTTATCTACCATGTTTATATCCTTTGGATAAAAATGGCGCTTCACAAGGCATCCAAAGTTATGAAAAACACTCAATAACTCATTTTAAGAGCAGGTTCAAATATCTTCCTCTCCAAATGTATAAGTGGTAATGAATTCATATTTGATTTATAACACATCCAGATTGTTCTCTACCAAGTTTGCTAAAATTATACCAATTGGGTCAAAATTGCTTGTAACTAGTAAGTTCTCCCTTTTGAAGTTTCTCATTATGTATTTTTAAACCAGTTTTCATTGAGGGCATCAAAAGGTGGGATAGTTTTGTAATTGATTAACTTATAAAGCCAAAGGCATTCATATTTACTGTATAGCATTACCCAATTGTTTTGTACTATAGCTGAAATCTTATATTTTTTTATTTATTTGGCTCAAGCTGTGTCTTTTTTATACAAAAAGTACTGTAATTTGCTGATGCCTCAGGTGAGCGATTTAGGACCATCATGGTCCTCTTGTTCATGCATTCTTCTTTCAGCAATTAACTTCCTTAAATATCAGATTTCTTTAATAGAAAACTTGATAATCAGTAGAGCGTTTCTGGCCCTCATGGGCCTCTTGTTTATCAGATTGATAAAAAGAAATTTGATTGGAATAAAAACATGACTTAAAAGTGGGGTTTATATCCACATACAATTTATAGTGAAAACTTATTTTTCAGAAACTTGTAAGTCGATTGATTTCAACAATATTTCACAGGAATTATCCTTTAGAGACCCTTATCAGATTTAAATTGGAAGAAAAACATGGCTTTTTTTTTGGGGGGGGAGAGGGAAGATGGGATGGCTAATTTTCATATATTGAATATATTCCAAAAACTTTTGATATCTTCCTGAAATCTTGTTGATGGATTACAACCAAATTTGGAAGGAAGGATCCTCAGGTGCCTCTATATCAGATTCCTTCATATGATTTTGATGAGTTGAAAAACATGGCTATTATTGCCATGGCTGATTGCATATAGCATTACTCTATAGTTTGGACTATGCCCAAAGTCTTATATTTGTCTTATTTTTTTGGTTCAAGCTGTAACTTGTAGTTACATTTATGGCTCAAATGTCTTGAAACTTGGTCAGAATGTTTGTCTACATTATAGCTCAGACGACATCAAAAATGAGTCATGGGGTTCAAAACTAGATCACTAGGTCTAATCTTAGAAAAACCTTGTGTGCACACTAAAGGTCACATTTTTGGCTTAAATGTCTGGAATTTTTGTCAGAATATTTGTATACATGGTACCTCGAAAGAGTTTCAAAACGGATCATGTGGGGTCAAAAATTAGGTCACCAGGTCAAATCTTAGAAAAACCTTGTGTCACATTTTTGGCTCAAATGTCTTTGATTTTGGTCAGAATGTTTGTCTACATGATACCTCGGATTAGAAAATGGGTCATATGGGGTCAAAAACTAGGTCACCAGGTCAAATCTAATAAAACTTTGTGTTCACTGTAGAGGCCCGAATTCCTTCATATTTTATATTGGGTTTGATATTGGGTTACATGTTTAACCCTTTCCTGTTTAATCCCTGGTTTTTACATCCCTGTGATTTTATAATTGAGAAAACATTGTACATAGAGAAGAAATTGAATTGCCTTTAACAAACAATTTCTCCTTTTCAACAATATTTTCTACCCTACTGGTTAATGGTTATTTTTCAATATTAATCCAATTTGAAAATTTCATCAGCAAAACCTTTAAATTTTGACAGATCTAAAATTTTGCTAAACAGGAAAGGCTTAATAAAGTAGGTCGTTGGGACAAGATAAGGTCACTTGTGCCAATTTACTACTATAGTCATAGACTCAGGTGAGCGCTTTACGGCCAATGACCCTCTTTTTATATGTAAAAGAACTGTAATTTGACAAAGCCTCAGTTGAGCAATTTGGAACCTAGCATGGTCCTCTTGTTTATGTCTTCATTCTGTCAGTCTGTATGCAAGCAGTAAAAGCCGCCGTCATAGCGCAGTTGGTAGCGCGTTTGACTATCAATCTAGAGGTCCCGGGTTTGATTCCCGACGGCGGCACTCATCCATTCCGACTATTTGTCTCTCACCAATGGGTCAATAATCGTAGACCTATGTGGGATAGCAGCTGGAGGCTAGGAAAGGATGTAATGGTAGTACTGGTGTGAGAAATACCAGGATTCCATTGTTAGTTGCTCCAGCCGCCGCCATATAACTGAAAGATTGTTGAAAGCGGCATAAAACCCCATTCAAACAAACAAACAAACAAAGCAAGCAGTAAACTTAAAGCAAAATTTACCATTTTGCTGTTTTTCAAACACTGTTGAATATACTTGGCTCAGAGTTTGGACATCTATATATTCTTTGCATTTTCTTTGCATTAATGACATCATTTGGTTGTAAAGCATAGGTCATCCATCAATGTCAAGATCACTTAACAATACTTAATATTAGCTATTATTCAAACACTGTTAAAGATACATTGTTTAGTTCGTCCATCAAGGTCCAGGTCATTTACCAAGGTTACATTTCTCAAAAAAAGTTGTTGCAGGTGCTTTTTATACGCCCGTCGAAGACGGGACGTATTATGGGATCACCCGTGGTGTCCGGGCGTCCGGTCGTCCGGGCGTCCGGTTGTCCGGCGGTGTCCACTTCTTTGTCCGAAGCATAACTCTGTCACCTTAAGTCCAATTGACTTTAAACTTGGCAGTTATATTCTTCTAATCAATACGGAGTGCAGTGCACAAGAACCATAACTCTACCTGGCCTATTATTTGAGTTATTGCCCTTTGTTGTTTTTCATACTTGAATCTTGTCCGGAGTATATCTCTAAAAGTATCATAGCTAGGATCATGAAACTTCATGGGTGTATAGATCTCACCAAGGGGGAGTGCAGTGCGCAAGAACCATAACTCTACCTAGCCTATTTTTTGAGTTATTGCCCTTTGTTGTTTTTCATACTTGAATCTTGTCCGGAGTATATCTCTAAAAGTATAATAGCTAGAATCATGAAACTTCATGGGTATATAGATCTCGCCAAGGGGGAGTGCAGTGCACAAGAACCATAACTCTACCTGGTCTATTTTTAGCTCACCTGAGCACAAAGTGCGAGGTGAGCTATTGTGATCGGTCGTTGTCCGTCGTCCGTCCGTCCGTCTGTCCGTCTGTCCGTCTGTCCGTCTGTCCGTCTGTCCGTCCGTCCACAATTTCTTTAAAAATCTTCTCCTCCTAAACCAGTAGGCCAATCAAGCTTAAACTTTGCAGGGATGTTCCTTGGGTGAAGTTCTACAAAAGTTGTTAAAAGAATTTAATTCCGTCAAAAACTCTGGTTGCCGCAGCATGTGAAAATGGGAATATTAAGTAAATCTTTAAAATTCTTTAAAAATCTTCTCCTCCTAAACCAGTAAGCCAATCAAGCTGAAACTTTGCAGGGATGCTCCTTGGGTGAAGTTCTACAAAAGTTGTTAAAAGAATTTAATTCCGTCAAAAACTCTGGCTGCTGCGGCATGTGAAAATGGGAATCTTAAGTAAATCTGTTAAAATCTTTAAAAATCTTCTCCTCCTAAACCAGTAGGCCAATTAAGCTGAAACTTTGCAGGGATGTTCCTTGGGTGAAGTTCTACAAAAGTTGTTAAAAGAATTTAATTCCGTCAAAAAGTCTGGTTGCAGCGGCATGTGAAAATGGGAATCTTTAGTAAATCTGTAAAAATCTTTAAAAATCTTCTCCTCCTAAACCAGTAGGCCAATCAAGCTGAAACTTTGCAGGGATGTTCCTTGGTTAAAGCTCTTCAAAAGTTGTTAAAAGAATTTAATTCTGTAAAAAACTCTTGTAACCGTGGCATATGAAAATGGGAAATTTTAGAAAATCTATGTTGTCTTTTTTCTCACAGACTACAAGGCCAAAGGCATTTATATTTTATATAGAGCTTAATCATATGGTTCTCTACCAAGTTTTTAAATATTTAATCTCTGTGGTCTAAAATGGCCCCGCCCTAGAGGTCCGAAGTTTGGAAAAATGCTTACTTAGAGCAATTTCAAAAGACTTCTCCCCTTAAACTATAAGGTCTAGGATATTCATATTTGGTATTGAGCATAACTAGATGGTTTTGTACTAAATCACAAAAAGTTGTCTTTCTCAGGTCAAAAACGGCCCTGCACTAGGGGTCAAAATTTGGAAAAACGCAAAATTTCAGTATGTTAAAAAAAAGTCTTCATTTTAAGGAGGAGGGCATTTATATTTTGTGTGTAGCATAGCCTGGCTGTTATCTATCAGTTTTGATCAAATTATGCCTGTAGGTTAATAAACACCCTTTCCCTGGGTGTCCAAAGTTTGTAAAAAAGCTCCATTAGACCATGTTCAATAGTCTTTTCCTCCCAATCTACAAAGTCTAAGGCATTCATATTTTGTATATAGCATAACCAGATGGTTCTCTACCATGTTAGCTAAAATGTTAGCCCTGGGATAAAACATAGCACTGCCCCAGAGGTAAAATTTTTTTGAAAACGCTCAATTAGAGCAACATCAAAAGTCTTCTCCTTCTGAAATATAAGGTGAAGGGCATACATATTTGGTATGTAGCATGACTAAATAATTTTGTACTATATAACAGGAAAATATGCTCTTAGGATAAAATTGTCTCTGCTCCTGGGTTGAAAATTGCTTAAATTGCATTGAAAGAACTCTTCTTAAATATTGGCTCTAGAGCATTTACATTAAAAACAAAGGATAACATTATTGTTCTCTACCATGTTTATATCCTTTGGACAAACATGGCCCTTCCCAAGGCATCCAAAGATATGAAAAACGCTCAATAAGAGCATGTTCAAATATCTTCCACTCCTCATGTATAAGTTGTAATGCATTCATATTTTGATGTATAGTACATCCAGATTGTTCTCTACCAAGGTTGCTAAAATTACACCCATTGAAGTTGCAGACAGTAATTAGAGTTTGATTGAAATCTAAATACAAAGAATTTCAGGTAGAAAACACTGTGAGAAATGGATAAATTGCTTGTCACTCCCTTTCTCACTATGTATTTTTCAAACCTATTTTCCCTGAGGGTGACAAATTCTGGGATAGTTTGGTAATGGATTAAACTATAAAGCCAAAGGCATTCATTATTATTGTAAAACATTACTGGATTGTTTTGTACAAAGCCCAAAATCTTATATATCTTTTATAAGTTGTGCCTTTTTATACTAAAAAGTACTGTAATTTGGAGAGGCCTCAGGTGAGCGATTTAGGACCATCATGGTCCTCTTGTTTGAGTTATTGCCCTTTGTTGTTTTTCATGCTTGAATCTTGTCCAGAGTATATCTCTAAAAGTATAATAGCTAGGATCATGTAATTTCATGGATGGATAGAGCTCACCAAGTGGGAGTGCAGTGTACAAGAACCATAACTCTACCTAGCCTATTTTTTGAGTTATTGCCCTTTGTTGTTTTTCAAACTTGAATCTTGTCCGGAATATATCTCTAAAAGTATTATAGCTAGGATCATGAAACTTCAAGGGTGTATAGATCTCACCAAGGGGGAGTGCAGTGCACAAGAACCATAACTCTACCTGACCTATTTTTTGAGTTATTGCCCTTTGTTGTTTTTCATACTTGAATCTTGTCTGGAGTATATCTCTAAAAGTATAATAGCTAGAATCATGAAATTTCATGGATGGATAGAGCTAACCAAGCAAGAGTGCAGTGTACAAGAACCATAACTCTACCTAGCCTATTTTTTGAGGTTTTGCCTTTTGTTGTTTTTCATACTTGAATCTTGTCCAGAGTATATCTCTAAAAGTATAATAGCTAGAATCATAAAATTTCATGGATGGATAGAGCTCACCAAGGGGGAGTGCAGTGTACAAGAACCATAACTTTACCTGGTCTATTTTTGGAGTTATTGCCCTTTGTTGTTTTTCATACTTGAATTATGTCCGGAGTATATCTCTAAAAGTATTATAGCTAGGATCATGAAACTTTATGGGTGTATAGATCTCATCAAGTGGGAGTGCAGTGCACAAGAACCATAACTCTACCTTGCCTATTTTTGGAGTTATTGCCCCTTGTTGTTTTTCATACTTGAATCTTGTCCGGAGTATATCTCTAAAAGTATAATAGCTAGAATCATGAAATTTCATGGATGGATAGAGCTCACCAAGTGGGAGTGCAGTGTACAAGAACCATAACTCTACCTAGCCTATTTTTTGAGTTATTGCCCTTTGTTGTTTTTCATACTTGAATCTTGTCCGGAGTATATTAGTACAGCTAGGATCATGAAACTTCATGGGTGTATAGATCTCACCAAGGGGGAATGCAGTGCACAAGAACCATAACTCTACTGTGCCTGTTTTTGGAATTATTGCCCTTTGTTGTTTTTCATACTTGAATCTTGTCCGGAGTATATCTCTAAAAGTATAATAGCTAGAATCATGAAATTTCATGGATGGATAGAGCTCACCAAGTGGGAGTGCATTGTACAAGAACCATAACTCTACCTAGCCTATTTTTTGAGGTTTTGCCCTTTGTTGTTTTTCATACTTGAATCTTGTCCGGAGTATATCTCTAAAAGTATAATAGCTAGAATCATGAAATTTCATGGGTGTATTGATCTCACCAAGGGGGAGTGCAGTGCACAAGAACCATAACTCTACTGTGCCTATATTTTGAGTTTTTGCCCTTTGTTGTTTTTCATACTTTGTTTGAAAAAAAAAAAATTCATTCAAAATAACCTCAGTTCTATTCAAACCCCCAGTTAATATTAAGCAGTGTGACGGGCGTATCTTGTGACAGTTTGGCACCTTGTTGTTGTTGTTGTTTTGCTCTTTGGTAATTCTCCTGCACATATGTCCTAAGACCTTAGCTACCAGTGTTTATCTTTGATAACTGATCCTTCTGGAATTAGTACTTACAATTTTGCTAATTGCTGTCTTATTTCTTTTGTTGCATAGTGATGAATCATTCTGTTACAGAAACACCTTTATACACAACCAGAATGAGTACCTCAGCTTCATTTGATGATCTTGTTATATTTGATGAATCAGTGGCATCAGTAAGAAATGACACATCAACTGATTCATTTGTTATTGCTGCCCATGTTGACAATGACCCGCTTCATCTCCATGTTTTGAAAGTAGGTCAAGATGTGGACGATATCGTCAACTACTTGGAGGATGATCAGGTGAGTGAATTTTGAAGATGAAAATGTGTAATCTTTCTCAGAAAAAGGACCTCAGAAATGTTACAATGTTGACTCCAGTCAGACCAACCAGAGTCAAAACTTAAGAATTTCTGAAAAAGTCAGTTTTCTGAAAAAGTCATTCTATATAAATGATATACATGTATTATGTTTTGACATACATGTATATAGACATTCCTGTGCTTGATCTATCTATTTTTCCAATTTTTGTAAACCACACTTTCGTGTTCGAAAAAATCAAAATTACTACTTTAACCCTTTCCAGGTTAATCCCTGGTTTTTACGTCCCTGTGATTTTATGATTGAGAAAAGATTGTGGAAAAAGAAGAAATTGCTTGTGACAAGCAATTTCTTCTTTTTCCACAATATTTCTACCCTACTGAATGATTATATTTCAAATAAGTTGGACTTTAAATTGTCATCTGAAAAACCTTTCAATTTAGACCAGTCTAAAATTTCAAAAAACAGGAAAGGGATAGTAACTGTCAAAGTCGCCTTATTGTAATGTACAAGATGTAAACAGCCAATTATCGACTTAATCCTTTGTAGTTGATTAATTGACGTATAATTAGCCATTAATAATTATTCGATCAATTTGAGTGATGATTACTGATTAAAGGTTACAGATTTTTTTAAGTTGTCGGGTCTCTTTAAATAGAATGAAGTTGAGCATTATAGTGTTTACATATTTAGCAAACAGATTTCTTGAGGTCTTTAAAATGGATGAAACTTTTTTTTGCTGTCAATTCTCACTATAATGTCACTCTCTAAACACAAGTGCCTCTTTCTAGAGGATCGTGGAAAATGGTTCGCATGCTTGAACCTGGACGTTCTTCTAGGGTTATTGCTAGTGAGTTCAGTGTAGGTTGTACGCAGGTCCAAAATGTAGAGGAATGTGAAAATGGTGATCCTTCTTCAAAGTGTGCAGGGCTCTGCAGAGTCGGCTACTCAGGCGAAGAAGTGGCCTGGTTTCATAAAACTTCGCCCGAGTTGCTGATCAAAGTGAAGTCCCGGAAAATACGGGAAGTCACCTCGTTATGAAAGGTGATCATCGCATTTTGCCTAGAGGCTATCCAATCAGGGGACAGTAGATACATTATACAACTGCTGATTGAAAGTCCTTTAATCGTAAATCAAGCGTGTATCGATAGATGACATGCTCGATTTATTTGCACCTAGCCTGATTGGATCGTTGCAAGCCCTTACGAACTGCCGGAATTTAGGAACTTTTTGATATCAAACCCTTTCCCTTCTGAATATTCAATTATTTTAGTGGCACATTATGTTTATCTTATCAATATATGAGATTTGTTTCATACTTTCAAACAGCGAGAATAATGGCGGATTTTATAATGAACGTCATGTCATTTGCCATATTTTCAAATTCATAGATAAAAGGAATAAAATCTTGGTTATAAAAACTGAATATTTTTCAATGAAATGCTTGGACTATAATTATCTACTTTGATTTAACAAATATAGAAAAACTAAGACAATCTACGACTTCTACGATCTTTTCATAAGTAATACAGTTAGGAATTAATATAGAAATTAAACTTCACTTATCATATTTTGGTAATTAATCCACTCAATGACATATAATCCAAAACACTAGAACAAATGGTTCTGTGTTAACATAGTTTCAAATTTAAACCTTCTCTACACAGTCTGTGATTTATGTCACATTACTCAGCTGTTATCTTTGATACCCTTTACTAACAATAACTGCAACTCAGTCAAAATGAACTCTTTTTAAATCTATTATTTAAAAGCTTTTTATCCATTTATTGTTACATACAGGTGAAGTTGACAGACTTTAACCCATTTCCAAACATTTCCACTTTTTTGATTTTTGAAGAATTTAAATGGAAAACTTGTGAGAAAAAGAGGAAGTGTTTGTAGCAGGAGGTTGAATGACGAACATTCCGAATTAAATAAAAACGCCCGATTTTATACATATTCCAATTATAAAATCGAAAAAATTATTTGTAAATCAAAGCCTCGTAACCTACTTCCACCGTTTATCTTTCAGTGTCATATCGTAAGACAAAAGAATTTGATATTAAAAAAAACACATTATATTACAAATTTCAGTCTCAAATTGTCTTGGTAAAAAACAAGAACTTCAGGCTGATTAAAATCTCAGATTAAATTCTACATGTTGAAAACGTCTTTTTCCGCTGGTTAAGATTCAAGAATTTTAAACTGATTAAAAGGCAATTTTAACCCTTTTCTGAATATTTGTATGTTTCCTCAGGACGCAGATTGCTAATAAACAGATTGAATTTTATACATATATAGATGCAGAAATCTGTGTCCTGTAAAACCCTGATCAGATGATAAAAATGGGTTAATGATGTTGGGCCAATTTCCTTATATGGAAAAACTTTTGAAAATCTTATTCTCTGAAACTAGTCAATTTATTCTAACTTATTTCACAGGGATGATCCTGTGGTGACATTTTATCAGATGATATAAAAGAATTGAATATAGCTTTTGATGGGAGGAGCCAATTTCCATTTATGGTATATAGTGAAAACTTCAAAATTCTTTTTTCTAAGAAACCATTTGATTGATTTCAACCAAATTTCACAAGAATTATACTTTGACAACCCTTTATTGAATTTCTTCAATGAATTTGATGGGAAAAAATAGTGGCTTTTCGGTAGGGCAGAACTTATTTCCATGTATGGAATATATTCTGAAAATTCAGAAAATCTTTTTCTGAGGAACCTGTTGGAGGATTTCAACCAAATATTGCAGGAGTGATCCTCAAGTATTTGTCAGATTCCTTAATATGAATTTTATCGGTTGAAAAACATGGCTTTTATTGTCATGGCTTATGTCCATATCCATTTAACAGTATTAAATTTGTAAATACCTTTTCATCTAAGTTAGTAAATGAATTTTCCATAACCCAACTTGATGGTTGTAAAACAGTGAAAACATTGAAATGCTTCTCCAGAACTATTTCAAAGATTTTAGTGACAAGATTTATTTGCAAGGTATATGGCAAAGACAATTCAATTCATATTGAATTCCTGAAAATACCATTTGCTTAATTAGTACTTTCAGACCTGTGGAGCAATACATGTGCTTAAGCCCCTCTAGTTCATTAGACAATTTTCATGGAGACTGTCATTAACTATTTTTTGTACAATCACCAGATAAAGGAAATCCAAGGACTGTTAAGGTTGACCAGGGCTTAAGAGGGACTTCTGGGTAAACAAAAATAAAGATTCATTTTAGTAAAATTGTCCAGAAAGAGGAACAAATAAAGTAACCTATGCTCACATGATTTTTCAGGGTACCCTGATGTAAACTGCAGTACATGTATGTAATTCCTGCACAATTACATTAGTGCCTTCTTTTAGGCCAAGAAGTGTAATTTTGTAAAGAAAAAGTAATAATTATTGCAACCAAAACACCAGTACAAGTATAGGCAAAATAATTGTGAATTCAAAGTAATCTTAGAATGACTCAGTTAACATGCATATATTTTCACAAGCCTATCTATTAAAAAAGTAGATCACTGTCTCATCAGAAGGAAATGCTTTCACTAAATGGTCAAGCTGAGTTATTGTGATCTGGCAGTATCCATTATTTAGTCAGCTGAAGCCCATCGTCAACTTTTATCTTGTGTGCACTCCAGTAGTTTTAAAACTTGGTCAGAATGTTTGTGTACACAATATCTCAGACAAGTTCAAATTGGGTTGTGTGAGGTAAAATATTAGGTTAATGAGTCAAATTTTAGAAAAAACTTGTTTTCTTTCTAAAGGTCATAATGTTTGGATCAAATGTCTTTAAACTTGGTCAAAAAGTTTGATTACAAGATATAGCGGAAAAGTTTGAAATTGGGTGATATTGGGTCATAACTAGGTCACTCAGATCTTAAAACCTTATAAGTTTTCTAGAGACTATATTTTGCAGTCAAATCTCTTGGTCAGAATGTTTTTTAGCTCCACTGGCTGAAAACCAGCAAGCTATTGTCATGGCATTGTGTCTGTCGTACGTCTGTGAGTCCGTCTGTAAACATTAACTTTAAAAATCTTCTCCTCAAAAATTAATGAACAGAATTCAACAAAACTTAGCAGTAATGATCCTTGGGTGTCCTTTATCAGATTCCTTCAAAGAATTCTAATCAGATGAAAAACATGGCTTTATTGGCCGAGGCTTATTTCCATGTAAATTGAAAAACTTTGAAAATCTTCTTTTCAAAAACCACTGGATGGATTTCAACCAAATTTCACTGACGTGATCCTTTGGGTGACTCTTTATCTGATTCCCTCAAAGAATTAATATCAGCTGAAAAACATGGCTTAAATGGGTGGATTTCAACCAAATTTCACTGACATGATCCTTTGGGTGACTCTTTATCTGATTCCCTCAAAGAATTGATATCAGCTGAAAAACATGGCTTAAATGGGGGGGGGCTAATTTCCATACATTGTGAAATCATTAAAAATCTTACTATAAGAAGCCAATTAATGGATTTCAACCAAATTTTACAGGAAACTTCATTGTGTGACCCTTTAACCCTTTCCCGTTTTTCGAATTTTTAGACTAGTCCAGATTGAAAGAGTTTGCAGATGACGATGAAAACTGGATGCCATTTGAAATGAAACCATCCTATGTGGTAGAAAATATTGTGGAAAAAGAAGTTGTTACAAGCAATTTCTTCTTTTTCCACAATGTTTTCTCAAGTATAGAATCACAGGAACG
Organism: Fragum fragum; assembly: GCA_946902895.1. Lineage (NCBI taxonomy): Eukaryota > Metazoa > Mollusca > Bivalvia > Cardiida > Cardiidae > Fragum > Fragum fragum. The sequence goes on along the minus strand of OX336380.1, from coordinate 10,515,972 downwards.
TAAAATCCTGAACAGGAAAGGGTTAACAGGTTCTTTCAAAGAATTTTGATCAGATGTAAAACATGGATTTTTAGTGGGTGGGTCTAATTTGCATATAAGGTGAAAGCTGTGCAAATCTTCTTCTCAGAAATCAATGGATGGATTTCAACCAAATTGCACCGGAGTGATCCTTTGGTGACCCTTTAATAGATTGCTTATAAAAGAACTGATTGGCTATAAACATTGCTTTAATAGACTGAGCTAATTTTATATATAGTAAACAGTGAAAACCTAAAATCTTTTCAAAGTACAAAAGAATATAAGTTTTCAACATGATCCTTTGGTGACTCCTTGTCAGATTCCTTCATAAAATATTCTTGCAAACTGCGGGATGGTTTTCAACCAAATTTCTCAGGAATGATAAGTAAACTTAGGCTGATGGAGCGAATCAGGTGCTCAAGTACCTGTAGTTTGTCTACATGACAACTCAGATGACCTTGAAATTGGGTAACTTAGGGTCAAAACCTTTGTCATCTTAGATAAACCTTATGTACACTCTAGAGGCCATATTTTTCAGTAAAATGTCTAGAAACTTAGTCAGAATGCTTGTCTACATGATGTATCTGATGAGTTTGAAATACTGTCATGTCAGGTCAAAAAGTAGGTCACTAGGTCAATTTTAAGAGAAAACTTCTATGCGCTGCAGAGGTAACACTTTTGGCTCAAAAGCCTTGAGAGCACTTAAGTTGTTACATTTTTGACTCAATCGGCACCTAATGGTATACTGATTTACTCCACCTGACTAGTTACTTCCCTAGTACTCTGGGTAGTTACACACTATCCATACAAAGGAAAATACATGAATACCTTTAGAATTTAATGTTTTTCATCTTATCAATTTTATGTTTTTTTGAGTCGCTGAAGCTGAAAGCTTCGGAAGCGACTCATTGCTATCGCACGATATTTCTTAAAGTCCCGAACCAATTTCCACCCCTGAATGCCTATGTTATAACTCTGCCATTGTATCTTGATGTGATAAATAAGAACAATTAAGATAAATTTAGAAGATTGATGGTTGTATATTTAACAGTTTTGAATCAAAACAATCGTTAACTTTGTCATTTTTTTAGTTTTAAACGCGAACTACTTATAGCGCGGAAAAAGCCAAAGTACGTACTAAAATTGAGGTCGACAGTTCTTATGAAATGACCATACTTCCCTATGTATTTTGCATAACGTCATTATCGTTTTGCATTTTCAAATAAAGTAGATGTTAAAATTCATTTTAAATCAAAATTGAATGTGTAAATCATTTCTATTCATCATTTCGCGGAGGTAAAATAAATCACCCGCGTAGTTAGGGACTGTGTTACTATTTACCCAGGGACACCCCAGGACACCAAAACGGCCCGAAGTCAAAATGACCAAATGCCAAAGAAGCCCGTAATTTTGTCGGAATGACCCGAAAGTGATTGTCAAAACGGATCAAAAGGAAATTTTCAAAAAGTAGATATTGAAAAATTATCCAAATATAATTTTTTATGAAGAATTTCTGATTTTGGACCAAATGCCAATACAAGTTTGGGCCGTTTTGACTGTCGGTCGTTTTGACTGTAAACCAGGACACCCTGAGATGCCTGACATATGTAATAATATTTTTATATAATAAGTTATATGTAAGTAAATCTTAATAACATTGCATTTAATCTTCGACTCCATTTAAGATTAGCGTGATTCTTGTTAAAAAATATAGAAAACTTAAAATCCATGTCCATTCTGGCAATTTTTTATTTATATTCTATTTTTGATTTGAATTGAGAATGTTTATTTCTTAATCTAACCGTATTTCCTGTTTACAAATGAGTAGGACATTCACGGGTCATAAATGGGAAAAAACGCCCCGGGTTGATGTTATCAATCTTAACAATTCTTTTACCACTGGGCTCATAGAGTTACCATGGCCGTTGTAAGCAAACCGAGGGAGGCCCAGGGTAACGAATACGTTCTTTATGTGAGAAATTTAGATAGCCAGTTTGATTTATTTTTTCCGTAAGTAAAATAGAAAGAATCTCAAGGTACTGAAGGCGTTGTCTCCGGGTGAAAAAACAACAACAACAAAATTTACCGACGAAAGTAGTAAGCATTTTTAAAGCTTCAAAGGAATTACTCTAGGGATGATTGATGTTGATTGCTAGGAATAGGGGCAATGAATCCAGTTGTGAATAGTTTAATTTCAAAGTATTGGGGAAATTCAGATACGAACTGATCGCTTGGAATACATATATATGAAATCTATAGGTATTACTTTATTTTGCGGAGCTTGATATGGCATCGTCGTTGCTTTGAGCGTACATTTAAATGAATGAAAAAAAATATATGTATAGCGAGAAAAGAAAACAAACCAAACATAGTCTTAATTGTCCAAGTACCGGGTTTATAATTGAAAAATGGAAAGTTAGTTCACAAGGTTGTAAAAATTATCTTGAATGAAACAATCTAGGCCACACTAAGTAAATGTTTGATAAAAACAAACAATTGTCGCTGTCAAGCTCTCAATTTGAACGTAAGCACTTTGAACTAAAATTTCCGTCGCAATAAAGCCGAAAGAGTCCCGAGGTAATGCACACGTTCAGTACAGCGAAAAGATAAATAGCTATGTCAACATTGAGTAAATATTGCCGTCAGAATGAAGCAGAAAGAGTCCTGAGGTACCTGTGTTCCCATGTGAATTAAGAAACGATGCGATCGGCGGAAAATGGGATAAGTGACCAATCGTCATTGGATTTACTCACTGATATTAGATTGTATGATAAGATGAGACACCATATAAAACACGTTTGTCCTTCTTGTCACTGATTCTCTTATCCTAATAAAATTGGAGAAAGAGTTATGCATTCGTATAATTTTAGAAAAGTTATTTCCACTATTTTTCTTTACCGCTCAATGTTCTTTGGGGGCGAAATTGTTACAGTGTTTTCTGCTTTTATTTTGGCTTCTAATGCATGACAAAGATGTTCTCAGACTTCACATATATCAATTTCTTTACAAAACATAGGAATTCCTTTCTTGTACAAATATAACTTATTACACTGGGACTTCATATTCGATTATCAGTCCACCGGGTTGATATTTGACGATGTGTGAAGTGGAAAAAATTCCATAAACTTCCATTTATAATTGACCGCAACAATATCTTGTCAAACTGTAGGTATGACGTATTTGATAAAAGTCCGACGATGTAATAGACTTTTTATGGATCTAAATGCATCTTCTTATTCTTAAGAATTGAATAAAATGATATTAAGGTCCCGGAGCATTACAATAAATATTCATAAATGTTTATATATGAAAATACTACGGGAATTCAAGGATATATTTTCAAGAATATATTTTCTTGCTTATGGGGAGTCCGAGCGTAGGTGAAATTGTCAAAGAAGTCAATATGCACTTTATACTTAAATTACCGTCATTGCTTATCTTTGAATACATTAAAGTTAAATTACCCAGGATGCTCATGGATCTTCTGAAATCATAATTATAATATATTCAAACTGAATTTGTCTCTGTTTACTCGATATGCAATTAAAATAATTTTGACCTTCGGATATCTCTTTTAAATTCATCCCGGGTCAATCAAACATTATTTAAAGTACGCATCCGTCCGGGGTATGGTTATATACACAGTCAATAACTCTGGTTTTTTAATTCAAATCAATTGAATTATCCCGCTGGTGCAATCACAAATTGTTCCAATGAATTATGTGTCCCGGACGAGAGATGAAACCAATTCCCGTGGTACACGATGTGGCTAGACAACGTATTGAATTCAGATCCAGTGTTATAACTTGTTAATATTGAAAAGGTTTTTTATAATTCAAGCAGTAAGGTTGTGGAATGTTTCTTCTTTTAAAATGACTTTTCTTAAAACTCCTGAACAAAATCTAGTTCCCGGACATGTAGTGTACTTAACTGTTAAACTGGTCAGGCGGACGGACACCGGTACTTTAATTTGTCCAAATATATTTAAAATTTGCATTACATAAAGGGTACTTTCGTTCATCTATCGTCGCTACCGTGGTTGTAAATCAACGTCACTCGGGGTCTCAATTTAACGTCTTACCCAAAAGACAATCAGTTTGCTGGTTTGGTCAAGCAAGGGCTCGAGCCCATTATGGTGCGGTTAGAAGTCAAGTGCTCTACCAAATGAGCTTATCAGCTGTCATATACTTCATAAAGAATTTATCAAGCATCTGTATACAACTGCTTGATGATTCCACAAGTTTGAAAGTTAATCGATTAATGTATAATTGTCACAAATCAATATGCTGAAAGGCCGTTATAGGCATGTTTCAAAGTAGCATACAGTTTATTGAAAAAGCCTTATCAACAGTTATCATATTTTTTTATTTATTCGTATTTCGTAAATGAATAGCGTTACAAGCATTCTTGTAATGACGAAAAAAAATCGATTTAGGTTTTGATTTCTGCAACAACAAAATTTAATTACATCATAAAAATATGAATAGAAGTTCGGAAACTTTAATCTATCTATCTATATATACTGCCCAACTCCCCTTTCGGGTATTACTGGCAGGTGAATTGTGTATCGTTACGAAAATTCATTTTATACATTTATGTTCAAGCATATGAAGAACAATTGGACCCAGTTTGACGATCTTGGGGCCGTTTTAACGCTTTTTAATGGAGAGGCCGGTTTGATTTTATTGGGCCTGTTTGGCCAGGGGCCGGTTTGACGATGGGCCGGTTTGACTGGTTCCATGTAATGCTTATTACGGACGGCGCCCATATAAATCAAAATGAAATTTTGAGTATAACAGGAGAGTTATTTATTATAATTCCCTACATTCAACTTAATATGTGGCAATAATTCTATATATCAGGTGTCCCGGGGTTTCCCGCGGTAAATAATAATCCGTTTGGGCGAACATTAGATGGTCGACGACAACAACAAGAATGGAGGCGATTTCAAGTTCATTTTGTACTTTCGATATTTTATCGACGTTTATTCATTTTAATAGTCTTGAAATGATGTTTCTTTAATCGAGAAATAATAAGAAAAATATCATAGAACAAACACCGATATGAATAGCTGTCTTAACGATTAGCGAGGCTACAGTTCTGCCTTTAAAAACGGAGCCGTCGTTTCCAGTGCATCAAGTTTAGATTGTCATCGGCGTTGAAAAAGGTCAGTGAATACCGTGATAGTAATAACATAAAACATTGCTTTTTGTTTCTTTCAAAGACAAACAATAATATTTATCAAGTTGTCTTATTCTTTACAAGGGCAACTTCTTTGATTGTTTATAACTTTTTAACTCGGCACCCAGGACCCATCAGGAGCCACCAGCAAAAATGTTCAGGACTTCTTAATTTTACCCCTGTGATGTGCCGATCTTGTAGCCTATTCAGGACTTCTTAATTTTACCCATGTGATGTGACGATCTTGTAGCCCATTTAAGAATTTTTGTTGGTGTGAAATTGTCAAGAGTCTGAAAACAAGCCATTCCATTAAAATTGGTCAACAATTTTGGAAATTCTATGGTTATGAATAATGATAATTATTATGCTAGGGGTAAAATATGTGTGCTAGTTGTTCTTATTGGATTACTTTGGAACATCAATATGGACGCATAAAATATTGTTCTAAGAAAGGGATTTATACATCTGAATCTGACAAATAATGATTGACAAACATTTCTGAAACAATGGCACCAAATATTGCAGAATTGACTGACCACGGATAAAGAATAATCTGTTCATACCACACCTGGCTAAAAATAGAATGAAAGACAGATGACAGATAGTAAATAAAAAGATCCTACGGAACAAGAACTTATTTTTTAGCCCTCCACAATATCCCACAAGAAATATTTACTGCTTTTATGCAACATTAAAAGACAATTTATGCTTTGAAATCTAGAAATGTTATTCATCTTTCTAAACACAAATCAGTTGAATAAATTATATGCATAGAACCTACAGTATGAAATGAAGTTAAGTGCAAGAAATGAAAGTCTTTTTCAACATGCTTCCATGCACTCTAGAGGTCACATTCTAAGCTCAAACCATTATTAACAATTGTCTTCTGGGGGAGTCATAGCCATGCTACTGATCATGTGGGTATATTCAGGACCTGGATATGTCCTTTGGCAAGGGGTTCAGTCACAACATAGAACTAGAGATACTGAGCAAGTACATGATTGATTGATTAAATGAAGTTTAACGTAACTCAATTTAACAGTATTATAGTCACACAGCAGCTGGCGCCTTGGAATCCTTGTATTTCTGAAACCAGTACAACCACCACATTCTCTGAGTCTCATGCTGCTCATCCCACAAAGGTTTATGGCTATCCACACATTGGTGGGCTAACATATGTCGGACATGAAGTTTGCTGTTGCCGAGGATTAACCCTGGACCCCATGACTAGGAGTCCTATGTACTACCACTGTGTTATGACCATGGCTGAAGTACATGAATAGGCGAACTTGGCCGTGATATAACTGAAATGTTGGTCTTTGAACAGTGTAATACCACCATTTAATCAAATGGAAAAAGGCCTAGCTTCATCAACAGAATTTACATGATTTAATCCGCTTTATGCATGAAATTAATCTCAAGTGATCAAAGGCCAACAGCCTGAGGTTAATGCTCAATAGCCAATACAAAACAATTTGTCTGTTATGGCGACTCTCAGGCCCTTCAGGGCTTTGATTTTAAAAACCTGTCATGGGAAAAGGGGCCTTAATGTTATTAGCTTTACTTAAGCTCTCTTCTTATCTTGCAAAAACTTATATTGGCCATAACTTTTGATTGGTTACAGATAGTCTTCTTATTGCACATGTGCATTGCTAGTGACAAACCCTTTTTGTTGGTACAAAGTTAAAGGTCATCAGTCAAGGTAAAGGTTATGTGTCAAGGTCAGAATTTCAAAAATTTTAACTTTAACTTTGTCTTTAAGTTTACAATGTTAAGAAGTGATATAGCCTTCATATTTCACATGTGCCTTGCTTATGACAAAACCTCTCTGTTGGTATTAAGTTCAAGGTCATCTGTTAAGGTCAAGGTTGTTTCTCAAGGTCAAAATTTCGATTTTTTTTAACTTTTACATTGTCCATAAGTTTACAATAGTAAGTGATATAACCTTCATATTTCACCTGTGTATTGCTTTTGACATGACCTTTCTGTTGGTACTAAGTTCAAGGTCATCTGTCAAGATCAAGGTCATTTCTCAAGGTCAAAAGTTCGAAAATCTTAACTTTAACATTATTTATTTTAAATGTGCATGGCTTATGACATGGACTTTCTGTTAGTATTAAGTTCAAAGTCATTAGTCAAGGTCAAGGTCAAATTGTCAAGGTCATTAATTTTCAAATATACCTCCTTTACAAATTGCGAAAATTTCTTGTTACTTTACATAAATGTTTAAGTGCCCTAGGTAATGTTAATCTCAATATTTTACCCAGCGAACCTTACCATGCTAAAAGGGGGCTTAATGCCATGTAGCTTTACATTTTGTATATTTCCTACTCTAAAATAAATCAGTCTATTGTTTCTGCAAGACTACTCAAGTTAGAGTCTTCATTTTTTGTATGGAGACATTTTTCCTTGATAACTTTGATGGTCAAGGTAAAATATTTAACCCTTTACCATACAATGATATTGAATTTTAATAGAATCAGGCCTGTGAAGCCAAACACATTCCTTCAATGTTTGTCAAACTTCTAAATTTCTGACATCTCAAACTATAGTTGCATTCGAAAAGAAGTTTTTTTTCCAATAATGGCATACAGTTTTGTGACAAAGTCTTATTCAGGGAGCATAATCTGTCTCCGACGTCTCTTGTTTTGTTCTTTACTATTGTTTAATTTGTTAGCTTGTTTGATAAGTCTTTTATAACCAAGGAACTAAAAGCAATAATTCATTATACAGGACATCTTTGCTTATTTTGTTTCAAAAATGAGAAGTAAAATATGAAAATTGGATGAGAATAAAAATTGGTTTTCTGGTAAGGAAAGACAATTTAACCCATTCCCACTCAGCAAAATTTTGACTGGTCCAAATTGAAAGTAGCTGCAGATGACAGTTTAAAGATTATGGAATTTTGAATTTTTTTTACTCTTGGGATAGAAAACATTTTGGATAATAAAGAAATTGCCTGTAAGAAGCAATTTCTTCATTTTTAACAATGTTTTCCAAAGCTTATTTTTCTTGGGAGCGTCTAAAAGTGTCACTGTGTGGGAATGGGTCGAGTGTATTAAAATAAATACAAACTACTACAACAATTTTATATATTAAGAGTATGACAGAGTATTCAACATTTCTCCAAATGAAATACCGAAAAATTATCTGATTCTGCCAAAGGAAGAATTAATTCTCAGCTGTTATACACTCTTTGTAGAAAATTAACAGAAACTACCCAGCCTTGTCAAGGGAGTTAATTAAAGGGCAATTTTCGGAAACTACGGGGCCATGACAATTGCTAGAGCTAGTGGAACAAAACTACCTTTGTGGCTTTCCCAAAATGTTTTCTATCCTTTGCCCTTACTTTGTTTGAATTCTTACACATACCCTGCAACCTTTTTATGTTGTTTCCATGTATTGGAACAGGTATAAAGCTACCTTGTTCTGTGTTGGGTGTGTGAGTGGGTGTATTAGTGTATGTGTACTTTTTAGCTCACCTGAGCACAAAGTGCTCTGGGTGAGCTATTGTGATCGGTCATTGTCCATCCGTCCATTCACAATTTCAAAAAAAAACTTCTTCTCCTAAGCTAACCATGGAATTTTAACCAATCTTCACAGAAATGATCCTTAGGTCATGCTCTATCAAATTACTTCAAAGAATAGACCTTTTCACGCAAAGCGTCAGATGACTTAAAAAATGTACCTGTTAGACGCTTTCAAAGAAATACAATATCAACAATTTTTCAATGCGGGGAGGATTTACTTCTGGTTTTGGTTTTCAAAAGCCTTATAATTGCGTCCAGTCATTCTAACTTCTTTTTCGAGTTTTTACAATGAAAAGTATGGACTGAATAATATAGATAATAAGTAGCATCTGTTTATGAAAAAAAATTTTCTCTGTTGTCCCGGAAATGTTCTTCAGAAGCATTAAAAGTACCCTATTTTATCGGCCTTACGGAATATATGATGGGTGCTTTGTTTCATGATCTATTTTCACCATGTACAATAAATTGTATGATAACCAAGTATATTGTATTAATTGAAACAAATACCTGTAATGTATGGGGGTGAATGCAACATTGAAAGGTCATTAACTCATTTTGACGAGAATCACAAATCTCATGTTCTTCGCCTCAGGAAATATTGAATTGATTATAGTTTGTGCAAGGAAAAATGAAATTAAAGATCAATTAAGTTGAGACATTCTATCGTAGTTTGGTGACCAAAATGTCGGTCTACATATTATCTCAAATTGTATTTATGACCTTTTGGTAGCCTATTGAAGATATTCTGGTTATAATAAACATATAGGCCTCTTGGTCTACTAGTAAGGCTAGGTTTTCAAATATTAAAGTTAGATATTTTAAAATGAAAGCCTACCTCACATTATATCCTCCAGCAATTTTTTTTTAAATCCATTCAATGAAAATAAACTTGATTGTGGAAAAATGCTTAAAAGATAAACACCATGTCATGCTGCTGTGTCGATTGAAATGACATCATGCTTTAATGAAGGGAACCCTCTACATCAAGGCTGTTAACACATCATTCTTCTGATCAGCCCCCTCTTATCATTATCTTTACATTTAATCATTTTTATTTTTCATACTTTTCTTTGCACTATTAACATTGTCATCATCAATACGATCTATGTCATTCATTCATCTTCAAAATAATGCTCCCTGTTTTGACATTACAAATTTTTCTTTTTAATTCAATGTATGGCATATTTTTTCAAAAGTTGATTATTTATATCAAAAAAATATTTCCTCCTTTCTTCCTTATTTCTATTATGACAATGATTTGAATGTTTAAAAAAACTGACATGCTGTAGTGTGGGCGTGTTTCGTATTAAAAAATGAAAAGTAGAGAGAGTAAAGGAGAGAGATATCTAAATTAGTGGACATACAGACAGAAACAAATATTTCAAAAACAGCTTGCATGTTTTGTTCTTTATTTGCATCATTGGTATCATCAACATGGAATATTTAAAATAACATTTAATTTTATCGTCCAAAATGCGGTCAATAGTACTTAAATGCTTTAAAAATAAACAAATATATTTAGTCATTTGTGTCAATCAGGATTATTGTCACTTGTGATCAGGCTAGATTCATGTCCTTTCTATCTCATATTATTGCAGAATCAGACCTTATAGTTTCAAACAAAGTTTATGTGTTCACATTTAGACTATATACAATTTTAGATAATGCTTGACCTTTGCTGGGCCCAGTTTCTTTAACATGTTATGTATCAAATTCATAGGTGATCCTTTTATGTGCTTACACAGGGTTCGCACTGTCGGTCACCATTGTCGCCAAATGCGACAAAAATAAAATTCTGGCGCAAGTTTTTTCATTTGGTGAAAGTTTGTGGCGCCAAAAAAAAAAGTTTTTGTTAAAACATACATTTACTTTGACTAATCTCCAGAAATCAAGTCCGAGGGACAAGTGTGTATAATTGCTGAAGGGCTTGTATATCGGGTCAATTATGTCATCGAGTCTGACACAAGACCATTACATTACCAAATTTAATTACAGTTCTGATTGACAGCCAATCAGATGAATAAAAAGCGCTGATAGGTTGGGGAGTCGTATTGATTTTGTGTTGTGGGCGTGACTTAGTATTATGGATGAGCAGATGACGGCAATCACATAATAGATCAGTAGACCTCAATTATCTGGGGTAAATAGGCCTTCTATAAGAAAAGTGTAATCAAACTGGCTGCCATTTGCCTTTTCTTGATGAGTACAATTGCCGAATTCGGGCATATTTTCGTATATCTCTTAAGTCAGTTTCTAATCTCGGCACCGCTACCGCGATATCTGCTAAATACTTGAATCAGCATTTATGGGTAATATGAAGGATATTCTCAAGAACTGTTCATAGAAACAGTGGTAGTTTGTCAAAATTTGAAATAAATTTCAAAAGTTCTACTGTCCTAAACGCAGACGAACCATTTTATTTATTGTTCATTCGTACCTAAGAATATTCAACCTTAAACCGATTTTTATTACTCGCATCGACAAGATCGGGGGAATATTGTTTTACTGGAGTCCGTCTGTATGTCCGTCTGTATGTCCGTCTGTATGTCCGTCTGTCTGTCTGTCTGCAATACTTAACCTGCCAACTAAACATTTTCCTATAACTTCAACCCTGATTAAGTTTCAATGCTAATATTTGGTATGTAGATAGGTGCAAGGCGCAAGTGGGGAAGATCTCTTCATGAAGGTCAAGGTCAAAATTTTAACCCTTTCCCCATTCTAAAGAATTCCTGTTACGGCGGCATAGTGTTTCACAAACACATTTTGTTTTAAATAACAAAAGTTTACATTATTTTATAATTCAATCAAGCATATTTGACAAGCTTTATTATTATTTCCTTTTCTCTTTTTTTCTCATCATAGTCTCGATTTTCTAATCAAAGAAATGAAAGCACTGATTAAAGATAAGTAAAAATCAATGTAGGTGTATGACTTAGCTACTTTCATTCAAGACAAAATTACAAATGAATGGCCATGTAAAAACCTGTTTAATATGCATTTATCTATTTAACAACATATAAGTTAAGGAAATAATAGTGTAGTTTAGAAATGTTCAAGTTTGGCGCAACTCCTTCTCAATTTGGTCCAAACTTTACTGTATTTGGCCCCCAACTTTTCTCCTTTGGCAAAAATGATGCTGACAACTTTTTTTCAAGCCAGAGCTAACCCTGTTACATCTCATTAAACCTTTATCCTGTAAAATGGTACCAAACCATATTCATCTTGTGAAATTAGTTTTTTTGTTCCATAACCTTTTCTTTATCATTTCACTGTTTAGTAATGAAAGTACAACCTATTGTTACCTATTTCAGGTGATGTACGTTTTAGCCAGGTACCAAAGTACATTTGACATGTCAAATACTGTTAAGTTTGTCTTCTTTAGATGGTAAGTTCATTTTGATACGTTTTTTAAGAGCAATACAGGGCTTGTGGTAGGCTTTGAAATACAGGTTGAACCCCTGGCTGGGAAATTCTAGAGGTTAGGTATCTTTTTAGGTCACCTGACCAAAGGTAATGGTGACCTATTACGACTGTTCTTTCGGTCGTAGTGTGTTAACTTTTTACATTTTGGCTTCTTCTTAAGAACCCTTGGGCTGATTTCAACCAAACTTGACAGAAAGCATCCTCACGAGATGGTGCTTCAGATTTGTATACATCAAGGAGTTATCTCCTCTTTGGGTCCCATGAGCCAAAAAGGGGATAAAAAGGGTATATCTTTAAACATCTTCTTGTCATGAACCGGCTGTCGGATTAGATTCACATTTGGTATTTAGAGTCTTTCGGGCAAGGAATATCAAGTTTGTACAAGAAAAAAAAGCTGTCGATGAATGTCCATGTTATTTGGAGAAAAGGTGGGGGTGCATAAGCTTTCATAGTGACAACTTTGAATTTTTTAGTTGTGGCAAACAGAAGGTTTGAAGCTACTCATTGTCGTCACAAGATTTTACTATCTCATGTATTCCTCCAATGGCCAGGGACAAATAACCACCCTGACAGTGCTGTTTCTTAAATAGGCTCATTCTGTGTTACAAGGCCGAATTATAAATTTTGGGACACTCTTTTAAAAGATGGCATCATTTTGAAAGGTTTCAATACAAAATTATTGTAATTTTTTCGAAACTTTTGATTTTACAAGCAAACTACATTCTACGTGTAAATAATTACAATACATTCAAATAACTACATCGTCGGTTTTGATTAATAGAGCATAAATTCGAAAGGACAGTGTGGATCTTAACATCATCTTATATTTCTTAGGAATAAATCTGCAAATGCAATATAAATCTCATACAGGTTATCTCCAATGAAACAAATTATCAACAACGAAATCGAGCATTAATACATATGATATTTGAAACACACCGTATGAGTGATATGGGCGGTACCGTATTTGGTCCATATATATTAAATGGGTCTGTAGGAAACTGCATAGACGATATTAACTTATTTTGGTATCTTTATGTATAAAATGCTATAATCTGTCATTTATACTAACAGCAATGTATTAAATATTGTTTTAGCATCAAATATAGTGGGTCAGACCTAACCTACTGAATGCACATTATTATCAACACTATTTGGTGTATGACGCATGCGCGGGCACTTGTTTATATCCTGGGCTGATACTTAAAGAGAATGTTGATTCCTGATTTAAATCCGAGTTTTGTTGATTGATTTAGTGACAATCAATAAAGATTATTTAGTGATGAGTAAAGGTATTAACCCTGGAGACAATGTTTATATCCAAGATTAATGTCATATCATTGATCGGCTGATTTGACTTGCTTACCAGATGGATGGAAAAGCCAAATTAGGACATGGTTTTCTCATGACGTCTACTGCAATTTCTGCGCTTCCTATTAAAGGTTATAATTTTATTGCATGTGAAATATGATTTGTCTTGTACAAAAATTGTGTTTGTACCACCCTGGCCAAGGCTTTCCCCAAATTAATAAAATCATTTTTCGAACCAATTTTCTGTCATTCTTGCTCTGAACCTTTTCATGTTGAATGCAATATATCCTCTTCACCTCAATTATTGTGCATGTAAGGAAAATAATTTTCCATACAAATCAAAAATTGTTTTTATCAATTCAAATAGTTCTTATATATCTAACAGACATTTGATTAATCTTTCAGCAAAATTTTGTCAAGTTCTATCCTGAAATTCTACAAGAAATTTGTCCCAAGAGTTCTCTTGTCGGCCCTTGAAATTTTGGTATTGCTGCTGCAGTTATCTTGCATCTTACAAAAAACAGTTTCCATGACAACAAAAAAGAAGCAAAATTCTCGATTCAATTTTTGCCACGCGTCTGGGCTTAAAACAATTGACCTTGTAGATTTATTTGATTTTAAGTCAAATTTAAGGTTATTTAAACTTAGCTTAATCTATCCTGTGGCTCCCAATTTTGTGAAATGTGTTAATTGGGGTTAATTTTACATCTCAATAGGTTTAAGTTCAGTGTGCAATATGGTTTAGGGTGATTCTCACAGCATCTGATTGGGTCGCTGAAAGTTAAACATCCTGTGAAAAAATGAGGTCAACAAAGGTCACTAAGGCTCCTAAGGGGCCATGCACGATAACGTAGGTATGCATGACAATTGAATTTGGTCAATAAGGAAATGCACTTTTGAAATATTTTCAACTTTGAAGTCCAGGTGAATTGAGGCATATTTTTTCTAAAGATAAAAGAAGTTTTTTTAAATGTCGCCGGAGGCGGTCGTATATTGGCGTCATCTTCTCTGTCTGTCAATCCGTCTGTACGTACGTCCACTTTTCTCATGAGCACAAATCCTCCTAAGTTTCTGGCTGGATCTAAATGAAATTTGGTGGATGTCATCACCTTAATTGGTAGATGTGCATGAAGTAAGGATTTTATGGTTCATTGATTTTTGCCTCAGTTATGCTCCAATAAAACTTAGTATCTGGGGCTTATTGAAATTGCAGCCCTGTGAATTCAACTCCTCCTAAGTTTCTGGCTGGATCTTTTTGAAACTTGGTGGATGTTATCACCTTAATTGGTAGATTTGCATGAAGTAAGGATTTAATGGTTCATTGATTTTTGCCTCAGTTATGCCCCCTTAAAACTTAGTCTCTGGGGCTTATTGAAATTGCAGCCTTGTGAATGCAACTCCTCCTAAGTTTCTGGCTGGATCTAAATGAAATTTGGTGGATGTCATCACCTTAATTGGTAGATGTGCATGAAGTAAGGATTTTATGGTTCATTGATTTTTGCCTCAGTTATGCTCCAATAAAACTTAGTATCTGGGGCTTATTGAAATTGCAGCCTTGTGAATGCAACTCCTCCTAAGTTTCAGGCTGGATCTAAATGAAACTTGGTGGATGTTATAACCTAAATTGTTAGATGTGCATGAAGTAAGGATTTCATGGTCCATTGAATTTTCCTTGACTTATGCCCTTCTAAAACTTAGTATCTGGGGCTAATTGAAATTGCAGCCTTGTGAACACAACTCCTCCTAACTTTTTGTCTAGATTTAAATGAAACTTGGTCAATGTCATCACCATAATTTTTAGGTGTACATGGACCAATGATTTTATGGTTCATTGATTTTTGCAAGAGTTATGCCCCTTGACACTTAGTCTCTGGGCCTATTCAATCAATCAATCATAACAAACAGTTTAAACTTGACAATTTAAAAAGGTAGTTTAGAATTTGGTTCTGTCAAAATAATTAGTGTCTACAATAATTTTGTGAAACAGCAGCAAAGTGGCGGCGTATATTGTGACTATGGCACTCTTGTTAGTTACATACCAATATGAAGCAGAGAAAAGATTATTTTCATCCCATCATAAATGTTCGACCAAAACCCGATTAGTTTTTAGCTTCACCGGCTGAAAGCCAGAGAGCTATTGTCATGGTTTTGTGTCTGTCGTGCATGCTTCTGTCTGTCCGTCCGTAAACTTAACTTTGAAAATCTTCTTCTCGGAAAGAACTGAACAGATTTCATCCAAATTTCACAGAAATGATCCTTGGGTGACCCTCAATCAGATTCCTTCAAAGAATTTTGATCGGATGAAAAACATGGCTTGAATGGGTGGGGCTAATTTCCATATATGGTGAAAGCTTTGAAAATCTTCTTAGAACCTAGTTGATGGGTTCCAACCAAATTTCACAGAAATGATCCTTGGGTGACCCTTTATCAAATTCTTTCATAGAAGTTTGATGGGATGAAAAATTTTGGCAGGGCTAGCGCTATTTCCATATATGGTGAAAGCTTTGAAAATCTTCTCAGAAACCGGTAGATGGATTTCATCCAAATTTCACAGAAATTATCCTATGGTGAATCCTTACCAGATTCCTTCAAAGAATTTTGATCGGATGAAAAATATGGCCTAAATGGGCGGGGCTAATTACCATATATGATAAAAGCTTTGAAAATCTTCTTCTCAGAAACCAGATGATGGATTTCTACCAAATTTGACCGGATTGATCCTTGAGTGACCTTTTATAAGATTATGAAAAAGAATTATGATCGGATGAAAAATATGGATTTTAATGGGCAGGGCTTATTTCCATATATGGTATATACTGAAAACTTTGTAAATTTCTCAGAAACATTTTGATTGATTTCAACCAAATATCAAGATAATGATAACCAGATGACTGTTTGTCAGATTCCTTCATATTATTAAGATTGGTTGAAAAACATGGCTATGATTGTGGTTAATTATATCCATATATGGTATACAGTGAAAATTTTACATTATAAATTTTACATAACTTGACTTGAATTTTTTAAAAACAACAAAAAGTTTGAAATACTTCTCAAGAACTTTTTCAAAGATTTCAATGATTTAGATTTATTTTTTTTATATTCAGTTTATTCAAAACTAATGAAAAGATTTTCTTAATCATTACATTCATGCCTGTGGAGAGATACAGGCGCTCAAGCGTTTACCATATGGATTGATGTTTATTTATTTTAGTATTCATTTAAAATTTCAGCTGGGATTTGAAATTCAATAATTTGTATAATTAAAGTACTGAAAGTACCTCTGATGAGTTAGTTTGTTTGAATGTGGTTTTACGCCGCTTTAAACTATCTTTCAGTTATATCGCGGCGGCTGGAGCACCTAACAATGGGATCCTGGTATTTCTCTCACCAGTACTACCATTACATCCTTTCCTAGCCTCCAGCTGCTATCCCACATAAGTCATTGATGAGAGACAAATAGTGGGAAAGGATGAGTGCCGCAGTCGGGAATCGAACCTGGGACCTGTAGATTGATAGTCCGACACGCTACCAACTGCGCTATGACGGGGGCTGCACATCTGATGAGAAACAGAAACCAGATTTATACAAGAAGTTACTTTCTACCAAAATATCTCTGTCCTCTGAATTTGCTATGGCGATTTAAAAACTGCTTTCCAGAGCTTGTTGTGCAACACTGAGAAGAAATATTCTTTGATATCTATAAATAGTGGAAAAATGTTCATATTTCAAAACAAAATTCACCTCAGATAAATTAATCCATGATTCTTTTAAGTAAACTGTGTGATATGAAGTCAAATGTAAGAAAATAGTACCTAAATGCAAGATCCAATCACAATAGGCTTTAAAAATAGTACTCACTAACACGGAATTGAATAAACAGAAATACACACACAGAATTTACTTGAATTGGTCTAAGTGGATCAATTTCATTTGATCAGTCAAGGGCAAACAGCCTTCAGTTTATGTTTAGTAATGAATTCCAGACAGTCTGTCTGTTGTCACAACTCTCGGTATTTGGTATGTACAGTCATCTGGTGGTCCTCTATCAAGATTGTATGAATTATGGCCCCAGAATTTGAATTAGCCAGTTCCCAGACATCACGAGTTTAACATGGGCTTATGTAGTGAAAAATTTAAAAACCTTCTCTCAAACATAAAGGCCTAGAGCTTTGATATTTGGTATGTAGCATCATCTGGTGGTTCCCTATAAATAATGGCCCTAGGGTCATAATTAGCCCATCCCTGGATTTCACAAGTTTTACATAGGGCTTATATAGTGAAAATCTAGAAACCTCTATCGAGATTGTATAAATTATGGTTCCATGGTTCAAATTAGCCTGTTCCTAGACTTCACAAGTTTAACATAGGCTTGTATAGTGAAAACTTTTAAAAAATCTTTTTCTCTCCCCAAAAATTCCTACTGCTTTTATATTTGGTATGTAGCACCATCTGGTGGACTCTTGTCTGTTGAAGTGCTCTATGGACTCGGGTGACAGATATCATCATTTATTCCTTTGGTGATCCATTAGTAAACTTATTCAAGTCATTTTGATCCGCACACAGAAAAATGGAGTCATGGAAGGGCTTATGAGACTCATAGAAATAATGAAATAATTCTCCTATTCACCAAGCCGAAGTTGACCAAACTTGGCAGGATTGTTTCAGTAATGTTCCTCAGGTAACCGTTTTCAAAACTTGTTTGTAAAATTTTGTTTTAGATGCATTGCAAGGTTAGTGCTTAGTGAATTAATGAAATAATTCAAACCTTCTCAGAATGATTGTTCCATCTTAAGGATTGTTCCTTTCGAAAATTGGTATGATCCGTTAAGAAACACTGGAAAAGGGGCCTTATGAAAATTTAATTAAAAAATCTTAGTTAACACTAGTCCACAGTTTTCATCAGATTTAATTAAAACTTTCACAGAATGATTGTTCCAACATAAGGATTGTTCCTTTTGAAATTGGGTCAGATCCGTCAAGAAACATGGGAAAAGGGGCCTAATTAATACTTAATTAGAAATACCATTAAAAATCCATGTTTACGCGATAGAGTCCACGGTTTTCATCAGATTCTCTTTAAACTTTCTTAGAATGATTGTACCATCATAAGGATCGTTCCTTTCGAAATTTGGTTTGATCTGTCAAGAAACATGGGAAAATGGGCCTTATGAAAAATTAATTGAAAATTCCATTAAAAATCCTTATTTACGCGATAGAGTCCACAGTTTTCATCGGATTCTCTTCAAAATTTCACAGAATGATTGTACCAACACAAGGATTTTTCCTTTGAAAATGGGTATGTTCGGTCAAGAAACACTGGAAAAAAGGCCTTATGAAAATTTAATTAAAAAATCCTTGTTTATATTCTAGAGTCCACAGTTTTCATCAGATTGTATTTAAACTTTCACAGAATGATTATACTATCATAAGGATTGTTCTTTTGAAATTGGGTGTGATCTGTCAAGAAACACAGGAAAAAGGGGCCTTATGAAAATTTTAATAAAAAATCCTCATTAATAATCTTTAGCCAACAATTTTCAACGGATTCTCTTCAAACTTTCACCGAATGATTGTACCATCATAAGGATTGTTCCTTTCGGAATTGGATATGATTCCTCAAGAAACATGGGCAAAGGGGCCTTATTAGAATTTAATTCAAAGATCTTTGTTAACACTCTAGAATCCACAGTTTTCATCTGATTGACTTCAAACTTTCACAGACTTATTGTACCATCATAAGAATTGTTCCTTTCGAAATGTGGTATGATCAGTCAAGGACCACGGGAAAAAGGGGCCTGATAAAAATTGGATTAAAAAAGTCCTCATAAACACAATAGAGTCCACAGTTTTCAACAAATTCTCTTCAAACATTCACAGAATGATAATTACATTAAATGGATTGTTCATTTCGGAAGAAGGTTTTATCCATCAAGTTTCATGGGAAAAGGGGCCCTATGAAAATTTAATAAAAAAATCTTAGTTTACACATAATGGCCCTAGATTTCACCTGATTGACTTCAAACTTTCACAGAATGATTGTACCATCATAAGAATTGTTCCTTTCAAAATTTGATCTGATCCATCGAGAAACATAGGAAAAGGGGCCTTAGGAATATTCAATTAAAAAAATCTTAATCAATGCTTGTAAGTCCACAGATGAGATGGGGTTGTCTTTATACTCAAGCAGAATGATTATACTTTTGTAAAAGAGTTCCCTTTGGAATTGGTTCAGATCCATCAAGTAACATGGGAAAAGGGGCTATATGAAAATTCAATTAATAAAACCCTGTTAACACAATGAAGCCCATAGCTTTGATCAGATTTTGTTGAAACTTTCACAGAATGATTGGAAGGTCATAACGATTATTCTTTTCATAACAGGGTTTGAACTGTCAAGAAACACAGGAAAAGGGGCCTTATGAAAATTTCATTTATAAATCCTTGTTACCAAGTCCAGAGCTTTCTTTGAATTTTCTTCAAACTTTCACAGAATAATTGTACAATAATAATGATTGTTGATGTTTGCATTAGACCTGATCCGTCAAGTATCACAGGAAAAGGAGCATTATGAAATTTGATTTTAAAATCCTTGTACCACAATAAAGTCAACAGTTTTCATCAGAATCTGTTTAAACTTTCACAAAATGATTATGCCATCATGAGGATTATTTCTTTTCAAATTCAGGCGGGATCTGTCTAGTATCATGGGAAAAGGGGCCTTTTGAGAATTTTATTGATAATCCTTGTAACCAAGTCCAGCGCTTTCATTAGATTTTCTTCAAAGCTTCACAGAATCATTGTACGATAATCATGATTGTTGATGCTGACATGAGACCTGATCCTTCAAGTATCACAGGAAAAGGAGCCTAATGAAAATTTTATTTTAAAATTTTTACACCAAGATAAAGTCTGCAGTTTTCATCGGATTCCGTTCAAACTTTCACAGAAAAATTGTACCATCTTTAGGATTGTTTCTTTCCAAATTGGGCCTAATCTGTCTAGTATCTTAGGAAAAGGGGATGTATGAAAAATTAATACCAAATCCTCATAAACACAAGAATGTCCTCAGTCTTTATCAGAATCTCTTCAAACTTTAATAGAATGATTGTACCACCATATGGATTAGGTCTGATTGGTTAAGTGACACAAGAAAAGGGAACTTAAAAAAATTTTATTACAAAAAATCATTATTACAATAAAGTTTTCAGTCTTTATCATTTTCTTCAAACTATCATTAGGATTGATCCTTTTTACATTAGGTTTGATTGTTAAGTTTCATGGAAAAAGGGGCCTTATGAATTTTTGGAACAAAAACTCTTGACACAATTCAGTCCACTGTTTTCATTAATTCTCTTTAACTTTCAAAGAATGATTGTACCTTCATTAGAATTGTTCCTTTTGAAATTTGGTTTGTTCTGTAAAGAATCATGAGAAAAGGGGCCCTCTAAAGATTTCACTATAAACTCATTAAAACAATAAATTCCACAGATTACAGCCGCCGTCATAGCGCAGTTGGTAGCGCGTCGGACTGTCAATCTTAAGGTCCCAGGTTCGATTCCCGACGGCGGCACTCATCCTTTCCGGCTATTTGTCACTCACCAATGGGTCGATAATCGTAGACCTATGTGGGATAGCAGCTGGAGGCTAGGAAAGGATGTAATGGTAGTACTGGTGTGAGAAATACCAGGATTCCATTGTTAGGTGCTCCAGCCGCCGCGATATAACTGAAAGATTGTTGAAAGCGGCATAAAACCCCATTCAAACAAACAAACAAAATCCACAGATTACACAGATTGATTGTACCATCATTCCAATTGTTGATTTTGACAGTGGATCTGATTATGGCAAGGGTCACATAAAAAGGGGCCTTATGAAAAACTTTCTTAAATATTCTGGTTAGCACAATGATGTCCCTTGATTTCTCCGGATTCACTTCAAAATTTCACAGAATGATTGTACAATCACTTAAATGGTTCTTTTCAGAACTGGGTACAATCCATCAAGTATCATGTAAAAAGAGGACATATGATTTATTTTTTTTAAACATTCTAGTAGACATATTGAAGTCCCAATATTTAATCGGATTCACTTTTAACTTTCACAGAATGATAAAACCAACTAGTAAAATATCACAGGAAAAGGGGCCTTATGAGAACTTGATTTTAATATCTTTGTTAACACAATAAAGTCAACAGTTTTATCGGATTCTCTTCAAAGATGCATGGAATAACTGTGTCATTCGAAACACAGGAAAAGGGGCCTTACAGATTATCATTCAAAACATTCTTGTGTATGTGATGAAGATCAGAATCATTATCAAATTGTCTTTTAAATTTCACAGGACAATTGTCGGGTTGTAAGGAAAGTTCTTTTTGGAATGAAATTGATCCATCAGAAAACACAGGAAAAGGGGCCTTATTGATTTTCATTCAAAACAATCCTGTTTATGTGATAAAGTCCACAAAT
The DNA here is from genome assembly GCA_946902895.1 of Fragum fragum. Taxonomy (NCBI): domain Eukaryota; kingdom Metazoa; phylum Mollusca; class Bivalvia; order Cardiida; family Cardiidae; genus Fragum; species Fragum fragum. Next base: position 10,494,040 of record OX336380.1, on the reverse strand, counting down.
ATTGTCAGATTCTGATGAAAATTTCCGAATGATTGTAGGGTCGTAAGGTAACTTTCTTTTAGAAATGGAGTGGATTCTTCATGAAAAACAGGAAAAGGGGCCTTGAGGATTGTTGCTTAAAATGATAAAGGGGAAAAAGCCCTTTTTCTTAGCTCACCTGAGCACAATGCTCAAGGTGAGCTTTTGGTATCACCTTTTGTCCGTCGTGAATTGTGCGTTGTGCGTCGTGCGTCGGAAGGCGTCAACAATTCTTTAAACATCTTCTCCTCAGTAACCACTGGGCGGAATTCAACCAAACTTGGTAGGAATGTTCCTTGGGTGACCCTTCTCAAAAGTTGTCGGTGGATTTTTGATTGACCCCCAAATATGGGCGTGGCAGTTTTTGACTTTGAAATCTTTAAACATCTTCTCCTCAGTAACCATTGGGCCAATTTCAACCAAATTTGGTATGAATGTTCCTTGGGTGACCCTTTTCAAAAGTTGTTCGTGGAATTTCGATTTATGCCCAAATATGGGCATGGCAGGGCGTGGCAGTTTTCGACTTAGAAATCTTTAAACATCTTCTCCTCAGTAACCATTGGGCCAATTTCAACCAAACTTGGCATGAATGTCCCTTGGGTGACCCTTTTCAAAAGTTGTTTGTGGAATTTTGATTTATGCCCAAATATGGGCGTGGCAGGGTGTGGCAGTTTTTGACTTAGAAATCTTTAAACATCTTCTCCTCAGTAACCATTGGGCCAATCTCAACCAAATTTGGCATGAATGTTCCTTGGGTGACTCTTTTCAAAAGTTGTTCGCAGAATTTTGATTTATGCCCAAATATGGGTGTGGAAGGGCATGGCAGTTTTTGACTTTGAAATCTTTAAACATCTTCTCCTCAGTAACCAATGGGCCAATTTCAACCAAACTTTGCATGAATGTTCCTTGGGTGACTCTTTTCAAAACTTGGTAGCGAAATTTGATTGACCACTAAATATGGGTGTGGCAGGGCGTGGCGGTTTTTGTCTTTGAAATCTTAAACATCTTCTCCTCAGTAACCATTGGGCCAATTTCAACCAAATTTGGTATGAATGTTCCTTGGGTGACCCTTTTCAAAAGTTGTTCGTGGAATTTTGATTTATGCCCAAATATGGGCGTGACAGGGCTTGGCAGTTGTACTTTGAAATCTTCAAACATCTTCTCCTCAGTAACCATTGGGCCAATTTCAACCAAACTTTGTAGGAATGTTCCTTGGGTGACCTTTTTCAAAAGTTGTTCGCAGAATTTTGTTTCACGCCCAAATATGGCTTGGCAGTTTTTGACTTAGAAATCTTTAAACATCTTCTCCTCAGTAACTATTTGGCCAATTTCAACCAAATTTGGTATGAATGTTCCTTGGGTGACCCTTTTAAAAAGTTGTTCATGGAATTTTGATTTATGCCCAAATATGGGCGTGGCAGGGCGTGGCAGTTTTTGACTTAGAAATCTTTAAACATCTTCTCCTCAGTAACCATTGGGCCAATTTCAACCAAATTTGGCATGAATGTTCCTTGGGTGACTCTTTCAGGCCTCCTAGTGAAACCTTTAAAACCTTTAAAAACCTTTAATTTCAGAGCAAACCTTTATTACCTTTACATTTCCCCAGAAAACCTTTAAAACGCCAAAATAGCCTGTAATTCTCACTCAAAACCTTTATATTTGCTCTGACTGGTTGCCGTGCTAGCTTAAAGCAAGTAATGGATTTTGTTCTGCATTTTCCTACACTGTAAAACAGGAGCTATGTATGATATAAATATGCAGAGAAAATAGGTATACACATTAAATAAGGTATGTATTATATTGCATAATTCAAACAGTATATAACATCAAAAAATGACTTTGGTATGACTGTGGGTTTAATAAAGAAATGAGAACTTCGACGAAAATAGCCTTTATTCACTCTTTATTTTTTCATATTTTACACTAAAAGGCCTTTATTTTCATACATTGGAGCCTTTATAAAACCCTTTATATTTGTTTTGGCCTGCTAGGAGGCCTGCTCTTTTCAAAAGTTGTTTGCAGAATTTTGATTTATGCCCAAATATGGGTGTGGAAGGGCATGGCAGTTTTTGACTTTGAAATCTTTAAACATCTTCTCCTCAGTAACCAATGGGCCAATTTCAACCAAACTTTGCATGAATGTTCCTTTGGTGACTCTTTTCAAAACTTGGTAGCGAAATTTGATTGACCCATAAATATGGGTGTGGCAGGGCGTGGCAGTTTTTGTCTTTGAAATCTTAAAACATCTTCTTCTCAGTAACCATTGGGCCAATTTCAACCAAATTTGGTATGAATGTTCCTTGGGTGACCCTTTTCAAAAGTTGTTCGTGGAATTTTGATTTATGCCCAAATATGGGCGTGGCAGGGCATGGCAGTTTTTGACTTTGAAATCTTCAAACATCTTCTCCTCAGTAACCATTGGGCCAATTTCAACCAAACTTTGTAGGAATGTTCCTTGGGTGACCTTTTTCAAAAGTTGTTCGCAGAATTTTGTTACACGCCCAAATATGGCGTGGCAGTTTTTGACTTAGAAATCTTTAAACATCTCCTCAGTAACTATTTGGCCAATTTCAACCAAATTTGGTATGAATGTTCCTTGGGTGACCCTTTTGAAAGTTGTTTGCGAATTTTTTATTTATGCCCAAATATGGGCGTGGCAGTTTTTGACTTAGAAATCTTTAAACATTTAGTCCTCAGTAACCTTTGGGCCAATTTCAACCAAACTTGGCATGAATGTTCCTTGGGTGACCTTTTTCAAATCGTGTTTAGGAAATGGTTGACGCCCAAATATGGGCGTGGCTGTTTCTTTATTTAGAAATGTTTAAATATCTTCTCCTCAGTAAGCATTGGGCCAATTTCAACCAAACTTGGCATGAATGTTCCTTGGGTGAACCTTTTTCAAAAGTTGTTTGTGAAATTTGATTGACGCCCAAATATGGGCGAAGCAGGGTGAGGCAGTTTTTTATTTAGAAATCTTAAAATATCTTCTCAGTAATCATTGGGCCAATTTCAACAAAACTTGGCATGAATGTTCCTTTGGTGATAATTCAAAAGGTGTTTGCAGAATTTTGATTTATGCCCAAATATGGGCGTGGCAGGGCGGGGCATTTTTTTTGCTTTGAACATCTCCTCAGTAACCATTGGGCCAATTTCAACTAAACTTAAATGGATATTTTTTCAAAAGTGTTGGCAAAATTTCGAATCATCTTACATTAGTCAGGTGAGCGATTTTAGGGCCATCCTGGCCCTCTTGTTTTCTTTATGCATTCTCCTTTGAGTAATTAACTTCCTTAAATATCAGATTTCTTTAACGGAAAACTTGATAACCAGTAGAGCGTCTCAGGCCCTCATTGGCCTTTTGTCTTTAATGAGGTTCTGTTAACTAATAAATGATTTAATAGAGGTTCAAATGTACCTGGGAGAAATCAAAGAAAATAGAATTTGTACATTTATCCTGGAATTTTTATGAAATTTGAAATGTAAAACAATACCAGAGAATTTTGATTTTCCTCAGCCAACTTTTCAAGACAAAGGCAGTTTCTTATTTATATGCTCCTCGAAGGGCAAGCATATAGCCGCTGCTTTGTCTGTCTGTCCTTGCATTTTTCGTCCACCCATTCCCCTTATATCCCCACAACCCTTAGGCTAGATTGGATGAAACTTCACATGTGAATGCCTAATGATATGTTAATGTACGGACACATCATTCCCGGTTTTTTGATAGCTCTAAGTTCAAGGTCACAGTTCAAGGTCAAAGGTTAAAGTTGACCTTTTCCACAACATAGCTCCTTCAATTAATGATGAATTTCAGAATAACTTGGCACAATTGTTCTCTATCATGATAAGATGTACCATATGAAAAAAAAAAAAAAAAAAAAAAAAAAAAACCTTAAAACTCCAAGGTCAAGGTCACAGCTCAAGATCAAATAAGTATTTCCAGATCATAGCTCCTTCAAGTAAGGATTGAAGTCAATATAAGTTGACACAATTGTACACTTTCAATTGTAGGTGTACAATTTGAAAAAAATATTTAGATAGCTTCAAAGTCAAGGTCACAGCTCAAGGTCAAATGTTGAAATAAGCATCTTTGGAGCATAGCTCCTTTAATATGGATGGATTTCAAAATAACTTTACACAATTGTTCCCTATCATGAGTAGACGGTCCATTTGAAAAATTAATTTATATTGTTCAAAGGTCAAGGTCGCAGCTCAAGGTCAGACATTAAGCATGTCATTAGCATAACTCCTTCAATTATAGATGAATTTCAATATAACTTGGCATAATTGTTCTCAGAAATGAGAAGATGTGCATTTTGGAAAAAAAAAAAATATATATATATATATAATTTTAAGAACTATGCTAAATACATGCTGAATTTTAATGTTTGACCTTGAGCTGTGACCTTGACTTTAGAGCTATATATATTTATATATATACATAGGTCTCAAACTTCTCAAGAAGGATCTTTTGATGATCCTTTATTAGATTTTTTAATAAATTTTGCTAGGTTTGATAATTTTTTTAAGCTTAGTAGGTTTGGCCAAATTTCAGGTTGAGATCATAAAGTAATGGAAATAATTAATACTGTATGACTCAGAATATTTTTTGCATTAAATAAAGTGCCCATAACATAAAATTTGCAAAAAAAGATAATTGCTTATAAATGAGTTACTTCTCATGATAAAGAAGTCTAAATTAGCTTTATAATTAGTAAATCAGGGGCTCATGCGCCTCTAGCATGGGGGGAATCACACTGATATTGATGTTGAACACGAAAAAATGGCTTCATTTTGACGGCTTCACTGGCAAATTTCAAACTGATACAAGCTACGCATTAAGGCTTCGTTCTTTTTCAGTCTAGACATCTGTCCTATCATATTCACTTCTGTCTAAGGTTTCCATTGATACCCATCTGTTCGCTGCATATAAAGAACACTTTGTGAATATTTTCAAAATGTATGTAGGTCTATTAAGAATAATCCTAAGCAGGGTTCTCCCCAGAAATTTTTTAAGGCGTAGTGGCAAATGCGCTGCATGTTGTCAGTTAACATATGATATGACTATACATAATAAAGGTCATTAAAAGTGCCTTTTAGCTTGTTTATTGATATCTTGATTTTTATTGAGTTTTATTCTTGAATAATATGCTTCAACCTTTTAATTATTATAGGTTTATTTCTCTACTCTGAGGCTGGTTTTGATACCAATCAAATGTGACATTACTCAGCTTATTTTGCCTCTCTATCCTATTTGTTAGAAAGGGCACTAAATTGTCCCATTAAAAAGAGATGTGAAAAGGAAAGAAAATGAAAGAATATATCCAAAAGCCATAAAAATACAGCGAGTCTAATAAAATCAAGGTATCAATTAGTCAAATGAAAGAATAAATCACAAAGTCTCAAAGGAATGAGTAAAAAAAGGTGTCAGCTGCTTGTCTGTTAGATAGGAATATCTTTTCATGCTTGGCCATTTTAACAAGTCTGTCCAAAAATCCTATCCTTGAGGACTTTCAAAAAAAAGCATGGAGTGTTGGATTGAAAAAATGCCCTTCTTCAGAATAATATGGATATTATTTTCAGTATTTTCAAAAATGCATTTATAAGATTCCTGTGTGAAATACCTGGTTTCATCTTCAAATTTTGCATCTTAAAGAGCTCAATCAGATTCACTGTGTCAAATTTGAAAGGTTCATTATTTGCCCATTCAGAATCCTTTGACTGTCTGACACTATAACTGTTCTTCTACCAGTACTTTCAGCTCTTTGATTTCATAAGTTAATCAAAAATGTAGTATATATCAGCAGTGTCCAATCTTAGCTTAATTCTTAAATTATAAAATGAAACTTGATCAAATTCATAAACCAAGTGTCCTTACCCTTCTCTTCTTCAAGTGATTTCAGCACTTTGATTTTCAAAAGTTTTTTGTTTTCAGAATCTTATAGAGTGAATAATCTTTTCCTGATTCTAAATAATTACTAAACCATTACTTTTGGTAAAAAGAAAACCTAATTGGTCTAAGGCATTCTTTTCTTGAAGAGCTTTCAGCACTTTGATTTTTATGGGGTACTATTTCTTTTTAAGCAAAAATCATGAGACGGCGAGATATCATTACATGATAACTAAAATTATAATAATACTTTTAATCAAAATTTAAAAACATTTTTTTTTTTTTACAAAGGTGTTGAACAAACCAGGGTACGAATGTGTGAGATAATACCCTCCATGTTGGATAAAAAAAACGGACTTACTCAGAAAGATACATGTATGTAATTATTAAAGTGGGTTGAAAACAAGCGCTAATTATAACTAGGATGGCTTCTATACCAATCTGTCTTCATTATTTCGGCAAATTCTCGTAAAGAAAAAGATCGCGAAAATGGCATGTTTCAGCGATCAATGTATAAAATAAACTGACCAAATTAATCTTTCCTTCCAAAAATTATATTTCAAACCACTGTGGCTTTAGTTTGATAGTTGTCACATCAAATAAACACATTTTTACCTCGGCAAATCTCAGCCGAAGTGAAAATTTTCCGAGACTGGGTCGCCATTTTGAATTCATTGTTTACATATTGGTACCCATCATCCTTGGTGACTGGTAGCGCGGTGCCAGTGGTAAACGCGAGAAAAAATCAATAATCACCAATTAGTAAGAGTGTAAGGGTCTTATCAATAAAGGTGTTACGTAATATACGGTAAACAACACTATAGATAAAGAGCCTGTCGTGTCCACGCTTCTGCAACCAGTTTTAGTGGCTTGCTTGACCCTTTCTTCAGCTAGAAATTAAGCTGTATCGGTGACCAAATTTACGCGTATCGGCGATCTGAAGGCGTATCGGCAAACTCTCTTAACTTATGAAGGCGTATCGGGGCCGATACGCCATAAAGGCCTGGGGAGAACCCTGCTAAGTTTAATAGATAAGGTAATTATTTCACATACAAAATCAAATAGAATAAAGAATCTATGAAAAAATCTTGTATGCCTATGAGACCTGACATTATGTCAGGCAGTACCATTCAAGCCTAAGTTATTGTGTAACAGACGAAGCTCTGCACAGATGGGATGTATATGATCATCTCAGAATATCTGTTTTCTTTTTCCCTTTATCCCTGGAACCGTTTGTCTCTGTATATTGATGTTTTTCTTTCGTCTCTGTAGGGTCAGCCGAAACTTCTTACAAGTCACCTAAAAACAAGATAAAAGTTGCTTATTTTAATGAGATGCATTTAAATGGGCTTAGTTTATTCGGAAACAGTCTTTGAACTATTTTTAGCTCTACTGGCCGAAGGACACTAGAACTAAAGCGGTGGCTTTTTCCCGTCCGGCGTCTGTGCGTCTGTGTGTCTGTCCGTCTGTCGTCCGTCATTGTTTACCCAATAAAGTCCACAGTTTTCATCAGATTCCCTTCAAAATTTCACAGAATGATTGTACCATCATAAGGATCGTTACTTTTGAAATTGGGTCAGATCCGTCAAGAAACACGGGAAAAGGGGCCTTATTAGAACTTAATTAAAAAATCCTCGTTTATGCGATAAAGTCCATAGTTTTCATCGGATTCTCTTAAAACTTTCACAGAATGATTGTACCATCATAAGGATCGTTCCTTTCGAAAATGGGTATGATCCATCAAGAAACACGGGAAAAGGGGCCTGATGAAAATTGAATTAATTATTCAATTAAAAATCCTCGATTACGCGAAAGAATCCACAGTTCTCATCTGATTCTCTTCAAACTTTTACAGAATTATTGTACCAACATAAGGATAGTTCCTTTCGAAATTAGGTATGATCCGTCAAGAAACATGGGAAAAGGGGCCTTATGAAAATTCAATTAAAAACTCCATTAAAAATCGGGGCCTCGTTTACGCGATAGAGTCCACAGTTTTCATCAGATTTTCTTCAAACTTTCTCAGAATGATTTTACCATCATAAGGATCGTTTCTTTTGAAAATGGGTCTTATCTGTCAAGAAACACAGGAAAAGGGGCTGTAAAAGATCTTTGTTAACACTCTAGAGTCCACAGTTTTTATCAGATTGTATTTAAACTTTCACAGAATGATTGTACCATCATAAGGATTGTTCCTTTGGGAATTTGGTCAGATCCATCAGGAAACACGGGAAAAGGGGCCTTATTAAAATTTAATCGAGAAATCTTTTAAGAAATACTCTTTAACACTCTGGAGTCAATTATTTTCATCGGATTCCCTTCAAACTTTCACAGAATGATTGTACTATCATAAGGATTGTTCCTTAAGAAATTTGGTATGATCCGTCAAAAAACACAGAAAAAAGGGGCCTTATGAAATTTTTTTATAAAATTCTCATTAATAATCTAGAGTCAACAATTTTCAATGTATTCTCTTCAAACTTTCAGAGAATGATTGTACCATCATAAGGATTGTTCCTTTCGGAATCAGATATGATTCCTCAAGAAACAAAGGAAAAGGGGCCTTATTAAAATTTAATTCAAAGATCTTTGTTAACACTCTAGAGTCCACAGTTTTTGTCTGATTGACTTTAAACTTTCACAGAATGATTGTACCATCATAAGGATTGTTCCTTTCAAAATTTGGTATGATCAGTCAAGGACCACGGGGAAAAAGGGCCCAATAAAAACTGGATTGAAAAAGTCCTCGTAAACACAATAGAGTCCATAGTTTACAACAAATTCTATTCAAACATTCCCAGAATGTTTATTACATTAAATGGATTGTTCCTTTCGGAAGTAGGTTTGATCCATCAAGTTTCATTGGAAAAGGGGCCCTATTAAAATTTGATAAAAAAAATCTTAGTTAACACATAATGGCCCTAGATTTCACCTGATTGACTTCAAACTTTCACATAATGATTGTACCATCATAAGGATTGTTCCTTTCAAATTGGGTCTGATCCATTGAGAAACATAGGAAAAGGGGCCTTAGGAAAATTCAATTAAAAGAATCTTAATTAATGCTTGTAAGTCCACAGATGAGATGGGGTTGTCTTTATACTGAAACAGAATAATTATACTTTTGTAAGAAGAGTTCCCTTTGGAATTGGTTCAGATCCAACATGGGAAAGGGGGCTATATGAAAATTCAATTAATAAAACCCTGTTAACACAATGAAGCCCACAGCTTTGATCAGATTTTGTTGAAACTTTCACAGAATGATTGGAAGGTCATTATCTATCATTCTTTTCATAACAGGGTTTGAACTGTCAAGAAACACAGGAAAAGGGGCCTTATGAAAATTTCATTTATAAATCCTTGTTACCAAGTCCAGAATTTCATCAGATTTTCTTCAAACATTCACAGAATAATTGTACAATAATAATGATTGTTGATGTTTGCATTAGACCTGATCCGTCAATTATCACAGGAAAAGGAGCATTGTGAAATTTAATTTTAAAATTCTTGTACCACAATAAAGTCAACAGTTTTCATCAGATGCTGTTTAAATTTTCACAGAATGATTATTCCATCATGAGGATTCTTTCTTTTAAAATTAGGCTTGATCTGTCTAGTATCATGGGAAAAGGGGCCTTTTGAAAATTTTATCTATAATTCTTGCAACCAAGTCCAGAGCTTTCATTGGATTTTATTCAAACCTTCACAGAATCATTGTACAATTATCATGATTGTTGATGCTGACATGAGACCTGATCCTTCAAGTATCACAGGAAAAGGAGCCTTATGAAAATTTTATTTCAAAAATTTTACACCAAGATAAAGTCTGCAGTTTTCATCAGATTCTGTTCAAACTTTCACAGAATGTTTGTACCATCATAAGGAGTGTTTCTTTCCAGATTGCACCTGATCTGTCTAGTATCATAGGAAAAGGGGCTGTATGAAAAATTATTACCAAATCCTCATAAACACAACAATGCCCTCAGTCTTTATCAGAATCTCTTCAAACTTAAATAGAATGCTTGTACCATCATTTGGATTGATACTTTGTAAATAAGGTCTGATTGCTTAAGTGACACAAGAAAAGGGACCTTATAAAAATTTTATTACAAAACATCATTATTACAATAAAGTCCTCAGTCTTTATCATTTTCTTCAAACTATCATTAGGATTGTTCCTTTGTACATTGGGTCTGATTTGTTAAGTTTCACGGAAAAAGGGGCCTTATGAAAATTTTGTTACAAAAATTCTTGACACAAATCAGTCCACTGTTTTCATTGATTCTCTTTAACTTTTAAAGAATGATTGTATCTTCATTAGAATTATTCCATTTGAAATTTGGTTTGTTCTGTAAAATTACATGAGAAAAGGGGCCCTCTAAGGATTTCACTATAAACTCATTAACACAATAAATTCCACAGATTAAACAGATTGATTACCATCATTCCAATTGTTGATTTTGACAGTGGATCTGACTATGGCAAAGGTCACATAAAAAGGGGCCTTATGAAAAACTCTCTTAAATATTCTGGTTAACACAATGATGTCCCTTGATTTCACTAGATTCACTTCAAAATTTCACAGAATGATTGTACAAATACTTAAATGGTTCTTTTCAGAACTAGGTACAATCCATCAAGTATCATGTAAAAAGGGGCCATATGATTTTTTTTTTAAATATTCTAGTAAACATAATGAATTCCCAATATTTCATCGGATTCACTTTTAACTTTCACAGGATGATAAAACCAACAGTAAAATATCACGGGAAAATAGACCTTATGAGAACTTGAATTTAATATCTTTGTTTACACAATAAAGTCAACAGTTGTATTGGATTCTCCTCAAAGATGCATGGAATAATTGTGGCATTCGAAACACAGGAAAAGGGGCCTTACAGATTATCATTCAAAACATTCTTGTGTATGTGATGAAGATCACAATCATTATCAAATTGTCTTTTAAATTTCACAGGACAATTGTCGGGTTGTAAGGAAAGTTCCTTTTGGAATGAAATTGATCCATCAGAAAATACAGGAAAAGGGGCCTTATTGATTTTAATTCAAAACAATCCTGTTTATGTGATAAAGTCCACAAATATTGTCAGATTCTGATGAAATATTCACAGAATGATTGTAGGATCATAAGGTAACTTTCTTTTGGATATGAAGGATTGTTGCTTAAAATGATAAAGGGGATAAAGCCCTTTTTTTTCTTTATGCATTCTTCTTTGAGCAATTAACTACTTTAAATATCAGATTTCTTTAACGGAAAACTTGATAACCAGTAGAGCTTCTCAGGCCCTCATGGGCCTCTTGTTTGATGATTCGTGAATAGACCACGACAGGTTTGTCTTTAATAACCTCTAACTGGGGTTTACTTAGTTTTCAAAGAATTCTGGACGTGTTTAACATCATGTGCACTGTGATTGAGCGGGTTAGACATCATTTTCATGAATATAATCAACCAAGAAATCTTCGGTCTTTTAAATGGGCTGGAATGAAAAAATGTCGTTAAAAAGGATTTCAGAAATATACTGTAAGAACAGAGAGTTCTTTGGCTAAGAAATATAGCCGTAAATATGAAGCCATGTGCTTAACATCCAACTGAAAATTCCGTTATTCTAAAAATATTCACCAAGTGTTCTCTATATACAGCAATCAGAAAAGGAAAAGATTGGTACCAATGAAAACTTTAGATAATAGTGCATATGATAGGATAGGACGGTGTCTAGACTGAAAAAGAATGTAGCTTGAATATATAGCTTGTTTCAGTTTGAAATTTGCCGGTGAAGCGGTCAAAATGACACGTGATTCCCCACATTGTCTAGTGTTGTTGGTTGAATTGCGTTCAACCATCAATATATTCTATTGACTGATTTTGGTAGATTTTACTGACATTTGAAATGGAGAGTCTCCCATTTTGTTAACAACTAGGTCTGTAATTTCATTCTTTAGTTGGTCTTGCTTTATTTCTTTCATGCAAAGAAAAATAGGTTGATCTCTCTGAAACAATTGTGTTCTATTTCTATTTTTAGCCTACCTGAGCACAACATACCCATGGTGAGCTTTTGTGATTCTTGAATGTCTGAAGTCTGTTGTCAGCAATAAGTCTTTACACTCTAGAAGCTGCAATTAATGCTAAATCTTTGTGAAACTGGTCAGAATGCTTTGTCAGGTATAAGGATTAAACTTTTTGAAATATTGAACATCCCATTGAAAAACTTAGAAAGGGGCCTTAATGACAATTTTAATGTTTACACTATAGGCCACAATTATAGCTCAACATTCTGAAACATGGTCAGCATGTTTGGCAGGTCAAAAGGATTAACACTAATGAAAACATGGGAATGGGAGCTTTAATGACAATTTCATAGTTTACACTCTAGAGGCCATAATCATAGCTCATTATTCATGAAACTTGGTTAGAAAGTTTGTCATGTCACAAGAATCAACCCTATTGAAAGTGGGAACATTTAATTTGGTAAACACAGAAAAAGGGGCCTTATTGACTGATAAAACTATAGAGGCCACAATTATGGGCAAATATACTTCAAAATAGGAATGTTCTATTGGAAAAAAATGGTAAAAGTTTAACTGTTTACACTCTTGGGGACCACAATTATGGCCAAATGTTTATAAAACTGGGATAGAATGTTTGTCAGGTCATAATGACTAACCCTATTTCAAATGGGAACATTCCATTGGAAAACACAGGATAAGGGGCTTAATTACTATTTCATTTTTTACACTCTAGAGGCCCAATCTACATGAAACTTGGTCAGAATGATTGCCTTGTCATAAGAATTCACACTATTTAAAATGGAAACAATCCATGCAAAAACATCTAAATGACAATTCCATTTTTTACACTCTAGAACCTACTATTTTGGCTCATTCATTATGAAACTTGGTCAGAAATATGTCATGTTGTAAGGATTTACACTATGGAAAAGAGGAACTATACTTTGGAAAACATGGAAAAGGGGCCTTAATGACAATTTCACTTTTTAGCTCACCTTAGCACAAAGTGCTGGTGGTGATGTATTTTGATCTTCCTCTGTCCGACGTCCAGTGTGCATCGTCCATCATGTGTAAACAATTTAAAAACGACTTCTACTCCAAAACTATTGGGCCAATTTCAACCAAATTTTACAGAAATGTTCCTCAGGTGATGATTTTGAAAATTGCTCAAAGAATTGAAAACTGTGGAAAACTCTGGTTGCCATAGCAACAATACTGAATTTAAAAAAAAAAAACTTTAAAAAATTACCTCCTCCTGATACAGAAGGCCTCATTATTTGGCATGAAACTTAAGTGGTGTCCATTTAAAATTGCTAATAGAATTGAGATCAATTGAAAACTCTGGTTGCCATTGCACAAATACCGAAATATTAGAATAATCTTTAAAAAGTATCTCCTGATCCAGAAAGAGTAGAGCCTTTACATTTCGCATAAAGCATCAGTACATTGACCTCTTTGTCTCTCACCAATGGGTCGATAATCGCAGACCTATGTGAGATAGCAGCTGGAGGCTAGGAAAGGATGTAATGGTAGTACTGGTGTGAGAAATACCAGGATTCCATTGTTAGGTGCTCCAGTTGCCGCGAAATAACTGAAAGATTGTTGAAAGCGGCGTAAAACCCCATTCAAACAAACAAACATTGACCTCTATCTATATGAAATTCAAAAATCAACAACCCCAGGTCCCCTGGGGGCAGAGCCCCAGTGGGGATGGAGCTGATATTGAAATAAAGAAGAATGTTTAAAATGACATCTCCTACCAAACCACTGGTCCAGTTTCAACCAAATTAGTCAGAAATGTTCCCTAGATGGTGCCCTTTGAAATTTACTAAAGGAATTGAAGCCCCAGCAGGGATGGAGCTGATATAGAAATAAAGAAGGATGTTAAAAATGACATTTCTCCAACCATGGCAACAAATTTGAAATTCTAAAAAAGTTTTTGCTAAAATTATCACCCTTGGCTCCTAGGGGCAAGGCCAGGAGGTGGGGGGGGGCTTATATAGAAATAAAGAAGAATTTTCAAAACAACATCTCCTCCCTAACTACTGGGAAAATCTCAACTGAATTTGGCAGAAATGTCTCTTAGATTGCCCCCTTTTAAAAATTACTAAAAGATTTGAAATCTGTTGAAAGCATTGGTTCTCATGGCAGCATAAGTTGTTTTAGTCAAATTTCAAAGGAGGTCTTCTCAAGACCCAGTTAGTTTAGGCCTTGAAGAAAAAGGGCCTTATCTCAGGTGAATGCCAGGGCCACAGGCCCTCTTGTTACACTCTAGAGGAAACAATTATGAACCAATGGTCATATAACTTTGACAGAATATTTGTCAGTTCATAAGAATAAACCCTACTGAAACCCTACTGAAAATGGAAAGATCCCTTTGGAAAACTTGGGCAAAGGGGCCTTAATTACCATTACATTGTTTACACTCATGAGGCCACAATTATCAGACTTCTTGACACTTGGTCAGAATGTCAAGTCATAATGATTACCCTATGGAAATTGACTGTTCAATCAAAAAACATGGTAAAAGGGGCCTTAATGACATTTACACTGTTTACACTTTTCTTGATGAGACTTGTACACAACTTGAACAGAATGTTTGCCATGTCTTAAGGATTAATCCTATAGAAAATAGGAATGTTCTATTGGAAAAAATAAAAAGGGGCCTTAATGACTATTTCATTGATTATTCTCTAGTGGCCACAATTATGACTCAATCATCATGAAACTTTGTCAGAATGTTATTTCGTGTCATAAGGATAGACCTTTTGAAAAGTGACGGTTTCATAGAAACACAATATAAAGAGCTTTGATCAATATTGTAAGTTTTGTGTACTGCTTGTGTCTTCACACACAAAAAAAAAGATGAGCTTTGTTGTTTCAGTTTCCTGTTTCTTTGTTCATCAAAGAATTCAGGTGAGCGACCTAGATCTGTCTTGCTCCTATTGATATGCCCTTGCACTGATAAGATCTGGGGTACCTTGTTTTACTGTTGTTTGTCCCACAAGTTTATGCCTTTGCCCTTTAATGGCAAGTGGCATATAGAGTTCATAACCTCGTTCTGTGTGATTGATTGTTGGTGTGTGGTTGTGTTGGGTGTCCATTTGTTGACGAAACACAGACATTGATGGATTTCAAAATAATTTGACACACTTGTTTCCCTTTGAGAGTACTCGTGAGATTGTAAAGTTCTGTTGGATAAACCCAAGTTCAAGCCCAACAAACAGTTATATGATAAGCAATTATGTGGGGTCATCCATGTCTGTGACTTATTTCTAGAATGGATATTTATCCAGGAAAAACTAATTCAGTTACAAATATTTGGTGTGATGGTACTCTCATCCATGAATATCTGCTAATATCAAATACAAAGTTGTATCTTTTGAAAAATATATCAGTTTCAGGCACATTAGCATCGCACAGACACATCTTGTTTTCAGAATGATATTTGTATTATACAAAAGTTAATGTATCCTTCTCATTATGTTTTCATAGGCATGGAGAAAATGTCCAATTCACAAAGAAAGGCAAATTTGGAGTTGTTTTTGGTAGTATAAAAGAGAAATTTTCATATCATTTGTTCATTGAGACTGGATCAAGAGAAGATTTTAACAAGGAAAAAATAGCTCAACAGGTAATAATTTCTCCATTTATGTCTAGGATGATATACCAGCCTTTGGGATATTTTTTACCATTTTGATCCAAAAGGTATAGGTTTCATTATCCCACGCTAATTTTTATTATCCCCCGGCCAATAAAATCATCGAGGATATTGTTTTTGCCATGTCCGTCCATCCTTCCATTCCATCCAGCCGAGTTTCGTTTCCGCGCTATTTCTTGGAAACCATTGACTTGGTTTCAATGAAACTTTGTGGAAAGCTTGACTTAATGAGGAGATGCGTATATCGTTGTGCTTACCCGGTTTGACTATTGAATATAGAGTTACTGCCCCTGATTGGTGAAGCCATAAACATACAGAGTGATATCCTAAGATTGATATACTCCATTGACAAACAAACTATTTTCAGCAAGGGATATCAATTCAACAAATTTGCTAGTTTGTTATATGTAGTTTCTTTCACCAAATATATGTGGCAAAAATTTGGCAAATGAATCATCAAATCAATACAACAATTTTGGAGAGTGCCTTCACTCATTGTTATTCATAAAGACATATCAGAGAAGTTGCTCTGCATCAATTATCAAACAACACAAATGATTTGTGAACATGATGACCTTAGTTTTACTAACCCATTTCCATTTTATATTATATCTTTATGCGCTGAAGAAACAAGAGTTTTGGAAAACATTGTGAAATTGGAGAAATTGCTTGTAGCAAGCAATTTCTCCCTTCCTTTCACTGTTTCCTACAATAGTTATGTTTAAATTCAATTGCACATTAAACATTGTCAGCAAATTACTGAATTGGGACCAGTCTAATATATTATTGTTTGAATGTTAAATTATCAATTACAGGTATTCAATAAATGAAATGAGGCAAATACTCACATTTCGGGGAAAAAGAAGCCATCATATTAATAGAAAAGATATTGATATAAACCTGATTATATGGTGATTCATGTGTTGTGTACACAGCAAAACATTATTCACTTGTTGTACCATACTCTATACACTATCTTATTAAATTTTTAATGGCAATATTCAACAGAGGGGAAAAGTTCTTTTTCTCTGCTTTGAAAGGATGGCAAATTGGCTAAAAGATTGAATACAAAGTATTTGCTCCAACTTATTAGCTCACCTGAGTTCTAAGTGTGAGGTGAGCTAATGTTATCAGTCAATGTCCGTCTGGCTGTCCACAATTTATTTAAAAATCATCTCCTGTAACCAGTAAGGTCAACAAGCTGAAACTTTGCAGGAACATTCATTGGTTGGGATTCTACAATTTTTTTTATAACAATTAGATTCCATGAATAACTGGCATTTAAATTTTGGGAATTTTAGTCAATCTTTGAAATCTATTCTCCAGAAACTATGTGGCTAATGGCATTCATATTTTATATACAGCATAACCACGTGGTTTTTACCAAGTTTGCTAGAATTATATTCCTGGATCAAAAGGGCCCAGCTTCAGAGTTCCAAAGTTTGGAAAAATGCTTAATAAGGGCAAGTTCATACGAACACCTAAACTATAAGGCCTAGGACATCCATTTTTGGTATGGATTCAGTATTACTAGATGGTTTTGTAATACTTTACTTAAATCATGCGCCTGGGGTTTAATACGAACTTGCCATAGGGATCAAAAATAGGATAAAATACACAATTTGAGTAATTAAGAAAAAACTTTCTACTTGACTATAAGCTGTAGGGCATTAAATTGTGATGGGTCAAACAATTTGGCCAATAAAGCTGAAACTTGAAACTTTTCAGGGGTGTTCCTCGGTGAAGCTCTACAAAAATTGTTGTGAATCTGTAGAAACCTTTTCTTAGCTCACCTGAGCACAAGTGCTCAAGAGAGCTATCGTGATCACCTTTTGTCCAGTGTCAGGCCATCATGCATTGTGCATTGTCCGTCAACAATTGTTTTAAATGACATCTCCTCCCAAACTACTGGGCAAATTTTAACCAAATTTGGCAAAAATGTGCCTTAGGTGGTCCCCTCTAAAAATAGCTAAAAGAATTGAAATCCATTGAAAAGTCTGGTTGCAATGACAACAAAGGTGAAATTTTAAAATAATCTTTAAAAATCTTCTCCTCCTGACCCAGAAGGCGTAGAGCCTTGATATTTTGCATGTAACATCAGTATATTGATCCCCAGGTTCATAGTCTTTATATGTAATTGTGGCCCACTTGTTTCATAATCCTAACCTTAACATGACTGTTGAAAGAAAAAGAGCATTTGTCTCAGGTGAGCGCCCCAGGGCCAATGGCCCTCTTGTTCATACTTTGATCTTATTTGTACTTGGATTTTGTCCAGAGGATATCTCTTAAATTAAAATAGTTATGACCATGAAACTTTATGGGTGGATAGATGTCATCAATGAAGAGTTCATTGCACAAGAACTGTACCTCTACCTAGCTTATTTTTTTAGTTATCCCCCTTTGTTGTTTTTCATATTTTGATTTTGTCCGGAGCATATCTTAGAAAGTGTAGTAGCAATGATCATAAAACATTATGGGTGGATAGATATCATCAAGGGGAAGTGCAGTGTAAAAGAACCTTAACTCTTCTTTGCCTATTTTTTGAGTTATTCCCCTTTGTTGTTTGTAGCTCACCTGAGCACATAGTGCTCAAGTGAGCTTTTGTGATCCCCTTTTGTCTGGCGTCCGTCCGTCGTGCGTAGTCCATCAACAATTTCTTTAAACAAATAAACCACTGGGCCAATTTGAACCAAATTTTGCAGAAATGTTCCTTAGGTGGTCCCCTTCAAAAATAGCTAAAAGGATTGAAACTGTTAAAAACTTTGTTTGCTATGGCAACAAAAGTGAAATTTTAAAATAATCTTTAAAAATCTTCTCCTCCTGACCCAGAAGGCGTAGAGCCTTGATATTTTGCATGAAGCATCAGTATATTCACTTCTTTGAAAATAGCTAAAAATCATGATCCTCGGGTCCCCAGGGGCGGAGCCTCGGGGGGGGGGGGGTATATAGAATTAAAGAACGATTTTCTAAATGACATCTCCTTCCAAACCACTGGGCCAATTTGAACCAAATTTTGCAGAAATGTTTCTTAGGTGGTTCCCCCTTAAAATTAGCTAAAAGAATTGAAATCCCTTCAAAACTCTGGTTTAAGAATCTTCTCCTCCTGACCCAGAAGGCGTAGAGCCTTGATATTTTGCATGAAGCATCAGTATATTGATCTCTTACAAAATAGCTAAAATCATGATCACCAGGGGCGGAACCAGGGGGGGGGGTTAGGCATGAAGCATCAGTTCACAGACTTCTTTCTTATTTCTGAAATTATAACCTATGGAAAAAGTTTTTTCCTTCTTTCTAATCAGCACTTAAGCCTTGGAATTTGTAATTTAGACTTTGAGATCCCCAGGTTCATAGTCTTTATATGTCAAAATCCTAACCTTAACATGAAATTAGACTGTTGAAAGAAAAAGAGCCTTTATCTCAGGTGAGCGCCCCAGGGCCAACGGCCCTCTTGTTTTTTACTTGAAATGCTTAAAAGCGGGATTGATTCATATTGGTTAAATAGCATGCCTTTGAATAGTGCTCTACAATTTGAAAAGAGTTTGCAATATTTCTGAAATACGTAAGAACTACTTTTTGTGGCGTAGTCATTCAATGGATTTAGTGGTTAAGCCTCCTGTGGCAGTTTGCACTCATTGAACTCTGAGAATACCTCAAAACTTGTCTGTTAACTTGAGTCATCAAAGCTGACACATTGCTAACTAAAAACAATTGTAAAATGATTAAAATTTATTACAAACTTTGGTTGCGATGGCAACAAAATTGAAATTTTGAAGAAAAAAAACACACTTTGAATTCCAACACAACAAAATGTAAGACTGGTCCAAATTAAAAGGAGTTGCTGACAACATTTTAAAGTTGAAAATGGAGATAATGCTTGTCAAAAAGGTATTTCTTCATTTTACATGTTTTCCAGTTTTTTTCTTGAGGGGCATCCAAAAGCGTCATTGTGTTGGAATGGGTTAGAAGTTTTCTCCTCTTGACCCAGAAGACCTGGAGAATCGATATTTTGCATGAAACATCAGTTTACTGACATCTTTCAAAATAGCCAAACTTGTCACTCTCCTCAGGTGGTGCTCTGAGGCGGGTTGTTTGTGTTTAGAAATAAAGAAGAATTTTTAAATGACATATCCTCCCAAACCATTTGGCCAATTAGAACCAAATATGGCAGAAATTGTCAATAGGGTGGCCTCTTTCACAATAGCAGAAATCTGTTGAAATCTCTGGTTTTATAATTTTAAAATGATCTTTAATTATCTGCTCCTCCTGAGCCAGAAGGCATAGAGCCTTGGTATTTTGCATGAAATATCAGTATATTGACCTCTTTCTAAATTTTTAACATCATTACCATTAGGTCAGTAGGGGCTGTGCCCCAGGAGGGTTAGGGCCTGTATAGAAACAAGAAGGATTAAGTTAAATGACATCTACTCCAAACAATTGGACAAATTTGAAACAAATATGGCAGAAATGTTCCTTAGGTGGTCCTCTTTCGGGATAGCTACATGAACCTTTCAAAAATTTTGACTTTCGGATGCCGAGGTACAAAGCCTATGAATATATAAAGTATGGATATGACCACTTGTATCATTATCCTAGCCTTTATATCAAATTAGGATATTGAAAGATAAACAGCCTTTATCTAGGGTGACACACCAGGGCCAATGGCCCTCTTGTGTTGTTTTTAGCTCCACTGGCATTTTATCCATGATGTGTGTGTCTTCATAATATCCTGGTCAAATTTAATATTGGGCCACATTGGGTCGAAAAGTAGGTCACTAAGTCCAATTTTAGAAAAGACATTCTGTGTACTGTACAGGGCATATTTTGGCCTCAAATTTCTTTATATTTGCTCAAATGTCTGTCAAGTTTGATATTGGATCATGGGCAGGGCTCCGGAAATTTGGAAATTTGAATTGATCTGAGACAATCCCCCCCAGGCAAAAACAGGCAAAAACGAATACCCCCGCCATTTTAACCTTTCCCGTACGTAAAAGGTTTCATCATTCATTCAGGAGTTGCCTTCTTTTTCAAATATTTATGATTATGATCTTCAACGAGTGGAAGATAGATGATCACAACTGACAGATCCTACTTTCATTTTGTTTTTGAAAATTCGGCTGTGTACAAATTGCAATTCCGGCATTTACGACAATCCACGAAATTTCAATTTATTTTAAAATTAGACAGACAAATAAATTAC
Organism: Fragum fragum; assembly: GCA_946902895.1. Classification (NCBI taxonomy): domain Eukaryota; kingdom Metazoa; phylum Mollusca; class Bivalvia; order Cardiida; family Cardiidae; genus Fragum; species Fragum fragum. The sequence continues at coordinate 10,473,253 of OX336380.1, read as the reverse complement.
ATTATTTAGATCCCCCCCCCCCCTGAACGCCGCCGATTTAATTGTAGGAATGATATACTTTTTCATAAGCTAGTTATCCAAAGTTCTGTTGTTTTAACACAGTCGTGGCAGTTTTCTCTCAAGACGAGCCTTTTTGATGGAAAAACACTGCTGACATCACCACAAAAATGTCGGATAAGTCCATTCTACTCCATGGGATGGCAGAGTCCTGACGTACATCAAAAAGACCGACAAGACAAACTCGAGTGGGTCGCCCACGTGTTGCACAATTTTCACAGAGTAGAATTTGTGCTCAAATCTCGGTCATTTATTAATTGTAGTTGATTTGGGATTTATTATTAGGACGTTTTCCACCCCTGAAATAAGATTGCATTATTTGTCGTTTCTTGTGTGTAAGTCAAACCGATTCTCTATTACAAACGCGATACTCAAAGTTCGGTCAAGCATAAAACTGTGCATAACTGCAAATGAGGTCCACGTGCGGATGGGCACTTGACTGGCCGGCGGGTAATGCTACGTTCCCACTATCACGATTCGCGCCACGATTGAAATCGTATTCTTTTTGTGGACTTATCGTGGTGCTCGTATCAGATCATATCAAATCTTGAGGTCGCTCGTGGCAATCGTGTTGATCGTAGAAAATTTTTGGGCAGTCCAAAAATTTTCCACGATCGACACGATTATTTTTCAATCGTATTCATCGCATCAGAACGTATTGCATCGTAGCTAAGCGTCACATAGCGCATCTAATCGTGCTTCCAAATCGTGGTGATCGGGGTCAGTCTTGGACATCACAAAACCCACGCTCTGTTGAGATGTGTTGCGATCTCTCACGATCTGGTACGATCAGTGACGCGCTTTCGGGGACTCTTGCTCACGACCTGTTACGAATGTCTCACGAGCAGATACGATTTGATACGAGAAGATAAGAGTAAATGCGAGAAGTTACGAGTATCAAACCCTTTTCACGGACACTCACGATCTGTTTGAGATCCCACAACATATATATACCGTGAACGATTTAATACGGCTCATTCAGCGACCTAATCTTGTAGAGAAAACATCTACTGTAAACTTGCTTTTACGCCGTTAAGAGATGCCTCCCAAGGGAACAAGAGGAAGGAAGGGAAAGAGCAAAGCTGCCCCACCCCCTGAACCTGATATTGAACAAGTCCAGCCACAACCTACACCAGAGGATGCAGAAGAAGTTTTCCCAAATGAAAAAGTGAAAAAGAAGAAAACAGTAACTGCCTTCTCGGAACAGGAAAAGGAGGAAATTATTGAGTTTCTTATGAGAAATGAGGTCCTGTACAGCAAACGCCTTGCGGGGTTCAAGGATGTCACCCAAAAGGAGGATCTCTGGGCTGCACAGGCTGCAAAGATGAATACTACTGTGGATCAACTTAAAACATGGTACTCAAGCATGAGGACTATGATGGGCCGGCTGAAGAAACGCGCCAAGAAGAGTGGGTCAGGAGGAGATGCCATTACTGATATGAACAGCACAGAACATTGGGTGTGGGATAAGTTCTCTTTTTTGATCCCTCACATTGAGACAGTAGAAGGCAGAAATGTTGCATCCTTTGTAGCAGCAGCAGCAAGTGTCAATGGCACTGAACTCACAACATCCACCGATCAAACCTCAGAAGTTGCTTCTACCTCAAGCAGCGTTCCAACACCACCACTCCAAGGAGCCTCATTACCGCCAGCCTCCCAAACAGCTTCCCAGCCAGGGTCGGTCGGCCTCAGACGAGGCAGTGAGGAAAGGTTGACCTCTGGAGAACTGAGTAAGTATAATAATGTCATTCAATTTCACGTTAAAATATTCTTACTAGAAAATCAAGTATTTCATTCTCGTGTGAGCAACGATATCTCTTTTAGGACTCTTGTATTCTTGCAATAACTTTTTTGAATGTAGCCGATGTTGGCTAAACATTTTCCACGGATAACAGCCGAGCGTCCCGCACGAGTTTTATAGGTTTCGCGCGAAAAGTGCGATGGTCTGTTGTGCGTGAGCGACTGGCTGTTTACGACAATGAAAAGTATTTCTAAAATAGACGCCTATATAGTGTGCCGGGAGGGCAAAAATATTTTAAGTAATAGCACACGGGGAGACTGACTGGGTGATGGTTCATTTTAATGTCGCAAAATGCCATTCAGAGTAACAAGGCATTTTCCGACACGATTAACTTCATATTAAACTACCCATTACATGACCAAATATTTGAAGTTTAACCCGCCGCCAAACACGTAATCGCAAGCACAGACAAGATTGAGTTGGATAATCGACTTTGTACCCAAAGAGAGAAAGAAAGAAAGAAAGAAAGATAGATAGATAGATAGATAGATAGATAGATAAATAGATAGATAGATAGATAGAGAGAGAGAGAGAGAAAGAGAGAGAGAGACGGAGAGAGAGAGAGAGAGAGAGAGATAGAGAGAGAGAGAGAGAGAGAGAGAGATAGATAGATAGATAGATAGATAGATAGATAGATAGATAGATAGATAGATAGATCGATAGGTAGATTTTGACCACCCTGTTACACCATAAGCTCTCCTTCTCTCTTTCAGAAGAATTACTGGTGGAATTTATGTCCAGAAGTACTCGTGGATCAGGCAGTTCCTTCTTTGGAAAGTATGTGGAGGAAACGCTGTCCAAGTTGCCTGGGGCAATCAGGAGGGATGCTGAGGCGAATATTATGCAAGAGTTGCATAGAGCTCAAAAGGCGGCTGAGCACAGTGAGACGCAACCACCACCAAGCCAACAACAGCAGGTTTCATTCGAGCAACAGTCCCAACAGTTTCAGCAACAGTTCCGACAGACCATGTGGCAGCCTCATCCCTCCCAGTGGCCTCCTCGCCCTGTAGGACCGCAGCCCAGTATCTGGGGTAGTCAAGACCGCAGCTACGTCCAGCTACAGTTCCCCACGCAGTCGATGAACAGTCCATTACCACCGATCACTAATCCCAAGCCAGGGACCTCTGGAGCCAAAGATACCACCATGCCCACGACCACCACTGCTATGTCCACCACCATACATGACTCCTTTGTCAGTCTGCTGGGACCCAATTTCAACTCCCCGCAACTCAGCACAAGTGATCGAACTGCTGAAGAAGATGACCCTCGGGACGACCAGTAGAGACTCCTTCTGGCAGAAGCTTCTCCCCATACACTCAGTCAGAGACAAAGGCTCCTTGAATACTTTTTAAGAGCCATCCTATTCCACTCCATGATTACAAAAATTAAAGAAAACAATAAAGGCTCTTCCATTTAGAAATTATGTGTAATAATTAAAAAACATCAAAATTAAAGACAAATGAAAGTCGTTAACTTAATTGTTTTCAGGAATATTGTTTTCTCACATACCAATGCCTATTAGACCGAGGTAGTAACATCGTGAAATTGACAAGGTGGATGGTTTAAGAATGATTTTAGAATGAAATTGAATGAGTGTGAGGAGCGAGTTTCGAATGAAATTAGAAGGAGGTAATACAACATCGTTAATTTCATCCAATTGGACGAAATTAGCGATATTTTATTACCTCCCTTTAAAAAAACGTACTTTACTGTTCGTGCGTCTTCACGGACAAATCAGACCCTTTACAATCGACATCAGCCGAATCGTGGAATGATTTGATCAATTTGAATGAAATGTTGATTGTTTTGAACGATTTCGTAGTGTTTTTGTACGATTTTTGAGCGTTTTGAGTAATTGGAGTGAGTGTTTGGAACGAGTGAATGGAGCGCTGAATGATCGTTTTAGAATGCTTTTGAGCGGAGTGAATGTCAATTTCACTATGTTATTAACTGTATCCCTGTTTTTTGCACGATAGTGGTGGTATCGATCCCACATGGGCACCCGTAGACAGAACAGCTCACACGCGACTTTTGACGTAATGACGTTCCAAATTGTCGGATAACGTCGGCTTTCTACATTAGCGATGTCAGCTGGTGAAAAAGCAATTTAGAATCTCAAACGTCTATAACTTCTTTATTTCTGAATAAAGTCCTCAAGTGCGGGTATGCATTTTCTTAATTAAACCAAAAGAAATATCTTGATACCAAAATTTTTTATCTTTGTTTAAATGATTTGGTTTTGCTACACTTCTCCATCTTTCCTGAAGAAAAGACTGCATTCAAATCGCCATACTTACTTAGTATATGAAAAAAAAAATCGGTAATTGTTGTTCAGTTGGGAAAGGAAATCCAAACCCTCGAGTCCAGCGGTCAAGTGGGAAACTCGGCAAAGCTGTGATCGCTGGGCCCTCAGGTTGGGATTTCTTTGACCCACCGAAAAACAATTATGGATTCTATTTACATCGAATGCAAAAGTAACTTGACTAAAAATTAATGCAGTTAACTACTGAAAGTTCAAAATGACAACTACAGCAGAAGGGAAAATGAAAATGGTGTTTCAAGTTCCGGCAGACTCCCAAAGAAGTGTTAAGTCGTGGTCAATTATAGAGATATCATAATTGACTGGGTTAACCACTGGTTGCAGGCAATGGGTCAGGAGAAACTCGTCAAAACATGTGTTGTCTCTGTTGAGGCCCAGTTAAATTAACAGAATCGTGATCGTTTGCATTGCTTTCGAATTTCGAGTGTTTAAATGGTGTTTTACGCCGTTTTCAACATTTGTTTTGTTATACAGCAGCGAAACTCTTTTATTCATGCGCTTTATGGGTTTTACTTATACTAGTTCTTGAAAATGAGGAGGAGGTTAACATTTCATTTGAGTTCTAGATTCGACAAATCAATACAAAAAGACATTTTCAAAACATTGTGACAAAACGAAAATTTACTCATAACATGCAAATGCTCATTTTATCACAATGGTTTCTATTTTGTCACACGATTTAACCATTTGTAAGTTATGATATGTCGTACGTACAAGTTTCGGAATTTGGGAGGTCTAAAATCAGCATATCCGGGAATGTTTAAACAACTTTGCTGCAATGATACAAACATAAATTTCTTTTGCCCGAAATCATTGACTGAATAATCGTTAAGAACAGAAACAAAAATATGCATCGGCAATATATCTATTTCCTCAAGTTTCAGAAATAAATTTCAAAATATCAAACGATATCCTCTCCAACATCTGCGTCAACCAGCCCAGCCATCCTTTCCTGCCATGGGACTGCGCCTTGTGGTGTGTTGAAGAATGCCTTCAGGAGTTCCCTCTGATATTTCGCATCTGCTGAACCTGAATTGCGAGGCGCAGGCGGTTGATTCACATCTAGCCAGTCTACTTGGTCCCTTCATGCCCCTGGAATGACATTTAGGTTTTCATCCTCACGGTCCGCCTCTTGTGCTGCAATACCTGGATACCTCAGCCGGAGTAGGTTGTGCAGGACCACTGCTGCCTCTGCTATATCCTTCACAGTGTCGGGATTCTGCTCTAGAGTCCTTAGGAGACACCTGAATCTATTCGCTAGAATCCCAAAAGCATTTTCAACCACTCTCCTCCCCCTCGAAAGTCTGTAATTGAAAATCCTCTCCTCCCTAGACATCCTTTTTCTGCTGTATGGCTTCATAAGGTAGTTCCTGAGTGCAAAGGCGTCATCCCCCAGGATGAAGAAGGGCATGTCTTGGTGATCATCAGGGCTCGCAGTGAGAGGGCAGGGTCGAGGGAGTCCTAGAGATTCTTCTTCTACGCAGTTAAACAGCTCCGAATCGCCAAATATCTGAGCATCTGACATGTGTCCTTTTCCACCAAGCTCGAGCCACACAAACTTATAATCAGCATCCACTAGAGCTAGAAGTGGTATCGAAAAAAATCCCTTGTAATTGAAATACAGACTGCCAGTTTGGGACGGCTTCTTGATAGCAATGTGTTTGCCATCCAATGCCCCAACCGCGTGAGGGATGTTCCATTTCTGCTCAAATTGGTAAGCTAAGGCTTTCCATGCATCAGGGGTGACAGGTAGGCTGAACACTTCATCTTTGAATGCGTGTACAATTGCCCGACATACTTCTGGAATCATCCTCGAGATACTGGAAACTCCACACCTGAAGGCATACGCAAGAGACCGATAGTTGTCTCCAGTAGCAAGGTGCCTCAGTGTCAATGCCAGCTTTAGTCCAGGTGAAAGGGGTTGCCTAAAACTGGTGACTTCCCTCTCGATTGCTGGGGCCACCCTCTGTAACACTTCATCGAAGAGCTCTGGTGTTAATCTCGTATAGTTTTGGAAGGCGATTGGATCTTCCAGTCTCAGATGGGTGTCTAGGAGGCTTGAGTATTGACCAAGTTGTAGTCGTCTTTCTTCTGTGAGCTATGGACGCACCCAAAACTGTCTGACTGCAGCTCTCCTGGCTCTTTTTGACTGGGTTTGTAGCTGGTCTGGCTGTTGCTCGTCTTCTTCTTCTATGGCGATAGTATAAGCATACAGTAAAACTGCAAATGTTATGTTTTCATCCTGAGCTTCTGCCATTTTCAACTGTTATGATTTGTAGTTTTTACTCTGTAGGAGACCAAGAAATAATGAAGTCGATAGTCAGTCGGACTGTATATATATCCTCCGGGGTCCAATCGTAGCTCAAATCGTGATTATCATCGAACGTGATCGTGAAAGACATCTTGACGATAATCGCATCCTGTCCCAACAGAGCGTATCGGTTCGAGCTGAACGTACCAGAACATATGTGCTCGTGTCAGATCGTCCCAAATCGGGAACCCCGTATGTGTTGATCGCGTCAGATCGCTACCCCATCGTGGACTCGATCGGGATAATCCTATCTAAACTTATGTGATCTTATCTGAACGAAAAATCAAATTGTGGCTTATCGTGTCGACTGAAATTGACTAATCGTAATCATATCGCAGCCGAGCGTAACAAATCGTGTCAGAACGTATCCAGTCCCATAACGTCGTATTCCAGCCCGATATTTTTAAAGAAATCTCACGATCAGCAACTAATGGTCAATCTTGGCGTTCGTAACGGATCTTACGACAGTGGGAACATAGCATAAACTAATTATCAATCTTTGTCACTTTTGTTAATCCCTTAATCTGTGTGAATGTGTGAAGCCCTTGAGATCTTTTGGTATCAAGTGGATTTGATAGATGGGGCAATATTCTACTTGAAATTTAAGGAAAATTTCAGACCGATTTTGGTGTAACCTTTGGGATTCCAATCGGTCTGGCAATTCAAATTTTGGTCCAGACCGGAAATTTATCGGATTTCCGAAGCCCTGATCATGGGGATCAAACAGTAGGTCACTAGGTCAAATTCCTGAATACTTTGTATGCAATCAAGAAGGTTTTTAGGCTGAAATATCTTGATTTTTGTTTGAAATGTTTGTCTCTTTCATATTAAGGACAAGCTCATTTTTAGCTCTACTGGCCGAAGGACACTAGAGCTATAGCGATGGCTTTTTCCCGTCCGGCGTCCTTGTGTCCATCTGTCCATCCAGCGTCCGTCCGTTAAACTTTTCCTTGTTTGCGCGATAAAGACCACAGTTTTCATCTGATTGACTTCAAACTTTCACAGAATGATTGTACCATCATAAGGATCGTTCCTTTCGAAAATGGGTATGATCCGTCAAGAAACACGAGAAAAGGGGCCTTATGAAAATTTAATTAAAAAATCCTCGTTTACGCGATAGAGTCCACAGTTCTCATCAGATTCTCTTCGAACTTTCACAGAATGATTGTACTAACGTAAGGATTGTTCCTTTCGAAAATGGGTATGATCTGTCAAGAAACACGGAGAGGAGCCTTATGAAAATCCATTAAAAATTCAATTAAAAATCCTTGTTTACGCGATAGAGTCCACAGTTTTCATTGGATTCTCTTCAAACTTTCTCAGAATGTTTGTACCAACATAAGGATCGTTCCTTTCGAAAATGGGTCTGATCTGTCATGAAACAGGGGAAAAGGGGCCTTATGAAAATTTGATTAAAGAATCCTCGTTTACGAGATAGAGTCCACAGTTTTCATCAGATTCTCTTCAAACTTTCACAGAATGATTGCACCAACATAAGGTTCGTTCCTTTCGAAATTTGGTATGATCTGTCAAGAAACACGGGAAAATGGGCCCTATGAAAATTTAATCAAATTCCATTAAAAATCCTTGTTTACATGATAGAGTCCACAGTTTTCATTGGATTCTCTTCAAATTATCATCGGATGATTGTACCATCATAAGGATTGTTCCTTTCGAAATTGGGTATGATCCGTCAAGAAACATGGGAAAAGGGGCCTATTGAAAATTCAATTTAAAACTCCATTTAAAATCTTCGTTTATACGATAGAGTCCACAGTTTTCATCGGATTCTCTTCAAACTTTCTCAGAATGATTGTACAATCATAAGGGTCGGTCCTTTCGAAAATGGGTCTGATCTGTCATGAAACACGGGAAAAGGGGCCTTATGAAAATTTAATTAAAAAATTCTCGTTAACACTCTAGAGTCCACAGTTTTCATTAGATTGTATTTAAACTTTCACAGAATGATTGTACCATCATAAGGATTGTTCCTTTGGGAATTTGGTCAGATCCATTAGGAAACACGGGAAAAGGGGCCTTATGAAAATTTAACCGAAAAATCTTTTAAGAAATACTCTTCAACACTCTGGAGTCAATAGTTTTCATCGGATTCCATTCAAACTTTCACAGAATGATTGTACTATCGTAAGGATTATTCCTTTCGAAATTTGGTATGATCCTTCAAGAAACACAGGAAAAAGGGGCCTTATGAAATGTTTAATAAAAAATTCTCATCAATAATCTAGAGCCAACAATTTTCAACAGATTCTATTCAAACTTCCACAGAATGATTGTACCATCATAAGGAATCGGATAATTGATTCCTCAAGAAACATAGGAAAAGGGGCCTTATTAAAATTTAATTCAAAGATCTTTGTTAACACTCTAGAGTCCACAGTTTTCATCTGATTGACTTTAAACTTTCACAGAATGATTGTACCATCATAAGAATTGTTCCTTTCAAAATTTGGTATGATCACTCAAGGACCACGGGAAAAAAGGGGCCCGATTAAAACTGGATTGAAAATGTCCTCGTAAACACAATAGAGTCCATAGTTTTCAACAAATTCTCTTCAAACATTCCCAGAATGATTATTACATTAAATGGATTGTTCCTTTCGGAAGCACTGGTTTGATCCATCAAGCTTCATGGGAAACGGGGCCCTATGAAAATTTAATAAAAAAAATTTTAGTTAACACGTAATGGCCCTAGATTTCACCTGATTGACATCAAACTTTCACATAATGATTGTACCATCATAAGGATTGTTCCATTCAAATTGGGTCTGATCCATTGAGAAACATAGGAAAAGGGGCCTTAGGAAAATTCAAATAAAAAAATCTTAATTAATGCTTGTAAGTCCACAGATGAGATGGGGTTGTCTTTATACTCAAACTGAAAAATTATACTTTTGTATAAAGAGTTCCCATTGGAATTGGTTCAGATCCATCTAGTAACATGGGAAAAGGGGCTATATGAAAATTCAATTAAGAAAACCCTGTTAACACAAAGCCCACAGCTTTGATCAGATTTTGTTGAAACTTTCACAGAATGATTGGAAGGTCATAACTATCATTCTTTTCATAACAGGGTTTGAACTGTCAAGAAGCACAGGAAAAGGGGCCTTATGAAAATTTCATTTATAAATCCTTGTTACCAAGTCCAGAGCTTTCATTGGACTTTCTTCAAACATTCACAGAATAATTGTACAATAATAATGATTGTTGATATTTGCATTAGACCTGATCCGTCAAGTATCACAGGAAAAGGAGCATTATGAAATTTAATTTTAAAATTATTGTACCACAATAAAGCCAACAGATTTCATTAGATTCTGTTAAAACTTTCAAAGAATGATTATTCCATCATGAGGATTCTTTCCTTTCAAATTAGGCGTGATCTGTCTAGTATCATGGGAAAAGGGGCCTTTAGAGAATTTTATCTATAAAATTTTACACCAAGATAAAGTCTGCAGTTTTCATCAGATTCTGTTAAAACTTTCAAAGAATGTTTGTATCATTATAAGGATTGTTTCTTTCCAAATTGCTCCTGATCTGTCTAGTATCATAGGAAAAGGGGCTGTATGAAAAATTATTACCAAATCCTCATAAACACAACAATGCCCTCAGTCTTTATCAGAATCTCTTCAAACTTAAATAGAATGATTGTACCATCATTTGGATTGATCCTTTGTAAATTAGGTCTGATTGGTTAAGTGACACAAGAAAAGTGACCTTATAAAAATTTTATTACATAACATCATTATTACAATAAAGTCCTCAGTCTTTATCATTTTCTTCAAACTATCATTAGGATTGTTCCTTTGTACATTGGATCTGATTTGTTAAGTTTCACAGAAAAAGGGGCCTTATGAAAATTTTGTTACAAAAATTCTTGACACAATTCAGTCCACTGTTTTCATTGATTCTCTTAAACTTTTAAAGAATATTTCTACCTTCATTAGAATTGTTCCTTTTGAAATTTGGTTTGTTCTGTAAAGTATCATGAGAAAAGGGGCCCTATGAAGATTTCACTATAAACTCATTAACACAATAAATTCCACAGATTGTACCATCATTCCAATTGTTGATTTTGACAGTGGATCTGACTATAGCAAGGGTCACATAAAAAGGGGCCTTATGAAAAACTCTCTTAAATATTCTGGTTAACACAATGATGTCCCTTGATTTCACCGGATTCACTTCAAAATTTCACAGAATGATTGTACAAATACTTAGATGGTTCTTTTCAGAGCTGTGTACAATCCATCAAGTGTCATGTAAAAAGGGGACATATGATTTTTTTTTAGATATTCTAGTAAACATAATGAATTCCCAATATTTCATCGGATTCACTTTTAACTTTCATAGAATGATAAAACCAACAGTAAAATATCACGGGAAAAGGGGCCTTATGAGAACTTGAATTTAATATCTTTGTTAACACAATAAAGTCAACACTTTTATTGGATTCTCTTCAAAGATGCATGGAATGATTGTGGCATTCGAAACACAGGAAAAGGGGCCTAACAGATTACCATTCAAAACATGTGTATGTGATGAAGATCACAATCATTATCAAGTTGTCTTTTAAATTTCACAGGACAATTGTCGGGTTGTAAGAAAAGTTCCTTTTGGAATGAAATTGATCCATCAGAAAACACAGGAAAAGGGGGCTTATTGATTTTCATTCAAAACAATCCTGTTTATGTGATTAAGTCCACAATTATTGTCAGATTCTGATGAAATATTCACAGAATGATTGTAGGGTCATAAGGTAACTTTCTTTTGGAAATGGAGTGGATCCGTCATAAAACATGGGAAAAGGGGCCTTGAGGATTGTTGCTTAACCCTTTCCTGTTTTCCAAAATTTTAGACTGATTCAAATTCAAAGGTTTTCCTGACGAAAACTTAAAGTGGATTTAATTTGAAAAATATCAATTCAGTAGGGTAGAAAATATTGTGGAAGAAGAAGAAATTGCTTGTAACAAGCAATTTCTTCTTTTCCCACAATGTTTTCTCAAGTACAAAGTCACTGGAACGTAAAAACCAGTGATTGTACAGGAAAGGGTTAAAATGATAGAGGGGATAAAGCCCCCTTTTTTTTTGTTTATGCATTCTTCTTTGAGCAATTTACTTCCTTAAATATCATATTTCTTTAACAGAAAACTTGATAACCAGTAGAGCGTCTCAGGCCCTCATGGGCCTCTTGCTTTGTCATTTCAGGTTGAATAACTTTACAGTGTAGAGGCTACATTTATGGCTTAGATATCTAAAACCTTTAAATGTTATTTCTCTATAATCTGAAATGTTCCTCAGGTGGTCCCCTCTAAAATTAGCTAAAAGAATTGAAATCCGTTAAAAACTCTGGTTACCATGGCAACAAAATTGAAATTTTAGAATTATCTTTAAAAATCCTCTCCTTCTGACCCAGAAGGCGTAGAACCTTGATATTTTGCATGAAACATCAGTATATTAACCTCTTTCAAGATAGCATGGTCCTCAGGACCCCAGGGGCAAAGCCCCAGGGGAGTGGGGTTTATATAGAAATAAAGAAGGATTTTTAATTGACATCTCCCAAACCTCTGGGCTTATTTGAACCAAATTTGGCAGAAATATTCCTTAGGTGGTCCCCTTTATCAATTGGTAAAAGAATAGAAAACAGTTAATTAGTGCTCAAGATAAGGTCCGTTTTTCCGTAATTTACGGACATAAATTTTCTGGTTACGCATACTTTTCAGCGAATTGCCGTACAAGTTACGGACCGTTAATCATGTGTACGGACATTATTAGGTGCGAACCCATAAACAAAAGGGAACTTACTCTTGTAGCCATTCGGCAATCCTCCGGCGATTTCCGAAGTCTCCGATCTATACAGATGTAGGTACGGAATCGGCCGTGTTGTGACAAATGCTCTTGTAGCATTTCTTGTAATCTCTCGGATATTTCGGATATTGCCGAAAATCCCCTTTTTAGCTCACCTGAGCACTTAGTGCTCAAGTGAGCTATTGTGATCGTCTTTTGTCCGGCGTCCGTCCGTTGTCCGTCGTGCGTCGTGCGTCGTCCGTCAACAATTTCTTTAAAAAACATCTCCTCCCAAACCACTGGGCCAATTTGAACCAAATTTGGCAGAAATGTTCCTTAGGTGGTCCCCTTCAAAAATAGCTAAAAGAATTGAAATCAGTTAAAAACTCTGGTTGCCATGGCAACAAAAGTGAAATTTTAAAAAAATCTTTAAAAATCTTCTCCTCCTGACCCAGAAGGCGTAGAGCCTTGATATTTTGCATGAAGCATCAGTATATTGACCTCTTTCAAAATAGCTAAAATCATGATCCTCGGATCCCCAGGGGCGGAGCCCCGGGGGGGGGGGGTTATATAGAAATAAAGAACGATTTTTTAAATGACTTCTCCTCTCAAACCACAAGGCCGATTTGAACCAAATTTTGCAGAAATGTTCCTTAGGTGGTCCCCTTCAAAATAGCTAAAAGAATTGAAATCCGTTAAAAACTTTGGTTGCCATGGCAACAAAAGTGAAATTTCAAAATAATCTTTAAAAATCTTCTCCTCCTGACCCAGAAGGCATAGAGCCTTGATATTTTGCATGAAGCATCAGGATATTGACCTCTTTCAAAATAGCTAAAATCATGATCCTCGGGTCTCCAGGGGCGGAGCCCCGGGGGGGGGGGGGGGTTATATAGAAATAAAGAACGATTTTTTAAATGACTTCTCCTTCCAATTCACAGGGCCAATTTGAACCAAATTTTGCAGAAATGTTCCATAGGTGGTCCCCCTTAAAATTAGCTAAAAGAATTGAAATCCGTTAAAAACTCTGATTGCCATGGCAACAAAAGTGAAATTTCAAATAATCTTTAAAAATCTTCTCCTCCTGACCCAGAAGGTGTAGAGCCTTGATATTTTGCATGAAGCATCAGTATATTGATCTTTTACAAAATAGCTAAAATCATGATCCTAGGGTTTCCAGGGGCAGACCCAGGAGGGGGGGGGGGGGTACAGGCAGGAAGCATCAGTTCATAGACTTCTTTCTTATTTCTGAAATTATAACCCATGGAAAAAGTTTTTTCCTTCTTTCAAATCAGCACTAAAGCCTTGGAATTTGTAATTTAGACTTTTGGATCCCCAGGTTCATAGTCTTTATATGTAATTGTGGCCCACTTGTTTCATAATCCTAACCTTAACATGAAATTAGACTGTTGAAAGAAAAAGAGCCTTTATCTCAGGTGAGCGCCCCAGGGCCAACGGCCCTCTTGTTTTTGTTATTGTGTACCCTTGATCTGAGACTTCGGAGATCGCCCGAGGATTGCCGAATGCCCCAATTACCGATTGACTTTCCATCTCTTTCCATGACATTGGAATGCAGACCGAGGGAAAATTTTTGTCAACAAGGACGGTACCCGGCATTGAATCTCTTTCTAATTTAATGTCCTGAACTATGTGAAACCAGGCGTTCCGACTGACTACATCGCAAAATGTCAAGACAGAAAACTTTGACGAGTTTTTTTCAGTTGTCTACAGACAAATCACACCCAAAGCCTCAAGAAATCATAAAAACAATTATAGAGGAAATTGTTTGCTCCATCGTGAAGAAACATTTTCGATGATTTAGGGCGTAATACGTATATATTGATTCACTCACAGCGGTTTCTTATTGCCGGTTTGGAAATCTGTTTGAAACGAGAAATAAGTGTTGATTCTGGATAGAACTGGTTTCCTGCTTATTTAAATGGAATTTGTGATACAAAATCGAAATGAAAATGAATTAAAAGTTTTGTTGTAGAATGTAAAATTGATTCCAGATGATTCATAGAACTTAAGGAAGAGTTCGGGTGTCTACTACGGTAGATACTCGTATTTATAAAATGTCATATTTGATACTAAAAGTATGCTGGAACTGATCCTCATATCAAGTACTGATTTAAAATCATTTGGATCAGTACAGTACTGATACCTCTTGAAATTATTTGGAGCACTGGTTAATAACTCTGGTTGCCATGCCAACAAAAGTGAAAATTTTAAAATAATCTTTAAAAATCTTCTTCTCCTGACCCAGAAGGCGTAGAGCCTTGATATTTTTCTTGAAGCATCAGTAAATTGACCTCTTTCAAAAAACTAAAATCATGATCCTAGGGTCCCAAGGGGCAGAGCCCAAGGAGGGTGGGTTTATATAAAAATAAAGAATGATTTTTAAATGACACCTCCTCCCAATTCACTGGGCCAATTTGAACCAAATTTGGCAGAAATGTTCCTTAGGTGGTTCCCTTTAGCATAGGTAAAAGAATTGTAATCCGTTTAAAAACTCCGGTTGCCATGGCAACAAAAGTGAATTTCTAAAATTATCTTTAAAAATCTTCTCCTCCTGACCCAGAAGGCGTAGAGCTTTGATATTTTTGCATGAATTATCAGTATATTGACCTCTTTCAAAATAGCTAAAATCATGATCCTAGGGTCACAGGTGTTGAGCCCCAAGGAGGATGGGGTTAAAATAGAAATAAAGGAGGATTTCTAATTGTCATCTCCTCCAAAACCACTTGGCCAATTTGAACTAAAATGGGCAGAAATGTTCCTTAGGTGGTCCCCTTTAAAGTAGGTAAAAGAATTGTAATCCGTTGAAAAACTCTATAGGCATGAAGCCTCAAGTCACAGACTTCTTTCTTATTTCTAAAATTATAACCCATGGATCCAGAGAGAGAAAAAAGATTTTTCCTTCTTTCAAATTTACCCTAAAGCCTTGGAATTTGTAATTTAGACTTTGGGATCCTCAGATACATAGTCTTTATTTGTAAGTGTGGCCCACTTGTATCATAATCCTAACCTTAACATGAAATTCGTCTGTTGAAAGGAAAAGAGTCTTAATCTCAGGTGTGCGCCCCAGGGCCAGGGGCCCTCTATTTCTCAGCAACTATTGATAGCATCAACTTGAAACTTGATGTGGAGGTTCAGCTTTCCTACATTGCTCTTTCTGAATTTAGGTCTACAAGTTAATTTCTTTCTGTTTTACGACTTGTTTATTTAAAAATATTGCCTGGTATAGTGGCAGATTCTTGTTGCTTTTTTTTTTCAACAACTATTGGTTGCATCAACTTGAATTGCCATTCATCTAGGGGTCCACTGTTCTCACCAAACTTAGGTCCGCAAGTTTTCCACTTCCTGTCTAAGGACTAAGATAATTTTAAGACATTTCCTGATATAGTAGTATATATTTTGTAGCATTCTTCTCAGCAACTGTTGATAGCATGAACTTGAAACTTGATTTGAGGGTACATCTAGGGGTCCTTCTTGCACTCACTGAATTTAGGTCTGAAAGTTATCCTCTTCCTGTTTTATGACAGATAATTTTTGGACATTGCCTGGTACAGATTTTACAGATTTTTGTCGCTTGTATATGTGTAGCTCTACTGACCAGAGGCCAGAAGAGCTATAGCAATGGTGTTCATGTCCCTATGCGTCCACCTGTCCGGCTGGCCATCAAGTCATCTGTCTGTTTCATTAACGCTCTAGAGTGCACAGGTTCATTGTATTCTCTTCAAACTTTCTCTTAATGATACTACCATCATAATGATTGTTCCTTTGGAAATTGGGTCCAATCCATCAAAAAACACAGGGAAGGAGCCTAATTAAAATCTAATTAGAAAATCCTTGTTAACACTATTGAGTCCACAATTTTTGACAAATTCTCTGCAAACTTTCATAGAATAATTGTACCATCATGAGAATTGTTCCTTTCGAAATCGGGTCAGATCTGTTTCATTACATGGAAAAGGGACATTATGAAAATTGAACTTTAAAAAAATAATGTCCCCAGATTTCAATTCAAATTTTCACAGAATAATTGTTCCATCATACGGAATGTTCCTTTCAAAATTTGGTCTGACCTGCCAAGAAACACAGAAAAGGGGGCCTTATGAAAATTAAATAAAAAAAATATAAAAAGTTAATCTTAGTTAATGCAATAAAGTCCACAGATTCCACTGGATTGTCTTCATACTCTCACAGAATGATTATACTATTGAAAGGATAGCTATTGTAAGGATAGTTCCTTTCAAAATTTTGTCTGATCCATCTAGTAACATGGGAAAAGGGGTTGTATGAAAATTGAATTAAAAAATCCTTGTTACTTCAATAAAGCCCACAGCTTTGATTGGATTTTGTTGAAACTTTCACAGAATGATTGTAAGGTCATAAGGATTATGCTTTTCAAAATGAGATCTGAATTGTCAGGAAAGCATGGGAAAAGGGGCCTTATGAAAATTTCATTTAAAAATCCTTGTTACCAAGTCAAGAGATTTGATTGGATTCTCCTCAAACTTTCACGGAATGATTGTATAATAATGATGTTGACATTGGACCTGATCCGTGAAGTATCACAGGAAAAGGAGCCTTATGAAAATTTCATTTTAAAATTCTTGTACCCCATAAAGTCAACAGATTCACTTCAATTATTCACAGAACGATTATACCATCATTAGGAAATTCTGTCTGATCCTGATGCCTTTTGAAATTCGGTTAGTTCATGGAAAAAGAGGGTTTTATGAAAATTTTATCATGAAATCCTTTTTAACATGATTCAGATCACAGTTTTCATCGGATTCTGTTCAAACTTTGACAGATTTATTGTCATCATTAGGATTTTTTCTTTCCAAATTGGGTCTAAATCTGTCTGGTATCATAGAGGGGCTTTTTGACAATTTTATTTCAAAATCCACATTATCAAAAGAATATCCTTAATCTTTTTCAGATTCTCTTCAAACTTTTACAGGATGATTGTACCATCATTAGGATTATTTCTTTCCAGATTGGGTCTAATCTGTTAACCCTTGTCATGCTGTATAATTAACCATACTGAATTGCTGTCAAATCAAAGGACTGAAAGCACTGATGGAACTTGTTGTTCAAAAATCAATATTTTTGTTTTAGAAATCAACTTCATAAACAAATCTGGCAAGAAAAATACAAGCAGGAGGTCTAGACAAAGATCAGACTGCACTTACGTGCAGGCTGATCATGGTCTACACCTCCTTCCAAAACCGGAATATTCCTGGTTCAGCATGACAAGGGTTAAGCTTCACAAAAAAGGGGCCTTATGAAAATTTTATAACAAAAACGTCATTATCACAATTTAGTCCTCAGTCGTTGTCATTCAAACTTTTAGAATGATAGAGCTATCAATAGGATTATTCCTTTTTAAATTGGGTCTGATTTGATAAGTTTCACTGGAAAAGGGGCCTTATGAAAATTCTATTACATAGTTCAGTGCACTGTTTTCATTGGTTCTCTTTAAATTTTGAGAGAATGATTTTAATAATGTGGCTAAACTTCAGTTTAGCTGACATTATTGCTGTCATGAGGGTTAAGGGTGTTAGTAGTTAGTTTGCCTGACTCTTGAGATCTAGATAACAAAGTGTGATACCAATATAACTCTGTTATTCCTCTTCTTGTAAGTCTCTTTGGTATTGTCTTTTTGAGCCCTATTCTGAGCTTCCTAAGAGTACCAACAACATAGGGTTTGATCAATCACAAGAGAAATTTACATTTCAAAATAGAAATCACTCTCTTTACCTGGAGCTGGAACTACTTCATTGTTGAATGTGTTCTTTGTGTAAGGGCCAATCCCAATAACTCAGCTATTTAGACTAAAAACTAGTTCTCTTATTTTCAAATCCTTTCATTTTATATCTGGTTGGTCTAGTGTGTGAAATCGTTTCCATTTAATTTACAGTCTTTGAATTAATGATAACAATAATAAAAATACTTTTTATACTTTTGATTATTTCTGTTCAATGCTTTTTAAGTGTAGTAATTTTGTATAGCAACCATTTCCAAATACATTCTATGGTCAAAGGGAGATAAATAAAATATTCCCTCTTCCTGTCTAATTTGAGTCAATAACCTACTTAATCATTTTCTTTTCAAATTCTGTTGTTGTTTTTAGCTCACCTGAGCACAATGTGCTCAAGGTGAGCTTTTGGTATAACCTTTTGTCCGTCGTGCGTCGGAAGTCGTCAACAATTCTTTAAACATCTTCTCCTCAGTAACCACTGGGCGGAATTCAACCAAACTTGGTAGGAATGTTCCTTGGGTGACCCTTCTCAAAAGTTGTTCACGGATTTTTGATTGACCCCCAAATATGGGCGTGGCAGGGCGTGGCAGTTTTTAACTTAGAAATCTTTAAACATCTTCTCCTCAGTAACCATTGGGCCAATTTCAACCAAATTTGGTATGAATGTTCCTTGGGTCACCCTTTTCAAAAGTTGTTCGTGGAATTTTGATTTATGCCCAAATATGGGCGTGGCAGTTTTTGACTTAAAAATCTTCAAACATCTTCTCCTCAGTAACCATTGGGCCAATTTCAACCAAACTTGGCATGAATGTTCCTTGGGTGACCCTTTCAAAAGTTGTTCATGGAATTTTGATTTATGCCCAAATATGGGCGTGGCAGGGCGTGGCAGTTTTTGACTTAGAAATCTTTAAACATCTTCTCCTCAGTAACCATTGGGCCAATTTCATCCAAACTTGGCATGAATGTTCCTTGGATGACCCTTTTTAAAAGTTGTTCGCAGAATTTTGATTTATGCCCAAATATGGGCGTAGCTGGGCGTGGCAGTTTTTGGCTTTGAAATCTTTAAACATCTACACCTCAGGAACCATTGAGCCAATTTCAACCAAACTTGGTATGAATGTTCCTTGGGTGACCCTTTTCAAAAGTTGTTCGGCAGAATTTCGTTTCACGCCCAAATATTGGCGTGGCAGTTTTTTACTTTGAAATCTTTAAACATCTTCTCCTCAGTAACTATTTGGCCAATTACAACCAAATTTGGTATGAATTTTCCTTGGGTGACCCTTTTCAAAAGTTGTTCGCAGAATTTTGATTTATGCCCAAATATGGGCGTGGCAGTTTTTTAGCTCACCTGAGCACAACGTGCTCAAGGTGAGCTTTTGGTATCGCCTTTTGTCCGTCGTGCGTCGGAAGTCGTCAACAATTCTTTAAACATCTTCTCCTCAGTAACCACTGGGCGGAATTCAACCAAACTTAGTAGGAATGTTCCTTGGGTGACCCTTCTCAAAAGTTGTTTGCCGATTTTTGATTGACCCCCAAATATGGGCGGGGCAGGGCGTGGCAGTTTTTGACTTAAAAATCTTTAAACATCTTCTCCTCAGTAACCATTGGGCCAATTTCAACCAAATTTGGTATGAATGTTCCTTGGGTCACCCTTTTCAAAAATTGTTCGTGGAATTTTGATTTACGCCCAAATATGGGCGTGGCAGGGCGTGGCAGTTTTTGACTTAGAAATCTTTAAACATCTTCTCCTCAGTAACCATTGGGCCAATTTAAACCAAACTTGGCATGAATGTTCCTTGGGTGACCCTTTTCAAAAGTTGTTCGTGGAATTTTGATTTATGCCCAAATATGGGCGTTGCAGGGCATGGCAGTTTTTGACTTAGAAATCTTTAAACATCTTCTCCTCAGTAACCATTGGGCCAATTTCATCCAAACTTGGCATGAATGTTCCTTGGGTGACCCTTTTTAAAAGTTGTTCGCAGAATTTTGATTTATGCCCAAATATGGGCGTGGCCGGACGTGGCAGTTTTTGATTTTGAAATCTCTAAACATCTTCACCTCAGGAACCATTGGGCCAATTTCAACCAAACTTGGTATGAATGTTCCTTGGGTGATCCTTTTCAAAAGTTGTTCGCAGAATTTGGTTTCACGCCCAAATATGGGCTTGGGAGTTTTTTACTTTGAAATCTTTAAACATCTTCTCCTCAGTAACTATTGAGCCAATTACAACCAAATTTGGTATGAATGTTCCTTGGGTGACCCTTTTCAAAAGTTGTTCGCAGAATTTTGATTTATGCCCAAATACAGGCGTGGCAGTTTTTTTAACTTTGATATCTTTAAACATCTTCTCCTCAGTAACCATTGGGCCAATTTCAACCAAACTTGGCTTGAATGTTCCTTGGGTGACCCTTTTCAAAAGTTGTTTGTGGAATTTTGATTTATGCCCAAATATGGGCGTGGCAGGGTCAGGCACTTTTTTGACTTTGAAATCTTTAAACATCTTCTCCTCAGTAAGCATGCATTGGATCAATTTCAACCAAACTTGGCATGAATGTTCTTTGGGTGACCCTTTTCAAAAGTTGCTTGCAGAATTTGGTTTCACGCCCAAATATGGGCGTGGCAGTTTTTGACTTTGAAATCTTTAAACATCTTCTCCTCAGTAACTATTGGGCCAATTTCAACCAAATTTGGTATGAATGTTCCTTGAGTGACCCTTTTCAAAAGTTGTTTGTGGAATTTTGATTGATGACCAAATAAGGGCTTGGAAGGGTAGGGCAGTTTTTGACTTTGAAATCTTTAAACATCTTCTCCTCAGTAACCATTGGGCCAATTTCAATTTTGAATCATCTTACATTAGTCAGGTGAGCGATTTTAGGGCCATTCTGGTCCTCTTGTTTTTATTAAACTTGAAAATAATGTGAAAAAAGAAGGAAGTATATTCAGGGCTTCCATTGCCGATCGCCAATGGGGCCAAATGCGACAAAATAAAAATTCTGGCCCCAAAATCGGCGAATTGGCGATTTTACTGGCGACAACTTTCAAAATAAGGCAAAGGGATGTTGAGTCCATTTAAATGATTTCCGACGCGCAACTCTATCATTCACACATCCGCTAATTTGTTTGGGAGATACGCAACCATCAATATCCACTGCATGTCTGTGTCAATCAAGACAGATTAATTACGCATCGCTGACCTAATTGATTCTAACATCACTCGAGTTATTGGGATTTTCCGAAGCCCGCCGGGAACCATCATGTAAACCAAGATGCCGAAATTATCATGACTTGGGCTAAAAAATTGACGATATTTATTCCTCGATCACTTTTTGAGATTCATTTGACGGCCGAATAAAAAAACAAAGACAACATTTTGCTTATCTATTGATGATTTTAGTAAAAAAGTCAAGTGAATTTCCGAGAAATGAGAAATATCGGACATTAGTAATCAAAGTACTGCGGACATTAGTAATCAAAGTACTGCGGACATTAGTAATCAAAGTACTGTGGGTTACCAAAAATTTGACCTGTCATCCAGCATAGCTCTAGGTGTTCTTGGAATTTTATTATCAAATGACAATCCTCTCATTTTGTACATTTTAACCCTTTCCCAATTTATTCAACATAATATATATAGATAACAGGTTATTTGTTTTCAATATGGTAGTTTTCTTTCATTCACTTATTCATACTGGCTCCACTTTTGTCTCCAATTGGCACCAAGTGGCCCCAAATTTTTGCCATTGGCGATTTCATTGGCGCAAGAATAAGATTTCCCAGGGGGAGCCCTGATATTTCATTATGTGCTTAAACTTAGAAGTTTAAGTCACCCACCCTGATGGCTGGATGATAGTAAACCTAAGTGGGATGAACAGCTTGATGTTGTAGTAGTACTAGTGTGAGAAATACCATGAACCCACGGTTAGGTGCTCAAGCTGCTGCAATTTGACTGAAATACTGTTAAAAGTGGTAATATACCCTCTGCAATTAATCAATTTTATACCTCGGTCAAAAAATCGACAATTATTTTAATTAAATAAATGTCAAGTGTTTGTTATTCAGAATTAAAATTACTTATTCAAACGGTGTTTGATAGACATATTATCTGATTAACTAGTAAATGTCAACCTGAAATTTTAAGTTCAGCTTTCCCAAAAAAAGAAAAACAACAATAAAAACTCGACATAACAGGAATAGCTGATGTTTCTGATACAAGATAAATATTCAATTTTATATGAAATAAAGAGCGTATGAAGTTGAGGCTTGAATAGTACCTCGACATATCTCGAAGTTTAAGATTTCCAATTTCGAGATAATTAGTGTCGACTAATTGTACATTATAAAAGATCTGTGATACTTTTGTTTAACTTCTAACTTCTGCCTAAAACTGAGAATGTTACTTAGTGATATTCCAGATTCATTTCTCTATGAGTAATGAAATCATAAACCCATCTGGAACATGGCGACATTCAGGACCTTCAGTCCTTTGATCTTCATTAGAATTGTTCCTTTTGAAATTTGGTTTGTTTGTAAAATATCATGGCAAAAGGCACCATATTGAAGTTTCACTATGAAATTCCTCGTTAACACATTTAAGTCCACAAAATGGGTCCTATGAAAATTTCACTAAAAAATCCTCATTAACACAATAAAGTCCACAGATTACACAGATTGATTGTACCATCATTACAATTGTTGGTTTTGACTGTTGATCTGATCCGTCAAGTATCAAATGAAGAGGGGTCTTATGAAATACTTAATTAAATATTCAAGATAACACAATGATGTCCCTAGATTTCAATGGATTCTCTTCAAACTTTCACAGAATGATTTTACAATCATAAGGATAGTTCTTTCTTTTCAGAATTGGGTACAATCCGTCAAGTATCATGGTAATAAAAGGGGCCCTATGAAAAATTTTGTTTAAATATTCTAGTTAACACAATGAAGTCCCCCATATTCATGAGATTCGCTATAAACTTTCACAGAATTATCATTAGGATGGTTCTTTTTGAAGTGGGATCAGATCAGTTAAAATCCTAGGAAAAGGGACCTTATGGAAATTCTATTACAAAATAAAGTCCATAGTTTTCAGTGATTTCTCTTTAAACTTTCACAGAATGATTGTATGATCCTAAGAATTGATTCTTTATAAAATGTGTAAGGTATATAGAGTATCATGGGAAAAGGGGCCTTTTGAGAACTTGAATGAAATATCCTTGTTATTACAATAAAGTCAACAATTTTTGTCGGATTCTCTTCAAAGATGCATGGAATAACTGTGGTATTGGAAAATAGGAAAGGGGGGCTACCAGGTTATCATTAAAAACATTCTTGTTTATTTGATGAAGTCCACAATTATTATCAGATTGTCTTTAAAATTTCACAGGAAGGTTATAGGCTCGTAAGAAAAGTTCTGTTCCAAAATGAAGTGGATCCATTAGAAAACACAGGAAAAGGGGCCTCATGGATTTTCACTCAATACAATCCTGTTTATTTGATTGAGTCCACAGTTATTATCGGATTCTGTTGAAAATTCACAGGATGATTGCAGGGTCATAAGGAAGCTCCCTTTAGGAAATAGGATGGATCCGTCATGAAACTCAGGAAATGGGGCCTTAAGGATTGTTGCCCAAATTAATGAAGGGGATAAAGTCCAATTTGTTATTTTCAATAAATGGATTCCTCTTTAAGCAATTAACTTTCTTAGATATTGGATTACTTTAACGGAAAACTTGGTAGCCAGTAGAGCGTCACGGGGCCTCATGGGCCTCTTGTATTCAATAACCGTTAACAATTTAGAAATATTGAAAAATATATATCCCTCTGACATGCCCCTTAGGGTGTAAATGGGCTGCTCTGCAAGACTCCTGTTAAACCATGTAATAAATTTATATTTATTAAAAATTATATAAAACAGCCCAAAAGTAGTTAACAATACATTAATGAATTATAATGAATCGGCAAAATATTTAATCTTTTGATCAAATATTCAGGGCATAAGGGACAGTCACATGCAGCCATAACTTGCTTTTCAATTATTCAAGGGAAGTAATCTGTACCTGACAAGTTCTGAAAGAAACACAGATATTTTTTCATGACCATGTGATTCTGACCTTCAGCTTTGTACTTTATGATGAATGAATTAGAAACTATTAAATAGTAAAAGGATTAAGGGTAAGTCAAGTTCAAAAGGTTAAGTAGATATATGTCACAATAGATTATAATGGTTGTATGTCAACAGAGATGTGAAAGCCACCCATTGATCATCCTTTTCATTAGAAATTATTTGATAATTCAATCCTAAGAATGAAGACTATAATCAATGTGAAAGTGTTGAGACCAATGAATTTGCCAAAGATTTTGTATTTTGTTACATTTTGGGCTATTGGCCAGAGCGGGATCCCTGTCAATGGGTCATTTTCAATGCCTAATTTTCTATCAATCAGGGAATGTGGTAAGCATCTCCTTTCAAAATGCATTAGGTTTTCTTCACCTGAAGTAATAAGTGTAAGAAACACAACTGTAAGGTTATCAGGAAGTTACAGTAAAACTTGAAAATATCTTTTATCCTGTGGCTTTTCCCCTTGCAATGAATTTCTCTGTATATATTACTGAACGTGCTTGCAGATTTCCTAAACGGCTTAAAAGCACAATATGTGTTTGGATGGTATATTATCACTTTTATAATGGCCCATTGACTGTGACAAGTTCACCTTCAGAGGTTATAACATATCAGGGGAAATAGATTGTGACAATATCTAACAATTGTGGTAGATTAATCCTGTGTTTTTGACCTATTGTCTTATCAATGATGCACTATTAATTGTTGTATCTACCAACTGTGGTATTCTAAATTGAGCCTAGCCACAAAACTTTTGCAATGGTCTTCTACAGAGCTCTTTTGAAAATTGATGATTGTAGGGCTTTGTCCACTCTGAAAAATGGTTGATGCTGGGTTTGGCCACTCTAAAAAATGGTGGTTGTGGAGGTTAGTCCACTCTGAAAAATGGTGGTTGTTGGGATTTGACTACTCTAAAAAATGATGGATAAAAAATGATGATTGAGTGGTCTTGTCCACTCTCAAAAACGGTGGTTGTGCAAGTTTGTCTACTGTAGGGCACCAAATTAAGCTTGGTTCTAGGTAATCTGACAAAAAAAGTATGTAGGGAGTTTTTAAACTCT
This sequence comes from Fragum fragum, assembly GCA_946902895.1. Lineage (NCBI taxonomy): Eukaryota > Metazoa > Mollusca > Bivalvia > Cardiida > Cardiidae > Fragum > Fragum fragum. Next base: position 10,448,007 of record OX336380.1, on the reverse strand, counting down.
AAAATTGGTTGTTGTTGTGGGATTTGTTTCAAGTCTGAAAAATGATTGTTGTGGTGATTTCATGGGGGTTGTCCCTCCTTAGAAATGGTGGTTGTGGGGATGTCCACTCTGAAAAATGGTTGTTGTAGGATTTTTTCCACTCTTGAAAAGGTGATTGTTGGGGTTGTCCACTCAGAAACATAGAGGTTTTGGGATTCCTTTGTCTACTCTCAAAAATGGTGGTTGTAGATGTTTGTCTACTCTCAAAAATGGTGGTTTTGAGAGTATGACCAATCTGAAAAAACAGTGGTTGTGGGTTTTTCAGCTCTGAAAAATGGTGGTTGTTGGGGTTTGTCCAATCTGAAAAATGGTGAATAAGAGTGTATGTCCACTCTGAAAAATGGTGGCTTGAGAGTATGTCCACTCTGAAAATGGTGTTTTTGGGTGTTTTTCTACTCTGAAATTGGTGGTTGTAGGGTTTGTCCTCTCTCAAAAATTGTGGTTGTTGGGTTTTATCCTCTCTGAAAAATGTTGGTTGTTGGGAATTGCCCAATCCTAAAAGTGGAGGTTTTTGGAGTTTGTCATCATGGAAAAATGGTGGTTGTGAGTGTTTGTTCACTCTCAAAAATGATGGTTGTGAGGGTTAGTTCACTCTAAAAAATGGTGGTTGTGGGGTTTTGTCCACTTTGAAAAATAAGTGGTTGTGGGGTTTGTCCTCTCTCAAAATGCATGTTTAAGAGTATGTCCATGCTGGTAATGGTGGTTTTGGGGGAACAGAGCTCTGTTAAACTCTTAAATTAGTAGTAGAGGGATTTTGTCAAAGATGGTTGTGCTAGGGGTTTGTCCAGTCTGAAAAATGATGGTTTCGGGGGTTTTCCACTCTGAAAAGTGGTTGTTGTGGGAGTTTGTCCTCTTTGAAAAACAGTGGTAATGGGGGTTTGTACACTCTGATTAATTGGTGGTTTTGGGAGTTTGTCCGCTCTGAAAAATTGGGTTTGTACACTTCAAGAAACAGTAGTAATTGCAGTTTGTCCACTAAGAAAAGATGGTGGTAATTGAAGTTGGTCCACTATGAAAAATTGTTGTTTGTCAACTATGAAAAACGGTGGTAAAGGGGGTTTGTCAACTCTTAAAAATGATGATATGGGAGTTTGTCCACTCTGATAAATTGTGCCCATTCTGGAAAAAGGTTGTTATTAGGATTTTTATGCCCCGCATCAATAGCTCAGGGGCATATTGTTTTATCGTGTCCCTCTGTCTGTCTGTCTGTCCGTCTATCTGCCTGTCTGCAAAAACTTATCCTGCAAATTTTCCTATAACCCTGATTAAGTTACAATGCTAATATTTGGTATGTAGATAGGTCTCAATAAGGCGCTACTAGGGAAGGTCATTTCTTCAAGGTCAAGGTCAAAATTTTACCCTTTTCCCTAAAACATTTCTCAAAAACTTAACCTGCCAACTAAACATTTTCCTATAACTTCATCCCTAATTAAGTTACAATGCTAATATTTGGTATGTAGATAGGTCTCAACAAGGCGCAACTGAGGAAGGTCATTTCACCAAGGTGAAGGTCAAAGTTTAACCCTTTTCCTTAAAACATTACTCAAAAACTTAACCTGCCAACTAAACATTTTCCTATAACTTCATCCCTAATTAAGTTATAATGCTAATATTTGGTATGTAGATAGATTTCAACAAGATGAAACTGGGGAAGGTCATTTGTTCAAGGTCAAGGTCAAAATTTAACTCTTTTTCCTAAAGCAAAAAAAATAAAAATAAAAATCACCCGTTTCTAAAGAGTTCCTTTTTCGGGGGCATGGTGTTTCACAAACACATCTTGTTCAAATTGGTTATACTCCCGTCCGATTAATTAAAAATAGAGTAAAAAGGGTCATTTTTACAGGACTGTCGAAGACAGAATGTATAATGGGATCACCTGTGGCGTCCAATGTCCAGTGTCTGATGTCCCGCAGCGTCAACTTCTTTGTCCGGAACATAACTCTGTCACCTGAAGTCCGATTGACTTGAAACTTGGCAGTTATATTCCTCCCATGATTACGAAGTGCAGTGCACAAAAACAATAGCTCTACCTAGCATATTTTTTTAGTTAGTCCCCTTTGTTGTTTTTCATACTTGCATTTTGTCCGGAGCATAACTGAAAGTATAATAGCTATGATCATTAAAACATAATGGGTGGGTAGATATCATCAAGGGGAAGTACAGTGCGCAAGAATCGTTACTCTACCTTGCCTATTTTTTTGGTTATTCCCCTTTGTTGTTTTTTATACTTGGATTTTGTCCGGAGCATATCTCTTAAAGTATAATAGCTATGATCATGAAACATAATAGGTGGGTAGATGTGATCAATGGGAAGTGCAGTGCACACTAACCGTTCCTCTACCTTGCCTATATTTTGAGTTATTCCCCTTTGTTGTTTTTTAAAACTTGGATTTTGTCCAGAGCATATTTCTGAAAAAGCATAATAGCTATGATGATAAAACTCTATGGTTGGGTAGATGTCATCAAGGGGACGTGCAGTGCACAAGAACTGTAACTCTCCCTTGCCTATTTTTTGAGTTATTCTCCTTTGTTGTTTTTCATACTTAGATTTTGTCTGGATCATATCTCTGAAAGTATAACAGCTGTCATCATGAAACTTTATGGGTGGGAAGATATCATCAAGGAACATATCTTTTTTTCAAATTTCTTATAGTGTAACAGCCTATGGTTTTCAAAAACTCGTGATAACAAGACAAAACACCAGAACCATAAGTTATCATTGTGAACTGTTACTCTTTATTGAAATTAGAATTAAATTTTAATCCTCTTTCCCAGTCAACAACCAGCAGTAAGACGGGCGTATTTTTTGACAATTTGCCACCTTGTTTGCAATTTATAGCTCTTTTCATTAGTTGCGTTCATTCGCCTTGAAATTCATGCTAGGACAATAATTTCTTTAGGGATAAACTTTTCATTCAACTGGTCTAGGCTAAAATGGGTATTGGATTTTTTCTTTTTATGGCATTTTTTCTGTTTTCTATGACATGTAAATATCTTATTTGATGCCCTGGTATATTTGTTATTTGTTGCATCATTTACATTAGCCACTGAACAGAAGGGGGGTTTGTAGATGACCTGTTCCACGGCTTGTCATACAATTTCACTCAATTTCAAATATGGATTACTGTGCTTTCTAAAAGTAGCATATCTTAGGAACTGTTACTTGGAATCGTATGAAATAAAAAAGAATGTATTTTATTATTTATTAATTAGCCTTTTGGCTATCAAAGATAAACTTGGATTGTCAAAAAGTCAGTGGAAAAAAAGCCTAATTGTTTGTTTAATTGGCTTGATTTCGGGTAAATTTGACCAGTTTTTCTCCTTAATTTATACCATGATATAATAAAATTCTGTTTGAATGTCATTAAAAGGGCTAGTACTTTGCTCATATAACATAAAAACCTTTCACATAAAACAAATAAAAGAAATTAAGCAAATAATTTGCGTACTATTTGCTCTCAAAAGATGAAAATAAGCCCCGAATACCAGTGGGTTGACATGTTGGAAAGAACGTGAAAATCCAAAATTCCCTGAATATTTTGATTGCAAATGTTGAAGAAGGTCCATTTTCTCTTTAAAACCCAAAATTAAATGCTCAAGACAATAGAAAGTACCAAACGGAAGCATTGAAACTAGTAGAATTTGGTTAAAAATCAACAAGTTCTGTGCATCCAATGAGGCTTTTTGAGTTGTGGCAGATCGAAAGTGTGAAGCTACTTAGTGTTGTTGCACCATTTTACTATCTCATGTATTCATCTGATCGACCTGGGACAAATCACCACCCTGAGACAAATCACCACCCTGACAGTCCCATCTCTTAAATAGGCGGCACATATTCTTTCCGACATTTGTCTCTCACCAATGGGTGGATAATCGTAAACCTAAGTGGGATAGCAGCTGGAGGCTAGGAAAGGATATGGTGGAAGTACTGGTGTGAGAAATACCAGGAAACCATTGTTAGGTGCTTCAGCCGCCGCGATATGACTGAAACACCATTCAATCAATCAATCTTAGATAGGCCCATTCTGTGTCATCAGGTCAAATTATAACTTTTTGGACACTCTTTTAAAAAGTGGATCCATTTTGAAAGGTTTCAATACAAAATTATTGTAAATTCCTCCAAACTTTTGATTTTTAAAGCGAACTACATTCTACGCGTAAATAGCAACAATGCATACGGTACAGACAATTAGATTGTCAGTTTTGTTTAAAAGACTGACAGTGTGAATCTTTACATCATTTTGTATTCTTAGAAATAAATCTTCAAGTGCAATATAAATCTCATGTTGGTTATCTTTGACGATACAAATTATCAACAATGAAATTGGGCATTAATACCTATGATACTAGAAATACGCCGTATGAGTAACATTCGGCCAAATGGAGCTGTACACATTAAAGGTGTAGTAAATTTTATTAACCTTATTCACTTATTTTGGTATTTTTGAGTATGAAGCTCTATGATCTGTCATTAATACTAACATCAATATATTAAATATTGATTTTGTGGAGTTATTTGTGGTTTCAAATCTAGGGGGTCAGACCTAACAGCCCCATATAACCTACTGAATGCATCAACACCTTTTTTTGTTTACAACACATGCGCACTAATGTTGATATCCTACCTTGATACTAAATAAGAATACTGATTCCTGATTTAAATTAGATAATGTTGTTTGATTTCTAGACAATCGATAAAGATTAATTTGTGACAAGTAAAGGCAAGAATCCTCGAGACAATGGTTATATCCCAGACTAATGACATATCTTCAAAAGGCTGATATGATGTACAGACCAGAGGGATCGAAAGGCCGAATTAGGTCATGGTTTTCTCAAGAGGTCTTTACTGCAATTTCTGCATTTCTTTTTCTGTTTGACATTTAATGGTTAGAAAGAAATATTTTTCTTGTACAATAAATTGTTTTAAAGCCCGGGACCGGTACTTTCCTGCTTTCTCAAATTTAGGCAAATCATTTTCGACCAATTTCTGTCATTCTCACGTTGACCCTTCTCGCGTGCATTCAATGTAAGAAAATACATGTTTGAAATATCTTCAACTTTTATTCCAGGCTTTTACAAGCTTGTGCAACACTGAGAAGGAAAAATGCTCAGATGTTTATAAATAGTGGAAAATAAATTTTCATATTTCAAAACACAATTCACCTCAGATAATCCACGGTTCCTTTAAGTAAACTGTGTGATACTAAGTCAAATTTAAGAAAATAGTACCTAAATGTATGATCCAATCTCAATAGACTTTAAAAGTTATGAGATCTCACACAAAATTTACTTGTATTCTCCTCTACATGGAATCTCCTTCGATGAATCAAGGGCCAACAGCCTTATGTTTATGTTTAGTAATGAATACCAGACAGTTTGTCTGTTGTCACAACTCTCAGGCCCTTCAGGGATTTGATTTTTAATCAAAAAGGACAGAAAAAATAACCATAGTCGTTCATGCATGCTCTTTTCTTATAAGAATGGCCTTTCAACAGTGACTCTAGAATCAGTAGAGAAATATCGCGAAAGAAAATGATATAAGTTGAGTCATTACAAGATGATATTAAGTAAACTAAAGTTTAAAATAAGGATAGAGTTAAGGGTATTTTTAAGCTCTTCTGGCCGAAGACTTTTTCCCATTCTGTGTCTGTCTGTCCTTCGGTCTGTCCGCCTGTAAACTTTTCTTTGTTTACACAATAGAGTCACCAGTTTCTCTTCAAACTTTGTCAGAATGATTGTACCATCATACGGATCATTCCTTTCGAAATTGAGGTAGATCCGTCAAGAAACACGGGAAAATGGGCCTTATTAAGATTTGATTTAGAAATCAATCAAAAATCTATGTTGAGGCACCACAGTTTTCATTGGATTTTCTTCAAATTTTCAAAGAAAAATCGTTCCTTTTTAAATTGAGTATGATCCTTCAAGAAACATGAGATAAGGGGCCTTTGAAAATTTAATTTAAAAAATCCTCTTTAATACTCTGGAGTGCATAGTTTACATAGGATTCTCTTCAAACTTTCACAGAATGATTGTACCATCGTAAGAATCGTTCCTTTTAAAATTGGGTCAGATCCATCAAGAAACACAGGAAAAGGGGCCTTATGAAAATTTATTTACGAAATCTTAATGCTATAAAGTCCAAAGTTTTCATCGGTTTGTCTTCATACTCAAACAGAACGATTATACTTTGTAAGTATTGTTCCCTTTGGAATTGGGTAAGATGCATCAACTACATGGGAAAAGGGGCTGTATAAAAATCACTGTTAACACAATGAAACCCACAGCTTTGATCAGATTTTATTCATACTTTCACAGAATGATTGTAAGGTCATAATGATCATTTTCTTTCAAAATGGGGGTTGAACTGTCAAGAAACACGAGAAAAATGGCCTTATAAAAATTTCATTGAGAAATCATTGTTACCAAGTCCAGAGCTTTCATAGATTTTTCTTCAAAGTTTCACAAAATGATTGTACAATAATAATGATTGTTAATGTTGACATTAGACCTGATCCATCAAGTATCACAGGAAAAGGAGCCTAATGAAATTTATTTTTTAAATCCTTGTACCACAATAAAGTCCATAGTTTTCTTCCGATTCTGTTCAAACTTTCACAGAATGATTGTACTATCAGTAGGATTGTTTCTTTACAAATTGGGCCTGATCTGTCAAGTATTAGGGGAAAAGGAGCCTTGTGAAAACATTTATAAACCTTGTTGTCAAGTCCAGAGCTTTCATCAGATTTTTGTAAAACTTTCACAGAATTTTTGTACAACAATTACAATTGCTGATGTTGACATTAGACCTGATCAAGTCTCACAGGAAAAGGGGCCTTATGAAGTTTAATTATAAAATCCTTACACCACAATAAAGTTGACAGTTTTCATCGTTTTCTGTTCAAACTATGATAGCGCAGTTGGTAGCGCGTCGGACTATCATTCAAAGGGTCCCGGGTTCGATCCCCGACGGCGGCAATACTCTTTCCGACATTTATCTACCACCAATGGGCAGATAATCGTAAGCCTATGTGGGATAGCAGCTGGAGGCTAGGAAAGGGTGAAGTGGTAGTACTGGTGCGAGAAATACCAGGAATCCATTGTTAGGTGCTCCAGCCGCCGCGATATAACTGAAAGATTGTTAAAAGCGGCGTTAAACCCCATTCAAACTATGATAGAATGAATAATTGTCCAACATTTGGATTGTTCCTTTGTAAATTCTGAGTCTGATCTGTTAAGCAACACAAGAAAAGGGGCCTTATGAAAATTTTATGGCAAAAACATCAATATCTAATAAAGTCCTGTCTTTATCGTTTTCTTCAAACTATCTATCAGTAGAACAGTTCATGTGTAAATTGGTTTGGATTTGTTAAGTTTCACCATGGTTGTATTGTTCCTTTTGAAATTTGGTCCACAATTACGGTATTATTCGATGCTGATGAACAAAGCTCTTCAAAAAGTTGATACAATGTCAAAATAAATTGCTATATTTGACCTTTAAGTACCCTTTTACCGTCACAAAAGAGTATCAAATAGGGAAAAAATTGACATGTATATATATTTGATTTCATTCTTCATTCAGAATATCAAAGCAAAACTCAAACTACACAAAATTGATGTTTCTCTTAAGACTTTTCATGAGGACACCCAATTCGAACTAATACATAGAAACCAGAATAAGCTGGGAAAGGGTAAAGGCTTAACTTCACTTTCATCATAATGTTTGCATATGTCATGGTCAAGGTTTGAATACACGATAGATTCTGTTCCTTTTTCAGCACAAATCTTTCTCTTTTTGGACTCCATTCCGTTTCAGATAGCCAAAATACTTAAATGAATTACTGCACTCTGGAAATGAGCCCTTTTCTTTGCAAACCATGATTTTACAAGGGAATAAAGAAGGAATTCTTTGAAAGTTCTTTTCTACCAAATCATAAGGCCAAGAGCCTTGATAAATGGTATGTATCTGTGTTTAATGTCCTTCTACGGAAATACTTCAAAGAATTACCATATTCTTTAAATTAGCCCTTTTCTGTGCAGTTCCTGATTTTACAAACGAATAAAAAAGGAAATCTTTGAAAATCTTCTCCCAAACTATAAGACCAAGAGCTTTGATTAATGTCTATTGACCCTCTGCATAAATACTTCAATGATTTACTGGACTTGAGAATTAGCCCTTTTCTGTGTGATTTCTGATTTTACAAAGGAATGAAATAGGAAATCTTTGAAAGTCCTCTTCTCACAAACCATAAGATATTGATACTTGGTATGCATCAATGTCTTTCAACTCTCTACCAAAATTTTTCCATACTCTTATAAAAAATACTTCAATGAATTACTGGACTTGAGAATTAGCCCTTTTCTGTGTGATTCCTGATTTTACAAATGAATGAAGTAGGAAATCTTTGAAAGTCCTCTTGTCCCAAACCATAAGATATTGATACTTGGTATGCATCAATGTCTTTCAACTCTCTACCAAAATTTTTCCATACTCTTATGAAAAGCCCTTTCTTGTGCGATCAGTGATTTTACAAAGGAATAAAGAAGATACCTTTAAGTATGTATCAGTGTTAAATGACCTTCTAAGGAATAAACAAAGGAATAAAGAAGGATTTCTTTAACCCTTTCCTGTTTTATAAAATTTAAGACTGGTCCAATTTCAAAGATTTGGCAGACGGTAATTTTAAATTGATTTTTGTTGAGCCTGCTTGCAGTGAGCGAGTCATAGTTGTCACTATGACAAGTGCGTCAGTCTGTTAGTCCATTAGTCTGTCTGTCCGTCCATGCGAATTTATCCAACCAATTACTCCTACATTTATGGATGGATTTCAAAATAACTTGGCACAATTATTCTCCAACATGAGTAAATATGCCATTTGAAAGAATCTTTTGGATAGCTTCAAGGTCACAGCTCAAGGTCAAACACTAAAATTGTGCTTGTCCGGAGCATTTCTCCTACAGTTATTGCTGGATTTCAAAAAATACTTGGCACAATTGTTCTCCAACATGAGTAGATGTGCAAATTGAAAGATTTTTTTTGGATAATTTCAAGGTCAAAGCTCAAGGTCAAACACTAAAATTGTGCTTGTCCAGAGCATTTCATCTACAATTGTGGATGGATTTCAAAATAACTTAGAAACAATTACTCTCCATCATGAGTAGATGTGCCATTTGAAAGAATTTTTTGGATATCTTCAATTCAAGGTCAAAGCTCAAGGTCAAACACTAAAATTGTGCTTATCTGGAGCATGATTCCTACAAAAATTTGAGGGCTCAACAGCATTTGTCCTGGGACAACCATCTAGTATATGAAAAATAATCATTCAGTAGAGTAGAAAATATTGTGGACATGGTAGAAATTACTTGCAACGTAGAAATTGCTTGTCACAAGCAATTTCTACTTTTTCCACAATGTTTTCCAAGGTATAAAAACACAGTGACATCAAAACCAGTGATTGAACATGAAGGGTTGAAAATCAAACCATAAGGCCTAAAGCTTTGATATTTGGTATGCATCATTGTCTATCAACTCTCTACCAAAATACTTCAAAGAACTACCATACTCATATAAATAGAGCTATGATATTTGGTATGTATCAATGTCTAGTGACCATCTACCAAAAACTTAAATGAATTACTGCACTCTGAAAAAGAGCTCTTTTCTGTGCAATCCCTGATTTTACAAAGGAATAAAGGAGGAAATATTTTTAAAATCTTTTTCTCCCAAACCTTAAGGCCTAGAGCTTGGGTATTTGGTATTATCCATGTCTATTAACCCACTACCAAAAAACTTCAATGACTTACTGCACTCTAAACATTAGCCCTTTTCTGTGTGATCTCTGATTTTAAAAAGGAATAAAGAAGGAAAATCGTAAAGTCTGCTTCTCCAAAACCATTAGGCCTAGATAAATTGTTATGTATCTGTGTTTAATGACCTACGGAAATACCATATTTTGAAAATAAGCCCTTTTCTGTGCGATCCCTGTTTTTACAAAGCAATAAAAAATGAAATCTTCGAAAATCTTCTTCTACCAAACCATGAAGCCAAGAGCTTTGATATGTGGTATCTATTAACGTCTATTGACCCTATACCAAAAAACTTCAATGAAGTACTCGACTCTTAGAATTAGCCCTTTTCTATGTGATTCCTGATTTACAAAGGAATGAAGAAGGAAATCTCCAAAACATTAAGAAATGATATTGGTATGCATCATTGTCTATTGACTTCAAATATCTACCATACTCTTATAAATATCCCTTTTCTGTGCGCCTTTACATAGGAATAAAGAAAGAAATCTTTAAAAATCTTCTTCTCCAAAATCATAAGGCCTAGACCTTTGATGTATCAAACTTTGATATATCAATGTTTATTGTCTGTGGACAAAAATATTGCAAAGAAATACAGTACTCTGAAAATTGATCGTTTTCTGTGTGATGCCTTCCAAACATGTAATTTGGTATGTATCAATAATTACGGACCCTTTCTAAAAAGTTTGAAGAATTATGGTATTCTGAGAAATAAACCTTTTGTGTGTGAACCGTTATTTTTATATATGAATGAAGAAGAAAATCTCCTTCTCCTAAAACCTAAGACCTAGAGCTATGATATTTGTTACGTATCAATACCTATTGACCCTTAAAAGGCCTTAACTAAATTTCTTCAAAGAATTACCATACTTTGATGAATAGCCGTTTTCTTTGCAATCCCTGATTTTACATTGGAATAAAGAAGGAAATCTTAGAAAATATTTTCCCAATAAGGTCTGAACAAAAGAGCTTAAATATTTAGTATGTATCAATGTCTATTGACCCTTTACCAAAATATATTCATTTTGATGAAATCTATATCACGTGAAGAAATTGCTCAGGCTGCATCAGAAAGTAATTTAAGTCATGAAAAACCTTGTTTATACCCTAGAGATCACAGTTATTACTCTATATTTGATAAGTCCCAGTCAAACAAAAAGTAGGTTATACAAAGCAATATCATAATTGAAAAAGTATTGAAATTGAGTGCTGGCAAAATGGCTTGTAAGTTATTAGTAATTTTGGATAACAGGAGAAAATCTTTAAAATATTTTTTCTCCAAGGTGATTAGGCGTAGACCTTTGATATTTTGTATATATCGTAGAGCCTTGAGCCATCATTCTCAGGTGAACGGTATAGGACCACCATGAACAGAAAAGCTTTCTTTCAAAGCTTTTGTTTCAATTTGCACACATAGCCGCCGTCATAGTGCAGTTGGTAGCGCGTCGGGCTGTCAATCTAGAGGTCCCGGGTTCGATCCCCGACGGCCGCACTCATCCTTTCCGACTATTTGTCTCTCACCAATGGGTCGATAATCGTAGACCTATGTGGGATAGCAGCTGGAGGCTAGGAAAGGATGAAATGGTAGTACTGGTGTGAGAAATACCAGGATTCCATTGTTAGGTGCTCCAGCCGCCGCGATATAACTGAAAGATTGTTGAAAGCGGCGTAAAACCCCATTCAAACAAACAAAAACAAAATTCAATTTGCACAGGCGAAAAGGAGACACAATCTTGTAAGCATTTCCTCCTATTTATATTCATATTATTTTATTGTATTTGATTTCAAAGATTTTTGCTTTTGGAAAAACTTTGATTTGATTGTTTTATCATAATTATTGTACATAAGATACCATGAATATGTTTCAGCTTGAAGAGATTTCTGGTATGAAATCTAAAGTTGTTGAGAGATCAGAAGGGCAACAAATGAGGGGATTTACAGCTACACAACTACCAAACAGGGGACCACTCACAAAATCAGGTACTTGTCTTCAAATTCATTTTACTAATTACCAAACAACAAAATTTGACTGCTCTGAATTGTCAGATAAGCATCTTCTGTAATGAGTATAAATGGACAGTTTCCACAGTTTTCTTGCAGTTGATCAGTGTACTGTATACAATAAAGCTGGTAAAAATGCCTTTCTTATTTCGAGAGAATGATCAATATTTCAAACTTCAAGTTCATATATGATATTTGATAAGAACATTAGAAAACAATTTTAGAACAATGATCCATCATTGAAATGGTCACGCTCAATCAGAAAATGAAATTTTATCAATACTGAAAACCATTTTTACTTAATGACAATTTTATATGGAATTAACAGCATGATACTGGTTGTGGATTATAATTGGATTGTCTAAGCTTGACTGCCAATAAAACAACTGATAAAGCCAAAATAAAAAACTCTGCCAATGAAACACTGTATAGAGAATTGTATTGTTTCAATTAGAAGTAGAAATTTTAGAATGTCATTAACCCTTCTTATCTCGACCTTCATATAGATTTTTTTTCTAGCTTTAGTCTAAAGTGAGATTGCATGACATTTACAAAAGATACATATGGGTCCAAAGTAAGGACTGACAGATCAACCTTTGAACAGCAGGATCTTATTGGTGTCCATAATCTTTGTTCAATGATAGGTACAAACTTTAAATTTCTTTAACCAATTCCCACGCAATCACACAAAATTTCTTTAACCCGTTTCCACTCAATCCTACTTTATGACGTCTCTCAAGATAAAAGCTTTGAAAAAAAAAGTTGCCTTTCAGGGCTCTGCAGACTCTCAGAAATTGGGGAGAAGTGACTTTTCCGTAATTTGAGAATTGGGAGAAAGTTTTCAAAATGGGGAGAAGTGGATCACATTGAATAACACTTTTTAGGTCACCTGACCAAGGGTCATTGTGACTTATTGCGATCGTGTTTTTTCCGTCATCATGTGTTAACTTTTTGCATTTTCGACTTCTTCCTAAGAACCCTTGGATGGATTTGCTCTAATGTCTTGAACTTTGGTCAGAATGTTTGTCTACAGGATACCTCATACAAGTTTTGAGGAAAACCTTGTATGCAATCTAGAGGTCAAATTTTTGGCTCAAATGCCATGAATTTATGTCAAAATGTTTGTCTACATGATATCTTGAAGTAAATCAAAAATGGTTCATCTAGGATCAAAAACTAGGTCACCAGGTTAAATCTTAAAAAAACCTTGTGTGCCCTTTAGAGGCCCATATTTTTTTGTCATAGGTTTTTATATTTGTACAGAATGGACTTTTTTTTGTATTCGATATTGGGTTACATGGTTAATGAAGTAGGTCACTAGGTCAGATCTAATGATAACCATCCTTTTTATGAAGTCACTATACTTCTGTTAAACAAGATAAGAATGTCTTTCTAGTTTAATTTCTGAGACAAGACTTCAGTAACAAGTCTTGTTAGGACAAGATAAGGTCACTTGTGTCAATTTACTTTTATAGTCATCAACTCAGGTGAGCACTTTAGGACCAATGGCCCTCTTTTTTTTTTAATGCATTCTTCTTTCAGCAATTATTTTCCTTAAATATCAGATTTCTTGAACAATAAACTTGATACCAGTAGAGCGTCCCAGGCCCTCATGGGCCTCTTGTTTTCGGATTCTCTTCAAAGATGCATGAAATAATTGTGGCATTGGAAAGACAGGAAAAGGGGCCTTACAGATTATCATTCAAACCATTCTTGTGTGCATAACAAAGTTCACAATTATTATCAGATTGTCATTTCAATTATTGTAATTGTAAGGAAAGTTCCTTTTGAAAATGAACCGGATCCATAATCCAATACAGGAAAAGGGGCCTTTTGGATTTTCACTCAAAACAATCCTCTTTATGTGATAAAGTCAACAATTATTATCAACAATTATTATCTGATTCTAATGAAAATTTTACAGGAATATTGTAGGGTCTTAAGAAAACCTTCTTTTTGAAATGGGGTGGATCCATCATGAAACACGGGATAAGGGGCCTTGAGGATTGTTGCTCAAAATGATGAAAGGGATAACGCCCAATTTGTTATTTTTTTTATGCATTCTTCTTTAACCTATTCCCAAACAGTGACGCTTTTGGACGTCCCTCAATAAGAAAAATTGGGAAAACATGGTATAAAATGAAGAAATTGCTTGTAACAAGTAATTTCTTCATTTTACACAGTGTTTCCTATACAGAAAGTTGAAAAAATCCATAATTTCACCAACTTTATATTATCCTCTGTAACTCCTTTGAATTTGGACCAGTCTAAAATTTTGTTGTGTGGGAATATGTTAATCAATTAACCTCCATTAATATCTGATTTCTTTAACTGAAATCTTGATACTCATGGGCCCCTTGTTTTGAAATGTATCTTTAATAATACCCCTCAAAATCTGTAAAGGGGTTATAGGAGTTAGTTTGTCGGTCTGTCTGTAGCTTTTTGTCCGCTCTATTTCTTATATACTACACACAACTAATTTCTTTTTTTTTTCATGTATTCAGGTCCACAAATCTCCAGTGTAGGTGCAGCTATAGAAGTCCAAGAAGAAGTCTTTAAAGGAATTGCTCAAGTCAGAAATGATGAGAACCCTATCAAATGGGTTGTAGCTGCTTACAAGTGAGTCATCAATCTAGAGCACTTTACATATATATGGTTGAGCAATACATACAGGGCTTTTTTTCCAAAAATTGGAAAGAAGCCCTAGCCTTTCAAATTGGGAAATTTCGAGTTGAACTTTGATCAAATTGGGAAAAAATTAAAAACTAACTATATAGAGATCTAAACATCTAAACAATTATCATTTTATCAAAACGGCAGACAACTACGGTGTTTATTAATTTAAAACTGATAAAACTTTTATAACAAATTACAAAAGTCTTTTGACATATTGACCCTTATTGTGCAGAACCAGGAATATTCCTGTTTAGGAAGGTGTTGGTAAAGATCAGCCTGCACCTTAGTCTACACTTCCTGTTTGTCCCTTTTAAGCAAAGGCTGTTGGTCAAATTAACTGTGAGCCGCCGTCATAGCGCAGTTGGTAGCGCGTCGGACTGTCAATCTAGAGGTCCTGGGTTCGATTTCCGATGGCGGCACTCATTCTTTCCGACTATTTGTCTCTCACCAATGGGTTGATAATCGTAGACCTATGTGGGATAGCAGCTGGGGGCTAGGAAAGGATGTAATGGTAGTACTGGTGTGAGAAATACCAGGATTCCATTGTTAGGTGCTCCAGCCGCCGCGATATAACTGAAAGATTATTGAAAGCGGCGTAAAACCCCATCCAAACAAAAAATCAAATTAACTGTACTAGAAAGCTGGTCCACTATAAGTCTTTCCATTGCTTTCAGTCCTTTGATTTTAATGTAATTCAGAATGATGGTTTTATTCAGAATGACAAGAGTTAACATTATTCCTTTTAAAGGTATCTGTTTTTGCTTGGGAACCTTAAACTTCTTAGCTAGTTTGTCAAAAGCCCCCTCTTGAGGGTTTACACAATTAAGAGTGAGAATTCGCCAAGCCTTATCATCAGCAACTCTTTTCAACAATTTTCTATGGTATTTACCAGTTTTACTCTCATTGTATAGGTAAAATTTCTGTGTATTTTCAACTAGATTCTACTCAACATTGTTCGGGTGAATTTGATTGTTGAAAGATGATTACTTCAAAACCTGTCAGGAATATGATCCATGTAATGCTCTGATTATATTATTGCTGTTTTCGCGTTCAGCATAAATCCTGTCCCCAGTTTAAAACCAATTTAAGATTAATTGTGCACAACAAATTCTGGTTTTCATTTTAATTTAAGTCAGTAATAAATTTCTATTAATTCTATTTCGAACAAATCATGTTGGACCATTTTGTTCCCGGCTAAACGGAGCTCCAATCAGACAGGTAGGAAAACAAAACCTGGTAACTCGCAATTTTAATTAAAAGGCTTCTTATTCGAACTCAACCAGATACCAGCCAAATCAAAATAGCCTGACCTTTCGCATTTTATTGGATTAGAACCAATGACGTTAACAAATAACTTTCGCTTTTACTTTGTGAATCTTTGTATGTCTGATAGAATGATATTATGAATATCAAAATTGGGAAATTATTTCCAATTTGGGGGAAATTTTCCTGCCACAGTTGGGAAAAAAAGAGGCTTTTTTTGATTGGGAAGCCACTGAAGAATGGCCTCAATTAAAGAAGGAAAAAAAGCCCTGACATATCTATTAGATGTAAAGAGCTAAGTTCAAGATTTCACTAAGAGTCTATATATAGATTGGGATGAACACAAGACCCTAGTGACATTATCGCTCATATAATATTCTTTTTGAATCCAATTGATATTCAGAAAGATCTTCTAGATATAGATTCAGTGTTGTGCCTAGGTCAGAATTTTTGGGGGACACAGGTGTCCCCCTACCTAAATTTCAAGGGGACATTGGGAAATTTTGGGGGACAAACTAAAACAACTAATTCATACCTGTTATTGATAAAAAGTCTAATTTGAATATAATTTTCTGTCCATGCTGGATTCTTTTGCAATAAAGTACACTATTTCCATAAGTTTTGTTATGGCATCATCTTTTTCACTGAATTAGCGATCTACAGCAAGGGCCCCCTCATATTTCAAACGCAAAACTACAACTGCACGTACATGATAAGCCCAATTTTGTTAGGGTACTTGAGCGCATATTGGTACACCAAGTGTCTGTAGCAAACGGTTTGGATAATTTGAGTTTCGATTCCAAACAGGTCTCGCATTTCTGGTTGTCACCCGATTCTGGCAGCTAAGGAAATTTTGACAACCATTTCTTTTAGAAATTTCGTTCCTTCCGTTTTCTGTCTCTAAGGATGGAGATGACTGGGACATTTCGATGTCTGCATCAGCAGATGTTGACACGGCTGGATCGCAGCCGTCTCCGTTGATTCAACATCGTCTGCTACCTTTCCACATTTTCCTGACATAAAGTCAGTCAAGCGCATCTGTCGTTTAGCCATTTTTAATAAGTAACAATTCTGAGACCGGTTCTCGTTACTTTATATTAAAATCGGCTGAATCAAATGGCAAATTGTGGGTCACAGTCAAGTTTTTGTAGGTGCGCGACTGGTTCATAATATTTTACATCAAAATTTGCAGAATTGTAAGGTAAATTTCGGGTCACAGTCAAGTCTTTGAGGGTGCACCGTGTATGTGTAATAATATTCAATGCGTAAATTATACACCATAACAAATGTATAGCCGATCGAGCAGGACTTTTTTCGTAGGCATTACGGAATATAAAAGATCGCGGAAATTTGAGCGCGCCCGAAATCCCGCGATGGCTTAGATTTTAGGGGACATCGGGAATAAATTTGCGGGAATCACGCGATGCCGCGGCCTAGGCACAACACTGTAGATTTACACTAATTTGACAAATTTAAATAATGAATTCTGACCATACATAGTTACGAGTGTAGAAATAGCTACCCATGTAAGGTTGCAGAATTCAAGTTCCAAAAGTGGAAGGTTCTTATCCAATACAGATTATTTTCTTAAAATTCATAATTTTTTCCCTCTTTTCTATAAGGTAATCTAAAGGGAGATTTTGATTTTTTACCACAAAAAAATAATTTTGTCATGAATTAAAAAAGTCATATATATTGCATATATACAGAAAGTAAATCTCAAATTTCCCAAGATCTCTCCCCCCCCCCAACCCGCCTTATAGCCACTATAATGCTTGAGTAAAAGTATTAAACTAGACTGAAATAAGGCTTCAAATCAAAACCATAAACAAACTCAATGATATGTTTTCAGCGTTTTCCTAAGCATAACCTTGGTTGGTTACAAGGGCTAAGTAAATCAAACTTATGGAAGCTGCAGTTAAAAGATTATAGCCTAGTAAATAAAAACTTATGGAAGCTGCAGTTAAAAAAATGTAGCCTAGTAAATCAAGCTTATTGAAGCTGCAGTTACAAGATTATAGCCTAGTAAACCAAGCTTCTGAAAGCTGCAGTTACAAGATTATAGCCTAGTAAATCAAGCTTATGAATGCTGCAGTTACAAGATTATAGCCTAGTCAAGCTTATGAAAGCTGCAGTTACAAGATTAAAGCCTAGTAAATCAAGCTTATGAAAGCTGAGTTAAAAGGTATAGCCTAGTAAATCAAGCTTATGGAAGCTGCAGTTACAATATTATGGCCGTCCCCTCTTGAATTGTTCTGAAAATAACAAAAAAAAATAATGAAAGAACACATGTGATAAAAAAAAAAGAAAATTATAGAAATAATAGATAGAAGATAATATCTAGATGTCCAAAAATAGTTTTGTGAGTTTCAAAATTAACAAAAAAATCTGAAGTTAAAACTATTGAAGGTATACACTTGCATGTAGATTTGAACCCTGGTCTATAAGTAATAGATGGTTTAGATCACTACACTACACAGGATATCATACAGACACAGTTCAAAATATAATTTAAAGTAAAATTTGGCATACTAACTCAGAAAAAATCATCTAAATACGAAAGATCAAGTGACAGGTCAAATATGTTTTGCAATAGGTTTCCATTTATTGGAAAGGGAAAATCTAAAGCTCTAATACATGTCTATACTCTATAAAGCAGTAAGTGCAAGACTCTTCTGTTTGTCTTTACATTGTATAGGGAAATGATTTAGAATATACTATGCTTCAATGTATTGTAAGGGCTAAGTGCAAGACTACTTTTTGATTACTTGTATAGAGGCTAGCAACTACTTTTTGTCTTTAGGGTTATAATAGACTCTACTACATAATGACATTATGGTATATGATGTCTCTGCATTGTTTATGCACAAGAATACAAATATTTGTACAATCTATTGGATGAGCAAAAGACTATACTAGGTATCTATACAAAATATAGGGTGATACTTATTTTTGTCAATACATCGTGTATGGGTAAGTGACAGATTCTATTAAGATTCTATTCATTGTAAATAGGGTGAGCACACAACTCTTCTATACATTGTATCTAGGTAAGAGTAATGCTCAAATAGGTGTCTTTATATTGTATAGGAGTGAGGTCAAGAATCTTACATGTGACTTTTCATTTTATAGGGCTGAGCACAAGACCCCCAATCTTCAATCATGGGATGTCATGGATTTGTTCCCAGGGGCGGCACATATCCTTCCAAACATTTGTCTCTCATCAATGAGTGAATGATCGTAAACCTGAGTGGGATAGCAGCTGGAGGCTAGGAAAGGATGCATTGGTAGTACTGGTGTGAGAAATACCAGGAATCAATTGTTAGGTGCTCCAGCCGCAGCGATATGACTGAAATACTGTTAAAAGTGGCGCTAAACACCATTGAGTCAATCAATCAGAACAGAAAATCAATCAGTGTCCAATCACATCATTCAATCAGCTTGTGTTGTATTCACTCATGTTGGATGAACAGCTGAAAGCTGGAAAGGATGGTAGTACTAGTGTGAGAAATACCAGGAATCCATAGGTAGGTGCTCAAAACACCACAATATAACTGAAATACTGTTATAAGTGCTAATCAATTCAATCAATTAATAATCTAGTTATAATAACCCTGCCTCAAGGAAGAGGGAGGTATAATGGTTTACCCTTGTCCATCCTTCTGTCTATCCATTCATTAATCCATCTGAAACCAGCATTTTTTGCTGAGCAGCGTCCACGCTATCCAGCGTGTTTCATGTGTCAACCATTTTAAACAACATCTCCTCCTAAAATGCTAGGCCAATTTCAACTAGATTTGGAAGAAATGTTCCTTGGGTGGTTCCCTTTAAGAATTGCTAAAAGAATTGAAACCAGTTGAAAACTCTTGATGCCATGGTAATAAAAATGAATTTATAAAAATCTTTAAAAATTTTCTCCTCCTAACCAAGAAGATATAGAATCTTGATATTTTGCGTGAAGCATCAGTACATTGACTTTTTTCAGAATTGCCTAAATCATTACCACGGATCCCCAGGGGCGGAGCCTGGGGAGATCAAGAGCTTCTATAGGAATAAAGAAGAATTTTAAAATGACATCTTTTCCCAACCACTTGGCCAATTTAAATTTGGCAGAAATGCTCCTTAGGTTGTGCCCTTTAAAAATTGCTAAGAGAATTGAGATCAGTTGAAAACTCTGGTTGCCATGACTATTAAACTGAAATTTAAAAAGAAATCTTTGAAAATTTTCTCCTCCTGAACCAGAAGGGGAGTGCATGAAGTATCTGTACATTGACCTCTCTCAGAATTGCTAAAATCATCACCATTGGGTCCCCAAGGGCGGAGCCCCAGGGGGTTCGGGGCTTGTATAGAAATAAAGAAGGATTTTTTAACTAATCATAGCAATGACTTGAAATCTGGGGTTTGGGTACAAGTAGGGCCCTTCATGATGCTTACATAATTTAGGTACACAAGTTAACTAGTTCCTGTTTTACAACTTAGTTTATTTTACGACATTGACTGGTATAGTGATATATCTTTCGTCACATTTTTATCTCAACAACATTCAACTCTCAACTTTGTATGAATGCTCCACTAGGGGTTCTCCATGGCGTTTACCAAATTTAGATCTGGATGTTATCTACTTCCTGTTTTCTGACTTAGATTATTTTCGGCCAATAGTTTATTTTTAGCTCTACTGGCCGAAGGCCACTAGAGCTAAAGCGATAGCTTTTTCCCGTCCGGCGTCCTTGCGTCCGTCCATGCGTCTGTCCGTCCGTCCGTCGTCCGTCTGTTAAACTTTTCCTCCTTTACGCGATAAAAGCCACAGTTTTCATCAGATTCTCTTCAAACTTTCACAGAATGATTGTACCATCATAAGGATCGTTCCTTTCGAAATTGGGTATGATCCGTCAAGAAACACGGGAAAAGGGGCCTAATTAAAACTTAATTAAAAAATCTTCGTTTACGCCATAAAGTCCACAGTTTTCATCAGATTCTCTTCAAACTTTCACAGAATGATTGTACCATCATAAGGATCGTTCCTTTCAAAAATGGGTATGATCTGGCAAGAAACTCGGGAAAAGGGGCCTTATGAAAATTTAATTAAAAATTCAATTAAAAATCCTTGTTTATGCAATTAAGTCCACAGTTTTCATCGGATTCTCTTCAAACTTTCTCAGAATGATTGTACCATCATAAGGATCGTTCCTTTCGAAAATGGGTATGATCCGTCAAGAAACACGGGAAAAGGGGCCTTATGAAAATTTAATTGAAAAATCCTTGTTTAGGCGATAGAGTCCACAGTTCTCATCAGATTCTCTTCAAACTTTCACAGAATGATTGTACCAACATAAGGATTGTTCCTTTTGAAAATGGGTATGATCCATCAAGAATCACGGGAAAAGGGGCCTTATGAAAATTCAATAAAAATTCAATTAAAAATCCTCGTTGACGCGATAGAGTCCACAGTTTTCATTGGATTCTCTTCAAACTTTCTAAGAATGATTGTACCAACATAAGGATTGTTCCTTTCGAAAATGGGTATGATCTGTCAAGAAACACGGGAAAAGGGGCCTTATGAAAATTTAATTAAAAATTCAATTAAAAATCCTCGTTTACGCGATAGAGTCCACAGTTTTCATTGGATTCTCTTCAAACTTTCTCAGAATGATTTTACCATCATAAGGATTGTTCCTTTTGAAAATGGGTATGATCCGTCAAGAAACACGGGAAAAGGGGCCTTATGAAAATTTTATTAAAAAATCCTAGTTTACGCGATAGAGTCCACAGTTCTCATCAGATTCTCTTCAAACTTTCACAGAATGATTGTACTAACATAAGGATCATTCCTTTCGAAAAAGGGTATGATCCATCAAGAAACATGGGAAAAGGGGCCTTATGAAAATTCTTTAAAAATTCAATTAAAAATCCTCGTTTACGCAATAAAGTCCACAGTTTTCATTGGATTCTCTTCAAACTTTCTCAGAATGATTGTACCAACATAAGGATTGTTCCTTTTGAAAATGGGTATGATCTGTCAAGAAACACGGGAAAAGGGGCCTGATGAAAATTTAATTAAAAAATCCTTGTTTACAAGATAGAGTCCACAGTTTTCATCAGATTCTCTTCAAACTTTCACAGAATGATTGTACCAACATAAGGATTGTTCCTTTCGAGATTTGGTATGATCCGTCAAGAAACACGGGAAAAGGGGCCTGATGAAAATTTAATAAAAATTCCATTAAAAATCCTCGTTTACTTGATAGAGTCCACAGTTCTCATCAGATTCTCTTCAAACTTTCACAGAATGATTGTACTAACATAAGGATCATTCCTTTCGAAAAAGGGTATGATCCATCAAGAAACTCGGGAAAAGGGGCCTTATGAAAATTCATTAAAAATTCAATTAAAAATCCTCGTTTACGCAATAAAGTCCACAGTTTTCATTGGATTCTCTTCAAACTTTCTCAGAATGATTGTACCAACATAAGGATTGTTCCTTTCGAAAATGGGTATGATCTGTCAAGAAACACGGGAAAAGGGGCCTTATGAAAATTTAATTAAAAAATCCTTGTTTACAAGATAGAGTCCACAGTTTTCATCAGATTCTCTTCAAACTTTCACAGAATGATTGTACCAACATAAGGATTGTTCCTTTCGAGATTTGGTATGATCCGTCAAGAAACACGGGAAAAGGGGCCTGATGAAAATTCATTAAAAATTCCATTAAAAATCCTCGTTTACACGATAGAGTCCACAGTTTATTCTCTTCAAACTTTCACAGAATGATTGTACCATCATAAGGATTGTACCTTTTGGAATCGGATATGATTCCTCAAGAAACATAGGAAAAGGGGCCTTATTAAAAATTAATTCAAAGATCTTTGTTAACACTGTAGAGTCCACAGTTTTCATCTGATTGACTTCAAACTTTCACAGAATGATTGTACCATCATAAGAATTATTCCTTTCAAAATTTGGTATGATCAGTCAAGGAACACGGGAAATAGGGACCCGATTAAAACTGGATTGAAAAAGTCCTCGAAAACACAATAGAGTCCATAGTTTTCAACAAATTCTCTTCAAACATTCCCAGAATGATTATTACATTAAATGGATTGTTCCTTTCGGAAGTAGGTTTGATCCATCAAGTTTCATGGGAAAAGGGGCCCTATGAAAATTTAATAAAAAAAATCTTAGTTAACATGTAATGGCCCTAGATTTCACCTGATTGACTTCAAACTTTCACATAATGATTGTACCATCATAAGGATTGTTCCTTTCAAATTGGGTCTGATCCATTGAGAAACATAGGAAAAGGGGCCTAAGGAAAATTCATTTTAAAAAAATCTTAATTAATGCTTGTAAGTCCACAGATGAGATGGGGTTGTCTTTATACTCAAACAGAATAATTATACTTTTGTAAAAAGAGTTCCCTTTGGAATTGGTTCAGATCCATCAAGTAACATGGGAAAAGGGGCTATATGAAAATTCAATTAATAAAACCCTGTTAACACAATAAAGCCCACAGCTTTGATCAGATTTTGTGAAACTTTCACAGAATGATTGGAAGGTCATAACTATCATTCTTTTCATAACAGGGTTTGAACTGTCAAGAAGCACAGGAAAAGGGGCCTTATGAAAATTTCATTTATAAATCCTTGTTACCAAGTCCAGTGCTTTCATCTGATTGTCTTCAAACATTCACAGAATAATTGTACAATAATAATGATTGTTGATGTTTGCATTAGACCTGATCCGTCAAGTATCACAGGAAAAGGAGCATTATGAAATTTAATTTTAAAATCATTGTACCACAATAAAGTCAACAGTTTTCATCAGATTCTGTTAAAACTTTCACAGAATGATTATTCCATCATAAGGATTCTTTCTTTTCAAATTAGGCGTGATCTGTCTAGTATCATGGGAAAAGGGGCCTTTAGAGAATTTTATCTATAATCCTTGTAACCAAGTCCAGAGCTTTCATTGGATTTTATTCAAACCTTCACAGAATCATTGTACAATAATCACGATTGTTGATGCTGACATGAGACCTGATCCTTCAAGTATCACAGGAAAAGGAGCCTTATGAAAATTTTATTTTAAATAAAAGTCTGCAGTTTTCATCAGATTCTGTTCAAACTTTCACAGAATGTTTGTACCATCATAAGGATTGTTTTTTTCCAAATTGGGCCTGATCTGTCTAGTATCATAGGAAAAGGTGCTGTATAAAAAAGTATTACCAAATCCTCATAAACACAACAATGCCCTCAGTCTTTATCAGAATCTCTTCAAACTTTAATAGAATGATTGTACCATCATTTGGATTGTTCCTTTGTAAATTAGGTCTGATTGGTTAAGTGACATAAGAAAAGGGACCTTATAAAAATTTTATTACAAAACATCATTATTACAATAAAGTCCTCAGTCTTTATCATTTTCTTCAAACTATCATTAGGATTGTTCCTTTGTATATTGGGTCTGATTTGTTAAGTTTCACAGAAAAAGGGGCCTCATCAAAATTTTGTTACAAAAATTCTTGACACAATTCAGTCCACTGTTTTCATTGATTCTCTTTAACTTTTAAAGAATGATTGTACCTTCATTAGAATTGTTCCTTTTGAAATTTGGTTTGTTCTGTAAAGTATCATGAGAAAAGGGGCCCTATGAATATTTCACTATAAACTCATTAACACAATAAATTCCACAGATTAAACAGATTGATTGTACCATCATTCCAATTGTTGATTTTGACAGTGGATCTGACTATAGCAAGGGTCACATAAAAAGGGGCCTAATGAAAAACTCTTTTAAATATTCTGGTTAACACAATGATGTCCCTTGATTTCACCGGATTCACTTCAAAATTTCACAGAATGATTGTACAAATACTTAGATGGTTCTTTTCAGAACTGGGTACAATCCATCAAGTATCATGTAAAAAGGGGCCATATGATTTTTTTTTTTAAATATTCTAGTAAACATAATGAATTTCCAATATTTCATCGGATTCACTTTTAACTTTCATAGAATGATAAAACCAACAGTAAAATATCATGGGAAAAGGGGCCCTATGAGAACTTTAATTTAATATCTTTGTTAACACAATTAAGTCAACAGTTTTATTGGATTCTCTTCAAAGATGCATTAAATAATTGTGGCATTTGAAACACAGGAAAAGGGGCCTTACAGATTATCATTCAAAGCATTCTTGTGTATGTGATGAAGATCACAATCATTATCAAGTTGTCTTTTAATTTTCACAGGACAATTGTCGGGTTGTAAGGAAAGTTCCTTTTGGAATGAAATTGATCCATCAGAAAACACAGGAAAAGGGGCTTTATTGATTTTCATTCAGAACAATCCTGTTTATGTGATTAAGTCCACAATTATTGTCAGATTCTGATGAAATATTCACAGAATGATTGTAGGGTCATAAGGTAACTTTCTTTTGGAAATGGAGTGGATCCGTCATGAAACATGGGAAAAGGGGCCTTGAGGATTGTTGCTTAAAATGATAAAGGGGATGAAGCCCCTTTTTTTTCTTTATGCATTCTTCTTTGAGCAATTAACTTCCTTAAATATCAGATTTCTTTAACGGAAAACTTGATAACCAGTAGAGCGTCTCAGGCCCTCAGGGGCTCTTGTTTAACAATGCCTGTTAAAATGGTATTTTTTCAATGCTTGATAGCTAAATGTCCTACACGGTCCTTACCGAATATGTTCCATTAGGGATGAATATTGTTGTCACTTAGTTATGGTAGTACATGAGAGAGTATACTCAGTGAGTTTCAACTCAAAGATTTCATGTTAGTTCTGACCCTGTGAAGTTTTATTTTGGGACTTGACATTCTTGTAGAGTTTTCTGGCATGTAGCAAAGGAACAATGTAAAAGAATTTCTCTTAATGTTGGCAAGACTGGGTATTCTATGCGTACATGAACTTTTGAAGTGTAAATATGTCCACCACGATATATAAAGGTAGTTTTAAGCTCTACTGGCCAAAGGCCAGAAGAGCTATAGCGATGGCTTTATCCTGTCCAGCGTCCATGCATCCATAAACTTTTCCTCGTAAATGCAATAGAGTCCATGGTTTTCATCAGATTCTCTTCGAAATTTCTTAGAATGATTGTACCATCATAAGGATCGTTCCATTTGAAGTTTGGTCATGACCACCTTGAAACACGGGAAAAGGCGCCTAATTAAAATTTAATGAATCCTCATTTACGCACTATTGTCAACAGTTTTCATCGGATTCTCTTCAAACTTTAACAGGATCATTCCTTTTAAAATTGGGTCAGATCTGTCAAGAAATACAGGAAAAGGGGCCTTATGAATATTTGATTTAAAAAATCTATTAAGAATCCTTAGTTTACACTCTAAATCCACAGTTATCATCGGATTCTCTTTAAACATTCACAGAATGATATTACCATCATATGGATCATTCCTTTTGAAATTGGGTCAAATCAGTTAAGAAACACAGGAAAAGGGGCCTTATGAAAATTTGTTTAAAAAATGTATTATAAATCCTTGTTTACTCACTAGAGTCCACTGTTTTCATTGTATTCACTTCAAACTTTCACAGAATGATTATACCACATAAGGATTGTTCCTTTAGAAAATGGGGTCAGATCTGTCAAGAAACATGGGATAAGGGGCCTTATGAAAATTTGAATGAAAAATCTATTAAAAAAACTTGTTAATACTTAAGAGTACACAGTTATCATTAGTTTCTCTTCAATCTTTCTCAGACTGATTGTACTATCATAAGGGTTGTTCCTTTTGGAATTAGGTCAGATCTGTCAAGTAGGCCTGTAGAAAGTTTGATTGAAAAATCCTAGTTAACACACTAGAGTTGATATTTTTCATCAGATTCTCTTCAAACTTTCACAGAAAAATTGTACCATTTTAACGATTGTTCCTTTCAAAATTTGGTCTGATCTGTCAAACACAGGAAAATGGGGCTTTATTGATATTTGATTTAACAAATTTTAGTTAATGAAATAAAGTCCACAGTTTCATCTGATTCTCCTCATACTCTCACAGAATCCTTATACTATAGCAAAGATAATTCCTTTTGAAAGTGGGTCTGATCCATCAAGTAACATAGGAAAAGGGGCTGTATGAAAATTTAATTTGAAAAATCCTCATTTATGCAATAAATCCCACAGCATTGCTCAGAAACTTTCACAGAATGATTGTAAGGTTAAAAGGATCATAGTTTTCAAAATGGAGTTTGAACTGTCAAAAACATGGGAAAATGGGCCTTATGAAAATTTATGAAAATTTCATTTGAAAAACCTAGTTAGCATCTCCACAATTTCATTGGATTTTCTTCAAACTTTCACAGAATGATTGCACAATAATACAGATCCTTGATGTTGACATTAGGACCTGATCTGTCAGTCATCACAGAAAAAGGTGCCTTATGAAAATTTTATTTTAAAATTCTTTCACCACAATAAAGTCAACAGTTTTCATCAGTTTCTTTTCAATTGTTCAGAGAATGATAGGATTGTTCCTTTACAAATTCTGTCTGATCAGTTAAGTATAAAGCAAAAAGGGGCATTACAGAAATTTCATTAAAAAATGTTTGTTTGCATAATTAAGTCTACAGTTTTCATCAGATTCTGTTCAAACTTTCAGAGAATTTTTGTACCATCTTTTATGGACTGTTTCTTTCCAAATTTGGACTGATCTGTCAGATATCAAAGGAAAATGGGCAGTATGAAAATTATTACCGAATCCTCATTAACACTAGAATGTCCTCAGTCTTTCTGAGAATCTCTTCAGAGTTTAATAGAATGATTGTAATATCGTTTGGATTGTTTCTTTGTTAACTGGGTCTGATTGGTAAAGTGACACAAGAAAAGGGGCCTTATGAATTTTTTTTTAACAAAACATCCTTATCACAATGAAGTCCTCAGTACAAGTATGTCCCTAGATTTCACTGGATTCACTTCAAATCACAGAATGATTGTACAATCACAAGGATGGTTCATTTCAAAATTGGGTACAATCTGTCAAGTATCATGTAAAAAGGGTCCATATGAATTCTTTTTAACTCACCTGAGCACAAAGTGCTGATGGTGAGCCTTAGTGATAGTTGAATGTCTGTTGAGCAGTGTGCGGCATTAACAATTGAAGTGTTTACACTCTAGAGGCCATAGTTTTTACCAAATCT
This sequence comes from Fragum fragum, assembly GCA_946902895.1. Classification (NCBI taxonomy): domain Eukaryota; kingdom Metazoa; phylum Mollusca; class Bivalvia; order Cardiida; family Cardiidae; genus Fragum; species Fragum fragum. Next base: position 10,420,056 of record OX336380.1, on the reverse strand, counting down.
TCTGTAACTTGGTCAGAATAATTGTAAGGTCATGAGGATAAACCGTATTGATTATGGGAGGGTTCTATCGGAACCACAGGAAAGGGGGCCTTAATGACAATTTCTTTAACACTCTAGAGGTCACAATTTGGCTCAATCTTCATGAAACTTGCCCAGAATAATTGTTTGGTCATGAGGATGAACCGTATTGATAATGGGAGGGTTCTATTGGAAAGCACAGAAAAAGGGGCCTTAAAGACAATTTCTCTGTTTACACTAGAGGCCACAATTTTGGATCAATATTTATAAAACTTGGCCAGAATAATTGTTAGGTCACAAGAATGCACCGTATAGATTATTGGAAAGTTCTATTGGAAAACACAGGAAAAAGGGCCTTAATGACAATTTCTTTGTTTACACTCTAGAGGCCACAATTTTAGCTCAATCTTCATAAAACTTGCCCAGAATAATTGTTAGGTTACAAGGTTGAAACTAGAGCTTTGGTAATTGGTATACATCATCAATTAGCCCTTTTCTTTTACATAGAAATAAAGAAGGAAATTTTGAAAAACTTCTTCTCCCAAACCATGAAGCCTAGAGTTTTGATACTTGGTATAAATCATCATCTATTGACCCTTTACCAAAATACTTCAAAGAATGACCATACTCTGAAAACTAGCCCTTTTCTGAATGATACCTTATTTTACATAGAAATAAAGAAGGAAATATTAATAAATCTTCTACTCCCAAACCGTAAGGCCTACAGCTTTAATATTTTGTATGCATTAATGCCTCTACCAAAATACTTCAAAGAAGTAACATACTCTGAAAATTAGCCCTTTTCTGTGTGATCTCTGATTTACATAGAATTAAAGAAGGAAATCTTTGAAAATCTTCTTCTCCCCAAAGCATAAGGGAAAGAGCTTTGATATTTGGTATAAATCACCATCTATTGATCCTCTACCAAAATGCTTCAAAGAATTACCGTACTCTGAAAAATGGCAATTTTCTGTACAACTCCTGATTTTACATAGGAATAAAGAAGGAAATCTTTGAAAATCTTCTTCCCAAAACCATAAGTTCTAGAGCTTTAATATTTGCTGTGTATCAAAACCTCTTGACCCTTTACCAAAATAATTCAAAGAATTGCCGTATTCTGAAAATAAACCATTTTCTGTGAATTCTAAGATTTTATAAAAGAATAAAGATGGATATCTTTGAAAATCTTTTTCTTCTAAACCATTAGGCTAAGAGCTTTGATATTTGGTATAAATCATCATCTATTGACCTTCTACCAAAAAACTGTAAAGAATTACCATACTACAGAAATTAGCTCTAAATGGTAGGATCTTCAATATACTTAGGATTAAATGAAAAAATTGTCTTGAAAATAATTAGCTGTAGGGTTTTGATATTTAGATTATATCATAAAGCCTTGAGCCATCATACACAGAATGTTTGTCGACATAAAAACTTGGACAAGTTCAATATTAGGTCATATGGGGTCAAAAACTAGGTCACTAGGGCTAAATTCAAATGTCTTGATAGTTGGTCTGAATTTTTGTCTACATAATATCTTGGTCAAGCTCGACATTGTGTTATGTGGGGTCAAAAACTAGGTTACTAGGCCAAATCCTAGAAATAAGCTTATGTGCACTCTATAGGCCACATTTAAGGCTCAAATCAAATGAATTGATCAGAATGTTTTTTTGCATCTTATCTCAAAATCTAGGTCACTCAATTGAATCTTAGAAAAACCTTGTGTGCACCCCAGAGGCCATATTTTTGGCTCGATTGAATTGGTATGTTTGTCTGCACAATATCTAGGTCAAGTTCAACATTGGGTATGTGAGGTCAAAACTAGGTCACTAGGTCAAAATCTTGAAATAATCTTATGTGCCCTTTAGAGGTCACATTTAAGGGTCAAAGGAAATATTTTCAGAATGTTTGTTTCCATGGTATTCCGTGATATTTCAGCCAAGTTCAAATTTGGGTCTCATGTGGTCAAAAACTAGATCACTAAGTCAAATTTTGAAAATACTTTTGTGCACTCTAAGAGTCCGATTTTTGGCTGAATTGGCTGAAATAGGTCAAATCTTAGAAATTTCTTGTTTTTACTCTGGAGACCCTATATTTGGCTAATTTGATATTTTGCCAGAATGTTTGCATCCATGATATCTTTACCAATTTAGACTTTGGTGACATAGGGTCAATAACTATGTCACTAGGCCAAATCTTAGGAATACCTTTACACCTCAGAGGCCACATTAACCTTAGTAAAATCTGAGAAAAACCTTGTTTTTACTCTACTGGCCATACTTTTTACTCAATTGACTTGTATAAAAATGGCTAAAATAATTAAACCTAATGAAAACTTTGTTTGCCATGGCAACAATAGTGAAATTGTAAAATAATCCTTAAAATCTTCTCCTCCTGAACCACAAGGCGTAGAGCCTTGATATTTTGCAAGAAACACCAGTTTTTTTACTTCTTTCAAAAAAGCTTAAATCACACCCTGGGATCCAGAAGGCATAATGCCTTGATATTTGCATGAAATATTAGTATATTGATCTCTTCTGAATTGTCTGAAATTTGTCACAAAGAGTCTGTTTATGTGATTCTATGAACTTTGCTTAAGTCATAACTTGGATTTTGGATCCCCAGGCACAGAGTCTATATATGTGTTAAGTACAATAACTAAGCCCACTTGTATCATAATTCTAACCTTAACATTAAATTTGACTTTAGAAAGAAAAAGAGCTTTTATATTAAGTGAGCCCACCAGGGCCAATGGCCCTTTTGTTTCATTAGCAACCTAGGACATCTTTATAAACTGATGGCTTTCTTAGCACACATAACTTCCTTAGCCACCTGTGACCTCCTAGGCAACCAGTGACTTCCATGTTAACTAGAGACTTTTCACCTCTTTGGGTTTGAATTCCACTCTGGGGAAATACATGTACTTTCATGTGAGGAAGTCAAACTACTAAAAATCATTCTTATTTATTAGTTACAAATATTTTTTTCTTGGCACTTAATACTGACATCATCAAAAACATTTGATTTGCCACCATGCTACTAGTGATGCCTGCCTTCTGGAATTTGATAACAGACACTCAAGTGAGGGACAAAGGGCCATCATTGCCATCTTGTTGATCCTAGAATTAATATGTCCTTGACTGAAGGAAAAGGAATCTAATACTTCACAGATCAACTAGATAATTTTTGAAGGTTAAGAACAGTACAAGAAATGTTTAGGGTTTCATTCAAAACCCCTTAATAGTTAAAGAATATTGAAACATATTTATTCCACTGAAAGCCCATTTGGGCATATATGCACTACCCTGCAAAGCTCTTGTTTGATAAATTACCTACCAAAATATATACAGTTCTAATACTGTTTAACTGAATTACATTCTGATTTTTTGTAGGGATGGCAACTCGAAAGGACCAATTGTCTTGACAGCTACTGGGGAAGGAGATATTGCAGAATTGAAAGCTGTACTAAATGAGGTCACACCCATGTACTGTCTTTATAGGACCAAAGATGTAGTAGATGATATAACTACTGTCAAGTTTGTGTATATCACATGGTATGTATACATTTTGATGACAATGGCTGTACTAATTGAGGTCACTCGCTGTACTGTCTTTATAATACCACATATGTAGAAGATGATATAACTACTGTCAAGTTTGTGTATTATCACTTGGTATGTTGTACATACGTTTTGATGACAATGGCTGTACTAATTGAGGTCACTGGCTGTACTGTCTTCATAGTACTACAGATATAGAAGATGATGTAACTACTGTCAAGTTTGTGTATTATCACTTGGTATGTACATACGTTTGGATGACAATGGCTGTACTGAGGTCACTGGCTGTACTGTCTTAATAGTACCATAGATATAGAAGATGATATAACTACACTGCAACTCCTCTACAACGCTACCTGGCACAGCGCTGACTCCATTATAACGCTGGGTCCGCTTGGCTCCCAAAATTTTGGAGGGGGGGGGGGGCATTGTGGGTTGCAGATGCTGAGATATGACGTTAACCCTGATTTGGCTGCGATTTTTTCATCCTGTCTTCGGCCTGCCCAAAGAAAAAGGGTTGCACATAAAAATCGATAATTACCCAAAGCTAGGTATGTTTTTGACACCATATGTGGACGGTCCTGGCCATTAATGCATTAGTTCAGAGATCATTGCTTTGTTTGATTGATGACACGTGTAGTGTTTGAATTTTGATTGTTTGCTCTTACTGTTTGACATTGAGATGATCAATGCCTTAGGTCATTGATATTTTTAAAACAATAGTGAATAGGCACGCTCCTCGGTATCCTTGAGTTACAAACCTTGAAGGTGGTGCGATTAAAATATCACACTGTTTCACTCTCAGCGTTCTTAATTTTCTTCAGTCCCCAGTAGGACGTGTTCTTAAAGTAATGCGCGACCGTGAAATTAGACAAATTGACTTGAGCCTAATTTTTATTTCACTTCATAGTTTGCTGGTATCCGGAGCTCGTAGAGGATAGTGGCTTCAAGATAAAAATGTAACAATGTGCTTTGAAACAATCAGTCGTAGTTGCGACGTTTTCGCTAAATACAGAAAATAAGTGAATTTTAATTGTAAATGTCACAATATCGGAAGATTTTCATCCGAAACGGGATAGATAATATAAGAGGATAAAAAATAAAATACTGTTATTTTTCCGCATTTCTTTCAATAATCCGAAAATTTAATGCAATTCTGTATGATCAAACATACGGCAAAAAGCTCGTAGACAAATTTGAAGTAAAGTTTTTTTGGGTACAGTTTATTTCATTCTGAGGGAGGAAAGGTGATCAAAGGCGCCGTCGCCAGATGTTCAGCTATTTATGGGAGAGTTTCCGGAGTTGACACGTGCCAGACGCGTACCCCGTGATAATTCTTGCTGATAAATTTTTTTACTCTTCTGTCTTGTCGTTATGAAACCAGACATTCCACTGTCTCGGATATTCTTCGATTATTATGACCTTCATTTTTAGCTCTACTGGCCGAAGGCCACTAGAGCTATAGCGATGGCTTTTTCCCATCCGGCGTCCGTCCATCTGTTAAACTTTTCCTCGTTTACGCGATAAAGTCCACAATTTTCATCGGATTCTCTTCAAACTTTCACAGAATGATTGTACCATCATAAGGATAGTTCCTTTCGAAATTGGGTCAGATCCGTCAAGAAACACGGGAAAAGGGGCCTAATTAAAACTTAATTAAAAAATCTTCGTTTACGCGATAAAGTCCACAGTTTTCATCGTATTCTCTTCAAACTTTACACAGAATGATTGTACCATCATAAGGATCGTTCCTTTCGAAAATGGGTCAGATCCGTCTAGAAACATGGGAAAAGGGGCCTTATGAAAATTTAACAAAAAAATTTTATTAAAAATCCTCGTTACGCAATAGAGTCCACAGTTTTCATCAGATTCTCTTCAAACTTTCACAGAATGATTGTACCAACATAAGGATCGTTCCTTTCGAAAATGGGTCAGATCCATCAAGAAACATGGGAAAAGGGGCCTTATGAAAATTCAATTAAAAAATCCTGGTTTACGCGATAGAGTCCACAGTTCTCATCAGTTTCTCCTCAAACTTTCACAGAATGATTGTACCAACATAAGGATCGTTCCTTTGGAAAATGGGTATGATCCGTCAAGAAACATGGGAAAAGGGGCCTTATGAAAATGTAATTAAAATTCCATTAAAAATTTAATTAAAAATCCTCGTTTACACGATAGAGTCTACAGTTTTCATTGTATTCTCTTCAAACTTTCACAGAATGATTGTACCATCATAAGGATCGTTCCTTTCGAAATTGGGTATGATCTGTCAAGAAACATGGGAGAAGGGGCCTTATGAAAATTCAATTAAAAATCCTCGTTTACGCGATAGAGTCCACAGTTTTCATCAGATTCTCTTCAAACTTTCACAGAATGATTGTACTATCATAATGATTATTCCTTTTGAAATTTTGTATGATCCTTCAAGAAACACAGGAAAAAGGGGCCTTATGAAATATTTAATAAAAAATTCTCATTAATATTAGAGCCAACAATTTTTATCGGATTCTCTTCAAACTTTCACAGAATGATTGTACCATCATAAGGATTGTACCTTTTGGAATTGGATATGATTCCTCAAGAAACATAGGAAAAGGGGCCTTATTAAAATTTCATTCAAAGATCTTTGTTAACACTCTAGAGTCTACAGTTTTCATCTGATTGACTTCAAATTTTCACAGAATGATTGTACCATCATTAGAATTGTTCCTTTCAAAATTTGGTATGATCAGTCAAGGACCACGGAAAAAAGGGGCCCGATAAAAACTGGATTGAAAAAGTCCTCATAAACACAATAGAGTCCATAGTTTTCAACAAATTCTCTTCAAACATTCCCAGAATGATTATTACATTAAATTGATTTTTCCTTTCGGAAGTACGTTTGATCCATCAAGTTTCATGGGAAAAGGGGGCCCTATGAAAATTTAATGAAAAAAATCTTAGTTAACACGTAATGGTCCTAGATTTCACCTGATTGACTTCAAACTTTCACATAATGATTGTACCATCATAAGGATTGTTCCTTTCAAATTGGGTCTGATCCATTGAGAAACATAGGAAAATGGGCCTTAGGAAAATTAAATTAAAAAAATCTTAATTAATGCTTGTAAGTCAACAGATGAGATGGGGTTGTCTTTATACTCAAACAGAATAATTATACTTTTGTAAGAAGAGTTCCCTTTGAAATTGGTTCAGATCCATCAAGTAACATGGGAAAAGGGGCTATATGAAAATTCAATTAATAAAACCCTGTTAACACAATAAAGCCCACAGCTTTGATCAGATTTTGTGAAACTTTCACAGAATGATTGGAAGGTCATAACTATCATTCTTTTCATAACAGGGTTTGAACTGTCAAGAAGCACAGGAAAAGGGGCCTTATGAAAATTTCATTTATAAATCCTTGTTACTGAGTCCAGAGCTTTAATCTGATTTTCTTCAAACATTCACAGAATAATTGTACAATAATAATGATTGTTGATGTTTGCATTAGACCTGATCAGTCAAGTATCACAGGAAAAGGAGCATTATGAAATTTAATTTTAAAATCATTGTACCACAATAGTCAACAGTTTTCATCATATTCTGTTAAAACTTTCACAGAATGATTATTCCATCATGAGGATTCTTTCTTTTCAAATTAGGCGTGATCTGTCTAGTACCATTGGAAAAGGGGCCTTTGGAGAATTTTATCTATAAACCTCGTAACCAAGTCCAGAGCTTTCATTGGATTTTATTCAAACCTTCACAGAATCATTGTACAATAATCACGATTGTTGATGCTGACATGAGACCTGATCCTTCAAGTATCACAGGAAAAGGAGCCTTGTGAAAATTTTATTTTAAAAATTTGACACCAAGATAAAGCCTGCAGGTTTCATCAGATTCTGTTCAAACTTTCACAGAATGTTTGTACCATCATAAGGATTGTTTCTTTCCAAATTGGGCCTGATCTGTCTAGTATCATAGGAAAAGGGGCTGTATGAAAAATTATTACCAAATCCTCATAAACACAACAATGCCCTCAGTCTTTATCAACATCTCTTCAAAGTTTAATAGAATGATTGTACCATCATTTGGATTGATCCTTTGTAAATTAGGTCTGATTGGTTAAGTGACACAAGAAAAGGGACCTTATGAAATTTTTATTACAAAACATCATTATTACAATAAAGTCCTCAGTCTTCATCATTTTTATGCCCCCGCATCGATAAGATCGGGGGCATATTGTTTTACTGGTGTCCGTCTGTCTGTCTGTCTGTCTGTCTGTCTGCAAAACTTAACCTGCCAACGAAACATTTTCCTATATCTTCAACCCTGATTAAGTTACAATGCTAATATTTGGTATGTAGATAGGTCTCAACAAGGCGCAACTGGGGAAGGTCATTTCATCAAGGTCAAGGTCAAAATTTAACCCTTTACCCATTTAAGAATTCCTGTTTCAGGGGCATAGTGTTTCACAAGCACATCTTGTCTTCAAACTATCATTAGGATTGTTCCTTTGTACATTGGGTCTGATTTGTTAAGTTTCATGGAAAAAAGGGGCCTTATGAAAGTTTTGTTACAAAATTTCTTGACACAATTCAGTCCACTGTTTTCATTGATTCTCTTTAACTTTTAGAGAATGATTGTACCTTCATTAGAATTGTTCCTTTTGAAATTTGGTTTGTTCTGTAAAGTATCATGAGAAAATGGGCCCTCTGAAGATTTCACTATGAACTCATTAACACAATAAATTCCACAAATTAAACAGATTGATTGTACCATCATTCCAATTGTTGATTTTGACAGTGGATCTGACTATGGCAAGTGTCACATAAAAAGGGGCCTTATGAAAAACTCTCTTAAATATTCTGGTTAACACAATGATTTCCCTTAATTTCACCGGCTTCACTTCAAAATTTCACAGAATGATTGTACAAATACTCAAATGGTTCTTTTCAGAACTTGGTACAATCCATCAAGTATCATATAAAAAGGGGCCATATGATTTTTTTTTTAAATATTCTAGTAATCATAATGAATTCCCAATATTTCATCGGATTCACTTTTAACTTTCACAGAATGATGAAACCAACAGTAAAATATCATGGGAAAAGGGGCCTTATGAGAACTTGAATTTAATATCTTTGTTAACACAATAAAGTCAACAGTTTTATTAGAGTCTCTTCAAAGATGCATGAAATAATTGTGGCATTCGAAACACAAGAAAAGGGGCCTTACAGATTATCATTCAAAACATTCTTGTGTATGTGATGAAGATCACAATCATTATCAAATTGTCTTTTAAATTTCACAGGACAATTGTCGGGTTGTAAGGAAATTTCCTTTTGGATTGAAATTGATCCATCAGAAAACACAAGAAAAGGGGCCTTATTGATTTTCATTCAGAACAATCCTGTTTATGTGATAAAGTCCACAATTATTGTCAGAATCTGATGAAATATTCACAGAATGATTGTAGGGTCATAAGGTAACTTTCTTTTGGAAATGGAGTGGATCCGTCATGAAACATGGGAAAAGGGGCCTTGAGGATTGTTGCTTAAAATGATAAAGGGGATAAAGCCCTTTTTTTTCTTTATGCATTCTTCTTTGAGCAATTAACTTCCGTAAATATCAAATTTCTCTAACGGAACACATCCCCATAATCACAACTTCAAACTTGATACACTTATTGATCACATTGTGGAGAGGTGTCATGTACAAGAACTCTTATTCTACCATGCCCATTCTTTGAGTTATTGCCCTTTGTTATTTTCACCTTTATAGTTTCCTCAATCTTGTCTACCTTTATACATCCAAATTTGTTTAACCCTTTCCCTAACATTAAAACATTTAGAGTAGGCCAAATTTATAGATGCTGCAGATGAATGTTATTAAATAAAGAAATAATGAACCTTAAAGTACAGAAAATATTGATGAAACAGGAAGAAAAATGATGATTATCAGAATTTTCTTCTTTTCTCTCAATGTTGTCCTAATTTTAGTCCGGACCATATCTCCTTAACCGTCAGTGCTAGCAACTTCAAACTTTATATTTTTATAGATCACATGGTGGAGAAGTATCACTTATAAGAAATGTTATTCTGCTATGCCAACTTTTTGAGTTATTGCCCTTTTTTGTTTTTAGTTAGAGATGTCAGAACCAGGTCTTGTTTGAGAAAAGATAATCTGTTAAAAAGACCTTTTATAAATCCATGGGGTACTCCTGTATTGTATCGCAAGATGACATGCCTTTGTTAAAAAAATTCTTGACACAGTTAAGTCCACTGTTTTCATCGATTTTCTTTAAACTTTTACAGAATGATTGTACCTTCATTAGAATTATTCCTTTCAAAATTTGGTTTGTTCTTTACAGTATCATGGGAAAAGGGTCCCTATTAAAATTTCACTATAAAATCCTCATTTACACAATGAATTCAACAGATTACACATATTGAAATCTTTGAAATACATAAAGATTTGTCATCATATGTACATAGAAACTCAATAAACACACGTACACTGAAAGAGTCTGAATATCATGATTTTGGCTACTCTTTCTTGTATAGAGGTTAGACTGCCACTCAAAATTTCAGAATCAGGCTTTGAATGATCATTACATATAATGTTGAAATAACGAAAGGGCTGGAGCATAGTCTTAGATTTTTAACCAGGTTTTCTGAAGAAAAAATCTGGTCAATAGATTGGTGAATGTCTGCAGCTGGTTGGGCAGGCTGTGGGCTGGGTGAGAGTTAAGCAACTACTCCTACAATTGGTTATGAACTTTGATGAAATTTTTACCTAACTTTTGTCTTCATACTGCATGCATATTATTAAAGTTTTGTGATTCCAACATCATCATGCAAAAAAAGACATATTTTCAAAATTTTTATATTTGCAACTTCTCCCACAATTCTTCATGAACTTTGTTGAAATTCTTACCAAATGTTTGTCTTCATGTGACCTGGTACATATTATCAGTGTTTTGTGATTAAATGCAGTGTTACCCAAAAAGGAGACTTAGTCAGAATTTAGTGTGCCAACTAAATGTACTCCTACAATTCTTAGAGAATTTAGATTGAGCCATTCAAACCCATTTTTACCATGACTATTCAAAGAATGGGGCTATTCTGGTCACCGGGGTGTCAGCATAGTGGTTTGGTTAAACCTTACATGCAAGTTTTATATCTCAGTTTCTACTTATGCTATTGCCTTGAAACTTTCAGATATTTTTGTGGCAATAATATCAGCCTTTTGACACGACTTATTAATCCGACATTCATTTTAGTGAAATTTTAACCCTTTTCAGACTTAAATTCTTGGTTTAGCCTTATGTGCAACCGTCATATATCTTCAATAACTCTCTTTCTACAAACTTTTTCTTTGAAATTTTGCACATGCTTTTGTGACCATCATATGATCTTCTAGGCAAAGATTCATTACATTTATTGTAGTTGAGTTTTATACCTTTTCAGAGTAACAAATTCTTGTTTAACTTAAAATTTTAATTGAAAGATTTTTTATCTCTACTTGGGTATTATGTCAACATTGTATTGCTCTTACTATCCAGCACTCAGAATAGTGGATAGTTGATGTGCTCTGACAGCTCTTGTTGTGACTATTTTGTCTCATGGGTTTTTTTCTGCACTGGAAGCCAAAATATCTGGGTTTAAAGACTTTACTTACCATTCTCCTGCGTAATTTTTATTCCCCTCAACTCCAGCCTGAGATTTCCTTAAAACACTTCTATACAAATCTGATTGTTGTGATATGAGGAGAAATGTGTCCATGCTTTAGCAATAGTCATTTTATTTGGATGAACTGCAGGGTTGGAAGTCGAGTTAAGCCTATGACAAAAGCCAAAATGTCCACACATAAGGGAACAGCAGAAAATACATTTGGTCCATTCCATGTGTCAATCTACGCCACAGATTTGACAGAAATCACTGAAGATATTATCAAAGAAAAGGTAAGTTAGTATAACTTTTCTAAACACAAATATGATATAAACAAAATTCCAGATTTGAAATGTAGGGTAAAAACATCATAAAAAGTAAAATTGACTCATCACAAGCTATTTTCTTTCAACTCACCTGAGCACAAATGTTCATGTTTAGCTTTTGTGATCTATCTGTATCGGTAGTCTGTTGTGTGCTGTTGAGGCACCAATTTTAGGTCATAATTTATTTGATATTTGGTCAGAATGTTGGAGTTTGTGAAATTTTGGCCAAGGCACTCTAGAGACCACAGTTTGGGCTCAATTGATTTGATATTTGGTCAGAATTTTTGTGTCGATGATATGATGACTAAGTTTGACTTTATGTCACATAGTGTAAAAAATCAGGTCACCAAATAAAATCTTAGAAATACCTTGTTTACACTCCAGAGGCTCATTTTTTTGGTCACTATGGGTAAAAATGTAGGCCACTAGGTCAAATCAAAGAAATACCTTTTATGCACTATAGGGGTCACAATTTTGGCTCAGATGACTTGATATTTGTTCAGACTGTTTGTGTCCATAAAAGTCAATGTTATGTTGGAGTTGGTCATGTTGGGTAAACTATGTCAAATCTTAGAAAAACCTTGTTTGCACTCTAGATGATGCATTTTTGCCTAAATGACTTGATATTTGTTCAAAATGTTTGTCTCCATAAGAATATGAGTCAAATTTTAGCTCCATTGGTTTAAAACCAGAGGGCTATTGTCATGGCTCAGTGTCCGTCATCAGTACGGTTGTCTGCCTGTAAACTTTTACTTTAAAAATCTTCTCCACAGAAAGTACAGAACAGATTTCAACCAAATTTCACAGAAATGATCCATATCAGATCCTCTATTTGATCTGATGAAAAACATGGCTTTAATGCACTGGGATAATTTCCTTATATTGTGAAACCTTTAAAAATCTTCTCAGATACAAGTCAATGGATTTCAACCAAATTTTACAGGATTGATCATTTGGAGACCCTTTATCAGTTTCCTTCAAATAAATTTTGATTTGATGAAAAACATGGCTTTAATGGAAGGGGCTAATTTCCATAAATGATGAAAGCTTTAAAAGTCTTCTCCTCAGAAATCAGTAGATGGATTTCAACTAAAGAACCTGGTTCACTAAGTGCCAAAAATCACCCAACATCAAAACTCCTTTATAATTTCAAAATTTTAAATGTACTGTTTATACTTCCTAGCACAAGTTTTATTTCCTAAAAAAATACCATGTACTTAAAAAATTCTTGGGTTTAACGTACCACCATAACGCGCAAAAACGGCACAATTTTTTACGTCAAAAAATGTTGTTACGTGTATTTTTCTTGCATTGGTTATTTAGATTTAATGAAGACAAACCATGCATCCCAGATTATTCAGGACAGTACTGGACAGATCAGTCTGTTCCGGCATCTGGCATAAATTTGAAATGTCCTGTGAAATACTTGCTGCCAAACTTGCGCAGTATGTAGATTAGACATATTTACAGTATAACTGCCGTAAATAACGTAAATTGTTGCTTTTTGATTGCATCTTACACTCACCAATAACCAGTTTAACGACGACTTTTACAGCTCCATTGATAGCGATGCACACGAAGCCCTAATCATGGCTGACTTCTTTGGTAAACGTCATCTGCTTTTACCAAAACGAGATACCATTTTCCTTACATTTGCATCGACTATCTATCATAATATATCTGAGAGTATCCACTTTCAATTGAATGCACCAAATTTAACATCGGTGAAGACAACTTATTTTCAAACATTTTTACGGTTGTTAATTATTTATTTGTTCTGTCAATTTTTTTGTTTGTTTGATTGGGGTTTATTGCCGATTTTAACAATTTTTCAGTCATAGCACGGCATATTGAGAACTTTACAATGGATTACTGGTATTTCTTGCACCAGTACCACCATTACATCCTTTACTAGCCTGCATCTGCTATCTCACTTGGGTTTATTATCCACCAATTCGTGAGAGACAAATGTCGCCGCCGCCTAGGATCAAACCCATGACACACTCATGATTGAAGATTGGGAGTCTGATGTGCTACCAGCTGCGCTATGACGGCAGCTTTGTTCTGTCAATATTCTTTTATTTTGGGTACAAGATTACCTCAACTATAGCTTAATTTAGCTATAGTTACAGTAATTTTAAGACCTGCCTTTATGTTTATAATCAAATTACAACTGTTTTGCGCTGGATCATTGAAAAGTGCAAACATGTGTTGAGAACTAATTTTTCGGGGAAAATTGTTCAACAGTTGAGTTACCTTCTCGTTGGTCTCTTTGATGTATGTCACGACCCTGAGCTCCCGTAGGGTAGAATGGACAGAACATTTTTATGTTGTCTGCTGTGCTTCCATATCATCACTGACATTTATGGGACATTTGTTTCAGTCTTTGATCTCTGTAAGAGTTAAGTAACCAATTTCAAAACCTGAACTTTAGAAATAGTAACAATTTTAATTCTATTTACTCTATTTTACTTTATAAAATTGATCTATTGATAGGCTGAAATTCTGAAATGAATAAAATAATATAAATGAAGAATTGTATGTTCTCTTTTTTAATTCCGGGGGGGGGGGGGGGTGTGTGTGTGTACATGAAGGGGTCATGTACAAATACTACATTCTGCAAAAGTTAACCTGCCAATTTTCCTATAACTTCATCCCTGATTAAGTTACAATGCTAATATTTGGTATGTAGAAAGATCTCAACAAGGCGCAACTGTGGAAGGTCAAGGTCAAGGTCAAAATTTTAACCCTTTTCCCTAAAACGTTACTCAAAAACTTAACCTGCCAACTAAACAATTTCCTAAAACGTCATCCCTGATTAAGTTACAATGCTAATATTTGGTATGTAGATAGATCTCAACAAGGCGCAACTGTGGAAGGTCAAGGTCAAGGTCAAAATTTTAACCCTTTTCCCTAAAACGTTACTCAAAAACTTAACCTGCCAACTAAACATTTTCCTAAAACGTCATCCCTGATTAAGTTACAATGCTTATATTTGGTATGTAGATAGATCTCAACAAAGCGCAGCTGGGGAAGGTCATTTCATCAAGGTCAAGGTCAAAATTTTAACCCTTTTCCCTAAAACGTTACTCAAAATGTATATTATTTTGTTTATTTTTGAGTCGGTGAAGCTGAAAGCTTCGGAAGTGACTCATTGCTATCGCACGATCTTTCTATAACAGAAGTCCTGAACCAATTTCCTTCCCTGCCTGCCAATGTTATAACTGCCATTGTAACTTGATTGGATAAATGAGAACAATTAAGATACAGTTAAAAGATTGATTTTTGTATATTTAACGGTTTTGAAGCAAAATAATCTTAAACTTTGTCATTTTTTTAGTTTTAAACACAAACTACTTACAGGGCGGAAAAAGCCAAAGTACGTACTCAAATAGAGGTCGACAGTTCTATGAATATGAAATGACCATACTTCCCTATGTATATTGAATAACTTAATATTTGTTTTGCATTTTCAAATAAAATAGATGTTAAAATTCATTTTAAATCAAAATGGAATATGTAAACCATTTATGTTCATCATTTCGCGGAGGTAAAATAAATCATCCGCGTTGTTAGGGACTGTCTTAATGTTTACCTCGGGACACCCAGGGACACTGTCTTTAAGTCAAAACAGCCCAAAGTCAGAACGACCCAGGGTCAAACAAGCCGGTAATTTTGTCGGAATGATCCAAAAGTAGACCTTGAAAAATTATCCAAATATCTAAACTTTTATGAAGAATTTCGATTTTGGACTTAAGCCAGTTTGACTTAATTTTTACGTAAGTGAAATAGAAAGAATCTCAAGGTACTTAAGTTGTTGTCTCCAGGTAAGAAAGAAACCGAAATTTACCAACAAAAGATGTAAGCATTAGTAAAGCTTCAACGGAATTTCTCTGGGGCTGATTGATATTGATTGTACAGAAGGGGGGGCAATGAATCGAGTTTTGAATAGTTTAATTTCAGAGTATCAGAGTATCAGTGAAACAAACCCGGTAATCTCTGGCTCCATCTCTTTTTGGAGAACAGTGCAAAATGGAGACAATGATACTTCAGATATTGACCCAAGGACCGGAACTGAACAGAAAAGGTAAATAAAACGGTGCACCTCGCGTACAATTTGATCTCCTATTATAAATTTTCCCAAAACGTCCAGGGTTTCATACCACATAGAAATGATTATATTATCCGTTGGCGGTGATAGATTTAGAAAATAATTCCGTTTGTGAATAGAAACTTGAATCAAAGTTTGAACATCGGACCCGATCAAACACGAAAATGTGTGTTGAAATCGTTCAAATCCATGTAATCAACAGTTCTGAAAGATTTAAGCTGCAATGACTGTGAAATAAATGATAATGTGTTGATATACAATAATGTTACCACAAAGAACTGCGTTTCCTACCCCTTTTGCGGATTTTCTCAGATGAGAAGGAGACCAGGATGCGGTGCGGGAGACAAGATTCAGAGGGAGAGGCGATGTATATAAAAGAATACAGTGAATGATTTTCTAGGACTGTAACTTTATGCATATTACAGGACACTTTTTCTTTCCCTTTTACACAGTAAATGTGTCTCTCAGACTCTCTAGAACAGCCATATTTATATCTGGTCTATATTTTTCTCCTTTCTCCAAACTGACTTACCGGGCCACAATGGTGAATATAAAGTGAACGCATAATAATTTTTGTAAATCTTTTCTAACGAAACATTTTCAAAGAAAATCAAATAGCTTATTTGAGAATTCAGGTCATCACAAAAAATACGCTAGGTTCTTAGAAATATGTATAGCGGAAGGAGTTCAGATCTGTAATAAACGGACGTTCTGTGCCTTATATGTTGTAAAAACTCTATAACAACACCGGTGGTTTATTAGAATTTTCACACTTCTTTAAAGGGGGTGGGTGTTAATTACAGGCTACAGATGTTAAGACGGAAAAGTGGAGGGGGGGGGCGAAGATTTACTTCGACTGCAAAGAGCAGGTGGTTCATGACTAGAATGCATTTACATTATACATAGTATACAGTTAGTAACATCGTGAAATTGACATTTACATCGATCAAAACCATTCAAAATCACTCACACAGCGCTCCAATCATTCATTCCAAACACTCACTCAAACCATTAAAAAACGCTCAAAATAGTTCAAAAATATTTAAAAACCGTCCAAAATGCGCAGCATTTCATTCAAATCAATAACAATTTGCCATAATTTTTACTGGCAGTTGTGGGTTTTAAAGCGTTTGGTTGGTCCGTGAAGACACACCGAACACAAAATCATGTATATTTTTATAGAAGGAGGTAAAAATATCGCAAATTGGTCGAAATTAGTGATCTTGGATTACATACTTTTGATTTAATTCAAATCTCGCTCCTCCCACTCATTCAATTTCATTCCAAAATCATTCCGAAATCATTCAAATGTCAATTTCACGGTGTTATTAACTTAAGCAGTGAAGTTTTTATACGTCCGTCGAAGAGGGGATGTATTATGGGATCACCCGTGGCTTCCGGGTGGTGTCTACTTCTTTGTCCGGAGCATAACTCTGTCACCAAAAGTCCGGTTGACTTTAAACTTGGCAGTTATATTCTTCTCATCAATAAGGAGTGCAGTGCACAAGAACCATAACTCTACCTGGCCTATTTTTTGAGTTATTGCCCTTTGTTGTTTTTCATACTTTAATCTTGTCCGGAGTATATCTCTAAAAGTATTATAGCTAGGATCATGAAATTTCATGGGTGTATAGATCTCACCAAGGGGGAGTGCAGTGTACAAGAACCATAACTCTACCTGGCCTATTTTTTGAGTTATTGCCCTTTGTTGTTTTTCATACTTGAATCTTGTCTGGAGTATATCTCTAAAAGTATAATAGCTAGAATCATGAAATTTCATGGATGGATAAAGCTCACCAAGGGGGAGTGCAGTGTACAAGAACCATAACTCTACCTGGCCTATTTTTTTAGTTATTGCCCTTTGTTGTTTTTCATACTTGAATCTTGTCCGGAGTATATCTCTAAAAGTATAATAGCTAGGATTATGAAACTTCATGGGTGTATAGATCTCACCAAGTGGGAGTGCAGTGTACAAGAACCATAACTCTACCTGGCCTATTTTTTGAGTTATTGCCCTTTGTTGTTTTTCATACTTGAATCTTGTCTGGAGTATATCTCTAAAAGTATAATAGCTAGAATCATGAAATTTCATGGATGGATAGAGCTCACCAAGGGGGAGTGCAGTGTACAAGAACCATAACTCTACATGGCCAATTTTTCGAGTTATTGCCCTTTGTTGTTTTTCATACTTGAATCTTGTCCGGAGTATATCTCTAAAAGTGTAATAGCTAGAATCATGAAATTTCATGGATGGATAGAGCTCACCAAGTGGGAGTGCAGTGTATAAGAACCATAACTCTACCTAGCCTATATTTTGAGTTATTGCCCTTTTTTGTTTTTCATACTTGAATCTTGACCAGAGTATATCTCTAAAAGTATAATAGCTAGAATCATGAAATTACATGGATGGATAGATCTCACCAAGGGGGAGTGCAGTGTACAAGAACCATAACTCTACCTGGCCTATTTTTTGAGTTATTGCCCTTTGTTGTTTTTCATACTTGAATCTTTTCCGGAGTATATCTCTAAAAGTATTATAGCTAGGATCATGAAACGTCATGGGTGTATAGATCTCACCAAGGGGGAGTGCAGTGCACAAGAACCCTAACTCTACCTGGCCTATTTTTTGAGTTATTGCCCTTTGTTGTTTTTCATACTTGTATCTTGTCCGGAGTATATCTCTAAAAGTATTATAGCTAGGATCATGAAATTTCATGGGTGTATAGATCTCACCAAGGGGGAGTGCAGTGCACAAGAGCCATAACTCTACCTGGCCTATTTTTTGAGTTATTGCCCTTTGCTGTTTATCATACTTGAATCTTGTATGGAGTATATCTCTAAAAGTATGATAGCTAGAATCATGGAATTTCATGGATCGATAGAGCTCACCAAGGGGGAGTGCAGTGTACAAGAACCATAACTCTACCTAGCGTATATTTTGAGTTATTGCCCTTTGTTGTTTTTCATACTTGAATCTTGTCTGGAGTATATCTCTAAAAGTATAATGGCTAGAATCATGAAATTTCATGGATGGATAGAGCTCACAAGGTAGGAGTGCAGTGTACAAGAACCATAACTCTACCTGGCTTATTTTTTGAGTTATTGCCCTTTGTTGTTTTTCATACTTTGTTTGACAAAAAATATTAATTCAAAATAACATCAGTTCTATTCAAACCCCCAGTTAATATTAAGCAGTGTGACGGGCGTATCTTGTGACAATTTGGCACCTTGTTTACCTTTTGACATAATCTAGGATACAGCGCCTTCTAAATATAAAGAAAAAAAACTTTAAGTAAACCAATTATCTAAGCATTGAACCATCACAAAAGGGTACATTTGGTTCAGAACAGTTACATTCGCCCTCTATTGAATTCATTGTGGCATTGATTTGTTTGTGTGGGATTGGGGTTTATTACAGGTTATAAGTTTTCCGAAAATCATACAAAAAGGGTTGGTTTTGACGTACGAAGAGGGGCTAGGGTTGCATAAGAGTGTGGGGTTCTATTAGAGGTTTTACAGTGCATTTATATTTGCATCGCCACTCCCTCTGAACCTTGTCTCCCGCAACGCATCCTGGTCTCCTTCTCATCTGAGAAAATCTGCAAAAGGGGTAGAAAAACGCAGTTCTTGTGGTAACATTATTTTATATCAACACGTTATATTTCATTTCACAGTCATTGCCACTTAAATCTTTCAGAACTGTTGATTACATGAATTTGAACGCTTTCAACACGCATTTTCGTGTTTGATCGGGTCCGATGTCCAAATTTTGATTCAAGTTTCTATTCACAAACCGAATTATTTTTGAAATCATTTCTATGTGGTATGAAACCCTGGACGTTTTGGTAAAATGTATGATAGGTTAATAGGATATCAAATTGTACGCGAGGTGCACTGTTTTATTTACCTTTTCTGTTCAGTTCCGGTCCTTGGCTCCATATCGGAAGTATCATTGTCTCCATTTTGCACTGTTCTCCAAAAAGAGATGGAGCCCGAGATTACCAGGCGTGGTGAAAGTTCAATAACGAAATGATCGCTCTTAAAACATGAATATGAAACCATCTAGGCACTACATTTGTAGATTATTTTGCAGAGCTTAATATAAAATCATCATTGCTTAGAGGGTGCATTTTAAATGAATAAAAAAGTTTATGTATAGCGAGAAAAGAAAACAAACCAAACATAGTCTTAATTATCAACTGAAATACTATTCAAAGCGGTGTTAATCCCCAATCAATCAATCTTAACTGTCAAAGTACTGGTGTGATAATTGAAAAATGGTAAGTTAGTTCACAAAATTGTGAAAATCATCTTGAATGAAACAATCCAGGCCATATTAACCCTTTCCTGTTTTTCAAGATTTTAGCCTTGCCCAATTTCATAGAAGTTGCAGACAACAATTATAAGTGAGTGCAATTTGAAAAGTAACCAGCCTATAGGGTTGAAAATATTGTGGAATAAGAAGAAATTGCTTGTACCAAGCAATTCTTCTTATCCCGCAATATTTTCTCAAGTATAAAATCTCAGGGTCGTAAAATCCAGGGATTAACCAGGAAAGGGTTAAGTTAATGTTTGATACAAATAAACAAGTGTCGCTGTCATGCTTTCAATTTGAACAAAAGCACTTAGAGCTAATGTTGCCGTCGCGATAAAGCCGAAAGAGTCCTGGGGTAATGCACACATTCAATACAGTGAAATCATAGATAGCTATGGCAACAATGAGTAAATATTGCCGACAGAATGAAGCAGAAAGAGTCCCATGGTACCTGTGTGATTTAAGAAACGAAGCGATCGACGGAATATGGAATAATTGAGCAATTGTCATTGGATTTACTCACTGATATTAGATTGTACGAAAAGATGAGACACCATATCAAACACGTTTGTCTTTTCTTGTCACTGATTCACTTATCCTAATAAAATTGGGGAAAGAGTTAAGCATTTGTGAAAGGTTGGAATAGTTATTTCCACTATTTTTCTTTTTCCCTCAAAGTTCTTTGGGGGGCAATTGCTACGTTGTTTTCTGCTTTTATTTTAGCTCCTTACGAATGGCAAAAACGTCCTCAGACTTCGCATATACCAATTTCTTTACCAAACATATAAATTCCTTTTTTAGGCTCCCCTTAGCACGAAGTGCTCTGGGGGAGCTATTGTGATCGGTCATCATCTGTTGTCCGTCCGTCTGTCCGTCCGTCCGTTCACAATTACAAAAAAATCTCCTCCTAAACTAACCATTGAATTTCAACAAAACTTCACAGAAATGATTCAAAGGTCATGCTCTTTCAAAATACTTCAAAGAATTGAAATCCATGAAGAACTCTGGTTGCCATGGCAACGGAGTGAAAAAACTTAAAAAATCTTCTCCTCCCAAACGGTAAGGCCTAGAGCTTAGATATTTGGTATATATCATCATCTACTGACCCTCTAAAAAAATACTTCAAAGAAAAACCATATTCTGAAAATTAGTCCTTTTCTTTGTGATCCCTGATTTTACATAGAAATAAGGAAGGAAATCTTTAAAAATCTTCTTCTCTCAAACCATAAGGCCTAGAGCTTTGATATTTGGTACAAATCATCATCTATTGACCCTCTTCCAAAATACTTTAAAGAATTACCATATTCTGAAAATTAGCCCTTTTCTTTGTGATCCCTGATTTTTCATAGAAATAAAGAAGGAAATCTTTTAAAATCTTCTTGTCCCAAACCATAAGGCCTGGAGCTTTGATATTTGGTACAAATCATCATCTATTGACCCTCTACCGAAATACATTCAAGAATTACCGTATTCTGAATATTAGCCCTTTTGTTTGTGATCCCTGATTTTACATAGAAATAAAGAAGGAAATCTTTAAAAATCTTCTTCTCCCAAACCATAAGGCCTAGAGCTTTGATATTTGGTATACATCATCATCTATTGATCCTCTACCATAATACTTCAAAGAATTACTGCCCATGCGAAAAATATCCAGCTAAAAGCCAGCTTTTACGCTGCGTAAAATACAGCTGGCGGTATTGGCACCTGCGTAATAGCTAGCTTTTACCCAGAGCTGCGTAAACGCAGCTTACATGGAATTTTATCTCAAATAATCACAAAAGCTGCGCATTTTCTGCGTTTAAGCTGCGTAAACGCAGCTTTAACACAGCTTTAACGCAGAAAATTCATACTTTACAAAAAATTACCTTTATTTTTCCAAAACCTGCGTATAAGCTGCGTAAACGCAGCTTTAACGCAGGTGCCAATACCGCCGGCTATTAGCCGGCTTTTACGCAGCTTTTTATCCAGCTTGATGGATGAAAAACACAGAGCTGCGTAAATATATGGTAGCTGCGTTTTTTATACGCAGAGCTGCGCATCAAAATGCAGGGCTGAGTTTTAAAAGCGCAGAGCTGCGTTTTATGATAACAGGAAGCTGGGTTTTGAGGAAGCTGCAGTTAAGCTGCCAATAAGCTGCAAATTTCTAGAATGCAAAAAGATTATTTTAACTCTTGTCATGTTGATCCTGGAATATTGCTGCTTTAATGCGGGCTTTGGCAAGTGTGTTGACTTAGATCAGACTGCACAAATGAATCTGATCTTAGCTTACACTACCTGCTTGCTGTCATAGTGTTCAGAAAATCTTTAACCCCAACATTGATCAAATTACATTGTATGTCAAAGTTTTAAAATATAATGGAAAAAAGATAAATATACAGTAGGACTAGGGTTAAAATCTTATTACCACAGCTGTGTTGATACAGCAATTAAACAGCATAAAACAATTGGAAAAGCAATCATTTAATTAACAGGAGCTACAATATATGGTGAATATTTGATGATGAATCAAAATTTTAGACAGGTCCAAATTCAAAGGAGTTGCAGACAATTTGATGTCTTTGAAATTTATGGTTTTTTAAACTTTCTGTGTAGAAAACATTGTGAAAAATGAAGAAATTGCTTGTTGCAAGCAATTCCTTGATTTTCCACAATTTTTTCCAAATTGTTTTTCATTGGGTGCTTCTAAAAGCATCATTGTGTGGGAATGGGTTAAGAAGCACTTATTGAAATCACAATTTAGTTAAAAAAAAAAACACAAAATATTTAAGAAACAACAATAAGCCTGTAAAGTTTTTAGTGGATTGTATCAGTTTGATCATTCTGTAACATCCTGTGCTCTCTATTCTTGGGTTGTTATTTCCAATCCAGGCTCAACAAACACTCTCTCCTACATTTGATAAATATCAATGTGGCTGGCTTTATTTGTCTCACACTAAGCTGCCAGTTTAATAGGGATGAGCTGCTGATGGCTTTGAAGTAATGTTTTGATTGTTCTAGCGGGAGAATCCACAAGGAGCTGTGATTAGGTCACCAGTCACTACAATATAACAAAAATGTTTCTCTGAAACTCCAAATATTAATGCAATTGATACTTTCAATTATCAATTGTTGGATTTATATTCAATATTGATTTTGTCAGTATATCTACTTATTAATTTCAGCAAAAGCCTCATGTGTGGGTGCCAGGCTCATCTGATAATATTCCTAATTGAAAAGGGGACATATTTTTTACAAAATTTCTTAGTGTTACCTCCATTAATGGCATGAACTTCTCAGATAATAGTAAACATATATAACAAGTTTCACAAAATATCTTAAAAAATAATGGATTGCATCTTCTGCAGATATTCTGATCAGACTTTACCTTATGGAGGCCCTGTCTTCATGTGATCTCATTTGTTCAGGGGATGTAAAACCCTAAATAATTAATCAATAAATCAAAATAGATATTATGCATTTAAAGTTGCCTCTCTTGATAGTATAGATTGCTCTTTTGAGATTGAAAGTATTATGCATTTTTTTACTCAAGATTTCTAAACTGTTATTGCCCAGCATCACAACTAAAAAAATAGCAGAGCTAAACATGAGTTCAGAATTATCCTACTTAGAGCCATATCTGCTCTCAAGGAAGAAAAAAATAGTTGAAATAATCCATCGCTTATTTGATCACTAAAGCAAACACAAGCTTTCTTAATATCAATATGCAAAAGCAGGTTTCCAGTGATGTTCTCTAGAAAGAGTATTTTGTGTTTTTCTTGTCGATTTCAATTAGTGTTTGTTTACATTTTGAAATCGAGACGAATGCACCAGACACTTCACCAGAAATCTTCGCTAATCTTCAGCATTGACTGTTATATGCGCAGGCGCTGATGAATGAACTTTATAGATGATTTCGTTAATCTTCATGACCTAGCTAATCGTTTGAATGACTAGCAAAAGATAAAATGTCATCACTGACATCATATTTTATGTAAACAAACCTTAAATTTTGGTATATTTTTTTATACGCCCGTCGAAGACGGGACGTATTATGGGATCACCCGTGACTTACGGTCGTCCGGGCGTCCGGTTGTCCGGGCGGTGTCCACTTCTTTGTCGGGAGCATAACTCTGTCACCGTAAGTCCGATTGACTTTAAACTTGGCAGTTACATTCTTCTCATCAATACGGAGTGCAGTGCTCAATAACCATAACTCTACCTGGCCTATTTTTTGAGTTATTGCCCTTTGTTGTTTTTTATACTTGAATCTTGTCCGAAGTATATCTCTAAAAGTATTATAGCTAGGATCATGATACTTCATGGGTGTATAGATCTTACCAAGGGGGAGTGCAGTGCACAAGAACCATAACTCTACCTGGCCTATTTTTTTGAGTTATTGCCCTTTGTTGTTTTTCATACTTGAATCTTGTCCGGAGTATATCTCTAAAAGTATGATAGCTAGAATCATGAAATTACATGGATGGATAGAGCTTACCAAGGGTGAGTGCAGTGTACAAGAACCACAACTCTACCTAGCCAATTTTTTGAGTTATTGCCCTTTGTTGTTTTTCATACTTGAATCTTGTCCGGAGTATATCTCTAATAGTATAATAGCAAGAATCATGAAATTTCATGGATGGATAGATCACACCAAGTGGGAGTGCAGTGTACAAGAACCATAACTCAACCTGGCCTATTTTTTGAGTTATTGCCCTTTGTTGTTTTTTTATACTTGAATCTTGTCCGAAGTATATCTCTAAAAGTATAATAGCTAGAATAATGAAATTTCATGGATGGATAGAGCTTAACAAGGGGGAGTGCAGTGTACAAGAACCATAACTCTACCTAGCCAATTTTTTGAGTTATTGCCCTTTGTTGTTTTTTATACTTGAATCTTGTCTGGAGTATATCTCTAAAAGTATAATAGCTAGAATAATGAAATTTCATGGATGGATAGAGCTTAACAAGGGGGAGTGCAGTGTACAAGAACCATAACTCTACCTAGCCAATTTTTTGAGTTATTGCCATTTTTTTTTTTTATACTTGAATCTTGTCCGGAGTATATCTCTTAAAGTATAATAGCTAGAATAATGAAATTTCATGGATGGATAGATCTCACCAAGTGGGAGTGCAGTGTACAAGAACCATAACTCTACCTGGCCTATTTTTTGAGTTATTGCCCTTTGTTGTTTTTCATACTTGAATCTTGTCCGAATTATATCTCTAAAAGTATTATAGCAAGGATCATGAAACTTTATGGGTGTATAGATCTCACCAAGGGGGAGTGCAGTGCACAAAAACCATAACTCTACCTGGCCTATTTTTTTAGTTATTGCCCCTTGTTGTTTTTTCATACTTAAATCTTGTCCGGCGATAGAGCTCACCAAGTGGGAGTGCAGTGTACAAGAACCATAACTCTACCAAGCCTATTATTTGAGTTATTGCCCTTTGTTGTTTTTCATACTTGAATCTTGTCCGGAGTATATCTCTAAAAGTAAAATAGCTAGAAACATGAAACTTCATGGATGGATAGATCTCACCAGGGGGGGGGGGGTGCAGTGTACAAGAACCATAACTCAACCTAGCGTATAATTTGAGTTTTTGTCCTTTGTTGTTTTCCATACTTTGTTTGAGAAAAAATATTCATTCAAAATAACCTCAGTTCTATTCAAACCTCCAGTTAATATTAAGCAGTGTGACGGGCGTATCTTGTGACAATTTGGCACCTTGTTTTAATTAATTTAACCCTTGTCATGCTGAACCCGGAATATTCCGTTTTTGACAGGAGTTGTAGACCAAGATCAGCCTGCATGTAAGTGCAGTCTTATCTTGGTGTACACCTCCTGCTCATTTTTTTTCTGCCAGATTTGTTTTTGAAATTGAATTTTAAAAGAAATATTGATTTTTCACCAACAAGTTCTATCAGTGATTTCAGCCCTTTGATTTTACAGCAATTCAGTAAGGTAGTTTATACTGCATGACAAGGGTTAATAGTGTGTTTTGAGGGAAGATATGGCTTTAATGCTATAAATTGATATTTTAACAAAACATATATTCTAAGTTTCATATCAATACCTAAAATTATGAAATAAATATCACTGTCTATTTTTTGCATCTGACAAGGCCACAGCTATAGCACAGTTGATAGTCCATAAGACTCAATCACGAGGTCCTGGGTTAAATTGCGGGTTGCAGCAAATATGTGTCACCTGCAAAAGGATGGATAATAGTAAACCTAAGTGGGATAGCTGGTGCTCAGAAAGAATGTAGTGGTAGTACTGGTGTGAGAAATACCTTGGAAATCTTGGTTACATGATCAAGCCGCCACACTATGACTGAAATACAATAAACAATAAAAATATACCGCTATCCCAATAAATTTCCGAAAAATAAACTGAATCTTTAAACATGTGATATTGTGCAGACCTATAATTGGTAAGCACCATCTGAACATTCACATCAAGTTTCAAGTTGATGCTTTCAACAGTTGCTGAGAAAAATGTGATGAAAATATACCATCATACCACCTTATGTCTGAAAATGTGACAAAATCTATTGGACACTGGCAGACGGATGGAAGGATGGACAAAGGTAAACCAGTATAACCCCCCCTCTTCTTTGAAGCAGGGGTATAATTGATGTTTGATATTAATTAATTACCAACACAGACATGATAGGAGTTTATCTGGATAGACTTGAAAAATGGCTTTAATGAACCCATTCCGACACAGTGACGCTTTTGGACGCTCCTCAGGACAAAACAACTGAGAAAACATTGTGTTAAATGAAGAAATTGCTTATTACAAGTAATTTCTCTCTTTTACACAATGTTTTCTACCAGAAATTTGAAAAAATCTAAAATCTCACAAACATTTAAATGTCCTCTGCAACTCCTTTCAATTTGGACCAGTCTAAAATTTTCTTGTGGGGTTAATGTTTAAAGCCTTAACCTCTTGACCCAAACCAAACACCAAAATTTTAAACTGGTCCAAATTGGAAGATGTTATAGATTACATTCATGTTTAGTGAAAGTTTGATATTTTTTTGTTTTTGAGATAAAGCATTGTGGTTAATAAAGATGGCTAGTTGTCTGGCTAGTTGGCCGGGAGGTTAGCCTGGTCGACTCGTAATCTGGTGGTTGCTGGTTCGAGCCCCACCGGAGGCGGGTAGTGTATTTGGGCAGGACACTTTACAGACAGAGCCCCAGTCCACCTAGCTGTAAAAGTGGGTAGCATTGGTTAGAATCCATTGCCTCTCTCTATATGTGCATGATGGGGGGGGGGGGGGACAAAAAGAATTGGTTAATGTCAGTTGTTTCTGAAAATATCATCTAAACAAAATCAAAAAGAAATTTCAAAAAACTTTCTTTTTATAACCATAATTCTATGACAGTGTGTCTCTCTCTTATATCATTTGCTGTCTTAGCGCAGTCAATAGCCCATGTCATGGGTTCGATCCCCGGCGGCTGCACATATTCTTTCCGACATTTGTCTCTCATCAATGGGTGGATAATCATAAACCTAAGTGGGATAGCAGCTGGAGGCTAGGAAAGAATGTAGTGGCAGTACTGGTGTGAGAAATACCAGGAATCCATTGTTAGGTGCGATATGACTGAAATACTGTTTAAAGTGGCATTAAACCCAATTCAATCAATCAATTTCTCTCTTATGTCATATTTTTCCCATTAAATTTTTCATGTATTTTTGCATTGTACCAATTGCTTACACATTCAAAAATGTTCATCATAGCTAGCAAATTTTTATTTGTATACTTTTTAGTTGAACATAAGCATACAACTTTTATTCTAAAAATATCAACAAAGCAACTTACTGTTTAAGTTCTATCATTTCAGAAGTTTTAGTTCAGATTATTCCTTTAGTGAGTGAAGGGTTGAGTAACTCTTCAGCTTTAAAGACCTAGTTTAAGGAATGTTGTGTATGTTGGACCCCTACTGATAAGCTAACTGCCTTATCTGTCAATCACACCAGGGGGTTAATCATCTTGTATATTCCATTGATGACCATGGTCAAAATTTGTCAATATTATGCAATAGCTGCACCTTAGCTTTATGCTTCTGAAAATTTGATAGAAAACATAGTAAAGTAATTTTGTTAGATTTTATCCTATCATTTATTTTAAGGCCTTTAGAATTTCAAATCGATGACAAATTACTAAATGAAAAGTGCAGATTGCTGAATTGATTGTAATTGAAAGAAATTTACATGCATTACTTTTTTTGTAATTTAAGCGGTTAAACAGTTTCTTCAAACATTGTGGTAAAGTAAGAATTCTGGTAAAAATACTATTTTTACCCCTTTGATTTATCTCCTGTCCTAGAATATTGAAGTATTTCACGAATATCATAGCAGTTTACAAACTAAAAAAGTTTCATTCAATAAAAGAGAAAAAGTTTTGAAATATTGAGACAAAAAGGGAAATCAGTTTTCTCCTCTTTTCTCAATGCTGTCAATCCAAATTGTTCTTGTTGCTATTTGTGATCTGTAAAGATATAAATAGCTTAATATTTTGCATTTTTACTGTCTCCTGCACTTTGAAAAAGTCTTAAAAATGAGGACTAATTATTCATTAACAATTATAACCAAATAAAATTCAAAATTAATTTCAAGAGACAATTAGCTACAAAGAAAGTGCAAGTATATGCCACACTTATCCATGGTAATACAGCAGATTTAATCCCTTGTATACTGTATGCAGCTTCCTTATCAGATAAGGTCGTTAATTTCTCAGCGGGTGGTTAATTGTATATCTCATTTGGGGGGGGGGTCAAATAAAGAAGGATTAAACTAGGCCTTTAACCACATTCCATCAGCTGGCAATATATACAATCACACTTCTACTTAGCATTTAGCACCTGAAATCAAGACATAATTTACCTTAAATTGAGATTATTTACTTTTTTGATATTAACAAATCCCCCTTGAGAAAATAATTATACAATAATATGCCAAAGTGAGGCTTTACACCAGTTTCCCTTGCAACAGAAAAGTAAATAATAATAAAAAAACACAATTAACTAAAAAACTACTAAGAAATTAAACACCTTTTACAGTATAACTGGTTATCAAGTTGTTCACACCATTTAAAACTAGTGTTTGTGTATTGGACCAGACAATCACTTACACTACTTAATTGACTTACATAACTTAATTGAAATCTCCCCCAATTACATAATACATATCTTTTATTGAAATACAGTGATAAAATGAACTTACTTGTAATGTTTGGTAAAGAAAAGAAACAAGAATTACCTTTGAGATGTCTTATCTGTCAACATTTTCATGTTGTGCTAAAAGTTCAAAATGGCTGCCATACACCAATTATGCAAACATCCAGCCTCTTTTAACCCATTCCAACTCAATCCCTCCTTTTAACGCCCTTCAAGAAAAAAGCTTTGGAAAACATTGTGGAAAATGAAGAAATTGCTTGTATCAAGCAATTTCTTCATTATCCACAATGTTTTCTATCCAAAAAGGTGAAAAAAATTAAAATTCCATCAACTTGAAATTGTCGTCTGCATCTTCTTTCAATTTGGACCAGTCTAAAATTTTGTCAAGTGGGAATGGGTTAACAACAACAACAACAGAAATCCTAATATTATTTCTGTCTATTTTTTTACATAATTCAATTTACTGATGATTTTCTTTCATTTGATATCCATTTGAAAAGTTTTGTCAATTTCAATCATTTTTTTTTTCAAATAATTTTTTGGGGCTTGTGGGAAGTTAAAAGTCTGATTGGTTAATTAAACCAAGTCCCCATTTTGTAATATGCCCCTAGAGGGATGTTAGAACTGCCAACTAGCTAAACCCTTTACCATAATCATTTCTTAATCAAAAGTAAACTTTTGATAATTAGTAATAGATAGTTTTTTATTGTCCAAATTTTCTCTTAAATTTGTGATTTGTAAATTTGTGGAAGAAATAATATTTCAGATTATCTAGTAATCTCTTTTTAACTAAAATCAAAAATTAATTTCAATTTTAGTTCAAAATGCCATTCATATCTACTCAGAAAGGTTTTAGAGACAAAGAGATACATATATCATATTGATAGATGATGGATAGACTGATGAATAGCTTGATGGATAGCTAGAGAGATAGAATGATAGATAGATAGAGAATAGATAGATAGATAGATAGATAGATAGATATTGGTGAAAAGTTGGATGGATGGATGGATTGATGGATAGATAGAAAGATATATATTGGTGAAAAGTTGGATGGATGGATGGATAGACAGACAGACAGAGAGACAGATAGAAAGATAGATAGATAGATAGAGAGATAGATATTGGTGGAAAGATAGATATTGGTGGAAGGATAGATAAGAGATATAGATAGATGAATGGATAGATAGATGGATGGATGGATGGATGGATGGATGGATGGATGGATGGATGGATTGATGGATGGATGGATGGATAGATAGATAGATAGATAGATAGATAGATAGATAGATAGATGGAAGGATGGATGTATAGATGGATGGATGGATGGATGCATGCATGGATGGATGGATACATGGATGGATGCATGGATGGATGCATGGATGGATGGCTGGATGCATGGATGGGTGGATGGATTCATGGATGGATGGATGGATTAATGGATGGATGGATGAATGAATAGATAGATAGAGAGATAGAGAGAGAGTAGATACTTGTGGAAATTTGGATAGATAGATGGATGAATGAATGGATTGATGGATGGATGGATAGATAGATCAATGGATGGATGGAAAGATTCTAAGATAGATGAATTGATTGACTGATTAATGGATAGATTGATTAATTGTAGGTTTTGAGAATGATTGGATTGATGGATTAGTTGATTAATGGAATTATTCATGGGATGATAGAGAGACAGATAAATATATTGAGACATATGTTGTTAATACCCATATGACAAATCAAAGGATTGATGAGTTGATAAATAGGTTAATTGATTGGTGGATGGTTTGAAAGACTGATATGTTGATTGAATGGATGGATGGATGAATTGCTAAACTTATTACCAGATGACAAAATTTTAGACTGTTCTAAGAAGTTATAGATGACAATTTTAAGTAAATGAAATTAGAGAAAACTTTGATGACAATTTTAAGTTAATGAAGTTAGAGAAAACTTTGATGATGATGAAGAAAGTGCTTCCTATAAGCAATTTCTTCATTTTCCACAATATTTTCAAAGTTTTTTTTCTTGAGGAGTGTTAATCAAAGGTTAAGTTTTATTGAATAGAAATTAACCTTTGATCCCAATTTAACCCATTCCCACTCAGTGACAACTTTTGACGCCCCGTAAGAAAAACAATTTGGAAAACATCGTGAAAAATGAAGAAATTGCTTGTGACAAGCAATTTCTTCATTTCCCACTATGTTTTCTACCCAGACAGATAAAAAAGTCTATAATAATTCAAACTTTAAATTGTCGTCTGCAACTTCTTTCAATTTGGACTAGTCTAAAATTTTGCCATCTGGTAATGGGCTCAGATATAATGTATAATGCAATATTTGATAAAAACAAATACCCAGCTTTGAGAAAGCTGTGTTTTAGCTGCGTATTTAATTTTCATCATGTCAGAATTTACTTTAAACAAATGCGCAGCTTGGTGGAAGCTGCGTATTTCATTATTGAGAGTCGATGAGAATCTACAAAGGGAATACGCAGCTTAAAAAGAAAAAAACTCATGTTTTCTGCAGCTCTTTCATTAAAGACACAGCTTTTGTACAGCTCCAGACCTAAATACGCAGCATTAATGGAGTTTTTTTTAAAATACACAGCTTTTCTGCAGTTTTTTAAAAAATACGCAGCTTTTCTGCAGATTTTTAGAAAATACGCAGCTTTTCTGCTGATTTTCTATATAAACGCAGAAAAGCTGGGTAAAAGCCGGCTTTTATCCAGCTTTCACCAAGAGCTGCGTAATATTTTCGCATGGGTGTACTTTGAAAATTTTAGCACTCTTCTTAATGATCCCTGATTTTATATAGAATAAAAGAAGGAAATCTTTGAAAATCTTCTTC
Organism: Fragum fragum; assembly: GCA_946902895.1. Taxonomy (NCBI): domain Eukaryota; kingdom Metazoa; phylum Mollusca; class Bivalvia; order Cardiida; family Cardiidae; genus Fragum; species Fragum fragum. Next base: position 10,388,047 of record OX336380.1, on the reverse strand, counting down.
TCCCAAACCATAAAGCCTAGAGCTTTGATATTTGGTACATATCATCAGCCATTGACTCTCTACCAAATAACTTTAAAAAATTAGCCCTTTTCCGTGCAATCCCTAATTTTAGTTAGGAATAAATAATGATATCTTTGAAAACCTTCTTCTCCTAAACCATTAGGCCTAGAGCTTTTATACTTGGTATGTATTGATGTCTATACTTCAAAGCATTACCATATTCAGGAAATTAGTGCTATAATGGTGGGATCATCAATATACCTAGGATTAAAAGAGAAATCTGTAAACGCCTTCTCCGAAATAATTATACAGAGGGCTTTGCTATTTTGTTTATATCATAAAGCCATGAACCATCATACTCAGGGGAGCAATTTAGGACCATCATGGTCCTCTTGTTGTACAATTATGACTTATCACGCTGGGACATATATTCATATTCGATTATCAGTCCCCCGGGTTGATATATGACGATGTGTAGAGTTGAAAAAAATTCCATTAACTTCCATTCATAATCGAATTTTTAAGAGCACAACAATATCATGTCAAACTGAAGGTGTGACATTTTTGATAGAAATCTGAGGATGTACAAGACTTTTTATGGATCTAAATGCATCTTCTTAATCTTAAGAATTGAATAAAAAGATATTACGGTCCCGGAAAATTTCAATAAATATTTATAAATGTTTATATATGAAATACTATGTGAATTCAAGGATATATTTTGAAGAATATATTTTCTTGCTTATGGGGAGTCCGAGCGTATGTGAAATCGTCAAAGAAAGTCAGTATGCACTTTATACTAAAACTACTGTCACTGTTTATCTTTAAATATATTAAAGTGAAAATACCTGAGATACTTGTTGATCTTTTGAAATCATAATCATAATATATGCAAACTAAAATTGTCTGTTCACTCGATATGCAAATAAAATAATTTTGACATTCGGATATCTCTTTTTAATTCATTCCGGGTCAGTCAAACATTATTTAAAAATACGCATCAATCCGGGTATGGTTATTGAAAAAGCTTGATCAACAGTTACCATATTTTTCTTTATTTATTCGTATTTTGTAAATGAATAACGTTACAATCATTCTTTTAATGGCGAATAAAAGAAATACATTTTTTCATATGTAGGTTTTAATTTCTGAAACAACAAAATCTAATTACAAAATAAAATGTATGAAGAGAAGTTAGGAAACTTGAATAGTTTATGGTTACAAATATTTATTTTATTCATATATGTTAAAGGATTAGAAGAATAACTTGGATCCGGTTTGGCAATCTTGGGGCTGCTTTGACCATATATGGGCTGGTTTAACGCTTTTGTAATGGAGAGGCCGATTTGACTTTATTGGGCCTGTTTGACCAGGGGCCAGTTTCAAGATGGGCCGGTTTGACTGGTTGTCTGTAATGCTATTTAAGGATAGCACACATTTGAATCAAAACAAAATTTTAGTAAGTTATTATAATTCCCTACATTCATGATCCCCGGCGGCGGCAAATATTCTTTCCGACAATTGTCTCTCACCAATGGGTGGATAATCGTAAACCTAAGTGGGATAGCAGCTGGAGGCTAGGAAAGGATGTAGTGGTAGTACTGGTGTGAGAAATACCAGGAACCCATTGTTAGGTGCTCCAGCCGATATGACTGAAATACTGTTAAAAGCGGCGTTAAACCCCATTCAATCAATCAATCCCTACATTCAACTTAATATACGTCAATAATACTATATATCAGGTGTCCTGGGGTAAATAGCAATCCGTTTGGGCGAACATATTGGATGGTCGACAACAACAAGAATGGAGGCGATTGAGTTCATTTTGTACTTTCGATATTTATTACTATGTTTATTCATTTCAATAGTCTTGAAATGATATTTCTTCAATCGAGAAATAATAACAAAAATATCATAGAATAAACACCAAAGTGAATAGCTGTCTTAACGAATTAGTGAGGCCACTTCCTTTAAAAACGTAACCGCCGTTTCCAGTGCATCAATTTATATTGTCATCCGTGTTGAAAAAGGTCACTGAATACCGTATTCACACACACATAAAAAAAGTAATAACATAAAAAACATTGTTGCTGTGTTAATCTCTGTTAGATCATTGTATGTTTGATATATATTATCAGTTATTTTCTTTCTTTCTCAATAATATTTATCAAGTTGTCATATTCTTTACAAGAGCAACTTCTGTGATTGTTTATAATTTTTATAACTCGGAACCCAGAACCAATCAGGAACCACCAGCAAAAATATTCAGGACTAATTAATTTTACCCATGTGATATGCTGATCTTTGTAGCCTATTTAAGAATATTAGTCAGTTTGAAATTGTCAAGAGTCTGAAAAAAAGCCATTCCAATAAGATTGATCAACAGATATTTAAATTGAACTATTTTGGGAAATTCTATTGATGTGAATTATCATTCTTATTACGTTGGGGGTAAAATATGTGTGCTAGTTCTTATTGAATTACTTTGAAACATCAATATGGATTCATGAAGTATGCTTCTAAGAAATGTATGTATACCTCTGAATCTGACAAGTAATGATTAACTAACACTTCTCAAACAATCACACCAACTATTGCAAAATTTACTGACCATAGATAAAGTATAATCTGTTCATACCACACAAAGCTAAAATTAGAATGAAACAGAGATTACAGATAGTAAATAAAAGACCCCAAAGAACAAGAACTTATTTTTTAGCCCTCCACATTTTCCAAGAGAAAGCATTGTCCCACAAGAGATATTTATTGCTTTTAACCAACATAAAAAGTCTTTTTATGTTTTTTAAACCTAGACATATTATTTATCTTTCTAAACACAAATAAGATGAATAAATTATTTGAATGGAACCTACAGTGTGAAATGAAGTAAAGTTCAAGAAATGAGAGTCTTTTTCAAAATGCTTGCATGCACTCTAGAGGTCACATTTTAAGCTTAAACCATTATTAACAATTACCTTCATGGGGAGTCATAGCAATGCCACTGATAATGTTGGTATATTAAGGATCTGGGTAGGCTATGTCCTTTGGCAAGGCATTCAGTCACAACATAGTACTAGAGATACTGAGCAAGTACAGCATTGATTGATTAAATGAAGTTTAATGCAACTCATTTTAAAAGTATTATAGTCATATTACAGCGGCTGGCGCCAAGGATTCCTGGTATTTCTCACACCGGTACGACTAGGAGTCCTATGTACTATCACTGTGCTATGGCCATGGCTCTACTTTACCGTGATATATCTGAAACATTATTCTTTGAATAGTGTTATATCACCATTTAATTAAATGAAAAAAGACTTGGCTTCATTAACAGAATTTATTCTGTTTCATGCATGAAATTAATCTCAAATGATCAAAGGCCAACAGCCTTAGGTTAATGCTCAATAGCCAATACCAAACAATTTGTCTGTTATGGCGACTCTGAGGCCCTTCAGGACTTTGATTTAATTCTTTATCTACATTAATTGTTTAATGTTGGTACAAGGACGCTATGATAGTTGATTTGTATGGAAAACAAGAAAAATGGCCAAAAATGGAGTCTGAAATGGGTGAATTTTAATATATTTGTACAAACATGTATTACACATTATGGCATTTTCACAAAGTTTCAAAGTTGTTTAAGGGAAAAAACACCAATTAGAATCATTTTAGTAAGTTTTATTTTTTTCGAATTTTGGGGGGAAAATAACAGGGTTAGTGAACTATTGGAGTGGTCCTAGGATGACCCTTTATCAGATTCCTTAAAAAAAAAATAAATGGAGGAAAAACTTGACTTTAATGGGCTTGGCCAATTACCATATATTGAAAAAGCTTTGAAAATCTTCTCAGAAACCAGATGGATTTGAAACAAACTTTACAGGAATGATCCACAGATGACTCTTTGTCAGATTCCTTTTTTTTTTTGATTGGTTGAAAAACATTGCTCTTATGGTGGTGAATTATGTTCATATATTTGGTATAAAGGGAAAATTTTGAAGTTTTTAAATACCTTTTTGTCTGACTTGGTAAATGAATTTTGTACAAACAATGAAAAGTATAAAACACTTCTCTAGAACTATTTTAAAGATTTCAGTGACTACATTTATTTTCCTGATATGACAACATGACTAATTTTATTTTGAATTCCTGAAAACCTTTGCTTAATCAGTGCATTCAGGCCTTTGGAGTGATACAGGAACTCGAGCACTCTAGTCATATTGCGTCATGTTGGGTCAAAAACTAGGTCGCTAAGTCTAATTTAATGAAATCTTCTTTAAATTTACATAATACTTTTCACGTACAAATATCTTGAAACTTTGTAAGAATACTTGCTCTTGATTTCAAGACTAGATTTGATAACAGGTACATTTGGGAAAAAATTAGTTCACTTATGCTTTTTAGCTCACCTGAGCACAAAGTGCTCATGGTGAGCTTTTGTGATTGTTGAATGTCTGTCGTTCGTCATCCATCGTGCGGCTTCAACACTTGAAGTATTGACACTCTAGAGGCTACAGTTTTGACCCAATCTTCATGAAACTTGGTCAGAATAATTGTTACGTCATGAGGAATATTTGTGGCATTAGAAACACAGGAAAAGTGGCCTTACAGATTATCATTCAAAACATTCTTGTGTATGTGATAAAATTCACAATCATTATCAAAATGTCTTTTAAATTTCACAGGACAATTGTAGGGTTGTAAGGAATGTTCCTTTTGGAATGAAATTGATCCATCAGAAAACACAGGAAAAGGGGCCTTGTGAATCAAAACAATCCTGTTTATGTTATAAAGTCAACAATTATTGTCAGATTTTATGAAAATTTTACAGGATGTTTGTAGGGTCATAAGGTAACTTCCTTTTGGAAATGGAGTGGATCCGTCATGAAACACAGGAAAAGGGGCCTTGAGGATTGTTGCTCAAAACAATAAAGGGGATATAGTCCTTTTTTTTTCTTTATTCATTCTTCTTTGAGTAACTTCCTTAAATATCAGATTTCTTTAAGGGAAAACTTGATAACCAGTAGAGCTTCTCAGGCCGTCATGGACCTCTTATTTACAGAATTCAGCCCACCTCCCCACCCTATCTTTGGCTCGGAAAACCCTGAATTTGTGAGGAAATAATCCCTAGAAAAAAACTCATACTAAGGTGTAAAGCACTTTTGTTAAAAAATATTACTTTCCAAATGAAATTTCTCTGTCAATGGTTGGAATAAATCCTTGGAGCATTTATAGGGAGAAATGCAGATATATCTTACTGATTTCTTGTTTTATATTACAGGTTACTTCAGCCTCTGGAACAAAGTCAAATGTCAAATAGAAGTCACCATGGGGAAAAGACATGACTGCCTTAATTTATTCATGGGACCAAAGCCAACATTTTTTTTTTCATTACTGATATTAAGCAAATTCTAAATTTATTATGGATTTGTCTGATGAGCCATACCTGTGTGAAAATTTCTAGTCAGAACTCATTTTTTAATACATATATTTAGCTTTGTCAAACCTCTACTGTGTCTATCCAAATAGTTAAATGCTTGCTTTATAGTTTCCATCAACTGACTTTTGTTCAATCAATAATTATAAAATGTCATTCTCTTGTTATTTCTGGAACAAAAATAACCTTGGTTCATTTTTTTGTAATTATTTTTAATTTTACAGTCAAGATCAAGATTATAATGTATTCTATCATAAACTCTTAACTAAATTTTTGTGGATTTTGTCACCTCGTCTTTTAACTGACTTGTGCTCAAGGTAAGCTTTTATGATTTAGTTGTGTCCAGCATCTATTGTGTCAGCAGTCAACATCTTGTTTGCACTCCAGAAGCCACATTTTGGCACAAATGTTTTGATATTTTATCAGAATATTTGTCTCAATAATAACTTGGATAAGTTTTGTATTTGTATATGTGATATCTAGAAACCTGGTCACTAAATCAACAAAAGAAATACCTTGTTTGCCTTCCAGAAACTAAATGTTGGACTCAAATGTCCGGATAATGGGTCCAAGTGGTCCATGATATTTTGGATAAGTTCAATATTTAGTCAGATTGGATTAAAAACTAGGTAATAGGGATAAATATTAGAAAAACCTTGTTTTCACTCTTCAAGCCACATATTAGCTCAAATGTCTTGAAATTTTGTTAGAATTTTGGCTACATTGTATCAGTGTAAATTAATTATTAGTTTAAAAACGAAATCATCAGGTTTGTCTTCGCCATACCTTTTGAATGATGTGTCCATGATATCTCTGATAAATTTGATGTGTTGCACAAGGTCAAAACTAAGTTTCCAAGTTGCATCTTCGAAAAACCTAGTGCACATTTTCACTCAAATCTCTAGAAAATTTATCTAAATGTTTGTCACTATATCTTAGACAATTAAAATATTGGGTCATGTTTGGCCAGAATCTAGATCAAAACTTAAGTTGGGTCCAATTTTGGTTGTGGTACATTGATTTTTAACAGAGTTATGGCCCTTTGGTAAAAAATCTTGTACGCTCAATTTCTCAGCAAACATTGGACGGATTTGATTCAAATTTCATAGAAAGACTTGATATAAGTCAGACATGTGCATATTCTATTTTGGTTATGGTCCATTGATTTTTGACTGAGCTATGGCCCTTTATAATATCTTGGTCAAGTTTGATTGTGGGTCATATGGGATAAAAAATTGATCACAAGATCAAATATTTGAATACTACAGCTTTGATATTTGGTATGTAGCATCATCTAGTGGACCTCTATTAAGATTGTTCAAATTATGGCCCCAGGGTCAAAATTGGCCGGTCCCCAGGGGGCACAAGTTTAACATAGGTGTATATAGTGAAAACTTTAATATTGTTTTTGATGAGACAGAAAGGCCAAGAGCTATGATATTTGGTATGTTGCATCATCTAGTGGACCTCAACAAAGAATGGTCAAATTTAGGCATTTTGGGTCAAAATTGGCCCGTCCTGCGGTCACAAGTTTGAACATAGGCTCATATAGTGTCACAAGTTTGAACATAGGCTCATATAGTGAAAACTTTTAAACATCTTCTTCTCCTAAACAGAAGTGCCTACAGCTTCAATATTTGGTATGTAGCATCATCCTTTGGACCTTTACCAAGATTGTTCAAATTATGGCCCCCAGGTCAAAATTGGCCTATCCCCGGGGGTCACAAGTTTTACATAAGCTTCTATAGTGACAACTCAAAAAATCTTCTTCTCCAAAACCTTAAGGCTTACAGCTTTCATATTTGGTATGTAGCATCATCTGGTTTCACGAAATCCATAATTTCAATCTTCAATGTTTAACATAATCCCTATTCTTTTACACAGTCATTGCCCCTCTTTGACTAAAAATTTGTAAAAAAAATGTCCAAATGATAAATCAGGAATGGCAAACATTTCAATGGTTACAATTTGGCCAAAATACGGGCGGGGCAGTTTTTTACTTTAAAATCTCCTCCCAAACCAGTGGGCCAATTTCAACATAGTTTAAGTTTGACATCAACAAAATGGGTCTCAGGGATTCAACAATCAGTGTCATAATGTACTGTATGGGTACTGTATTCCTCCAGGAGCAATAACAATAAAAGATGCATGATATAACTAGATTATGATAAAACTTTTGCAGTATTTCAGGGATCTTTGTTGATGAAAAAAAGACTTAAATTTTGCAAGCAGAAAATTGCGGGAACCCTGGGTGTCATGGGTTTGAATCTCGGTGGCAGCACATTTTACCACATTTTGTCTCCCCAATGGGTAGATGATCCTAAACCTAAATGGGATGGCAGCTGGAGGCTAGGAAAGGATGAAATGGTAATACTGGTGTGGGAAATACCAAGAATTAATTGTTAAATGCTCTGCAATATGACTGAAAAATTGTTAAAACGACTTGATCAACTTTCATCAGACATTTGGCACAATCATCTTGACAAGTACCTTTTGTCTGCCACCAATAGACAAAAAACAAGTGGTATGCGCAAGTGAGATGGGCAACTAGTGAGAAACAACAACTGATCTCCAGTGTTTAGCAAAGAGGACAAATTACAATTACTTTCTTTTTATTAAGCCTACTTGTAGTGAGCAAGACAAAGTTGTTTCTATGACAAGTCGGTGTATGTGCCATATTTATGAAGACCATTTTTTGGTTGCAAAACATAAAAATGTCCCAATTAATCTCAATCTTAAGTAGATGCGTCATTTGAAAGAAATTTACAGATAATCTCACAGCTCTAGGTCAAACATGCCTGTGTTCTCTCAAGTTTTTTATCCCCTGCTGATGAAATCATTGGGGGTGTATTGTTTTTGCAATGTCCATCCGTCCATCCTTCTTCCATCCTAATTTCATTTCTGCACTATTTCTTGAAAAACCATTGACTGGATTTCAATGAAACTTTGTGGAAAGCTTCACTACAAAGAGGAGATGAGCATATTGTTGGGGTTTCCCGGTTCAACTATTAAATTCAAAGTTACTGCCCCTGATTTGTGAAGCTATATACATACAGAGTAAAATTTGTTTCTGCACTTTTTCTTGAAAACCATTGAATGGATTTCAACAAAACTTTGTGGAAAGCTTCACTACAAAGAGGAGATACGCATTTCGTCAGGGTTACCATGTTTGACTATTAAATTTAGTGTTACTGCCCCTGATTGATGAAAAGCCATTTACATACAGAGTAATATTTCCGTGCTTTTTGATGTTGTTTGTTGTTGTTGTTTGTATTAGGGTTTTTGTGTGTGTGTGTTTGCGTTTTTTTTGGGGGGGGTGTTGTTGTTGTTGTTGGGGTTTTTGTTGTTGTTGTTTTGTTGGGGGGGGGGGTGTTTTCATAGAAGTATGAAAAAAGTTTGACTAATCCAAACATTTGATAAATGATAGACAAAACTAAAATAAGATTATATTGTGAGTGCAGCGGTAGGGGCAGTTGATAGCATGTCAGACTTCTAGTTATAAGGTAAGAATATCATACCTAAGTGGAAAAAAATCTATATAAATACTTTTTGCTTTTTGAAGATGGCCAGCAGATGTGAATTTCTCATATCTGCAAGTAATACTTACAATTTTCATATGTCAATTTCAGCAAGAATTTCTAGAATGTTATTAAATAAATATTTTCACCCCTTAACTACATAATGATGCTTTCTGACACCCTGAAGAATTACCATTATTGAAGAATTTGTGAGAAAAGGAAAATTGCTTGTAACAAGCAATTTTTCCTTTTCTCACAATGTTTTCAACTTATTTGAAACATACTGTACAATTTGAAAGCAATTTGAAATGTTCTCTACCATTTCTTTCAATTTGGACAAGTCTTTTAGCTGGGTAATGGCCTGGATATTTTACTAATGAGTTAAACCATGTTCAATCGTATTTCAATATTAGAGTCTATGCATAGAGTTGTACATCACCTAATCCTGAAAGTAAAACTTGCATTGCTCTTTTGTCTTGCATATGTCCTTAACTTGAAAACCCTAGTGTTTTATTGACTGAGGTGTGCAAATAAAAATCATTTTGTCCTCTTGTTTTATATAACGTCTAAGTAAATTGAAATGCAATTATCAAAACCAGTATGTACATAATGTTTTTGGCTCACCTGAGCACGAAGTGCTAAAGGTGAGCTTTTGTGGTTGGGTGGATGTCCATCGTGCAATGTCAACACTTACCTTGTATATGCACTCTAGAGGCTACTGTTTTTGCCCAATCAACCTGAAATCTGGTCAGAATGATTGTTTTGATGTAATCTCTGACAAGTTTGAAATTGGGTCAACTTGGATCAAAACTAGGTCACTGGGTCAAATCTTAGAAAAACCTTGAATGCACTCTAGAGGTAACATTTTTTGTCTGATTGACCTGAAATTTGATCAGAATGAATGTCTTGATGAAGTCTCGGACAAGTTCCTAACTGGATCAACTGGGGTCAAAAACTAGGTCGTTTGGTCAAATCTTAGAAAAACCTTGTATGCACTCTAGAGGCCATACATTTTGCCCTATCAACCTGAAATTGGGTCAGAATGATTGTCTTGATAAAATCTTGTGCAAGTTTTAACTGGGTCAACTTGGGGAAAAACTAGGTCACTGGGTCAAATCTTAGAAAAACCTTGTATGCACTCTAGAGGCTACATTTTTTGCCCGATTAACCTGAAATTTGGTCAGAATGATTGTCTTGATAAAATCTAGCGTGAGTTCGAAACTTGGTCAACTGGAGTCTGAAAATAGGCCACTTGCTCAAATCTTAGAAAAACCTTATATGCACTCTGGAGGCCCTTTTTTTGCCCCATCAACCTGAAATTTGGTGAGAATTATTGTTGTGATAAATTATTGTATGAATTTGAAACTGGGTCTACTAGGGTCAAAAACGAGGTAATAGGGTCAAATCTTTGAAAAATCTTGCATGCACTCTAGAGGCCACATTTTTTTCCCAATCAATTGTCATCAATGAAATTAAATAAAAAAATTGAGACATTCAACTCAGGTGAGCAATTTAGGGCCCCTCTTGTTTTTTGTTTTATCCAATTTCTTAAGATTCTTTATGTGTATCATGTATTTTTAGCTAACCTGTGTACAACATGCTCAAAGTGAGTTTTTGTGATCATATTGCATGCTGTTGTGCGATGTCTGTCCTTCCAGTGTCTTATTCATTTCTCAGGAAACAGTAGATTTAGGGGTTTTATGGCAAGAGAGAAGAACACTTTTGAATTAGAGAAAAAACTGTCGTAAAACATGATAATTATGGCTCTTAACTCATTACCAAACAATAGAATTTTAGACTGGTCAAAATTCAAAGGAATTGTAGATGACAATTTAAAGTTTATGAAATTCTGCATTTTTAGCTCACCTAAGCACAAAGTGCGAGGTGAGCTATTGTGATCGGTCATTGTCCCTCATCCGTCCGTCCGTCTGTCCGTCCGTCAACAATTTCTTTAAAAATCTTCTTCTCCTAAACCAGTTGGCCAATCAAGCTGAAACTTTGCAGGGATGTTCCTTGGGTGAAGTTCTTCAAAAGATGTTAAAAGAATTTAATTCTGTCAAAAACTCTGGTTGCCGTGGCATTTGAAAATGGGAATCTTTAGTAATTCTTTAAATATCTTTAAAAATCTTCTTCTCCTAAACTTCTCGATTTGTAAGGTTTCTAGCTTAAACATTCCCACACAAAGACGCTTTTTGATGCCCCTCCAGAAAACAATATGGGGAAAAATTTGTGTAAATGAAGCTATTCCTTAATTTTCCACAATATTTTCTATTCAGAATGTTGAAGAATAAACTTTGAAATGTTGTCTGCAACCCCTTTCAATTTGGAGCAGTCTAGAATTTGGCCGTCTGATAATTGGTTAAAAATGGAAGTATAAACTCTAAAATCAAGGATGGTACTCTAAATTCATTTTCACTTGAAAATTGTCCTTTTTCCAACTGAAGTTTACTACTAATCTGCAATCAGCACTAAATAGCCAGGGTTCAGGCTTCTGCATACAAAGCTCATGTTGCTAAATGATTTATTACAGAATCAAAAGATAGTTATTTCTATAAAACTCTCATACATGTATTTCTAACAACTAAAAAGGTCTCGATACTTTACCTATTCCAACACAATTGCCCTTTTTGACAGCTTGAAGAAAAATACATAAGGAAAATATTGTGATGGATCAGAGGAGAAATTGCTTGTTGCTAGCAATTTCTTCTTTCTCACAATGGTTTCTACCCATTTTGACAATATTTCTACTTTCAGATAAAAGGAAAACTGTTGGCTTGACTTCTTTCAATTTAGGCTAAAGATGTTATCCAAGTCTTGGGATTAGTATTTCTTAACACCTTTTGTGTGCTTTAATGTTCAGAATATGGTGATTTTCCAGACCTTCATTTCCTTTTATTTATTACATGCTACTGGCCTTAAACTGTGCAAATATCGCTGTTTAATATCAAAACGGAAATTTCTGTTGGAGTCAGTTGGTATGGCAAGCAGAGTCAGTGCACGGGGCCAGCAATTTACTAATTTACCTTGTTTCTTTTAACACAAAAGGTTGAGTTGTGCTGGTTTGGTGAAAAGTAACTTGATTGCTATTATTGAAGTGAATGAGAAGGGACCAAAAATTGAAAATATTTGCCTTCGTTTTCAAACTATTGTATTAATCTTTTTCTTAGTGCAGATATTATTTCTGTTTTGTTTTAATCTCTTATTAAAGATCTTGTTTGTCTTTTACTAGAATGTTTGTATTTTTGTACACTTTTTGAAAGCTTTAAAGTTATTAAAATTACAACTGACAAAAAAATAAATATGTCTTTGCAAATGTCTTTTAGTTTTGTATCATTATGGATTCCTGCAACAACTAATACATGTATTAAAACAAGAAAATGATTCCAGGATTATTGGCAAGAATTGATTCTCACTGTTCGATGTATAGGTAAGTTGTAATATAAAGCTAGCTTGGAGAGCAGACCATAGTTGTCTCTATTATTCATCAGTGAATCCAAATTTAAGCGGGAAATAACTGCTTTATTTGTGGATAGATTTCAGAAAATTGGCACGTAGTTCTCTATCGTGAGTAGAGTGCCATTTGAAGCAAATCTTCATATGACTCCAAAGTCAAGATCACAGTCCATAGACCATTTTTTATTTGTTGAGAAAATCTTGGAAATGTGAAAAGTTTTGACCAGGCTCGCCTGAGCAGTGTCGATACATTCTGTTGTCACACCTTTAGCTCATTGTACCCAAGGTGAGCGTTTGTGGTCATTCTGTGTCTGTCATGTATCAAAAAAAAAAATTATCGCTCTTTAACACAACGTACTCAAGGTGAGCTATTAGGATTACACAGTGTCTGTCGTCAACATGTTCTTTATACATATTCTCCTCCTGAACCAATAGGCATATCTGGACAAAAATTTGCAGGAAAGATCCGGGTCAATGTTATCACCTTAAGTGGTAGATGTGCATGAAGTAAGGATTTTATGGTTCATTGATTTTTGCCACAGTTATGCCCCCTTAAAACTTAGTCTCTGGGGCTTAATAAAATTGCAGCCTCCTAAGTTTCTGGCTGGATCTAAATGAAACTTGTCGGATGTTATCATCTTATTTGGTAGATGTGTATTAAGTAAGGATTTTATGGTTCATTGATTTTTGCCTCAGTTATGCCCCCTTAAAACTTAGTCTCTAGGGCTTATTGAAATTGCAGCCTTGTGAATGCAACTTCTCCTAATTTTCTGATTGGAACTAAAGTAAACTTGGTGGATGTTATCACCTAAATTGGTAGATGTGCATGAAGTAAGGATTTTATAGTTCATTAATTTTCCCTGACTTATGCCCCCTTAAAACTTAGTCTCTGGGGCTTGTTGAAATTGCAGCCTTGTGAATGCAAATCCTCCTAACTTTTTGTTTTAATTTAAATGAAATTTGGTCAATGTCATCACCATAATTTGTAGGTGTACATGGATCAAGGATTTTATGGTTCATTGATTTTTGCAAGAGTTATGGTCTTTTGGCCCATTCAATTAATCATTCATAACAAGCAGTTTGAACTTGACAATTTAAAAAGGTAGTCTGCAAATGTTTTGAATTTGGTTCTGTCAAAATAAGTATTATCTACAATTACTTTCGTGAACCAGCAGCAAAGTGGTGGCGTATATTGTGACTATGACACTCATGTTAAATATCTTGCCTTTCACCAATGGATGGATTATCGTAAACATAAGTGGGATAACAGCTGGAGGCTAGGTAAGGATGTAATGATGGTGCGAGATAAACCAGCAATCCATTGTTAAGTGCTCCAGCCGCCGCTATTTGACCGAAAAAAATGTTAAAAGCGTAGTTTAAACACCATACAAACAAAAAACAAATCTTCCTAAATCACAGGTCCATTTGGACCGAACTTTGATAAAATGTTCCTTGGGTGACCCTTTTCAAAACTTGATCATGAAATTTTGATTTATGAAAAGAAATGGAAGCGTGGTAGGCTGGGCTTATCAGACTTAGAGAAATCATCAAATAATTTAAAAAAAATGTTCTCCTAAACCACATTGCCCTTGGGTGATCCCTTTCAAAATTTGGTAGCGAAATTTCGACTTGAGAAAAAATTGGGTCGTGATATTTATGAGATTATCAGACAAACCACGAAATAATTCTATATAAAACCCTTTTCTAAACCACTAGGCCAATTAGGACCAAACTTGGTCAGAATTTGCCTGGTTGACCCTTTTCAAACTTTTTCATGCTATTTTATTCGTGAAAAATGAGGGCAAGGCATGATGGAATTTGATTATCAGACTTAGAGAAACCATCAAATGATTTAAAAATTATTCTCCTAAACCACATGGCAGACTTGGGCAAAACTTGGCAGGAATGTCCCTTCGGTGATCCATCTCATTTTTTTTTTTTTTTTTTTTTTTTTTTTTGCGAAATTGGGGGCGTTATAGATAGGAGATTATCAGCCTTCGACAAACCCTGAAATAATTCTATGAAAATCTTTTTCTAAACCACTAGGCCAATTGGGACCAAACTTGGTCAGAATTTGCCTTGGATCACCAATTTCAAACTTGGTCGTGAAATTTCATTCGTGAAAAAAATGAAGGCAAGGCAGAATGGAATTTATCAGACTTAGAGAAATCATGAAATCGTTCTTTTATTTTCTTCTCCTCTAAAATCAGCGGGCCGACTTAGACAAAACTGGGCAGGCATGTTCTTTGGGAGACCTTCTTCCAAACTTTGAAATTATGATTTGCAAAAACAAGAAGCATGGCAATACCCTTCTTTAGTTCTAAACCACTAGACCGTTTTGGATTAAACTTGCGAGGAATATCCCCTGGAAGACCATTTGAAAAACTTGTGTTTGGTGATGTTTTTGTTGTTGTTGTCGTTGTTTTTGTTTGGGTTTTATTTGTTGTTGTTGTTTTTTAATGGGGCGTGGCATGACTTAGAGAACTCATGATTTTTTTTTTTAAAATCTCCCCCTCCTGAAACGCTGGAGAAATTTGAATCAATTATCAGAATTGATCATAGGGTTTTTCATTCCCAAAATTTGGGGGCGTAAAAAATGGGTGTGTGGTACATTATGCTTAGAAGACTTACAGAAACCATGAAATAATTCTCAGGTTAGCGAGTTAGGACCATTTTGGCCCTCTTGTTCAACTTATTGAACAAGATTAGTTCATTAGATTCAGGAACCCGTTCACTTCCACCACCACGAATAAACGGCGTTTCTGAAAATTACCTTATCGTCTTGAAAAGAAAAAAGGTACAAAGTCTGACTCCCAAAGTGTTTAAGCCTTACATAGAAAAATTCCAATTAAGTCATCCTGTATTTTAATTGTTTTGGTCGATGTCTTCGCTCTACCTTAACAGTGACAAAAATGACCAAAAAGTTTAAAAATATGTGGACCTCTCTCTCTCTTTCTCTCTCTCTCTCTCTCTCTCTCTCTCTCTCTCTCTCTCTCTCTCTCTCTCTCTCTCTCTCTCTCTCTCTCTCTCTCTCTCTCTCTCTCTCTCTCTTTGAGTCATAAATAGGCATGTAAAACGACAAAAATCCAGGGGAAAATGATGATTCAAGGCTGTCTTAACCCATTCCCACACAGCAAAATTTTAGACTGGTGTCCAAATTAAAAGAAGCTGCAGACGACAATTTCAAGTTGATGGAATTTTGAACTTTTTCGTTGTTTTGGATAGAAAACATTGTGAAAAATGAAGAAATTGCTTGATACAAGCAATTTCTTCATTTTCCACAATGTTTTCAAAAGCTATTTTCTTGAGAGGCGTAAAAAGGAGGGATTGAGTTGGAATTGGTTAAAAGCCAATAGAGTATTCAAATAGATATTGTCTGGAAAATACTTTATTTTTCCTTAAAATTCGGGCGGGGAGGGAAGTCCAACCAAGCCCTTTAGCAAATACGTTCCTTTAAGATGCCCCCTTCAAAAATAGCTCATTTTTTTCTGGTTACCATGACAACAAAAGTTGAAAAAAAACTTAAAACAATTCTTTCCTGACACAGATGGTGTAGAGCTTTTATATTTTGCATGAAGTATCAGTTAATTTAATCTTCAAAATTACTAAATTATTTTCCATCGGGTGCCCAGGGGTTGGGGTCTTTTCAGAAATAAGAAAAAATTTAGCTCTCCTTGACTAAGTGCTTAATGGGGTATTGTGATCTTCTTATGTATGGTGTCCGGTGATGGTCGTGCGACGGTGTCGTGCGAATGTCAACAATTTCTTTAAACATCTGATGAACAAGTGGACCAATCTAAATATAAAGGGATGCTCCTTGGGTGAAGCTGTTCAAAAATTGTTCAGATAATTGAAATCAACCGTTAACTCTGGCTGCCAACAAGTGTGAAATAATGATATCTTTAAATATCTACTTCTCTGAACTAGACGACTACGAGCTGAAATTTTGCATGCAGCGCCTCTTCGGGGACATCGATCAAGTTTGTTCAAATGATATCCCTCCCTGTGGTAATATTTTGGTTCTGCCCGAGCACACCCCATTTCCTATTGAATCAAGAAAGGAAAACTTTAGATATATTCTCTGAAATGAAAAGGTCTAGAGCATTGGTATGCTGCATCTAATAGGGGACCTCTAATGAATCCGATTATGTGGTGCCCCTTGAGTCAGATTTGAAACAAATTTGATTGAATTTGGTTTAACGCCGCTCTTAACAGTATTTGAGTCATATCGCGGCGGTTGGAGCACCTAAAAATGGAGTCCTGGTATATCTCACACCAGTACAACCACTACATCTTTTCCTAGCCTCCAGCTGCTTACGATTATCCACCCATTGGTGAGAGACAAATGTTGGGAAGAATATGTGCCGTCGCCGGGGATCGAACCCATGGCATCCCATGATTGAAGATAAGGTGTCTGACTCGCTACCGACTGCGCTATTACGGCGGCTGCCTATTTGAAACAAAGAAAGAAACTTTAAAATCTTCTCTAAAACAAGAAATTCTAGAGTACAAATATTTGGTGTGTAGAATCTCCCAGGGAACCTGTACAAAGTATGTTCAAATTAGGGTCACATTTTGACTCGCCCGGGAACACTCTATTCCAAATGAAAAGAACATACAGAACAATACAAAGACAACAGGAATACATAACATGAAACAAATGAAACAACACGTGATAAATGAAGACGTTTTAGACATTCAAGTTGTCATGTTTGTTCCGGCAATATGACAGATGTGACAGCCTGAAGTGGTTTATTCTTATACCCCGTTTAACC
The DNA here is from genome assembly GCA_946902895.1 of Fragum fragum. Lineage (NCBI taxonomy): Eukaryota > Metazoa > Mollusca > Bivalvia > Cardiida > Cardiidae > Fragum > Fragum fragum. The sequence goes on along the minus strand of OX336380.1, from coordinate 10,370,867 downwards.
ACTCATACACAGGCTAGTTTCATTCCTATTTTAGAGCTCTTTTCTGTGCGATCCCTGGTCTTGTTTAGGAATAGAGGGGAACTATTTCAAAATCTTCTTCTGCAAAACCGTAATGCCCAGTGCCTTGAAATTTAGTATAAATCATCACTCTTTTACACTCTACATAAGAACTTCAAAAATTACCTAAGTGGGATAGCAGATGGAGGCTAAGAAAGGGTGTTGTGGTAGAACTAGCGTGAGAAATACCAGGAATCCATTGTAAGGTGCTCCAGCCGCCGCGTTAAACCCCATTCAATCAATCAAAAATTTACCATACTCTGAAAATTAGCCCTATTCGGTGCATTCCCTGATTCTAAATAGGAATAAAGAAGATTACCTTTGAAAATCTTCTCCTTCTAAACCTCTAGGCCTAGAGTGTTGATATTTTGCATTTATTAATGCCTATTGACGCTCTTCCAAAGTATTTCAACAAATTACCGTACTCTGGAATTTAGCGCTCTTTTGTGGGATCAAATATATAACTTCGATTAGAGGAAAATCTTTAAAAATCTTCTCAGAAACAATAAGGAGTATAGCTTTGATATATATTGTATATATCATAAAGCCTCGATCCATTATATCCATGGCAGCGATGTAGGACCATCATTGTCCTCTTGTTTTTCATTCTACTTTATTTAAATCGAGATCAAAATATAAGCTGCTGCAATCTAGGAATTACCAGAAAAGCAGTAGTCAGACTCTGATTTTAGACGCCTCCGTAGTCGACAGGTCACAGAAAAAGGTCGAGGTACTATTGTGGAAAAATGCCCGCTATCTCAGGATGCAAAAGATAAGGGAAATTGTAATATTTTTCTTGACTAAAACAAGAAAGCATTGAGCATTGACTTTTGGTTTGTAGAACCTCCTAGTGAACGTCTACAAGGTTGTTCGTATGATGACCCTTGGGTCATATTTAAGCCCTGCCTAGGTGCACCCTATTTTAACAAAGTAGAAAATCTTAAAAATCTAACAACACCCCCCGGGCACACGCTTTTTTTGCATTGAAAAGAAAGGAGGAAATCCAAAACCAGTAACTTAGAAATATTGATAGTCTCCAAGTAATTTTTTTAATAAAAAAACATATGATGTCCCTTTAGCACTCTAACTAGTGGTTCCTTTAGCACTCTAACTAGTGGTTCCTTTAGCACTCTAACTAGTGGTTCCTTCCTGTTTACATAAAAAGTGAAGAGGAAATTTTTAAGCAGTCTAACTTTTGGACTCACCCATAGCACACAATGATTCATATAGTAATATTGAGGAAAATCTTGGTCAAAATCTTCTCACGACGGGTCATAAAGATTAAAGGTAATCTAACGTGATATTAGTGGTTTACCAACTGGTGACTCTCTTAAAATTGCCCTGTGTTTAATTTTCTTTCTCTTTATCTTAAGGGCCAATCGCCCTATTGTTCACTTGAATGTCTTTAAATTTTATTTGTATCTATGATATCTCAGCTTAAATTTGGGTCATCTTGGGTCAAAAACTAAGTCACTAGGTCATATCTTAGAAATACTTTTTATGTCATCTGTTTTCTATGAAAATATGACTTTAAGTATAACTTTCTCTAATGGTTGAACATTTAAGTATGAAATGGTATTCATTTTCTAATTCATTTAGTATACAAGATAGACATTTACGCTTATTTCGCTGATTTTTTCTGTATCTTCTATGTTCTATAAAAAGGTCAGAGTAGTAGACTAGCAGAGTTAAGTTAGCAGAACGACAATCTTGCAGCCGGGCAGAGTAGCAGACTGGCAGACTATTTTTTGTGAAGATTATTCATAAACGTTTACATTTGATTATTGTTTAGCATGAACTTTCCGAATTTGACATCAGAATGTACACAATATGGTCGTACTTTTTGTCAAGTTCAATCCTATGTCTATAATTATGTAAATATTATTGAAAATACCATTAGTGTCAAGTCTCTTTTCTCTGGTGTGGGTAACTTGGTCTTACAATCTCAGAAATATAATGAAGGTTCAAAGGCTACTTATTTCTTACATACATTCTTACATAAAAAATACTTATGATTAGCATGAAGGATATTATAACAATATATATTTTAAGTGATATATCATATAGCGAAGATAATTGCGTTTCGGTTTGCTCTTGAGTGGATATGTTGTGCCCAATCTTGAGAATATGCCCATTCTTAAGAACGGGCAGACACATTTTGCCCATTCTTAAGAATGGCCGTCCATTCTTAAGAATGGTCAATGCGGTTTGTATCTGTTATCGGAAGCGTTTTTTCGATCAATATCGACCAATATATTAATGAATCGACCAACCAGTAGTCAGTCTATTGCTAGATTAACCAATCAATAAATAAATGGTATATTTAACCGTGCGGGTTGACATATACAAAGCGAAGAGCTTTCACTTCATCAGAACACAATTTTGTCGCACTTCTCTACCACATTCGGAGCAGCTCGCACCCCGAGATGAATAAACAGGTTTAATTTTTTAACTTTTTCAAGTCTCTGATCCAAACTGGACTCTAAATACTTTAAATAGTCAAGATTTATCACCTTGTGATAGATAACGCAATGTACTCATGATCCGTTAGGTCGTACCTGAGGTTTCAGGTAACTTCGGTAAATTACAACTTCGGTAAATTGATATTATATAGTAAAATAATGGAGACTTCGGTAAAAAGGTAATTATAGTGTAATTATCGCTTTGTGGTTGGGTTTATCGGTAATTTAAGTGTATTTATCATTTCAAACTTAGTCATAGTAAAAAAATCTTACATTTCATCACAAACAAAAAGGAGAAAAGTGATTATTATTGATGATAGCTATATATGACAAACACTTGCACCAATCCCCACAATGAAGCACACAACAATTAAAAATATGAACAATAATCATTGGTCTTTAATTAATATTCTTGATCAGAATCAAATATCGATATCAATTAATCCAAGATAAATCTTTTTACCAAATTGCTTTATTGTCCTCGTCTTTGGTGTCTTAAATCTGTGTAAAAAGTTAAATCATTAAGAAAAATGTTAAAAAGTTATCAATGTTATATCGTTCTGTATCAAACATTTTTCTTTCTCTTTTTCTTGTGGCATATTAGTTGAAATTTGGTAAATAAAGTATAAAAATGCATGTTAAAAACAAGTTCATCGCCTTTATTTTCTTGTCATTTCGATTAAAGTTAAGACTAAGATGAGGATTCCTTGTCTTCAGCAATTTCTCCATTTTTGCTATATTTCAACCAATTGTTTAGATTATTGGCAACTTCTTATGCCATTGAACAGTATGATTTTTTTCCTTTGGAAAAGGGTGTATATTCCTATTTCAGGTTTGATTAATATCCATGAGGAAACACAGCTTTAATCTACAATCTGTATTTACATTAACAATTTCCTTTTATGAAATACGATATTTGCTGTTCTGATTATTCCATTTTCACTTTGTTATAGGATGTTTATATCGAATCAATTGTATTTTTTTTAAACTTTAGATAATGTTGCTATACAGGAGGTACTTGCGTTCAGATCTGGAAAACAATAATATTAAAAGAATAAATAGATGAATCGTAAAAAAAGAAGAAAAAAAAAAACCTGACCACCAATTCAACATATCTGCGCTGATAAGGCTGAACTTTTCCCAAACCGGGTCCACATTGAAAGAAGCTGCAGATGGCAATTTCAAGTTGATGATTTTTTCTTTTTGTCATTTGGATAGAAATCATTGTGGAGGACGAAGAAATTGCTTAATACTAACAATTTCTTCATTTTCAACAATGTTTTAAAAGCTGTCGTAAAAAGGAGGGCTTGTGGGGGAATGGTTGCTTTCTTGAATTCTATTTTCTGATTGAATAAAACTGTTTTTGTTTTTTTTATTTATTTATTTCTTGTTTCTCGACCAATTCCTTACTCCAAGATAAATTTGTATTATTACAAACTGTCATAATTAATTAATTAATTCAATACCCGTTCGGGAGGTGATAATTACACTATAATTACCTTTTTACCGAAGTCTCCATTTTTTTACTATATAATATCAATTTACCGAAGTTGTAATTTACCGAAGTTACTATCACCCGTACCTGAACTATTTCGTACCGTTTATGTTAGGTGGACGTATTGTATCTATCGCTAGATTTGTACTCGTTGTTTTATACTTTAACCCTTTCCTTTAGTGTACAATGCCAGTTTTTTACGTTCCTGTGATTTTATACCTGACAAAACAATGAGGGAAAAGAAGAAATTGTAACAAGCCATTTCTCCTTTTTCTACAATAATTTTTACCTTGAAGGATCATTCCTTTTTAAATTGCACTCTCTTTTAATTGTCATCTGCAACTTCTTAGGATTTGGACAATTCTAAAATTTTGAAAAAAAAAAAACAAACAAAAAAACAAAAAACAAAACAACAACAACAACAACAACAAAAAAAAAAAAAAAAAAAAAAAAAAAACAAACAGGAAAGTGTTGAGGGCTCTTATGCAAAGAATGGTCATAGGCTTAATTCTAGAACTGCTGTCTTTTACATTTTAATGTAGTGACATTATCCTGTTGCACCATATAGGGATTTATTATAGCATTTGATTAAGCCATAGCCCGGTTGGTAGGGTATAATGTCTATGTGGGTCCACCCTTGTCCAAATAAAGACCTGGGTTCTACAGTTGAGGAAATTATGGAATTGTCAATTAATGCCTGGGAGGTAGAGTATAAAATGTGTGTGTAGGTCCACCCGAGTTGAATCATGGACCCGGGTTCTGCAGTTAAGGATTAATTATGATATTAACATGATGAATGAATTTGAATAGTCTTTTGAATGGTATAGATCAGAACAGAAATGGTTTGATTTTGTGTTTTGAAAGTTTTGAGCAATTTGTATTAAATACAAAATGCTCAGCTAATATTTTAATCAAATTGCTATGAAAAAGATTGAAAAAAATATATATAAACCATAAAACATCATTCACCAAATCAATTGAAATCAGTTGTTTTATTTCAATATCAAGTATCACTGCTGCACCCTCCTCCCTCCTTTAGGACAGACTGAGATAATTGCTTCTACCAAAAGGTTGACATGTTAAAAAAAACTTTCAGATGTTAAAAACATGAAAAAAAAATAAGACCCATTAAAACTGCATTTCAATAAGTCACACCTTCACTTGACCAAAGATTGATTGATTGCATGGGGTTTAACGCCACCTGTAAAAGTATTTCAGTCATATCGCAGTGGCTGGAGCACCTAACAATGGATTCCTGTTATTTCTCACACCAGTACTACCACTACATCCTTACCTGGCCTCCAACTGCTATCCCACTTAGGTTTACGATTACCAACCCATTGGTGAGAGACAAATGTCCGAAAGAATATGTGCCGCCGCCGGGGATCGAACCCATGATATCCCATTTTGAAGTTGAACTGAAGATAAACAATAACAACACATATTTATTGAACTGACTTCCCTTACATTTTATTTTAAGCCACTTTTAAAAGTATTTCAGTCATATCATTGAGGCTTGAGCACCTACCCCTAGATTCTCTCATAGTGCAACAACAACATCCTTTCTGTGCCCCCAGCTGCTCATTAGACTTAGGTTTACAATTATCTACCCAATTGTGGGAGGCAAATGTCTGAAAGGATTTTCGCATCAGCCAGGATTGAATTCGTGACCTTGCAACTGGGAATGACATATGCTACTAACTGTGCTATGGACGCAGTCCCCAAAAGTTACATTGTAATAGGCAATATACATGGCAATGTGTTACAGTGTTTTCAATAGTCTTTATATAACGCATCAAAATGTGGAGTTGAGTGGGATAGGTTTAAGAGCACATACCAATTGAAATGCATTGTACAATCCAGTTAGCTCAGTTTGTAACACACTTTTTGCTAAATTCACAAGTTGTGAGTTCCAACCCCAGCTAAGCTATAACTCTTTCTGACATTTGAAAAAAGTCATTTTGACATTGTCCTTTCTGTATCTCTCTCCAATGTAAAATTTAAGTGATTATAAGTAGTTCCCTAAGTAGATGAGCATTTGGTGGCCTATATCGTTTGTCCTTGATTCACTATTGAGAAGAATGACAAGAAGCCATGGTCAGGTGACCAGTTTCTGCATAATAACTAGATAACTGTTGCAATGGACATTAAGTGAGATACAATCAATTCAAATGAAATGGATTTAAATCTTTTCAACAAGGAATTAAAACTACATGCTTTATCCCATCATTACAGATTGTATAGTTGTGTGGAAATACAGATTTGCTCTACTTTTCCATGGGCAAGTAAGACATTTTACTTTTCAAGAATTTAAACAAAATTGTCTCCGAAAAGGTGAAAAGATAGATTTAGAGAAAAAGTTGTTGTTAATGAAGAAAATGCTATTATCTTCACTTACATCAATGTTTTACACCCTTCACTATAAAATCACCATAATTTCCCAATATATAACAAGTTTTCTTAACCCATTTCCAGATTGTAAAATTTTAGACTGGTCTGAATTGAAAGAAGTTACAGAAGACAAAACAGTCGAATACCTATACCTCGAAGTTCAGGGGACTTACGAGAAAACTTCGACGTAGAGATAGTTCGACGTGTAGATAATCGAATATTTTCCATGTACGACCAAAATGGTGGCGAAATACCGTAACTGAATAAGGCCACAAATGATTGGTACTAGTATGATTATCTAATCGAACGAAAGATATAACGACGATGGATTTATCGTAATTTCTTATATTAATATTACGATATCATTGTTTCTTGTAGCTTAAGTATTATTTTGACTTCGCTTTTTTGTTGTTGTTTTGTTTGTTTGTTTTTCTTCTTCTATTATTGCTTATTCTTCGTGTCGATTGCATAGTTTGACTACATGTATTTTCTCTTTCCTGTCCAAAAACCCAATAATCCATCTTGATTGGTTACCGGCTTCTTCCTTTAGCGCGTCCCGTCGGTGGAAGTTGCTGGCCATCCCCTTCATCGACCAGGTCCGGCGCCAAACAAGTCCTGCGTGGTTTGGGCGTAAGATGCCTCTTTTTCATTGTAAAATTCTCTGTAACATTGTCTCCACTTCATGCAATCTTTCAAATTATCAGATCGTAGACAAACATTCAAACAAAATCAAGTTAGCAATCGATATCCGATACCGTAACGCACCTATCTCTTAACTGCGTTGACACGTCGAAATGTGTGAAAAACTTAGTTGATTGCAAAAATTGACCTTTATGTTTACTTCCGGGGTCTGTTTACTTCCGGTTATCCAAAATGGACGCGTTTACAAATCGTCAGACAAAAAATATGAAGAAATCGGATTATTGTTAGATTATCTAAGCTCGTTTATAACCAACATACATAATATACATATACAGTGAATTGTGAATCGAGAACTTATCCTATAAGTGATAAGAATATCTAGAATGGAATCTAAAATATAGTAACATCGAGGTGAGTTGAAAATAAATCGGCGGGAAAACATAACATAGAAACCATCATTGTAAACATTGTAAACATTGCACAAAATTAACTATTTTAACTCAATTATGAACAGTAATCACACTAATATGAATAGTAGCGAGCAATCACGTCATCAAGAAGGTAGATTTGGATTTAGATTTAGATCAGATTCCAGAAAACGACTTAGAGATGATTCAGGTGGTGTTCGCTCTACAACAATGTCACAAGAGGAATTTGAAAATTTACATCCCGAAGATAAATTATCGGTTATTTTCTCAAAAATGACAAGTATGGCAAATAAGGTTGATGACTGTTTACAATTACAGAATAGAGTAAATAACACAGAATTATCTATCTCGGACCACAATCGTAGAATCAAGGCTTTGGAGTACAGGTCTATCGATATAGAAGCTAGGTCACGTCGAAACAACCTTATATTCAACGGTATCTCAGAGATGAGGGATGAAGACTGCTCTCGTCGTATCGGCAACTTTTTACATGAATATCTCGATCTACAAAACTGTCCCGTTACCCGTGCCCACAGACTTGGAAAATTTAAAAAAGGGTCAGTGCGGCCTTTTATCGTATGTTTCCTGGATTATAGGGACACAATTCTAGTTCTGTCAAAAGCGCACAAGCTCAAAGGGAAAGAGTTCAGCATCAACAAAGACTTCCCCAAGGAAATAGTTGAGGCACGCCGTCGCCTATGGCCAGAATTCAAACGCCTCCGCCAAGTAGACCCAGACGCGAAGACTGCCATTGTCTACCCGGCTAAACTCATATCGAACAATCGTGTAATTGCTGATGAATTCCCTGATTGGGGCCTCATGATGCAGGAAAGTAGGATAGTGCACGATCAAAACATTCCACCACGTAGTCAATCACCAGCCCTGTCAAAACACAGGCATTCCCGTGTACACTCTAGTCAAAGTCGCGTAGGTGAGAATTGTGGAAATAGTGATATGGATAACCACCAGGATTTTAGTCAATCTCATACCAATACTTCATCCCATAGGTCGAGACGATCCCAATCTCCTTCACCAAACAGGACCAGGTCACGTAATCATGCTCCATCTCAGCGTAACTCCAGTGACTCTCAACAAAATAAAGACTTTCGTCCTTGGCAACCCAGAAATTCCGCAATATCAGCACCGAGTATACAATCTCAACCGGTGACATCAACCAGCGCTAGTGCAAACATTAACAGTGCGTCCAACAACCGTGGTTCCTCCAGGTAGGAATTCGGAGGGATAGGTCAACCAGTGTCTCTGAAATTAAATATCGGAACACTCAATGTAAACGGATTAAAAAAACGTTTGAACTTGCCTGAATTCATTGATTGTATAGGTAAATATGACATCTTTTGCTTGAATGAAACTCATTTAGATAAAACAGATATAACAGACATAGACAACTATATTTTCATATCAAAACCTCGTTCATCATTATATAAACGTAAATCAGGAGGTATAGGAATATATGTAAAGGACTCCGTAGCACCATTTGTACACGTCCAACCTAGTAATTCAGAATATGCTCTTTGGTTATCTATAGACAAAAAAATCGTTAATCTTGAGGAAAATTTAATTTTGGGTGCTCTCTACGTCCCACCTGAAAACTCCCGTTTCTTTAACGATGAACAGTTTACGTTATTAGAAAACGAAATTTCAAATAAATGTCATGAAAATATGTATGTTTACATAGCAGGAGACATAAACTGCAGAGTTGGTTCTATGCGTGATTTTGTTCTTCCCGATAGCCACCTTAATGAATCTATTGGCATTGATCTTGAATTGCAGAATGAACTTCACAAGTATAAAATCATTGAAGACCTCTCATTTAATATGCAACGAAAATCCAAAGATAGCAGAACAAATCCAAACGGCTTCAAATTATTAGATATCTGCAAAAACAACAATCTTTTCATTCTGAATGGTAGGTGTTTTCGAGATAAAGAAATAGGCGAATTTACTTTTCGGGATAAATCTGTTCTAGATTATGTTATTGCTACCCCCAATTGTTTTAAAAATCTGACTAATTTTGAAATTATAGAGACAGACCCCCTCTTTTCTGATGGACATAGCATTGTATCTTGGCAAATCGAATCAAAACTTAAAATAGTTCCTGATACTGAATCGGCTAATGAAAATTATAGACCAAAGTGGAATACGGCTATGTCAGATGAATTCAAAAATAACATAAATCAAGATAACATAAATGTTCTTCTCGACCAGTTAAACACATATCCACAATCCCAACAATCAATTGAATATATAACTGATGAAATCCAGAAAATATTTCAAGCCTCTGCAGAGTCAACCTTTCCAAATACCCATACAGGTAAAAATTACAAGACGTTATTTCCCCAGAACAAGCCATGGTTTGGGCCTCAATGTTTTCGAGCCAGAGAAAAATATCATAAGGCCAAAAGTTCATATTCTAAAGATAAAAGCATATACAATAAAGCAAAACTCCAACAGACAAGCAAAGAATACAAGCGGACAATATATCATTATATGGACCTAGAGAAACAAAAACAAACAAACAAATTAAGAGCATTAAACGAGAAAAACCCTAAAAAATACTGGAAATTTCTGCAAAATCTAAAACCAAAGCAAAAAATTAATGAGCAACCATCTTTAGAGGAATTCCATCATCATTTTGAAAACATTAACAAGAATGGCATCAATGATGATAGTCTCCCGTATACTGATTTCGATACAAATGTTAATGATTATTTAAACTCTAGAATCACTGAGACTGAAATTATGAGCAGCATAAATAATCTAAAATCGTCAAAATCCCCAAGCCCGTTTGATAATATCATCAATGAATACATCAAATCCACCAAAAATATCCTTCTCCCACTATATTGCAAATTGTTTAATTGTATACTAAACACTGGACTTATTCCCAAAACATGGCTAGAAGGCATAATAATACCAATATTTAAGAACAAGGGTGACCCCAAAGACCCAAGCAATTATAGACCAATAACTATCCTAAGTTGCCTAGGTAAGCTGTTCACTTCTGTGCTAAATAATAGACTTAATTGCTTCATCGAAGACAACAATATCCTAGAAGAAAACCAAGCTGGATTTAGGAAAAAATATTCCTGTAACGACCATATCTTCACCCTTTATTCCCTCTTTGAAATTCTTAGGAAAAAGAAAAAGAAGCTCTTTGCGGCATTTGTAGATTTCTCACAAGCCTTTGACAAAGTTTGGCGCATAGGACTCTGGCATAAACTTTTACTGAACAGAATAAATGGCAACTTCCTTAGAGTTATTACCAATATGTATAATAATATAAAATCTAGCATTAAACTAAATGGAAAGTTCTCGCCAACCTTCGTATCAGAAATTGGTGTAAGACAAGGCGAAAACTTGTCACCAATATTATTTTCTCTGTTTTTAAATGATCTTCAAACGAATCTTGTCTCAAATGGTGCACTTGGTGTAGAACTAAAGGACTCAAATAATCTTAATCTATGGCTTAAACTATTGGTCCTTCTCTATGCTGATGATACTGTTATTCTGTCCGACAACGAAATAGATTTCCAAAACAGTCTTAATTTATTCGAAACATACTGCTTAAATTGGCACCTAAAAATAAATTCTAATAAAACCAAGGTAGTAATTTTTGGTGCTAGAGTAACAAATAATTTTTCCTTTAACCTTGGAAATCAAATTCTTGAAATAACTGATCAGTACCACTATCTAGGAATAACATTTTCAAGTAATGGATCATTCCTAAAAGCGCGAAAACATATAGCCGAGCAAGCTAACAAGGCACTACACTATTTATATATGAAAATAAATAACTCTGATCTCCCATTAGACCTTATATTAAAGTTGTTTGACCACACAATACTACCAATACTGACATACGGTTCAGAAATTTTTGGCTTTGAGAATACAGAAATATTGGAAAAGGTACACACAATATTCCTCAGAAAAGTAACAGGTGCACGAAAATCAACACCTCTATCTTTTTTATATGGAGAACTTGGTCGATATCCAATAAAGATAGTAATAATGTCCCGCATGATCTCTTTCTGGAATAGGCTTATAACAGGCAAGGGAGAGAAATTATCCCTAAAAATCTATAAGTATATGCTAGCAAATCACCAAAATAACTTCAAATGGCCAAACAAGATTAAAGAAATTTTAACCATGGTAGGAAGACTTGATCTTTGGGAAAATCAATTTAACATCAATCAAATTAACATCCATAAGACAATCAAGCAAACCCTTATTGACCAATATAAACAGAACTGGCATGAGCAATTAACCTCAACAAATAAAGGTAGAATTTATCTAAGTTACAAAGATTGTCCACAATTTGAAGAGTATTTCAAAATTCTGAGCAAAAAAGATTACTTACCTCTTTTTAAGTTCAAAACAGCAAACCACAGACTACCAATAGAGACAGGTCGTTATGATGGAACTCCCCTAGAAAGCAGATTATGCAATCTTTGTGAAGCTGACCAAATTGGTTCTGAAATACATTATTTATTCCACTGTTCCTTTTTCAACAATGAAAGATGTCAATATCTCCAAAACCTGCAAAGACATGAACGAAACTTGAAAACACTTTTCCAATCAAAATCAACAACACATCTAAAAAACTTAAGTTCATTCATTAAAATAATCATGAAACAATGCCAATAAATCCTTTCAGTGTAATACTTTTGCCTCCTGTTTTACAATCAAGTTAACCCTTTTCTGCCTTGCAAAATTTTAGACTTGTCCAAGTTCAAAAGTTTTGCAGACGAAATTTTAATCTCTGACTCAACCTGAAAAATAACAACACAGTGGGGTAGAATGTATGGTGGAGGAAGAGGAAAAACTAACTTTCTTTTTTCTACAAATTTTATCATCTATAAATTACTAGGAACAAATAATCAGGGATTAGTCAGGAAAGGGTTAATGTAACAAAATAATTCTTAACAACAATTGAAGTTATTCATGAATTTACTTAGCAGTGGCTTATTTAACTTATCCACTGAGAATCTTGCAAATGGTCATTAATGAGAATGTCTGAACGGAGAGTGTGGAAAGAGATCAGCCTACACATACCTATTAGACATGTACAGTCTGATATGAGTCTACACCCCTTATTTCCCAATTTTAACCCATAATTGTTAAAAATTGATGTTAAAAAAATTGCCTATAAGTGCTTTTAATCCTTTGATCATAAGGCAATTTAACAAAGTTTTGTATCCTGTTTAACAATGGTTAAAAACAAAGTTTTTCACAAATGATCAGAATTTTTCATAAGTTAAAGAATTGGAATTTATACATGTAGCTGATATGCAACTAGTCCTTTTCACACAATGCTTGCCCAAATGGTATGATAAAGTCCAAAATTATCAGACCATGAGCCTCACTATGAAAATTCCCACATAATCAATTTTACTTCCATGTAAATTATCTATAATGACTCAAAATACATGAATGTTGTGTATGTAAGTCAATTACCCTTTTCTAAAATGTATCCTTTTAACAAAATGTCACAACAAACATTAGTTTTACTGATTGATTTCTTGAAATATAACTGATACGTTGTTGTCGCCACAAGACCTGGTGAGCATGGCTGGTACCAGGCTGTAGTTGTGGAGTTTTGTGGGGGCAGCATTGATATAAAAGACCTGATAGCTAACACTCGGCTAACCGCACTATTCATGTTTTTTTTTTTTTTTTTTTTTATCAATTTTTGCATGACTATAGCCTTCTGATCTTTTATCATGATGTACATCATAGAACCATACTGTGAATATTTATTTATCAATTTTAATCATGCATGCTGAACCCAGAATAATAATAATATAACAGGGGTATGGACTAAAATCACCCAGCAATTAAGTGCAGCCTGATCTTGGTCTTGATCCAAAACTAATGCTCCCAGTGCCTGAGCCCCTAGACCTTGAGCCATTCCTAATCAATGACCCTATTAAACACCCATCTATAGGAACAAATGGGAAATCATTGTGTAAAAAAAAAAAGAAATTGCTTACAACAAGCGATTTCTCCATTTTCCACAATGTTTTCTACCAAGAAAGGTGAATAAATCTAAGAATCCATAATGTGTGAATTGGCGACCACAATTCTTTCAAACTTGGACCAATGCAAAACTTTCTTTGGTATTAAGAGGTTATGAAACTCTGAATAAGGAGCATGGCAAGAGTTGAGTGTACGACAATGCATATAACATTATAAAATTTATATTCATGTAACATTGTAAATACCATACTTGAATTTATACCATGTGTACATATATATTTTCTTTTGTGACAAATTGGAAAAAGAGTCAAAAGTGAGAGAATAGGAGAAATTGCTTTAAATATGAGATCTCTCCTTTTCCAATTAAGATTTCATGTCATTTGTCTTCTCTTTTCAGCATATACCACACTGTAACTACTCATAATGTATGTTATATATATTTATGAAACATTGTAAATATCAAACTTGAATTTCAACATGTATTATTTGTGGTGTAACTGTTGATGAAGGAAAAGAATAAATATAACAAAAAATTGCCTTACCCCTTTCCTGTTTTGCCAAATTTTAGACCGGTCAAAATTCAAAGGTTTTGCAGAGAAATATTCAATGTGTCCTTAATTAGAAAAATAACCGTTTAATAGGGTAGGAAATATTGTAGAATAAGAAGAAAATGCCTGTTACAAGTGGTTTCTTCTTTTTCTTCAATGTTTCCCCAAATGTTTACTCAATTATAAGATTACAGGGACGTAAAAACAAAAGATTGAATAGGAAAGGGTTAAACAACAGGTTTCTTTGTTGCCTACAATCATACAGAAATGAGGATATCACTTGACTAGAGAGGTTTCTCCTTTTAAATTAAGTTTTCATAGACCGATTGGTCAGGCCTGTGTGTATATGTATATATTTCAACTATTTAAGCAGATCAGATGAAAATTGATTTTCCCCTCTTTCATGTATGTTTTAAATAAATAATTATTTTGAAAAACAAAAACATAATGGCTACATGAAGCATAATTATCGGTATATACATGTAATATCTTTACTAGCATACATTAATTCTTTGTCTCTGAGTGCAAGTTCTAATTATCGCAGTCTTTATAGAAAACTACTAATATAAGTAGGATGAGCGACTAGAGCATTGGAAAGGATGTAGTGGTATAGTACTGGTGTGTGAAATAGCAGGAATTCTTGGTTATGTGCTCCAGCTGTCCGTCATGATTGAAATAATGCTGAAAGTGAAGCTTAACCTTTTAAGGTCAACCATTTAAATCACTTTGTGAACAATTTTATAAACAAACTGCATTGTGAAAACAATTGAGATCTACTTACGCAATTTCATTCATGACCACTCAGCCAGTTTCTTCTCGTGAAAATCTTTGACGCTCTCGTGACATATGTTTTCTGATTGGTCAACACATGGGGCGGTTTCGCTATGCAAATTGTCTCGTGTGCAAACACGCGACTATACGTAAAAATACTTCTGGGTTTACTATCTGTTGATCTAATTATGCAGGTATTCCATTCACCACCTGTGTTTTTACAAGCTGCACGATTTTGTGGTTATGCCCTTTGCAAAAACACGAATCACACGTTCTTCCTATTTTCTATGAGATAACGATAAAACTAAGTTACTTTCTTGACTTTCTCTACCCTATATATTGTAGTGGTCTAAAACTTTATTGTGACAGCTGGACTATTCCATCTAAATCAACTGCAATTTTCAATCATTTATCAATTTTCACTAATTTTGTCTTGATCTCTTATACATTCTCCATTACCATCCTTGTCTTTTTTTTTCGGACAAGGAGGTACAATAAGGGGACATAGTTCTACCTAACCTAAACAATGAACCCTTAAACTTAAAAAAAAAAAAAAAAAATCTAGACGGGCCGGAATTCAAAGAATTGCAGACTACAATATGAAATTGATGTTATTTGGACGATAATCATTCATAAGGGTAGAGGATTTTGTGGAGGGAGAGAAATTACTCGTTACAAGCATTTTCTTCTTCTTCCACAATCTTCTCTCAAGTACCCAATAAAACACCGGGACGTAAAAACCAGGAACCGAACAGAAAAAGGTCAACAATCCAGCATAATCAGCTTATGAAATCTTGCAGGCACGGCTTGTTTCAGGCCTGGACAAGCTGTGGGTGCCGTTTTTCGCAGGCTGGGCGATATAAAAAAATAAAAAAAAATCATTTTTAGATAAGTGCAATGCATTTTATATCCTTTCCGCCATTTCACTTATTCCGAAACTAAATCAACGGTTGGCAACCAAAACCTTTACGTGACCATAGTGGAGTAAAGCTGTGGTCACAGGTTTTGATCGCTAACCGGCAGTTCTATAAACCATAGCAAAAAAAAAAAAAAAAAAAAACTATCCCTCAAATTTTCCCCGTATAGATATATATTATATTTGGTAAACCGGATATGTTAAACCGTTTATTTCATGTATTTGTATTTATTTGTCCATATTGTACATAATTGTACTTGGATGTAAATAAAAGTTCTGTTCTGTTCTGTTCTGTTCTGATTGAGGTTCGTCTTAAAGAGGTGTGAATATGTGCAAACAATAGTAATGGGACTTTGAAATTGATTCGACGTAGGGGTAGTTTACGAGATAAAGAGAACGACGTATAGAGGTTCAAATACATAGAACTAAAGAGTAATAAGATCGGGACTTTAGAATAACTTCGACGTAGAGAGAACTTCGGCTAAGGGACGTTCGAGGCAAAGGTATTCGACTGTATATAGTTTATGAAATTTTAGATTTTTTTTAACTTACTGGGTAGAAAACATTGTTGAAAATGAAGAAATTGCTTGTTGCAAGCAATTTCTTCATTTTCCACAATATTTTCCAATTGTTTTTCTTTAGGGGCATCAAAAAGTGTGACTGTAAGGGAATGGTTAAGATCTTTTTTGTTCCATTCCAAGATATGCCCTGGTATTTACTTGTCCTTCGGCAGGTTGCCTTGAAAAATGTACTTTTTCCCAAGAAGATAAACCTGTCATGGCAGACAAATGGGCATGTGAATTCCACACCCATGAGTTTGGACCATCAAACCTTGGTGAAGAAGAACAATTTTTCAAATGGGTTTTGCATGGCTAAATGGTAATGTCTGCAGACATGTAATCAGCAAGAAGTCAAGGATTATGGCTTTGAATCCCAGCTGCACCACTGGTCATGTGGGTTTGTCCTTGGGCAAGAAATTTCAGGGCTCAAGCCTAGCACTAGTGGTATGCAATAAGTAATTGAACTTTACTGTGAAAGAATATTCAGAGAGGCCTTAAACCTAATTCAAACAAAACCTTTCTTAACTCTTTACAAAGTTTAAGACTTACTTTGTCAAAATTCAAAGAAGTTGTAGACAACAATGAAATTAGAGTGCAATTTGAAAAGTAACTAACCCACAGAGTAGAAACTATAGTAGGAAAAGAAGATATCACTTGTTACAGGCAATTTCTTCTTTTTCCAAAATGGTTTCTCAAGTATAAAATCTTAAGGACTTATAAAGCAGGGATTGTACAGGAATGTGTTAAATAAAAGAATATGCCTATTAAGAACATACAAATTCTTTTCAGTCTAATAAGAACTAATACTTTCAGACTCAACAAAGATGGTCAGTAAATATGCTCTCCACACGGAGTTAACCCTTGTCATGCTGTATAAATCGCCTTACTGAATTGCTGTCAAATCAAAGGGCTGAAAGCACTGATAGAACTTGTTGTTCAAAAATCAAATTTTTTTTAGAAATCAACTTCATAAACAACTCTGGCAGGAAAAGTACAAGCAGGAGGTATAGACTAAGATCAGCCTGCACATAAGTGCAGTCTGATCTTAGTCTACACCTCCTGCCAAAACCGGAATATTCCGGGTTCAGCATGACAAGGGTTAATTCCTAAAAGCTAACATCTGCTGTGTTGACTTGATCACTCATTTATCAATGTTGTAAACACAAAGTCTATTGTTTTTCAGATTTTAATTTCAAGTTCATATCACCCAATGAAATGCAATGTCATTGACATCACTGTTCATGCAAACAATCAATATCTTGTATCCATTAAAGGGGTGATCAAAAGCAATCAGTCATTTAGCTCACCTGGTCACAATAATTATGTCCATGGTGAGTTTTTGTGATCCTTTAATGTCGGGCATAAATTCAGCAATACCACTTTAGATTTCACAATTTTTGGTGGGTTTCCAAAACTTACAGAAATTTCTGAATGGTCATTAGGAAGATGCCTTTGGACTTTGATGACATTCTGTCCTATTTCGCAGGAAAACTGTTCTTAATGCCAGTTTCCTTTTTACAATGCAACAGGTGCTTAATTTTGGCTCGATCTTTCTCAAACTTGCTGGGATTGGTTATATAGTAATGAGGAATATTCCTAGTGAAAAGAGTGACATTCTGTTAATTGTCACATTAAAAGACGCCTTAGTGAACATTTTGCTCAGCTGATTTAGCTCATTCATTCATGCCATGTTCTCTTAATCCTGGGACTGTGATTTGAACCCCGTCTCAGCCAACATTCTCTCTGACAGCTCATCCCAACATGGCTCTCACGTATGGTCATATGATCTGTTATGTTCGCATGTTGTATTAAAAGTGGAAGGTTGTAATAGATGTAGCTTGTGGTTTGCTTGTGGTTTGTGAGAAATGACAGGAGCCATGGTGAGGTGCACCAGTCATATGATATTGTTGTATCAGAAATACTGTTGAAAGTGGCCTTAAACACCATTCAACGAATAAACCTTGATGACAATTTTCTATAATTACAGCTATACAAGTTTTGCACATTCTCTTTACATGCAAGGAAGATCCTTGTATTGAATATCATAAAAAGGGGCCTTTACCCTTTCCTGTTTGTCAAAATTTAAAATTGTTCAGTTTGAAAGAAGCTGCAGACATCTAGTAAAAGAGAGTGCAATTTGAAAAGTAACCAACATATAGGGTATAAAATAATTCTAGAAAAGAAGAAATTGCTCGTTACAAGCAATTTCTTCTTTTCCCACAATATTTTTGCTAGTATGAAACCATAGGGACCTATAAACCAGGGATTGAACAGGAAAGTGTTAATGACAATTGCCTTGTTATGGCTACAAGTAAAAAATCTTGGCTTAGTCTCTGTGTTTTATGCTGTAGGGGAATTCCCAATCTTTTTTAAGCTATGTGGAAGCCCTAATATCAAATATAAGTGCATATTACACCCAATATCAAGAGAAACTGGGCCCTTCATACAGGTTAACAAAATGTTAGACTGATCAAAGTTAAAAGAAGTTGCTGACAACAGTTTCATCATGACTTGAATTATGATAATCTTTGTCTTTTGGGTAAAAACTTTGTAGACAATGAAGAAAATGGCTTATAACAAGCAATTTCTTGATTGTCCACAATGTTTATAAAAGCTTTTTAAATGAAAGGTATCAAAAAGTGGAATGGTGTGGGAATGGGCTAGGTGAAAATATCCTTGCAACTCAAACCCATTTTCACACAACAAATTTTAGACTGGTTCTAATTGAAAAACTTACAGTTGACATTTCAAATCGGACTAAGATTGGAAAGTAACTGCCAAATAAAGAAGTAAACATCTGGGGAAAAGGAGACACTACTTGTTACAAGCAATGTCTCCTTTCCCCTCAAAGTTTTCTGTGATCATATTTCTTCAGTTTACCAAAAATCGAAATTGTCTGGTCATGGGTTAATTAGTCAAATTGGTAGAAAGAATCATAATGCTAACAAAATAATTATTTTCCATCAAATATCAAGTAAAAAGGGGACTTAGTATCTATAACAGCTTTGAAGCTCATTTTATACTTTTATGCCCTGCATCGAAAGATAGGGGGCATATTGTTTTACTGTTGTCTGTCTGTCTGTCATTGAGTCTGTCTGTCTGCAAAACTTAATAAAAAAACTTAACATTGCCAATTACTACCAGCCTATTCAAGATACATCTCCATAATATGCATCTCCTTATTTCAAGGTCAAGGTCATGTGATAAAGTCAAGGTCACATACCAAGATCAAACGCAAAAACACAAAAAAACACACATGTACAGCGGGACAAACACATCTTGTTTGCCTTTACAGTTCCACCTTTAAGATATCTCAAAACTGTAATAAATCTGTTTTTTGCAAATTTTACAGGAGAGAGGAAAAAACATTATCATTTTGTCTTTTCTAATTTACTAAAGGAAAAATTCTGAACATATTTTCCTTTTTTTCATCAAAAGAAAATACTAAAGAAAAGAAATTGGAAAAAAGTTGTATAAAATGAGTTATGTAAATGTGTGAGTTACTACAATATTGGACTGAAACAGCTCTATTTTTTTTAAAAAGAATCATTGCATTACTGTAGTAACTACAGGTACTTCTGTATTGCATACTAATTCTGATGAATTTTATGAAAAAAAAAATCTGTTCAATAATGAAGTAAAAGATTAATAAAGCTTATTAAATCAATAATTGACCTACAACCTTCATACAATACATTTGTTGCCAATGATCCAAGGAAGTGTCCTTATGTTTTGGTTCAGGTTGGTCAAAGCTCAAGGTCACAATCAAACTTTGATTGAAAACCATTTCTGTGTTCTAACTCATAGGCCATTAGACCTAATACTATGAAGCTTTATATAAATATTGTCCATGACACAAGGAGGTGCCCTAACATTTTTGTGTTACATAGATCAAAAGTCAAGGTCACAATTGAACTTTGATTGAAAACAGTTTCTGTACTCTTACTCTAAGCCACTTGACCTAGGACCTTGAAACTTTTATGCATGTTGTGCATAACATAAGGAGTGCTTTTAACTGGGTCCGAGGTTATAGGTCAGTTGCTGATAAAGTACTGGTCTGCTTTGCAAAAATTCTAGTTTTAATTACTACAAAGAATTTTCATGCTTCTAAACTGTATTCAGTTGGTTGAGTTTGGTTGATCTATGCTGAATGATGGTCCATCTCATTTACATGATTTGATTTTAGCTCACCTGAACAGGAAGTGCTCAAGGTGAGGTATTTTGGTAAATTTCTGTCTGTCATCTGTCTGACTGTCAGTCTGCTCACAATTTCAAAGAAATCTTCTACTCCTAAACTAACCATCAGATTTTAAGCAAACTTCACAGAAAGGATCCCAAAGTCATGCTCATTCATCAAACGTCAAAGAATTGGAATCAATGAAAGTCTTAGGTTGCTATAGCAACTGGGAGAAAAAATATTTTATGCTACCAAACCATTAGGTCTGAAGCTTTCATATTTTGCATATGACATTGTATTATGATACTGTGCCAAAATACTTCAAATTTTTGTCACGAGATCAACTTCAGCTCTAAGATATTAGTTCTCAGATTGTACATAGAGATAATGAAAGAAATCTCTAAAAATCTCCTCCTGCAAACCCATAAGGCCTAAAGCTTTCAAAAAAATTCTTCAAATTGTTATTCTGAGATCAAAATAAGTCCTTCATTGTTAGATCCTGGATTTTACCTAGAGATAAAGAAGGTCTCTAAGGCCAATAGATTTCAATTTCTGTATGTAACATTGTCCAATGCTCTATCAAAATAGATAAAATCATTACTCTGAGAACAACTTAAGCCCTGTATTGAGGGTTTCTGTATTTTGCATAGATATGGAGGGAAATCTTTAAATATCTTCTACCAAACATTAAGGCTTCGAGTTTCCAAATTTTGCATATGATATCCCCTTGTAATACTCTACCAACATACTTCAAATTGTAATTCCAAGATCACAGTAAGCCCTATGTTTTGGGTTCCCTGGATTTTTCAAAGAGATAATTGAGGAAATCTTTGGAAATCTTCTCCTCCAAATATGTAAGGCCAAAGGCTTTAAAATTAAGCATTTATCATCTCAATATGATTCACTACCAAATACTTTAAATTATTACTATGAGAGCAAAGAAAGCCCTATATGGTGGGTTGCCATAGTTTACCTAGAATTCTTGAAAATTCTTCTCATCCCTTGCAAATTTTGTATACAGAATCAATCCATGGTAGCCTATGAAAAAGCTACCATATATTTCTGTAATGTACTTACCCCTTTCCTGTTCAATCCCTGCTTTTTACGTCCCTGAGTTTTTATACTTGAGAAAAAAAATGTGGAAAAAGAAGAAACTGTATCTAACGAGCAATTTCTTCTTTTTCCATAATTTTTTTCTACCCGAAAGAATGATTATTTTTCAAATAAAATCGAATTTGAATTAAAGTCTGCAAAACCTTTGAATTTGGACAGGTCTAATATTTTGAAAAACAGGAAAGGGTTAAGCCCTTTGCTGTGTTTTCCTAGATGTTTCCTAAAAATAAGATAAAGAAATCTTTAAACATCTTCCCTCGATTAAACCATGAGATCTAGAGCTTTCAGATTTTACATGCAGCATCACCTTAAGCTACTCAATCAAAAAATTCTGATTTTTGGTCTTTGATCAACCTATAAGCCCTATGTTGTGAGCTCATGTTTTACATGAAATAGCTAGACAAAATAACTTCTCTATCCTTAACAAATGACATAATTATGAGCTTTCAGTTTGTTCATGCAGAATCATCTAAATGTTATTGTGCCTAACTCTCTCAAATTATTACTTGTAGCTGAACATGAGCCTTTTGTTTAAGGTTCCTAATTTTTTCATAGAGATATGAAAATCTTTAAAAAATCATGGCCTAAATCTTTCAAATTTTGCATGCAGAAACTTGGCCTAAAAATTTCAATGTTGAAGTTTTTGAACATAAGTTCTATATTGTCCATTCCAATCTTACATGGATTGATTAACCCATTACAAGACAACAAAATTTTAGCTGCACAATAACACTTTTGGATGCCCCTCAAGAAAAACAATTGGAGAAACACTGTAAAAAATGAAGAACTTACTTGTTGCAAGCAATTTCTTCATTTTTTTCATTATGATTTCTACCCTGAAATTTTAAAAGAAATCTAAAACTTCTCAGATTTTAATTTTTTGTCTGCAACTCATTTCAATTTGGGCCAGTCTTAAATCTTGGCATCTGGTAATGGGTTAAATACGAATTTTTATTCCACATGGATTTGATACATTTGCATTTAGCCTGTAAACATAGCTTATTTTTTATTCACTTGCCAACTATATAATTACTATCTTTCTCTTTTATTTGTTTGCTATTTTCAACTGTATCTCAGTTATATCAGGGCAACTGATGCACCTAACAATGGCTTCCTGTTGTTTTCCATACCAGAACATCAACATTCAAGGAGCTACCATATAATGTCAATGAAGAGTACTTTTCATTTGGCCATTGGTGAGAGACAAATTAATAACACATGCAATGACACATGTTGAAAATGAATATAGCTTTTCTGTGGTTCAAACTCATGACCTTTGGATTCAGGATCAATTTTGGTGCAACCCTACTCAAATATGCTGGATTTTTTTTATTGTACTGTTAATGATTTCAAATTTTATGTTGACATTCCATCCAATATCAATGGGGGGAATTGTAATAATGACCATGTCAAGGCTACCGCTCTTCCCTTGCAGTTTGGGATAAATCTTTCTAAAACATACTGAAAATGTTTGTATTGTCATGGGGATGATCTCCATTTACCCATTACCAGATGGCAAAATTTAAGACTGGTCAATATTGAAAGGAGTTGCAGACAACAATTTAAAGTTTATGAAATTTTAGATTTTTTAACCCTCTGGGCAGGAAACATTGTGAAAAATTAAGACATTGCTTGTAACAAGCAATGTCTTCATTTTAAACAATGTTTTTCCAGTTAGTGTCATGGGTTAAATTATCATGGTTCAATTCTGCCTATACCAGGGGAAAAGCCAACTTCCTTTTTCCACTCAACATATCACTCTTTTGGCTCAAGCCTGCTGAAAATGTATGATTGATGCCTATGGAACATGGTAACATTCCATCCATTGTCGCTGGAAAAGGGGCTTTAGTGACTAATTCATTGGTACTGCACTATAGATCATAATTTTCAGCTCAACTGGCTAAAAGCCATGGGGTTATTGACATGGCTTGGTGTCTGTTGTGCATCCAGTAATCTCTCTGTCTGTAAGTTTTACTGTAAAGATCCTCTCACCAGAGTCCTGAACTTAATTCAACCAAATTCACAGAAATGATAATTGGGTGACATTTAATCAGATTCCTTCAAAGAATTTTGATCAGAAGGAGAACATGACTTAAATGGGTGGAAACATTGTATGTTGAAAGTTTAAAAAAAAAACACTCAGAAACCAGTTGATAGATTTCGACCAAATTTTGCAGGAGGGATCCTTGTGTGACCCTGAATCAGATTCCTTCAAACAAATTGGATCAGAAGAAAATCATGTCTTTAACCCATTCCCACACGATGACACTCTCTGTCACCCCTCAAGAAAGACAATTGAGAAAACATTGTGTAAAATGAAGCAATTTGGTTGAACCAAGCTATTTCTTCATTTTCCACAATGTTTTCAAAGAAATTGAAAAATTCACAGGATACAATTTGTTGGCTGCAACTCTTTTCAATTTGCACTGGTCTAAAACTTTGTCATATGGTTAAGGGTTAATGGGGAGGGCTAATTTCCAAATATGGTGAAAACTTTGAAGAAACTTTTTCTCACAAACCAGTTGATTGATTTCATTCTTATTTCACAGGGATGAGCCTTTGTTGACTTTCATCAGATTATTTAAAAGAATACTGATCGGTTTAAAAATGTGGGTTACATGGGCGGGTCTTATTACCAAAAATGGTAGACAGTGGAAACTTTTATTTCTCAGATACAAGTCGACTTATTTCAACCAAATTTCACAGGAATTATCCTTTGGAGACCCTTTAACAGATTTCTTCAATGAATTTGATTGTATGAAAAGCATGGCTTTTTCCTGGTGGGGGACTAATTTCCATACATGAAATATATTCTTAAAACTTTGAAATCTTCACATAATCCTGTGGATGGGGATTTTTAACCAAATTTCACAGGAATGACCCTCAGAATGACTCTTTGTCAGATACCTTCTTTGTCAGATACCTTCATATAACCTTGGTCAGTTGAAAAACATGGCTTTTATGTCCATGGCATAGAATGGATATTTTGAAGATTTTGTAAATACCTTTTCATTTGAATGAATTTTACATACCTTAACTTGACTAATGTAAAAAAGTGAAATTTTTTAAATGCTTCTGTAGAACTATTTCAAAGAATTCATTGCCTAGATTTATTTGCCAGATATGGCAAAGATAATTCAGTTTATGTTGAATTCTGTGGCCGCGGCAATATTGCTTTCGGTAGCATGTCAGACTCCTAATCAGCTAGGGTGTTCCAGGTTTGGTCCTGGGTTTGCGGCAAATGTGCTTTTCGACATTTGTTGAGGCTCGGAAAGGATGTAGTTATTGTGTACTTGTGAGAAATACTAGGAATCCATGGTTAGATATATATGAAGTATTGTGTTGTCTTAGAGGCAATATAATTGTAACTTCTCTAATCACCCTTTTTGTCCATTATACTTATGAAACATGCTTAAATGTTTGTGTAGTCACCAAAATGGCCCCTTTAAAAAAGGATGGATTTCTTTAGTAGAATAGATGACACGAGATGGAAGTGATTAAGCATTACATTGTTACTCTTGTTTGTAACCGATTACCACACAATTTCACTTACCTCCCTGAAGAAATATGATTAAGGAAAATTTGAAGCAAAAGGAGCAAATGGCTTGTAACAAGCAATTACGCCTTCTTGCCAAATATTTCCTACCTTATTTGGTGCTTATTTCCAATTTGAGTAGACTTTGCAAAATTTTTTGCAGCTTAATTCTTTCAGTTTTAACATTATCTAACATTTGTCTGGTAATTGGTTAACACATTCCCATACAAGAAATTTTACAATGGTCCAAAAATTTAAAGAAGTTGATAATTTAAACTCAATGAAATTTTAGATATTTCATATTCCTGGTTATAAAACATTGTGGAAAATGAAAAAAATGCTTGTTACAAGCAATTCCTTTACTTAACACAATGTTTACCAATTGGTTTTTTTTAGTGGTGTCAAAAAGCGCCATTCTGTGGGATTGAGTTAAAAGGTTTTTTTCCTTTACGATGCTGTCCGGTGATCTTGCGCATCTAAGATAACTTCCATAGTGCGCAAGATCACCGGACGCGCAAGATCACCGGACACGACTGTATCAAGGTGCTACCATTTTTACTGAGGCGTAAAACCTCTAATTGTCACGGTTGCAATTCGTTGAATAACTTCACACACTTAATAATGTCATATATGCCTTATTTTTAATCAAAAGGCGGGTTTACATGCTGACAGAATACGGTAGAAACTGTCATAATGACATCGTCATTTCTGAAGGATTGACTGCGTTCCGTCTTCGTGTTTTCTAAGTTGGAAGATTGGTGTAGCTTTCAGAATAAGATGACGTAATATTAGATCTTATTGATCTTACAAAAACAATATGATCATGATATTCTATTTTGCCATGGGACCTTTTAAAAAGATTATTGGTTCACCGGAAGTTATACCGAACGACTGTAGTGAAGCCGTACCGGAGTGTTTTTTGGGGTTTTTTTTATAATAACGTTTTATTATGGTATATATTACGTTTCACATACAAATTAAATGTTCCAAAATTAATATTTCTTACAGTATTACCAACGAATAGGCCTGTTTTCGTATTAAAATCGACGTTTTGCCCTTTCTTAAGAATGGGCAAAGCCTAGATTTTACCATTTGCCCATTCTTAAGAATGGGCATTCTCAAGAATGGGCACGACAGATATACGTGAGACTGAATCATAATAACTTTCACCTTAGATAAGTTCCTTCTAACGTGTAAAAGGTTCCAGTTCAATCATTGTAGGATAAACATGATATGTTTGGAGGGGTTTTGTTCTACCCGTAATCAAAACCAGTATGAAAACAACAAAAGTAAACCCTTTATTTAAGAATTCAGATTATTTCTTTCGCGGCTTGAAGCATTCAGATCTAGTTCCTCGATTAAAGCATGACTAGTGGACACTGTAAGGATTCGAACTTGAAATACTTAAAATCCATGGCGTTTAAGTTGTCTCGTGTACCGTTGTATTCCCTGTCGTCCCTCTTCAAACCTTAATTCTTTCCATTTACAATTGATGGAGACACTAAGCAATTTTCGCATATAACCTTTTATTCGGTAGACTCGGTTTTAAACGAAAAGATAAATGCAGTGTTGTGTTTCATCGACAAATTTTTTGCGGCACTGGCCCTCCGATTCGGGGTGTATTCGGCGAGAACCATGTCATCGATTCCCCGACTCGTGGTTAAAGCGGCAAAAGCAGAGCCTTTATCCATTGACATCGATCAGGGGCCCTCCTTTGGGTGAAATTTTTCTACCAAAATCTAAGCGTGGAGCTAAAGCAAGTTCTCGCCGCTTGGGTTTGGGGCAGCTAGCTATACATAAGTGTCTTATGTCCGTGAAAAGGCCCTGGGTCAGTCAGCTAGTCTAATTGAAAATACCGATATACATTAACACACTGGCAGGCTGGCAGCCTGGCAGGGTAAAAGAGTGGAAGTTTAAAGTATAAAGAAAGGCAGTCTGTCAGACTGGCAAAGTAGCAGACTGGTAGAGTAGCAGACTGGCAGAGTGAATTATGCAGACTAGCGAACGGACATTCTTCAATTACATGACATTGAAGTTCCTTTAAAGCTTCAATTCGTTTCAAATAGTATTTGAATGAAAACGTGGCTCCGGATAGTTTCTTACTTTTTACAATAGTAACATATTTCCAAGATCAAAAGCCCTATACATCTACCACGGTCGTATCAATTCGTTTTATTTGAAATTGGCTCCTGCTATTCCATCACAGTATCATAACATTTTGTCTGTTGTTATTGTTGTTTTATCATGTCAACTTTATAAAAAAAATCTTAGGCCCTTAATTAGCAACCAAGTAATCTCAGATCACTGAGCACCCCTGTTCACAATCGCATCCATCTTGGGCCAAAAGATGTGAACCGTATGTTTTTCTATCAACAATGTCTATTCCTGGCTGAAACACTCCTGACGAAAGCGACAAAAGCAGAGTCTTTTTATATCCAATGACATCGAGCGTCGAGCAATGCAGTTCCTTGCCGCTTTTCCGTCTTGGTCAGATACACGAGGGGAGTATCTGATGTCCGTGACAAAGACCTGCCGATGCAATATTAATCCGTCCCACACTTGCTAACCAGAATTTTACTGCCGCGGTCTCAGTTAGCTGGTCTATTGAGAATATCAACATGCACTAGCTGACTGGAAGAGTAGCAGACTGACAGATTGAAGCAGACGGACAATCAGGGAGACGGTCAGAGTAGCAGACTGGCAGAATGAAGTGAGCAGACTAGCAGTCTGGCAGAATAGCTGACTGACAGAGTGAAACTAGTAAACTGGCAGAGTAGATTACTCCTAGAGTTAAAGGCCTAGTTTAATCCTTCTTTATTTGACACCCCCCAAATAAACCACCCGCTGAGAATTTAACGACCTTATCTGATAAGGAAGCTACATACAGTATACAAGGGATTAAACCTGCTGTATTAACATGGATAAGTGGCATTCATTTACACTTTCTTGATAGCTAATTTTGTATTTTATTTGGTTATAATTGTGAATGAATAAAGACTCATTTTTAAGACTTTTTAAGAAAACAGTATGAATACACAATATTATGATAGTGATATCATAACAGATCACAAATAGCAATAGGAATTACTTGGATAGACAACATTGAGAAAAGAGGAGAAAACATGGATTTTTCTGATTTCCCCTTTCGTCTCAATATTTCAACAATTTTCTCTTTTATTAAATCGAACTTTTTTAGTTTGTAAAACTACTATAATATTCAGGAAATACTTCAATATACTTCAATATTCTAGGACAGGAGATAAAACAAAAGGGAAAAAAAGTACTTTACCAGAATTCTTACTTTACCACAATGTTTGAAGTAACTATTTGAATTCCAAAAAAAAAAAAAGTAATACATGTGTAAATTTCTATCAATTACATTCAATCCAGCAATCTGCAACTTAGTCACTTTTCATTTAGTAATTTGACATTGATTTGATATTTTAAAGGCATATAAAAATGGTTAGATAAAATTTAAAAAGATAACTTTACTTTGTTTGTTTTTCTCAAATTCTCATCAGCATAAAGCTAAGGTGCAGCTATTGCATGATATTGACAATTTTTTACCATGGTCATCAATGGAATATAAAAGATTGAAGTAAGCAGACTTACAAAGTAGCAGACTGTTAGAGTGTAGTTAGTAGAATGGCAGTATGACGACTTGGCAGAGTAGCAGACACGACGAAAGAAGTTAGTAGATTGGCAGTCCTGCAGACTGTGCGAGTAGTAGTTTGGCAGGGTACAGTAACCTGAATAGACCTTTTGATGATCTCACGGCGCATGCGTCAAAATAAATCTCGTTAAATGCGATATTTACCCCAGACTAAGTCACGTGATCGGTTGCGGGTAGTCGATGAATTATCCCTATATAATCCTATATAAAATGGCTATTTTGAACGATTAAAAACAAAGGTTAAAAATCATAATATGGTTGAAAAAATAGTTTCTTCGTGTGAGCAGATATGTGCAGACTAGTTGTAGCGAGTAATATTGATGATAATGTCGTGGGTTAGTAACCGAATTGAGTTTAAAACGGCCTGGTATCTAGGCCATATGAAATATAACGTACCTCGAATTTGGCGATAAGAATACTATTTCCAATGTAATAAGTTTTTTGAGAATATCCCCACCCCCCCCCCCCGCGCATACAAGAAAGGAAAAGATATAGAGTAACAGTTAAACTCTCAATGAACACTTTGATAAATTATGATATAAACAAATAACTATAAGTTATTTGCGCCGGAAATCAACGATTTTTTAATATTTACAACTATCGACACTTCTCACAAGACATGAGCAATCCGAATTTTTCCACCACACTGAATGGTTTAATTTGCGAATATGCGTCAATCACAGGCACGTCATTCATTGCAAAGCCCGCCCATCACACTGTCGGACTGATCACAAGTGACAATAATCCTGATTGACATGATTGGCTAAATTTATATGTTTATTTTTAAAGTATTTACATACTATTGACCACATCTTGGACGATAAAGATTAGATATGCCATTTAGATACCAATCTACAAAAGTCTTCACCTAAGTGCATATATTTCTTATAAAAAGTTTCCTTGTTACAAAGTTTAAGAGTTTAAACTGAAACATTATGAAAATTAACAAAGCAGGCGTTCTCTTTTCGAAATATTTGTTTCTGTCTGTGTGTCCACCAATGTAGATCTCTCTCTCACTTTCTCTCTCTCTCTCTCTCTCTCTCTCTCTCTCTCTCTCTCTCTCTCTCTCTCTCTCTCTCTCCCCTCTCTCTCTTTCCCCTTTTCTTTCTTTCACTCTTTCTCTTCGTTTCATTTCTTAATATCAAATAAGCCCGCACGACAGCATATCAGTTGCTTTTTAAACATTCGCATCATTGTAACAATAGAAATGTGGGAGAAAAGGATGAAACATTTTCTTGATATGAATAATCCACTTTACACAAAATATACCATGCGATGAATTATAAAGTATATATTATTATGCGAAATAGGGAGCATTATCTCGACGATGAATGACAATGATCGTATTGATGATGACGATGTTAAAAGTGCGAAGAAAAGTATGAAAAATAAAAAATGATTTTATGTAAAGATAATTATAAAAGAGCGTTGATCAGAATTATGATCTGTTGACAGCCTTGATGTAAAGGGTTGCCTTCGGTAAATCACGATACATATGGGCTCATTATGTAACCGGCAACACGTCACAAAATATCCGATAAACAGTCTTACATTTAATTGGTCAAATATTTGATTTGATGAGACAAATTGTATCTTTTTATGTTTCAACCGATATGCCGCCAAACACTAATTCCATGATTGATCAAAGATGCGGCCGGGCGTCGTTTCAAACGGCACGGTTGTATGACACGGTGTTTATCTTTTAAAGACCTAGTTTAAGGAATGTTGTGTATGTTGGACCCCTACTGTTAAGCTAACTGCCTTATCTGTCAATCACACCAGGGGGTTAATCATCTTGTATATTCCATTGATGACCATGGTCAAAATTTGTCAATATTATGCAATAGCTGCACCTTAGCTTTATGCTGATGAAATTTTGATAGAAAACATAGTAAAGTAATTTTGTTAGATTTTATCCTATCATTTATTTTAAGGCCTTTAGAATTTCAAATCGATGACAAATTACTAAATGAAAAGTGCAGATTGCTGAATTGATTGTAATTGAAAGAAATTTACATGCATTACTTTTTTTGTAATTTAAGCGGTTAAACAGTTTCTTCAAACATTGTGGTAAAGTAAGAATTCTGGTAAAAATACTATTTTTACCCCTTTGATTTATCTCCTGTCCTAGAATATTGAAGTATTTCACGAATATCATAGCAGTTTACAAACTAAAAAAGTTCCATTCAATAAAAGAGAAAAAGTTTTGAAATATTGAGACGAAAAGGGAAATCAGTTTTCTCCTCTTTTCTCAATGCTGTCAATCCAAATTGT
Organism: Fragum fragum; assembly: GCA_946902895.1. Classification (NCBI taxonomy): domain Eukaryota; kingdom Metazoa; phylum Mollusca; class Bivalvia; order Cardiida; family Cardiidae; genus Fragum; species Fragum fragum. The sequence goes on along the minus strand of OX336380.1, from coordinate 10,339,828 downwards.
TCTTGTTGCTATTTGTGATCTGTAAAGATATAAATAGCTTAATATTTTGCATTTTTACTGTCTCCTGCACTTTGAAAAAGTCTTAAAAATGAGGACTAATTATTCATTAACAATTATAACCAAATAAAATTCAAAATTAATTTCAAGAGACAATTAGCTACAAAGAAAGTGCAAGTATATGCCACACTTATCCATGGTAATACAGCAGATTTAATCCCTTGTATACTGTATGCAGCTTCCTTATCAGATAAGGTCGTTAATTTCTCAGCGGGTGGTTAATTGTATATCTCATTTGGGGGGGGGGGTCAAATAAAGAAGGATTAAACTAGGCCTTTAAGCATTTTTACATAATTAAATAAAGTGAATACGCTTATTTTCATTTAATGGATTTAAATTCTTTTTTCGCTGGAGTATATATTGCGAGGTAGGCGTTCATTTTAAAATATCTTGCTTTAATATTTGAAAAATGTAGCCTTTCATGTAAATCAAGGGGCCGATATGCATATCATAACCAGAATATCATCGAAGGGCAAACAAAAGGTCGTAAATACAATTTGAGATACGTAGTACGACATTTTGGTCACTCAACGACGAAACAGATCATGAAACTAAACACCCGTCATTTATGCGTTAAGGCCGATAAAATAGGGTACTTTTTATGCGTCTTTCGACAACGGAGAAAAAAATATTGTAACAAACAGATGTTACATAACTAACAATATTATCTACATCATTTAGCCCAATAATTTTCATTGTAAAAACTCGAAAAAAAAAGTAAAAATGACTGGGCGTAATTGTAAGGCTTTCGAAAAGCAAAACCGAAAGTAAATCCTCCCCGCTGTTGAAAAGTGTTGTTGTTGTTTTTCTTTGAAAGCGTCTAACGGATACAGCCTTTTTAGTCATCTGACGCTTTGCGTGAAAAGGTCTATTGCAGTCTTGTAGACTGGCATAGTAGTAGACTGACAGAGTGAAGTTAACAGAATTAGCAGAGTGAAGCAAGCAGACTGGCAAAGCGGCAGACCGGCAGAGTAGGAGACTGACAGAGTGAAGTAAGCAGACTAGCAGAATGGCAGTCGGGCAGAGTAGCAGACTGGTGGAGTGGAAGACAGACAGAGAAGAGTCAGCAGACTGGAAGTACGGCAGAGTAGCATACTGGAAAAGTGAAGTTAGCAGACTCACAGTGTGGCAGACTTGCAGAGTGAAGCTTGAAGAGTGGGAGAGAAAAAGATAGACAGAGTGGGGGTAACAGAAAGGCAGTCTGACAGACTTGCATAGTAGCAGGTAGAGTGAAGTTAGCAGTCTTGCAAAGTAGCAGGCTGGAATAGTAGCAGACTGTCAAGGTGATGCTAGTAGAGTGACAGTTTAGCCGACTGTCAGAAAAGCAGATTGCAGTTAGCAGACTGGCAAAAGTAGCAGACTGAGAGAGTAGCAGAAATCTTAGTAAAGTACGGACAGAGTAGCACACTGGGAGATTGAAGTTAGCAGAATTGTAGTCTGGAAGACTTTCAGAGAGGCAGGCTTACAAAATGAAGCAAGCAGCCTGGCAGTCTGGCAGACTTTGAGAGAAGCATATTGGCAGAGTTAACCTAGCAGGCTTGCAATCTGGCATTCTGGCAGAGTAGCAGACTGGCAGAGTGCAGTTAGCACCCTAAGTATGGCAGACTTGCAGAGTAAGCAGGTTGAAGTTAGCAGACTGGCAGAGTAGCACACTATAAAAGCGAAGCCAGCAGAGTTGCAGTCTGCAAGACTGACAGGGTGGCCGACTAGCAGAGTGAAGTTATCAGACTGTTAGCATTGCGGACTGGTTAGGTTAGCAGACTTCAATTCTTCAGGCTTGCAGAGTAGCTGGCTTGAAGAGTGAAATTATCTGACTAGCAGTTTGGCAGACTAGTAGAGTAAAGTTATAAGACTGGCATTCTAGCAGACTGGTAGAGAAGCAGATTCAAGATAGCATACTGGCAGAACGAAGTTAGACAAACTGGGAAAGAAGCAGACTAGCAGAAAAAAGCTAGCAGATTCACAGTCTGGCAAAATAGAAGTTTGAAATTAGCAGAGGTTAATTCAGCGAGAAGCAGTCTTTTTTCCGTTGGCAGTGCTCTCAATAAGCGGACGTCGACGTATATTACGTCCAGAAAATCAGAAAAAACGTCCGGAAAATTAGACCCAGACGTAAATTAACGTCCGAGTTTCTAGGAAAACGTCCGGAATTCATGACTCGGACGTTTTCTGAAGTTAAAATATAAAGGGTTTGACAAACAAAAGAATGTATATTCTGGCCATACCCTCAGATAAAATTGAATCCACAAGGAGTTTATCGAAATGTCTCCATAACGACCGTTGTAGATGGAAATTTACATAGAGCGTACTCGATAATAGCCGGTTTGGTAACCGAGCCGTCTCGGCATCTAGGGCCATTTCTTTGGAAGTCACTCGATTAATAACGTGCCGGGCAAAGATCAAGCGGACTAAATTTCGAAAAATATCGCCGTTCGGTCGAATTTATGTAAACTAGGTTCAGGACCGGAATTCAACCGAAATGTCATGTCCCGTCTTCAAGTTCGCGGCGCATTCTAATTAAAGTTCGATTTACTAACGTTCGAGACGAATCCTATAGTGAAAGGGATTCATTGCGCTAGAATAGACAACGGAGACACGGATCTAGAGTTTCGAGAAAAGTCAATCGGTCTTATGGACAGACTGCAGATGATTTCCGTTCTTCTTCTTCTGCCGAAGGTCGTTCGAAATGAAACCAATTGGACATCTCCTTGGCTAGAATATCGAAACTGTTCGAAACGAGTTTTCCTACCAGCTGAATGACGTGCCTGTGATTGACGCATATTCGCAAATTAAACCATTCAGGAGTAATCTACTCTGCCAGTTTACTAGTTTCACTCTGTCAGTCAGCTATTCTGCCAGACTGCTAGTCTGCTCACTTCATTCTGCCAGTCTGCTACTCTGACCGTCTCCCTGATTGTCCGTCTGCTTCAATCTGTCAGTCTGCTACTCTTCCAGTCAGCTAGTGCATGTTGATATTCTCAATAGACCAGCTAACTGAGACCGCGGCAGTAAAATTCTGGTTATCAAGTGTGGGACGGATTAATATTGCATCGGCAGGTCTTTGTCACGGACATCAGATACTCCCCTCGTGTATCTGACCAAGACGGAAAAGCGGCAAGGAACTGCATTGCTCGACGCTCGATGTCATTGGATATAAAAAGACTCTGCTTTTGTCGCTTTCGTCAGGAGTGTTTCAGCCAGGAATAGACATTGTTGATAGAAAAACATACGGTTCACATCTTTTGGCCCAAGATGGATGCGATTGTGAACAGGGGTGCTCAGTGATCTGAGATTACTTGGTTGCTAATTAAGGGCCTAAGATTTTTTTTTATAAAGTTGACATGATAAAACAACAATAACAACCGACAAACTGTTATGATACTGTGATGGAATAGATAAACGAATTGATACGACCGTGGTAGATGTATAGGGCTTTTGATCTTGGAAATATGTTACTATTGTAAAAAGTAAGAAACTATCCGGAGCCACGTTTTCATTCAAATACTATTTGAAACGAATTGAAAGCTTTAAAGGAACTTCAATGTCATGTAAATGAAGAATGTCCGTTCGCTAGTCTGCATAATTCACTCTGCCAGTCTGCTACTCTACCAGTCTGCTACTTTGCCAGTCTGACAGACTGCCTTTCTTTATACTTTAAACTTCCACTCTGTTACCCTGCCAGGCTGCCAGCCTGCCAGTGTGTTAATGTATATCGGTATTTTCAGTTGGACCAGCTGACTGACCCAGGGCCTTTTCACGGACATAAGACACTTATGTATAGCTAGCTGCCCCAAACCCAAGCGGCGAGAACTTGCTTTAGCTCCACGCTTAGATTTTGGTAGAAAAATTTCACCCAAAGGGCCCCTGATCGAAGTCATTGGATAAAGGCTCTGCTTTTGCCGCTTTAACCACGAGTCGGGGAATCGATGACATGGTTCTCGCCGAATACACCCCGAATCGGAGGGCCAGTGCCGCAAAAACTTTGTCGATGAAACACAACACTGCATTTATCTTTTCGTTCAAAACCGAGTCTACCGAATAAAAGGTTATATGCGAAAATTGCTTAGTGTCTCCATCAATTGTAAATGGAAAGAATTAAGGTTTGAAGAGGGACGACAGGGAATACAACGGTACACGAGACAACTTAAACGCCATGGATTTTAAGTATTTCAAGTTCGAATCCTTACAGTGTCCACTAGTCATGCTTTAATCGAGGAACTAGATCTGAATGTTTCAAGCCTCGAAAGAAATAATCTGAATTCTTAAACTAAAGGGTTCACTTTTGTTGTTTTCATACTGGTTTTGATTACGGGTAGAACAAAACCCCTCCAAACATATCATGTTTATCCTACAATGATTGAACTGGAACCTTTTACACGTTAGAAGGAACTTATCTAAGGTGAAAGTTATTATGATTCAGTCTCACGTATATCTACTCAAGAGCAAACCGAAACGCAATTATATTCGCTATATGATATATCACTTAAAATATATATTGTTATAATATCCTTCATGCTAATCATAAGTATTTTATGTAAGAATGTGTGTAAGAATTAAGTAGCCTTTGAACCTTCATTATATTTCTGAGATTGTAAGACCAAGTTACCCACACCAGAGAAAAGAGACTTGACACTAATGGTATTTTCAATAATATTTACATAATTATAGACATGGGATTGAACTTGACAAAAAGTACGACCATATTGTGTACATTCTGATGTCAAATTCGGAAAGTTCATGCTAAACAATAATCAAATGTAAACGTTTATGAATAATCTTCACAAAAAATAGTCTGCCAGTCTGCTACTCTGCCCGGCTGCAAGATTGTCGTTCTGCTAACTTAACTCTGCTAGTCTACTACTCTGACCTTTTTATAGAACATAGAAGATACAGAAAAAATCAGCGAAATAAGCGTAAATGTCTATCTTTTATACTAAATGAATTAGAAAATGAATACCATTTTATACTTAAATTTTCAACCATTAGAGAAAGTTATACTTAAAGTCATATTTTTATAGAAAACAGATGACATAAAAAGTATTTCTAAGATATGACCTAGTGACTTAGTTTTTGACCCAAGATGACCCAAATTTAAGCTGAGATATCATAGATACAAATAAAATTTAAAGACATTCAAGTGAACAATAGGGCGATTGGCCCTTAAGATAAAGAGTAAGAACATTAAACACAGGGCAATTTTATGAGAGTCACCAGTTGGTAAACCACTAATATCACGTTAGATTACCTTTAATCTTTATGACCCGTCGTGAGAAGATTTTGACCAAGATTTTCTTCAATATTACTATATGAATCATTGTGTGCTATGGGTGAGTCCAAAAGTTAGACTGCTTAAAAATTTCCTCTTCACTTTTTATGTAAACAGGAAGGAACCACTAGTTAGAGTGCTAAAGGAACCACTAGTTAGAGTGCTAAAGGAACCACTAGTTAGAGTGCTAAAGGGACATCATATGTTTTTTTATAAAAAAAAATTACTTGGAGACTATCAATATTTCTAAGTTACTGGTTTTGGATTTCCTCCTTTCTTTTCAATGAAAAAAAAAGCGTGTGCCCGGGGGGTGTTGTTAGATTTTTAAGATTTTCTACTTTGTTAAAATAGGGTGCACCTAGGCAGGGCTTAAATATGACCCAAGGGTCATCATACGTACAACCTTGTAGACGTTCACTAGGAGGTTCTACAAACCAAAAGTCAATGCTCAATGCTTTCTTGTTTTAGTCAAGAAAAATATTACAATTTCCCTTATCTTTTGCATCCTGAGATAGCGGGCATTTTTCCACAATAGTACCTCGACCTTTTTCTGTGACCTGTCGACTACGGAGGCGTCTAAAATCAGAGTCTGACTACTGCTTTTCTGGTAATTCCTAGATTGCAGCAGCTTATATTTTGATCTCGATTTAAATAAAGTAGAATGAAAAACAAGAGGACAATGATTAGTACCTTTCTCTCGTCACTATCTGAATGTATTGTATGTAAGCAGTTTATTTTGTTACGTTCGTATATCATATGTATGTGTATGATTTGAACAATAAACGATTTGTATTTGTATTTGTATGATGGTCCTACATCGCTGCCATGGATATAATGGATCGAGGCTTTATGATATATACAATATATCAAAGCTATACTCCTTATTGTTTCTGAGAAGATTTTTAAAGATTTTCCTCTAATCGAAGTTATATATTTGATCCCACAAAAGAGCGCTAAATTCCAGAGTACGGTAATTTGTTGAAATACTTTGGAAGAGCGTCAATAGGCATTAATAAATGCAAAATATCAACACTCTAGGCCTAGAGGTTTAGAAGGAGAAGATTTTCAAAGGTAATCTTCTTTATTCCTATTTAGAATCAGGGAATGCACCGAATAGGGCTAATTTTCAGAGTATGGTAAATTTTTGATTGATTGAATGGGGTTTAACGCGGCGGCTGGAGCACCTTACAATGGATTCCTGGTATTTCTCACGCTAGTTCTACCACAACACCCTTTCTTAGCCTCCATCTGCTATCCCACTTAGGTAATTTTTGAAGTTCTTATGTAGGGTGTAAAAGAGTGATGATTTATACTAAATTTCAAGGCAATGGGCATTACGGTTTTGCAGAAGAAGATTTTGAAATAGTTCCCCTTTATTCCTAAACAAGACCAGGGATCGCACAGAAAAGAGCTCTAAAATAGGAATGAAACTAGCCTGTGTATGAGTGGTTAAACGGGGTATAAGAATAAACCACTTCAGGCTGTCACATCTGTCATATTGCCGGAATAAACATGACAACTTGAATGTCTAAAACGTCTTCATTTATCACGTGTTGTTTCATTTGTTTCATGTTATGTATTCCTGTTGTCTTTGTATTGTTCTGTATGTTCTTTTCATTTGGAATAGAGTGTTCCCGGGCGAGTCAAAATGTGACCCTAATTTGAACACACTTTGTACAGGTTCCCTGGGAGATTCTACACACCAAATATTTGTACTCTAGAATTTCTTGTTTTAGAGAAGATTTTAAAGTTTCTTTCTTTGTTTCAAATAGGCAGCCGCCGTAATAGCGCAGTCGGTAGCGAGTCAGACACCTTATCTTCAATCATGGGATGCCATGGGTTCGATCCCCGGCGACGGCACATATTCTTCCCAACATTTGTCTCTCACCAATGGGTGGATAATCGTAAGCAGCTGGAGGCTAGGAAAAGATGTAGTGGTTGTACTGGTGTGAGATATACCAGGACTCCATTTTTAGGTGCTCCAACCGCCGCGATATGACTCAAATACTGTTAAGAGCGGCGTTAAACCAAATTCAATCAAATTTGTTTCAAATCTGACTCAAGGGGCACCACATGAACGGATTCATTAGAGGTCCCCTATTAGATGCAGCATACCAATGCTCTAGACCTTTTCATTTCAGAGAATATATCTAAAGTTTTCCTTTCTTGATTCAATAGGAAATGGGGTGTGCTCGGGCAGAACCAAAATATTACCACAGGGAGGGATATCATTTGAACAAACTTGATCGATGTCCCCGAAGAGGCGCTGCATGCAAAATTTCAGCTCGTAGTCGTCTAGTTCAGAGAAGTAGATATTTAAAGATATCATTATTTCACACTTGTTGGCAGCCAGAGTTAACGGTTGATTTCAATTATCTGAACAATTTTTGAACAGCTTCACCCAAGGAGCATCCCTTTATATTTAGATTGGTCCACTTGTTCATCAGATGTTTAAAGAAATTGTTGACATTCGCACGACACCGTCGCACGACCATCACCGGACACCATACATAAGAAGATCACAATACCCCATTAAGCACTTAGTCAAGGAGAGCTAAATTTTTTCTTATTTCTGAAAAGACCCCAACCCCTGGGCACCCGATGGAAAATAATTTAGTAATTTTGAAGATTAAATTAACTGATACTTCATGCAAAATATAAAAGCTCTACACCATCTGTGTCAGGAAAGAATTGTTTTAAGTTTTTTTTCAACTTTTGTTGTCATGGTAACCAGAAAAAAATGAGCTATTTTTGAAGGGGGCATCTTAAAGGAACGTATTTGCTAAAGGGCTTGGTTGGACTTCCCTCCCCGCCCCAATTTTAAGGAAAAATAAAGTATTTTCCAGACAATATCTATTTGAATACTCTATTGGCTTTTAACCAATTCCAACTCAATCCCTCCTTTTTACGCCTCTCAAGAAAATAGCTTTTGAAAACATTGTGGAAAATGAAGAAATTGCTTGTATCAAGCAATTTCTTCATTTTTCACAATGTTTTCTATCCAAAACAACGAAAAAGTTCAAAATTCCATCAACTTGAAATTGTCGTCTGCAGCTTCTTTTAATTTGGACCAGTCTAAAATTTTGCTGTGTGGGAATGGGTTAAGACAGCCTTGAATCATCATTTTCCCCTGGATTTTTGTCGTTTTACATGCCTATTTATGACTCAAAGAGAGAGAGAGAGAGAGAGAGAGAGAGAGAGAGAGGTCCACATATTTTTAAACTTTTTGGTCATTTTTGTCACTGTTAAGATAGAGCGAAGACATCGACCAAAACAATTAAAATACAGGATGACTTAATTGGAATTTTTCTATGTAAGGCTTAAACACTTTGGGAGTCAGACTTTGTACCTTTTTTCTTTTCAAGACGATAAGGTAATTTTCAGAAACGCCGTTTATTCGTGGTGGTGGAAGTGAACGGGTTCCTGAATCTAATGAACTAATCTTGTTCAATAAGTTGAACAAGAGGGCCAAAATGGTCCTAACTCGCTAACCTGAGAATTATTTCATGGTTTCTGTAAGTCTTCTAAGCATAATCTACCACACACCCATTTTTTACGCCCCCAAATTTTGGGAATGAAAAACCCTATGATCAATTCTGATAATTGGTTCAAATTTCTCCAGCGTTTCAGGAGGGGGAGATTTAAAAAAAAAAAATCATGAGTTCTCTAAGTCATGCCACGCCCCCATTAAAAAAAACAACAACAAAAAAAAACCCAAACAAAAACAACGACAACAACAACAAAAACATCACCAAACACAAGTTTTTCAAATGGTCTTCCAGGGGATATTCCTCGCAAGTTTAATCAAAAACGGTCTAGTGGTTTAGAACTAAAGAAGGGTATTGCCATGCTTCTTGTTTTTGCAAATCATAATTTCAGAGTTTGGAAGAAGGTCTCCCAAAGAACATGCCTTCCCAGTTTTGTCCAAGTCGGCCCGCTGATTTAGAGGAGAAGAAAATAAAAGAACGATTTCATGATTTCTCTAAGTCTGATAAATTCCATTCTGCCTTGCCTTCATTTTTTTCACGAATGAAATTTCACGACCAAGTTTGAAATTGGTGATCCAAGGCAAATTCTGACCAAGTTTGGTCCCAATTGGCCTAGTGGTTTAGAAAAAGATTTTCATAGAATTATTTCATGGTTTGTCGAAGGCTGATAATCTCCTATCTATAACGCCCCCAATTTCGCAAAAAAAAAAAAAAAAAAAAAAAAAAAATTGAGATGGATCACCGAAGGCTGAACCCTGGCTATTCAGTGCTGATTGCAGATTAGTAGTAAACTTCAGTTGGAAAAAGGACAATTTTCAAGTGAAAATGAATTTAGAGTACCATCCTTGATTTTAGAGTTTATACTTCCATTTTTAACCAATTATCAGACGACCAAATTCTAGACTGCTCCAAATTGAACGGAGTTGCAGACAACATTTCAAAGTTTATTCTTCAACATTCTGAGTAGAAAATATTGTTGAAAATTAAGGAATAGCTTCATTTACACAAATTTTTCCCCATATTGTTTTCTGGAGGGGTATCAAAAAGCGTCTTTGTGTGGGAATGGATAAGCTAGAAACCTTACAAATCGAGGTGAATCTATAATTAAAGTCTGAGCAGGCTTCAAAATCATATTTGTTGCAATGCCCAGTTTGATTCAACGGTCATATCTTTCAGTTTTCCCAAAAATGTTGAATTCATCAACCATGCACTCACTCTGACACAATGACAAAAATCATCCTCACTAATTCCCACACAGTGATGCTTTTAGACACCCCTCAAGAAAAATAGCTGGGAAAACATTATGTAATTGAAGGAAATGTAAATGTTTTCTACCCACAAATTTGAAACAAGATGACCATGATGGTCCTAAATCGCTCACCTGAGGCATCTGCAAATTACAGTACTTTTTTGTATAAAAAGGCACAACTTGAGCAAAATAAATAAAACAAATATAAGATTTTGGCTTTGTACAAAACAATCCAGTAATGCTGTAAAATGAAAATGAATGCCTTTGGCTTCATAGTTTAATCTATTACCAAACTATCCCAGAATTTGTCACCCTCAGGGAAAAAGGTTTAAAAAAGCATTGTGAGAAAGCAAGCAATTTCTCCATTTCTATTTAAGAAGAATCCTTTCAATGCGATTATGCAATTTTCAATCCCAGGAGCAGAGACATTTTTTATCCTAAGAGCATATTTTCCTGTAACATAGTACAAAACTATTTAGTCATACCAAATATGAATGCCCTTCATCTTATATTTCAGAAGGAGAAGACTTTGAAGTTGCTCTAATTGGATGTTTTCCAAAATTTTTGACCTATGGGGAAGTGCCATGTTTTATCCCAGGGCTAAGATTTTAGCTTACATAGTAGAGAACCATCTGGTTATGCTATAAATCAAATATGAATGCCTTAGACTTTGTAGATTGTGAGGAGAAGACTGTTGAACATGGTCTAATTGAGCATTTTTACGAACTTTGGACACCCAGGGAAGGGGTGTTTTTTAACCTACAGGCATTATTTAATCAAAATTGATAGATAACAGCCAGGCTATGCTACACTCAAAATATAAATCCCCTCTGTCTTAGAATGAAGAATTTTTTTCAACATACTCAAATTTTGCGTTTTTCCAAATTTTTGGACCCCTAGTGCAGGGCTGTTTTTGACCCTTGGATGAAAACTTTTTGTGATATAGTACAAAACCATCTAGTTATGCTACATACCAAATATGAATATCCTAGACCTTATAGTTTAAGAGGAGAAGCCTTTTGAAATTGCTCTTATTAAGAATTTCCAAACTTCGGACCTCAGGGGCGGGGCCATTTTTGACCCCAGAGATTAAATATTTAAAAACTTGGTAGAGAACCATATGATTAAGCTCTTTACAAAATATAAAGGTCTTTGGCCTTGTAGTCTATGAAAAAAACATCAAAGATTTACTAAAATTTCCAATTTTCATATGCCGCGGCAACCAGAGTTTTTGACGAAATTAGATTCTTTTAACAACTTTTGAAGTGCTTCACCCAATGAACATCCCTTCAAAGTTTCAGCTTGATTGGCCTACTGGTTTAGGAGGAGAAGATTTTTAAAGATATTTAAAGAATTACTAAAGATTCCCATTTTAAAATGCCACGGCAACCAGAGTTTTTGACAGAATTAAATTCTTTTAACATCTTTTGAGAACTTCACCCAAGGAACATCCCTGCAAAGTTTCAGCTTGATTGGCCTACTGGTTTAGGAGGAGAAGATTTTTAAAGAAATTGTTGACGGACGGACAGACGGACGGACGGACGAGGGACAACGGACCGATCACATTAGCTCACCTCGCTCACCTCAGCCTTTCGAGGTCCCTACGCGCATGCAAAAAATTGGAGCCACGGCTGCAATAGGGCCGGAGAAAAGTTCGATCCTAGAATTGTGTCAAATGCATATACACAAAGAGCAGGTTGGGTTTGGACCTAGCTCCGCCCCTATGGCTCCGATTGAGCTCAAACTTGGTACTGAGGTAGCCATTTGAGGTCCCTATAGGCATGCAAAAAATCGGAGCCGCGGCTGCAATAGGGCCTGAGAAAAGTTCGATCATAGTATTGGGTCAAATGCATATACACAAAGAGCAGGTTGGGTTTGGACCTAGCTCCGCCCCTATGGCTCCGATTGAGCTCAAACTTGGTACTGAGGTAGCCATTTGAGGTCCCTATAGGCATGCAAAAAATCGGAGCCGCGGCTGCAATAGGGCCTGAGAAAAGTTCGATCCTAGAATTGGGTCTAATGCATATACACAAAGATCAGGTTGGGTTTAGAATTAGCTCCGCCCCTATGGCTCCGATTGAGCTCAAACTTGCTACTGAGGTAGTCATTTGAGGTCCCTATAGGCATGCAAACAATTGGAGCCCCGGCTGCCATAGAGCCGGAAAAAAGTTCGATCCTAATTGGCGGTAAAATGGCGGATTTCGCTGTAGGTGCGGATTTGGGTTTGGACCTAGCTCCGCCCCTTTGGAACCGATTGAGCTCAAACTTGGTATGGAGGTGGGCATTCGAGGTCCCTACGCGAATGCAAAAAATTGGAGCCGCGGCTGCCTTAGGGCCGGAGAAAAGTTCGATCCTAGAATTGGGTCAAATGCATATACCCAAAGAGCAGGTTGGGTTCGGACCTAGCTCCGCCCCTATGGCTCCGATTAAGCTCAAACTTTGTTCTGAGGTAGCCATTTAAAGTCCCTAAAGGCATGCAAAAAATCGAAGCCTCGTCTGCCAAAGGGCCGGAAAAAAGTTCGATCCTAATTGGGGTAAAATGGCGGATTTCGCTGTAGGTGCGGATTTGGGTTTGGACCTAGCTCCGCCCCTATGGAACCGATTGAGCCCAAACTTGGTATGGAGATAGGCATTCGAGGTCCCTACGCGCATGCAAAAAAAATGGAGTCGCGGCTGCCATAGGGCCGGATGAAAGTTCGATCCTAGAATTGGGTCAAATGCATATACACAAAGATCAGGTTGGGTTTGGACCTAGCTCCGCCCCTATGGCTCCGATTGAGCTCAAACTAGGTACTGAGGTAGCCATTTGAGGTCCCTATAGGCATGCGAAAAATCGGAGCCCCGGCTGCCATACGACCGGAAAAAAGTTCGATCCTAATTGGGGTAAAATGGCGGATTTCGCTGTAGGTGCGGATTTGGGTTTGGATCTAGCTCAGCCCCTATGGAACCGATTGAGCTCAAACTTGGTATGGAGGTAGGCATTCAAGGTCCCTACGCGCATGCAAAAATGGGAGCCGCGGCTGCCATGCGGCCGGAGAAAAGTTCGATCCTAGAATTGGGTCAAATGCATATACACAAAGATCAGGTTGGGTTTGGACCTAGCTCCGCCCCTATTGCTCCGATTGAGCTCAAACTTGCTACTGAGGTAGTCATTTGAGACCCTATAGGCATGCAAACAATCGGAGCCCCGGCTGCCATAGAGCCGGAAAAAAGTTCGATCCTAATTGGAGGTAAAATGGCGGATTTCGCTGTAGGTGCGGATTTGGGTTTGGACCTAGCTCCGCCCCTATGGAACCGATTTAGCTCAAACTTGGTATGGAGGTGGGCATTCGAGGTCCCTACGCGAATGCAAAAAATTGAAGCCGCGGCTGCCTTAGGGCCGGAGAAAAGTTCGATCCTAGAATTGGGTCAAATGCATATACACAAAGAGCAGGTTGGGTTTGGACCTAGCCCCATCCCTATGGCTCCGATTAAGCTCAAACTTGGTACTGAGGTAGCCATTTGAGGTCCCTATAGGCATGGAAAAAATCGGAGCCCCGGCTGCCATACGGCCGGAAAAAAGTTCGATCCTAATTGGGGGTAAAATGGCGGATTTCGCTGTAGGTGCGGATTTGAGTTTGGATCTAGCTCCGCCCCTATGGAACCGATTGAGCTCAAACTTGGTATGGAGGTAGGCATTCAAGGTCCCTACGCGCATGTAAAAATGGGAGCCGCGGCTGCCATGCGGCCGGAGAAAAGTTCGATCCTAGAATTGGGTCAAATGCATATACACAAAGATCAGGTTGGGTTTGGACCTAACTCCGCCCCTTTCGCTCCGATTGAGCTCAACTTGCTACTGAGGTAGTCATTTGAGGTCCCTATAGGCATGCAAACAATCGGAGCCCCGGCTGCCATAGAGCCGGAAAAAAGTTCGATCCTAATTGGAGGTAAAATGGCGGATTTCGCTGTAGGTGCGGATTTGGGTTTGGACCTAGCTCCGCCCCTTTGGAACCGATTGAGCCCAAACTTGGTATGGAGGTGTTCATTCGAGGTCCCTACGGGAATGCAAAAAATTGGAGCCGCAGCTGCCTTAGGGCCGGAGAAAAGTTCGATCCTAGAATTGGGTCAAATGCATATACACAAAGAGCAGTTTGGGTTTGGACCTTTCTCCTCTCCTATGGCTCCGATTGAGCCCAAACTTGGTACTGAGGTAGCCATTTGAGGTCCCTATAGGCATGCAAAAAATCGGAGCCCCGGCTGCCATAGGGCCGGAAAAAAGTTCGATCCTAATTGGGGGTAAAATGGCGGATTTCGCTGTAGGTGTGGATTTTGGTTTGGACCTAGCTCCGCCCCTATGGAACCGATTGAGCTCAAACTTGGTATGGAGGTAGGCATTCGAGGTCCCTACGCGCATGCAAAAAATTGGAGCCGCGGCTGCCAAACGGCCGGAGAAAAGTTCGATCCTAGAATTGGGTCAAATGCATATACACAAAGAGCAGGTTGGGTTTGGACCTAGCTCCGCTCCTATGGCTCCGATTGAGCTCAAACTAGGTACTGAGGTAGTCATTTGAGGTCCCTATAGGCATGCAAAAAATCGGAGCCCCAGCTGCCATAGGGCCGGAAAAAAGTTCGATCCTAATTGGGGGTAAAATGGCGGATTTCGCTGTAGGTGCGGATTTGGGTTTGGACCTAGCTCCGCCCCTTTGGAACCGATTAAGCTCAAACTTGGTATGGAGGTAGGCATTCGAGGTCCCTACGCGAATGCAAAAAAATGGAGCCGCGACTGCCATAGGGCCGGAGAAAAGTTCGATCCTAGAATTGGGTCAAATGCATATACACAAAGATCAGGTTGGGTTTGGACCTAGCTCCGCCCCTATTGCTCCGACTGAGCTCAAACTTGGTACTGAGGTAGCCATTTGAGGTCCTTATAGGCATGCAAAAAATTGGAGCCGCGGCTGCCATAGGGCCGGAGAAAAGTTCGATCCTAGAATTGGGTCAAATGCATATACACAAAGACCAGGTTGGGTTTGGACGAAGCTCCGCCCCTATGGCTCCGATTGAGCTCAAACTCGGTACTGAGGTAGCCATTTGAGGTCCCTATAGGCATGCAAAAAATCGAAGCCCCGGCTGCTATAGGGCCTGAAAAAAGTTCGATCCTGATTGGGGGTAGAAAGGAGGATTTCGATGTAGGTGCGGATTTTGGTTTGGACCTGGCTGCGCCCCTATGGAACCGATTGAGCTAAAACTTGGTATGGAGGTAGGCATTCAAGGTCCCTACGCGCATGCAAAAATGGGAGCCGCGGCTGCCATGCGGCCGGAGAAAAGTTCGATCCTAGAATTGGGTCAAATGCATATACACAAAGATCAGGTTGGGTTTGGACCTAGCTCCGCCCCTATGGCTCCGATTGAGCCCAAACTCTGTACTGAGGTAGTCATTTGAGACCCTATAGGCATGCAAACAATCGGAGCCCCGGCTGCCATAGAGCCGGAAAAAAGTTCGATCCTAATTGGAGGTAAAATGGCGGATTTCGCTGTAGGTGCGGATTTGGGTTTGGACCTAGCTCCGCCCCTATGGAACCGATTGAGCTCAAACTTGGTATGGAGGTGGGCATTCGAGGTCCCTACGCGAATGCAAAAAATTGAAGCCGCGGCTGCCTTAGGGCCGGAGAAAAGTTCGATCCTAGAATTGGGTCAAATGCATATACACAAAGATCAGGTTGGGTTTGGACCTAGCTCCGCCCCTATTGCTCCGATTGAGCTCAAACTTGCTACTGAGGTAGTCATTTGAGACCCTATAGGCATGCAAACAATCGGAGCCCCGGCTGCCATAGAGCCGGAAAAAAGTTCGATCCTAATTGGAGGTAAAATGGCGGATTTCGATGTAGGTGCGGATTTGGGTTTGGACCTAGCTCCGCCCCTATGGAACCGATTGAGCTCAAACTTGGTATGGAGGTGGGCATTCGAGGTCCCTACGCGAATGAAAAAAAATTGAAGCCGCGGCTGCCTTAGGGCTGGAGAAAAGTTCGATCCTAGAATTGGGTCAAATGCATATACACAAAGAGCAGGTTGGGTTTGGACATAGCCCCATCCCTATGGCCCCGATTAAGCTCAAACTTGGTACTGAGGTAGTCATTTGAGGTCCCTATAGGCATGCAAAAAATCGAAGCCCCGGCTGCCATACGGCCGGAAAAAAGTTCGATCCTAATTGGGGGTAAAATGGCGGATTTCGCTGAAGGTGCGGATTTGGGTTTGGACCTAGCTTCGCCCCTTTGGAACCGATTGAGCTCAAACTTGGTATGGAGGTAGGCATTCGAGGTCCCTATGCGAATGCAAAAAATTGGAGCCGGGGCTGCCATAGGGCCGGAGAAAAGTTCGATCCTAGAAATGGGTCAAATGCATATACACAAAGACCAGGTTGGGTTTGGACCTAGCCCCGCCCCTATTGCTCCGATTGAGCTCAAACTTGGTACTGAGGTAGCCATTTGAGGTCCCTATAGGCATGCAAAAAATCGGAGCCCCGGCTGCCATAGGGCCGGAAAAAAGTTCTATCCTAATTGGGGGTAAAATGGCAGATTTCGCTGTAGGTGCGGATTTTGGTTTGGACCTAGCTTCGCCCTTATAGAACCGATTGAGCTCAAACTTGGTATGGAGGTAGGCATTCGAGGTCCCTATGCGCATTCAAAAAATTGAAGCCGCGGCTGCCATAGGGCCGGAGAAAAGTTCGATCCTGGAATTGGGTCAAATGCATATACACAAAGAGCAGGTTGGGTTTGGACCTAGCTCCGCCCCTATTGCTCCGATTGAGCTCAAACTTGGTACTGAGATAGCCATTTGAGGTCCATATAGGCATGCAAATAATCGGAGCCCCGGCTGCCATACGGCCAGAAAAAAGTTCGATCCTAATTGGGGGTAAAATGGCGGATTTCGCTGTAGGTGCGGTTTTGGGTTTGGACCTAGCTCCGCCCCTATGGAACCGATTGAGCTCAAACTTGGTATGGAGGTAGGCATTCGAGGTCCCTACGCTCATGCAAAAAATTGGATCCGCGGCTGCCATAGGGCCGGAGAAAAGTTTGATCCTAGAATTGGGTCAAATGCATATACACAAAGAGCAATTTGGGTTTTGACCTAGCTCCGCCCCTATGGCTCCGATTGAGCCCAAACTCTGTACTGAGGTAGTCATTTGAGACCCTATAGGCATGCAAACAATCGGAGCCCCGGCTGCCATAGAGCCGGAAAAAAGTTCGATCCTAATTGGAGGTAAAATGGCGGATTTCGCTGTAGGTGCGGATTTGGGTTTGGACCTAGCTCCGCCCCTATGGAACCGATTGAGCTCAAACTTGGTATGGAGGTGGGCATTCGAGGTCCCTACGCGAATGCAAAAAATTGAAGCCGCGGCTGCCTTAGGGCCGGAGAAAAGTTCGATCCTAGAATTGGGTCAAATGCATATACACAAAGATCAGGTTGGGTTTGGACCTAGCTCCGCCCCTATTGCTCCGATTGAGCTCAAACTTGCTACTGAGGTAGTCATTTGAGACCCTATAGGCATGCAAACAATCGGAGCCCCGGCTGCCATAGAGCCGGAAAAAAGTTCGATCCTAATTGGAGGTAAAATGGCGGATTTCGATGTAGGTGCGGATTTGGGTTTGGACCTAGCTCCGCCCCTATGGAACCGATTGAGCTCAAACTTGGTATGGAGGTGGGCATTCGAGGTCCCTACGCGAATGAAAAAAAATTGAAGCCGCGGCTGCCTTAGGGCTGGAGAAAAGTTCGATCCTAGAATTGGGTCAAATGCATATACACAAAGAGCAGGTTGGGTTTGGACATAGCCCCATCCCTATGGCCCCGATTAAGCTCAAACTTGGTACTGAGGTAGTCATTTGAGGTCCCTATAGGCATGCAAAAAATCGAAGCCCCGGCTGCCATACGGCCGGAAAAAAGTTCGATCCTAATTGGGGGTAAAATGGCGGATTTCGCTGAAGGTGCGGATTTGGGTTTGGACCTAGCTTCGCCCCTTTGGAACCGATTGAGCTCAAACTTGGTATGGAGGTAGGCATTCGAGGTCCCTATGCGAATGCAAAAAATTGGAGCCGGGGCTGCCATAGGGCCGGAGAAAAGTTCGATCCTAGAAATGGGTCAAATGCATATACACAAAGACCAGGTTGGGTTTGGACCTAGCTCCGCCCCTATTGCTCCGATTGAGCTCAAACTTGGTACTGAGGTAGCCATTTGAGGTCCCTATAGGCATGCAAAAAATCGGAGCCCCGGCTGCCATAGGGCCGGAAAAAAGTTCGATCCTAATTGGGGGTAAAATGGCAGATTTCGCTGTAGGTGCGGATTTTGGTTTGGACCTAGCTTCGCCCTTATAGAACCGATTGAGCTCAAACTTGGTATGGAGGTAGGCATTCGAGGTCCCTATGCGCATTCAAAAAATTGAAGCCGCGGCTGCCATAGGGCCGGAGAAAAGTTCGATCCTGGAATTGGGTCAAATGCATATACACAAAGAGCAGGTTGGGTTTGGACCTAGCTCCGCCCCTATTGCTCCGATTGAGCTCAAACTTGGTACTGAGATAGCCATTTGAGGTCCATATAGGCATGCAAATAATCGGAGCCCCGGCTGCCATACGGCCAGAAAAAAGTTCGATCCTAATTGGGGGTAAAATGGCGGATTTCGCTGTAGGTGCGGTTTTGGGTTTGGACCTAGCTCCGCCCCTATGGAACCGATTGAGCTCAAACTTGGTATGGAGGTAGGCATTCGAGGTCCCTACGCTCATGCAAAAAATTGGATCCGCGGCTGCCATAGGGCCGGAGAAAAGTTTGATCCTAGAATTGGGTCAAATGCATATACACAAAGAGCAATTTGGGTTTTGACCTAGCTCCGCCCCTGTGGCTCCGATTGAGCCCAAACTTGGTACTGAGGTAGCCATTTGAGGTCCCTATAGGCATGCAAAAAATTGGAGCCCCGGCTGCCATAGGGCCGGAAAAAAGTTCGATCCTAATGGGGGTAAAATGGCGGATTTCGCTGTAGGTGCGGATTTGGGTTTGGACCTAGCTCCGCCCCTATGGAACCGATTGAGCTCAAACTTGTAATGGAGGTAGGCACTCGAGGTCCCTACGCGCATGCAAAAAATATGAGCCGCGGCTGCCATAGGGCCGGAGAAAAGTTTCGATCCTAGAATTGGGTCAAATGCATATACACAAAGAGCAGGTTGGGTTTGGACCTAGCTCCGCCCCTATGGCTCCGATTGAGCTCAAACTTGGTACTGAGGTCGCCATTTGAGGTCCCTATAGGCATGCAAAAAATCGGAGCCCCGGCTGCCATAGGGCCGGAAAAAAGTTCGATCCTATTTGGGGGTAAAATGGCGGATTTCGCTGTAGGTGCGGATTTGGGTTTGGACCTAGCCCCGCCCCTATGGAACCGATTGAGCTCAAACTTGGTATGGAGCTAGTCATTCGAGGTCCCTACGCGCATGCAAAAAATTGGAGCCGCGGCTGCCATAGGGGCCGGAAAAAAGATCGATCCTAGAATTGGGTCAAATGCATAAACATAAAGAGCAGGTTTGGTTTGGACCTAGCTCCGCCCCTATGGCTCCGATTGAGCTCAAACTTGTTACTGAGGTAGCCATTTGAGGTCCTTATAGGCATGCAAAAAAATCGGAGCCCCGGCTGCCATAGGGCCGGAAAAAGTTCGATTCTAATTGGGGGTAAAATGGCGGATTTCGCTGTAGGTGCGGATTTGGGTTTGGACCTAGCTCCGCCCCTATGGAACCGATTGAGCCCAAACTTGGTATGGAGATAGGCATTCGAGGTCCCTACGCGCATGCAAAAAAATTGGAGTCGCGGCTGCCATAGGGCCGGGGAAAGTTTCGATCCTAGAATTGGGTCAAATGCATATACACAAAGAGCAGGTTGGGTTTGGACCTAGCTCCGCCCCTATGGCTCCGATTGAGCTCAAACTAGGTACTGAGGTAGCCATTTGAGGTTCCTATAGGCATGCGAAAAATCGGAGCCCCGGCTGCCATACGGCCGGAAAAAAGTTCGATCCTAATTGGGGGTAAAATGGCGGATTTCGCTGTAGGTGCGGATTTGGGCTTGGATCTAGCTCAGCCCCTATGGAACCGATTGAGCTCAAACTTGGTATGGAGGTAGGCATTCAAGGTCCCTACGCGCATGCAAAAATGGGAGCCGCGGCTGCCATGCGACCGGAGAAAAGTTCGATCCTAGAATTGGGTCAAATGCATATACACAAAGATCAGGTTGGGTTTGGACCTAGCTCCGCCCCTATTGCTCCGATTGAGCTCAAACTTGCTACTGAGGTAGTCATTTGAGACCCTATAGGCATGCAAACAATCGGAGCCCCGGCTGCCATAGAGCCGGAAAAAAGTTCGATCCTAATTGGAGGTAAAATGGCGGATTTCGCTGTAGGTGCGGATTTGGGTTTGGACCTAGCTCCGCCCCTATGGAACCGATTTAGCTCAATCTTGGTATGGAGGTGGGCATTCGAGGTCCCTACGCGAATGCAAAAAATTGAAGCCGCGGCTGCCTTAGGGCCGGAGAAAAGTTCGATCCTAGAATTGGGTCAAATGCATATACACAAAGAGCAGGTTGGGTTTGGACCTAGCCCCATCCCTATGGCTCCGATTAAGCTCAAACTTGGTACTGAGGTAGCCATTTGAGGTCCCTATAGGCATGGAAAAAATCGGAGCCCCGGCTGCCATACGGCCGGAAAAAAGTTCGATCCTAATTGGGGGTAAAATGGCGGATTTCGCTGTAGGTGCGGATTTGAGTTTGGATCTAGCTCCGCCCCTATGGAACCGATTGAGCTCAAACTTGGTATGGAGGTAGGCATTCAAGGTCCCTACGCGCATGTAAAAATGGGAGCCGCGGCTGCCATGCGGCCGGAGAAAAGTTCGATCCTAGAATTGGGTCAAATGCATATACACAAAGATCAGGTTGGGTTTGGACCTAGCTCCGCCCCTATCGCTCGGATTGAGCTCAACTTGCTACTGAGGTAGTCATTTGAGGTCCCTATAGGCATGCAAACAATCGGAGCCCCGGCTGCCATAGAGCCGGAAAAAAGTTCGATCCTAATTGGAGGTAAAATGGCGGATTTCGCTGTAGGTGCGGATTTGGGTTTGGACCTAGCTCCGCCCCTTTGGAACCGATTGAGCCCAAACTTGGTATGGAGGTGGGCATTCGAGGTCCCTACGCGAATGCAAAAAATTGGAGCCGCAGCTGCCTTAGGGCCGGAGAAAAGTTCGATCCTAGAATTGGGTCAAATGCATATACACAAAGAGCAGGTTGGGTTTGGAGCTTTCTCCTCTCCTATGGCTCCGATTGAGCCCAAACTTGGTACTGAGGTAGCCATTTGAGGTCCCTATAGGCATGCAAAAAATCGGAGCCCCGGCTGCCATAGGGCCGGAAAAAAGTTCGATCCTAATTGGGGGTAAAATGGCGGATTTCGCTGTAGGTGTGGATTTGGGTTTGGACCTAGCTCCGCCCCTATGGAACCGATTGAGCTCAAACTTGGTATGGAGGTAGGCATTCGAGGTCCCTACGCGCATGCAAAAAATTGGAGCCGCGGCTGCCAAACGGCCGGAGAAAAGTTCGATCCTAGAATTGGGTCAAATGCATATACACAAAGAGCAGGTTGGGTTTGGACCTAGCTCCGCCCCTATGGCTCCGATTGAGCTCAAACTTGGTACTGAGATAGCCATTTGAGGTCCCTATAGGCATGCAAAAAATCGGAGCCCCAGCTGCCATAGGGCCGGAAAAAAGTTCGATCCTAATTGGGGGTAAAATGGCGGATTTCGCTGTAGGTGCGGATTTGGGTTTGGACCTAGCTCCGCCCCTTTGGAACCGAGTAAGCTCAAACTTGGTATGGAGGTAGGCATTCGAGGTCCCTACGCGAATGCAAAAAAATGGAGCCGCGACTGCCATAGGGCCGGGGAAAAGTTCGATCCTAGAATTGGGTCAAATGCATATACACAAAGATCAGGTTGGGTTTGGACCTAGCTCCGCCCCTATTGCTCCGACTGAGCTCAAACTTGGTACTGAGGTAGCCATTTGAGGTCCCTATAGGCATGCAAAAAATTGGAGCCGCGGCTGCCATAGGGCCGGAGAAAAGTTCGATCCTAGAATTGGGTCAAATGCATATACACAAAGACCAGGTTGGGTTTGGACGAAGCTCCGCCCCTATGGCTCCGATTGAGCTCAAACTCGGTACTGAGGTAGCCATTTGAGGTCCCTATAGGCATGCAAAAAATCGAAGCCCCGGCTGCTATAGGGCCTGAAAAAAGTTCGATCCTGATTGTTGGTAAAAAGGCGGATTTCGATGTAGGTGCGGATTTTGGTTTGGACCTGGCTGCGCCCCTATGGAACCGATTGAGCTAAAACTTGGTATGGAGGTAGGCATTAAAGGTCCCTACGCGCATGCAAAAATGGGAGCCGCGGCTGCCATGCGGCCGGAGAAAAGTTCGATCCTAGAATTGAGTCAAATGCATATACACAAAGATCAGGTTGGGTTTGGACCTAGCTCCGCCCCTATGGCTCCGATTGAGCCCAAACTCTGTACTGAGGTAGTCATTTGAGACCCTATAGGCATGCAAACAATCGGAGCCCCGGCTGCCATAGAGCCGGAAAAAAGTTCGATCCTAATTGGAGGTAAAATGGCGGATTTCGCTGTAGGTGCGGATTTGGGTTTGGACCTAGCTCCGCCCCTATGGAACCGATTGAGCTCAAACTTGGTATGGAGGTGGGCATTCGAGGTCCCTACGCGAATGCAAAAAATTGAAGCCGCGGCTGCCTTAGGGCCGGAGAAAAGTTCGATCCTAGAATTGGGTCAAATGCATATACACAAAGATCAGGTTGGGTTTGGACCTAGCTCCGCCCCTATTGCTCCGATTGAGCTCAAACTTGCTACTGAGGTAGTCATTTGAGACCCTATAGGCATGCAAACAATCGGAGCCCCGGCTGCCATAGAGCCGGAAAAAAGTTCGATCCTAATTGGAGGTAAAATGGCGGATTTCGCTGTAGGTGCGGATTTGGGTTTGGACCTAGCTTCGCCCCTTTGGAACCGATTGAGCTCAAACTTGGTATGGAGGTAGGCATTCGAGGTCCCTATGCGAATGCAAAAAATTGGAGCCGGGGCTGCCATAGGGCCGGAGAAAAGTTCGATCCTAGAAATGGGTCAAATGCATATACACAAAGAGCAGGTTGGGTTTGGACCTAGCTCCGCCCCTATTGCTCCGATTGAGCTCAAACTTGGTACTGAGGTAGCCATTTGAGGTCCCTATAGGCATGCAAAAAATCGGAGCCCCGGCTGCCATAGGGCCGGAAAAAAGTTCGATCCTAATTGGGGGTAAAATGGCAGATTTCGCTGTAGGTGCGGATTTTGGTTTGGACCTAGCTCCGCCCTTATAGAACCGATTGAGCTCAAACTTGGTATGGAGGTAGGCATTCGAGGTCCCTATGCGCATGCAAAAAATTGAAGCCGCGGCTGCCATAGGGCCGGAGAAAAGTTCGATCCTGGAATTGGGTCAAATGCATATACACAAAGAGCAGGTTGGGTTTGGACCTAGCTCCGCCCCTATTGCTCCGATTGAGCTCAAACTTGGTACTGAGATAGCCATTTGAGGTCCCTATAGGCATGCAAATAATCGGAGCCCCGGCTGCCATACGGCCGGAAAAAAGTTCGATCCTAATTGGGGGTAAAATGGCGGATTTCGCTGTAGGTGCGGTTTTGGGTTTGGACCTAGCTCCGCCCCTATGGAACCGATTGAGCTCAAACTTGGTATGGAGGTAGACATTCGAGGTCCCTACGCTCATGCAAAAAATTGGATCCGCGGCTGCCATAGGGCCGGAGAAAAGTTTGATCCTAGAATTGGGTCAAATGCATATACACAAAGAGCAATTTGGGTTTTGACCTAGCTCCGCCCCTGTGGCTCCGATTGAGCCCAAACTTGGTACTGAGGTAGCCATTTGAGGTCCCTATAGGCATGCAAAAAATCGGAGCCCCGGCTGCCATAGGGCCGGAAAAAAGTTCGATCCTAATGGGGGTAAAATGGCGGATTTCGCTGTAGGTGTGGATTTGGGTTTGGACCTAGCTCCGCCCCTATGGAACCGATTGAGCTCAAACTTGTAATGGAGGTAGGCACTCGAGGTCCCTACGCGCATGCAAAAAATATGAGCCGGGGCTGCCATAGGGCCGGAGAAAAGTTTCGATCCTAGAATTGGGTCAAATGCATATACACAAAGAGCAGGTTTGGTTTGGACCTAGCTCCGCCCCTATGGCTCCGATTGAGCTCAAACTTGGTACTGAGGTCGCCATTTGAGGTCCCTATAGGCATGCAAAAAATCGGAGCCCCGGCTGCCATAGGGCCGGAAAAAAGTTCGATCCTATTTGGGGGTAAAATGGCGGATTTCGCTGTAGGTGCGGATTTGGGTTTGGACCTAGCCCCGCCCCTATGGAACCGATTGAGCTCAAACTTAGTATGGAGGTAGGCATTCGAGGTCCCTACGCGCATGCAAAAAATTGGAGCCGCGGCTGCCATAGGGGCCGGAAAAAAGATCGATCCTAGAATTGGGTCAAATGCATAAACATAAAGAGCAGGTTTGGTTTGGACCTAGCTCCGCCCCTATGGCTCCGATTGAGCTCAAACTTGTTACTGAGGTAGCCATTTGAGGTCCTTATAGGCATGCAAAAAAATCGGAGCCCCGGCTGCCATAGGGCCGGAAAAAGTTCGATCCTAATTGGGGGTAAAATGGCGGATTTCGCTGTAGGTGCGGATTTGGGTTTGGACCTAGCTCCGCCCTTATAGAACCGATTGAGCTCAAACTTGAAATGGAGGAAGGAATTCGAGGTCCCTACGCGCATGCAAAAAATTGGAGCCGCGGCTGCCATAGGGCCGGAGAAAAGTTCGATCGTAGAATTGGGTCAAATGCATATACACAAAGAGCAATTTGGGTTTTGACCTAGCTCCGCCCCTGTGGCTCCGATTGAGCTCAAACTTGGTACTGAGGTAGCCATTTGAGGTCCCTAAAGGCGTGCAAAAAATCGGAGCCCCGGCTGCCATAGAGCCTGAAAAAAGTTCGATCCTTATGGGGGTAAAATGGCGGATTTCGCTGTAGGTGCGGATTTGGGTTTGGACCTAGCTCCGCCCCTATGGAACCGATTGAACTCAAACTTGGTATGTAGGTAGGCACTCGAGGTCCCTACGCGCATGCAAAAAATTGGATCCGCGGCTGCCATAGGGCCGGAGAAAAGTTCGATCCTAGAATTGGGTCAAATGCATATACACAGAGAGCAGGTTGGGTTTGGACCTATCTCCTCTCCTTTGGCTCCGATTGAGCCCAAACTTGAAATTGAGGAAGGAATTCGAGGTCGCCATAGGCTAGCGAAAAATCGGAGCCCCGGCTGCCATAGGGCCGGAAAAAAGTTCGATCCTAATTGGGGGTAAAATGGCGGATTTCGCTGTAGGTGCGGATTTGGTTTTGGACCTAGCTCCGCCCCTATGGAACCGATTGAGCTCAAACTTGGTATGGAGGAAGGCATTCGAGGTCCCTACGCGCATGCAAAAAATTGGAGGCGCGGCTGCCATAGGGCCGGAGAAAAGTTCGATCCTAGAATCGGGTCAAATGCATATACACAAAAAGCAGGTTGGGTTTGGACCTTGCTCCGCCCCTATGGCTCCGATTGAGCTCTAACTTGGTACTGAGGTGGCCATTTGAGGTCCCTATAAGCATGCAAAAAATCGGAGCCCCGGCTGCCATAGGGCCTGAAAAAGTTCGATCCTAATGGGGGTAAAATGGCGGATTTCGCTGTAGGTGCGGATTTGGGTTTGGACCTAGCTCCGCCCCTATGGAACCGATTGAGCTCAAACTTGTAATGGAGGTAGGCACTCGAGGTCCCTACGCGCATGCAAAAAATATGAGCCGCGGCTGCCATAGGGCCGGAGAAAAGTTCGATCCTAGAATTGTGTCAAATGCATATACACAAAGAGCAGGTTGGGTTTGGACCTAGCTCCGCCCCTATGGCTCCGATTGAGCTCAAACTTGGTACTGAGGTCGCCATTTGAGGTCCCTATAGGCATGCAAAAAATCGGAGCCCCGGCTGCCATAGGGCCGGAAAAAGGTTCGATCCTATTTGGGGATAAAATGGCGGATTTCGCTGTAGGTGCGGATTTGGGTTTGGACCTAGCCCCGCCCCTATGGAACCGATTGAGCTCAAACTTGGTATGGAGCTAGTCATTCGAGGTCCCTACGCGCATGCAAAAAATTGGAGCCGCGGCTGCCATAGGGGCCGGAGAAAAGTTCGATCCTAGAATTGGGTCAAATGCATAAACATAAAGAGCAGGTTGGGTTTGGACCTAGCTCCGCCCCTATGGCTCCGATTGAGCTCAAACTTGTTACTGAGGTAGCCATTTGAGGTCCTTATAGGCATGCAAAAAAATCGGAGCCCCGGCTGCCATAGGGCCGGAAAAAGTTCGATCCTAATTGGGGGTAAAATGGCGGATTTCGCTGTAGGTGCGGATTTGGGTTTGGACCTAGCTCCGCCCTTATAGAACCGATTGAGCTCAAACTTGAAATGGAGGAAGGAATTCGAGGTCCCTACGCGCATGCAAAAAATTGGAGCCGCGGCTGCCATAGGGCCGGAGAAAAGTTCGATCGTAGAATTGGGTCAAATGCATATACACAAAGAGCAATTTGGGTTTTGACCTAGCTCCGCCCCTGTGGCTCCGATTGAGCTCAAACTTGGTACTGAGGTAGCCATTTGAGGTCCCTAAAGGCGTGCAAAAAATCGGAGCCCCGGCTGCCATAGAGCCTGAAAAAAGTTCGATCCTTATGGGGGTAAAATGGCGGATTTCGCTGTAGGTGCGGATTTGGGTTTGGACCTAGCTCCGCCCCTATGGAACCGATTGAACTCAAACTTGGTATGTAGGTAGGCACTCGAGGTCCCTACGCGCATGCAAAAAATTGGAGCCGCGGCTGCCATAGGGCCGGAGAAAAGTTCGATCCTAGAATTGGGTCAAATGCATATACACAGAGAGCAGGTTGGGTTTGGACCTATCTCCTCTCCTATGGCTCCGATTGAGCCCAAACTTGAAATTGAGGAAGGAATTCGAGGTCGCCATAGGCTAGCGAAAAATCGGAGCCCCGGCTGCCATAGGGCCGGAAAAAAGTTCGATCCTAATTGGGGGTAAAATGGCGGATTTCGCTGTAGGTGCGGATTTGGGTTTTGGACCTAGCTCCGCCCCTATGGAACCGATTGAGCTCAAACTTGGTATGGAGGAAGGCATTCGAGGTCCCTACGCGCATGCAAAAAATTGGAGGCGCGGCTGCCATAGGGCCGGAGAAAAGTTCGATCCTAGAATCGGGTCAAATGCATATACACAAAGAGCAGGTTGGGTTTGGACCTAGCTCCGCCCCTATGGCTCCGATTGAGCTCAAACTTGGTACTGAGGTCGCCATTTGAGGTCCCTATAGGCATGCAAAAAATCGGAGCCCCGGCTGCCATAGGGCCGGAAAAAAGTCCGATCCTATTTGGGGGTAAAATGGCGGATTTCGCTGTAGGTGCGGATTTGGGTTTGGACCTAGCCCCGCCCCTATGGAACCGATTGAGCTCAAACTTGGTATGGAGCTAGTCATTCGAGGTCCCTACGCGCATGCAAAAAATTGGAGCCGCGGCTGCCATAGGGGCCGGAGAAAAGTTCGATCCTAGAATTGGGTCAAATGCATAAACATAAAGAGCAGGTTGGGTTTGGACCTAGCTCCGCCCCTATGGCTCCGATTGAGATCAAACTTGTTACTGAGGTAGCCATTTGAGGTCCTTATAGGCATGCAAAAAAATCGGAGCCCCGGCTGCCATAGGGCCGGAAAAAGTTCGATCCTAATTGGGGGTAAAATGGCGGATTTCGCTGTAGGTGCGGATTTGGGTTTGGACCTAGCTCCGCCCTTATAGAACCGATTGAGCTCAAACTTGAAATGGAGGAAGGAATTCGAGGTCCCTACGCGCATGCAAAAAATTGGAGCCGCGGCTGCCATAGGGCCGGAGAAAAGTTCGATCGTAGAATTGGGTCAAATGCATATACACAAAGAGCAATTTGGGTTTTGACCTAGCTCCGCCCCTGTGGCTCCGATTGAGCTCAAACTTGGTACTGAGGTAGCCATTTGAGGTCCCTAAAGGCGTGCAAAAAATCGGAGCCCCGGCTGCCATAGAGCCGGAAAAAAGTTCGATCCTTATGGGGGTAAAATGGCGGATTTCGCTGTAGGTGCGGATTTGGGTTTGGACCTAGCTCCGCCCCTATGGAACCGATTGAACTCAAACTTGGTATGTAGGTAGGCACTCGAGGTCCCTACGCGCATGCAAAAAATTGGATCCGCGGCTGCCATAGGGCCGGAGAAAAGTTCGATCCTAGAATTGGGTCAAATGCATATCTACAGAGAGCAGGTTGGGTTTGGACCTATCTCCTCTCCTTTGGCTCCGATTGAGCCCAAACTTGAAATTGAGGAAGGAATTCGAGGTCGCCATAGGCTAGCGAAAAATCGGAGCCCCGGCTGCCATAGGGCCGGAAAAAAGTTCGATCCTAATTGGGGGTAAAATGGCGGATTTCGCTGTAGGTGCGGATTTGGTTTTGGACCTAGCTCCGCCCCTATGGAACCGATTGAGCTCAAACTTGGTATGGAGGAAGGCATTCGAGGTCCCTACGCGCATGCAAAAAATTGGAGGCGCG
The DNA here is from genome assembly GCA_946902895.1 of Fragum fragum. Classification (NCBI taxonomy): domain Eukaryota; kingdom Metazoa; phylum Mollusca; class Bivalvia; order Cardiida; family Cardiidae; genus Fragum; species Fragum fragum. The sequence goes on along the minus strand of OX336380.1, from coordinate 10,311,061 downwards.
GCTGCCATAGGGCCGGAGAAAAGTTCGATCCTAGAATCGGGTCAAATGCATATACACAAAAAGCAGGTTAGGTTTGGACCTTGCTCCGCCCCTATGGCTCCGATTGAGCTCTAACTTGGTACTGAGGTGGCCATTTGAGGTCCCTATAAGCATGCAAAAAATCGGAGCCCCGGCTGCCATAGGGCCTGAAAAAGTTCGATCCTAATGGGGGTAAAATGGCGGATTTCGCTGTAGGTGCGGATTTGGGTTTGGACCTAGCTCCGCCCCTATGGAACCGATTGAGCTCAAACTTGTAATGGAGGTAGGCACTCGAGGTCCCTACGCGCATGCAAAAAATATGAGCCGCGGCTGCCATAGGGCCGGAGAAAAGTTCGATCCTAGAATTGTGTCAAATGCATATACACAAAGAGCAGGTTGGGTTTGGACCTAGCTCCGCCCCTATGGCTCCGATTGAGCTCAAACTTGGTACTGAGGTCGCCATTTGAGGTCCCTATAGGCATGCAAAAAATCGGAGCCCCGGCTGCCATAGGGCCGGAAAAAGGTTCGATCCTATTTGGGGGTAAAATGGCGGATTTCGCTGTAGGTGCGGATTTGGGTTTGGACCTAGCCCCGCCCCTATGGAACCGATTGAGCTCAAACTTGGTATGGAGCTAGTCATTCGAGGTCCCTACGCGCATGCAAAAAATTGGAGCCGCGGCTGCCATAGGGGCCGGAGAAAAGTTCGATCCTAGAATTGGGTCAAATGCATAAACATAAAGAGCAGGTTGGGTTTGGACCTAGCTCCGCCCCTATGGCTCCGATTGAGCTCAAACTTGTTACTGAGGTAGCCATTTGAGGTCCTTATAGGCATGCAAAAAAATCGGAGCCCCGGCTGCCATAGGGTCGGAAAAAGTTCGATCCTAATTGGGGGTAAAATGGCGGATTTCGCTGTAGGTGCGGATTTGGGTTTGGACCTAGCTCCGCCCTTATAGAACCGATTGAGCTCAAACTTGAAATGGAGGAAGGAATTCGAGGTCCCTACGCGCATGCAAAAAATTGGAGCCGCGGCTGCCATAGGGCCGGAGAAAAGTTCGATCGTAGAATTGGGTCAAATGCATATACACAAAGAGCAATTTGGGTTTTGACCTAGCTCCGCCCCTGTGGCTCCGATTGAGCTCAAACTTGGTACTGAGGTAGCCATTTGAGGTCCCTAAAGGCGTGCAAAAAATCGGAGCCCCGGCTGCCATAGAGCCTGAAAAAAGTTCGATCCTTATGGGGGTAAAATGGCGGATTTCGCTGTAGGTGCGGATTTGGGTTTGGACCTAGCTCCGCCCCTATGGAACCGATTGAACTCAAACTTGGTATGTAGGTAGGCACTCGAGGTCCCTACGCGCATGCAAAAAATTGGAGCCGCGGCTGCCATAGGGCCGGAGAAAAGTTCGATCCTAGAATTGGGTCAAATGCATATACACAGAGAGCAGGTTGGGTTTGGACCTATCTCCTCTCCTATGGCTCCGATTGAGCCCAAACTTGAAATTGAGGAAGGAATTCGAGGTCGCCATAGGCTAGCGAAAAATCGGAGCCCCGGCTGCCATAGGGCCGGAAAAAAGTTCGATCCTAATTGGGGGTAAAATGGCGGATTTCGCTGTAGGTGCGGATTTGGGTTTTGGACCTAGCTCCGCCCCTATGGAACCGATTGAGCTCAAACTTGGTATGGAGGAAGGCATTCGAGGTCCCTACGCGCATGCAAAAAATTGGAGGCGCGGCTGCCATAGGGCCGGAGAAAAGTTCGATCCTAGAATCGGGTCAAATGCATATACACAAAGAGCAGGTTGGGTTTGGACCTAGCTCCGCCCCTATGGCTCCGATTGAGCTCAAACTTGGTACTGAGGTCGCCATTTGAGGTCCCTATAGGCATGCAAAAAATCGGAGCCCCGGCTGCCATAGGGCCGGAAAAAAGTCCGATCCTATTTGGGGGTAAAATGGCGGATTTCGCTGTAGGTGCGGATTTGGGTTTGGACCTAGCCCCGCCCCTATGGAACCGATTGAGCTCAAACTTGGTATGGAGCTAGTCATTCGAGGTCCCTACGCGCATGCAAAAAATTGGAGCCGCGGCTGCCATAGGGGCCGGAGAAAAGTTCGATCCTAGAATTGGGTCAAATGCATAAACATAAAGAGCAGGTTGGGTTTGGACCTAGCTCCGCCCCTATGGCTCCGATTGAGATCAAACTTGTTACTGAGGTAGCCATTTGAGGTCCTTATAGGCATGCAAAAAAATCGGAGCCCCGGCTGCCATAGGGCCGGAAAAAGTTCGATCCTAATTGGGGGTAAAATGGCGGATTTCGCTGTAGGTGCGGATTTGGGTTTGGACCTAGCTCCGCCCTTATAGAACCGATTGAGCTCAAACTTGAAATGGAGGAAGGAATTCGAGGTCCCTACGCGCATGCAAAAAATTGGAGCCGCGGCTGCCATAGGGCCGGAGAAAAGTTCGATCGTAGAATTGGGTCAAATGCATATACACAAAGAGCAATTTGGGTTTTGACCTAGCTCCGCCCCTGTGGCTCCGATTGAGCTCAAACTTGGTACTGAGGTAGCCATTTGAGGTCCCTAAAGGCGTGCAAAAAATCGGAGCCCCGGCTGCCATAGAGCCTGAAAAAAGTTCGATCCTTATGGGGGTAAAATGGCGGATTTCGCTGTAGGTACGGATTTGGGTTTGGACCTAGCTCCGCCCCTATGGAACCGATTGAACTCAAACTTGGTATGTAGGTAGGCACTCGAGGTCCCTACGCGCATGCAAAAAATTGGATCCGCGGCTGCCATAGGGCCGGAGAAAAGTTCGATCCTAGAATTGGGTCAAATGCATATACACAGAGAGCAGGTTGGGTTTGGACCTATCTCCTCTCCTATGGCTCCGATTGAGCCCAAACTTGGTACTGAGGTAGTCATTTGAGGTCGCCATAGGCTAGCGAAAAATCGGAGCCCCGGCTGCCATAGGGCCGGAAAAAAGTTCGATCCTAATTGGGGTAAAATGGCGGATTTCGCTGTAGGTGCGGATTTGGGTTTTGGACCTAGCTCCGTCCCTATGGAACCGATTGAGCTCAAACTTGGTATGGAGGAAGGCATTCGAGGTCCCTACGCGCATGTAAAAAATTGGAGGCGCGGCTGCCATAGGGCCGGAGAAAAGTTCGATCCTAGAATCGGGTCAAATGCATATAGACAAAGAGCAGGTTGGGTTTGGACCTTGCTCCGTCCCTATGGCTCCGATTGAGCTCTAACTTGGTACTGAGGTGGCCATTTGAGGTCCCTATAAGCATGCAAAAAATCGGAGCCCCGGCTGCCATAGGGCCTGAAAAAAGTTCGATCCTAATTGGGGGTAAAATGGCGGATTTCGCTGTAGGTGCGGATTTGGGTTTGGACCTAGCTCCGCCCCTATGGAACCGATTGAGCTCAAACTTAGTATGGAAGTAGGGATTCGAGGTCCCTACGCGCATGCAAAAAATTGGAACCGCGGCTGCCATAGGGCCGGAGAAAAGTTCGATCCTAGAATTGGGTCAAATGCAAATACACAAAGAGCATGTTGGGTTTGGACCTAGCTCCGCCCCTATGGCTCCGATTGAGCTCAATCTTGGTACTGAGATAACCATTTGAGGTCCCTATAGGCATGCAAAAAATCGGAGCCCCGGCTGCCATAGGGCCGGAAAAAAGTTCGATCCTAATGGGGGTAAAATGGCGGATTTCGCTGTAGGTGCGGATTTGGGTTTGGACCTAGCCCCGCCCTTATAGAACCGATTGAGCTCAAACTTGGTATGGAGGTAGGCATTCGAGGTTCCTACGCGCATGCAAAAAATTGGATCCGCGGCTGCCATAGGGCCGGAGAAAAGTTCGATCCTAGAATCGGGTCTAATGCATATACACAAAGAGCAGGTTGGGTTTTGACCTAGCTCCGCCCCTGTAGCTCCGATTGAGCTCAAACTTGGTACTGAGGTAGCCATTTGAGGTCCCTATAGGCATGCAAAAAATCGGAGCCCCGGCTGCCATAGAGCCTGAAAAAAGTTCGATCCTTATGGGGGTAAAATGGCGGATTTCGCTGTAGGTGCGGATTTGGGTTTGGACCTAGCTCCGCCCCTATGGAACCGATTGAGCTCAAACTTGGTATAGAGGTAGGCACTAGAGGTCCCTACGCGCATGCAAAAAATATGAGCCGCGGCTGCCATAGGTCCTGAGAAAAGTTCGATCCTAGAATTGGGTCAAATGCATATACACAAAGATTCGGTTGGGTTTGGACCTATCTCCTCTCCTATGGCTCCGATTGAGCCGAAACTTGGTACTGAGGTAGCCATTTGAGGTCCCCATAGGTTAGCGAAAAATCGGAGCCCCGGATGCCATAGGGTCGGAAAAAAGTTCGATCCTAATTGGGGGTAAAATGGCGGATTTCGCTGTAGGTGCGGATTTGGGTTTGGACCTAGCTCCGCCCTTATAGAACCGATTGAGCTCAAACTTGTAATGGAGGTAGGCATTCGAGGTCCCTACGAGCATGCAAGAAATTGGAGTCGCAGCTGCCATAGGGCCGGAGAAAAGTTCGATCCTAGAATCGGGTCAAATGCATATACACAAAGAGCAGGTTGGGTTTGGACCTTGCTCCGCCCCTATGGCTCCGATTGAGCTCTAACTTGGTACTGAGGTAGCCATTTGAGGTCCCTATGGGCATGCAAAAAATCGGAGCCCCGGCTGCCATACGGCCGGAAAAAAGTTCGATCCTAATTGGGGGTAATATGGCGGATTTCGCTGTAGGTACGGATTTGGGTTTGGACCTAGCTCCGCCCCTATGGAACCGATTGAGCTCAAACTTGGTATGGAAATAGGCATTCGAGGTCCCTACGCGCATGCAAAAAATTGGAGCCGCGGCTGCCATAGGGCCGGAGAAAAGTTCGATCCTAGAATTGGGTAAAATGCAAATACACAAAGACCAGTTTGGGTTTGGACCTAGCTCCGCCCCTATGGCTCCGATTGAGCCTAATCTTGGTACTGAGATAACCATTTGAGGTCCCTATAGGCATGCAAAAAATCGGAGCACCGGCTGCCCTAGGGCCGGAAAAAAGTTCGATCCTAATTGGGGGTAAAATGGCGGATTTCGCTGTAGGTGCGGATTTGGGTTTGGACCTAGCTCCGCCCCTATGGAACCGATTGAGCTCAAACTTGGTTTGGAGGTAGGCACTCGAGATCCCTACGCGCATGCAAAAATATGAGCCGCGGCTGCCATAGGGCCGGAGAAAACTTCGATCCTAGAATTGGGTCAAATGCATATACACAAAGAGCAGGTTGGGTTTGGACCTATCTCCTCCGCTATTGTTCTGATTGAGCCCAAACTTGGTACTGAGGTAGCCATTTGAGGTCCCTATAGGCATGCAAAAAATCGGAGCCCCGGCTGCCATAGGGCCGGAAAAAAGTTCGATCCTAATTGGGGGTAAAATGGCGGATTTCGCTGTAGGTGCGGATTTGGGTTTGGACCTAGCTCCGCCCCTATGGAACCGATTGAGCTCAAACTTGGTATGGAGGAAGGCATTCGAGGTCCCAACGCGCATGTAAAAAATTGGAGCCGAGGCTGCCATAGGGCCGGAGAAAAGTTCGATCCTAGAATCGGGTCAAATGCATATACACAAATAGCAGGTTGGGTTTGGACCTAGCTCCGCCCCTATGGCTCCGATTGACCTCAAACTTGGTACTGAGGTAGTCATTTGAGGTCCCTATAGGCATGCAAAAAATCGGAGCCCCGGCTGCCATATGGCCGGAAAAAAGTTCGATCCTAATTGGGGGTAAAATGGCGGATTTCGCTGTAGGTACGGATTTGGGTTTGGACCTAGCTCCGCCCCTATGGAACCGATTGAGCTCAAACTTGGTATGGAGGTAGGTATTCGAGGTCCCTATGCGCATGCAAAAAATTGGAGCCGCGGCTGCCATAGGGCCGGAGAAAAGTTCGATCCTAGAATCGGGTCAAATGCATATACACAAAGAGCAGGTTGGGTTTGAACCTAGCTCCCCCTATGGCTCCGATTGAGCTAAAACTTGGTACTGAGATAGCCATTTGAGGTCCATATAGGCATGCAAAATTATAGGAGCCCCGGCTGCCCTAGGGCCGGAAAAAAGTTCGATCCTAATTGGGGGTAAAATGGCGGATTTCGCTGTAGGTGCGGTTTTGGGTTTGGACCTAGCTCCGCCCCTATGGAACCGATTGAGCTCAAACTTGGTATGGAGGTAGGCATTCGAGGTCCCTTCGCGCATGCAAAAAATTGGAGCCGCGGCTGCCATAGGGCCGGAGAGAAAGTCGATCCTAGAATTTGGTCAAATGCATATACATAAAGAGCAGGTTGGGTTTGGACCTAGCTCCGCCCCTATGCCTCCGATTGAGCTCAAACTTGGTACTGAGGTAGCCATTTGAGGTCCCTATAGGCATGCAAAAAATCGGAGCCCCGGCTGCCATAGGGCCGGAAAAAAGTTCGATCCTAATTGGGGGTAAAATGGCGGATTTCGCTGTAGGTGCGGATTTGGGTTTTGGACCTAGCTCCGCCCCTATGGAACCGATTGAGCTCAAACTTGGTATGGAGGAAGGCATTCGAGGTCCCTACGGGCATATAAAAAATTGGGGGCGCGGCTGCCATAGGGCCAGAGAAAAGTTCGATCCTAGAATCGGGTCAAATGCATATACACAAAGAGCAGGTTGGGGTTGGACCTTGCTCCGCCCCTATGCCTCCGATTGAGCTCTAACTTGGTACTGAGGTAGCCATTTGAGGTCCCTATAGGCATGCAAAAAATCGGAGCCCCGGCTGCCATAGGGCCGGAAAAAAGTTCGATCCTAATTGGGGGTAAAATGGCGGATTTCGCTGTAGGTGCGGATTTGGGTTTTGGATCTAGCTCCGCCCCTATGGAACCGATTGAGCTCAAACTTGGTATGGAGGAAGGCATTCGAGGTCCCTACAAGCATATAAAAAATTGGGGGCGCGGCTGCCATAGGGCCAGAGAAAAGTTCGATCCTAGAATCGGGTCAAATGCATATACACAAAGAGCAGGTTGGGTTTGAACCTAGCTCCCCCCTATGGCTCTGATTGAGCACAAACATGGTACTGAGGTAGCCATTTGAGGTCCCAATAGGCATGCAAAAAATCGGAGCCCCGGCTGCCAAAGGGCCGGAAAAAAGTTCGATCCTATTTGGGGGTAAAAAGGCGGATTTCGCTGTAGGTGCGGATTTGGGTTTGGACCTGGTTCCCCATTTTATGGAACCGATTTAGCTCAAACTTGGTATGGAGATAGGCATTCGAGGTCCCTTCGCGCATGCAAAAAATTGGAGCCGCGGCTCCATAGGGCCGGAGAGAAAGTCGATCCTAGAATTTGGTCAAGTGCATATACACAAAGAGCAGGTTGGGTTTGGACCTAGCTCCGGCCCTAAGGCTCCGATTTAGCTCAAACATGGTACTGAGGTAGCCATTTGACGTCCCTATAGGCATGCAAAAAATCGGAGCCCCGGCTGCCATAAGGCCGGAAAATAGTTCGATCCTAATTGGTGGTAAAAAGGCGGATTTCGGTGTAGGTGCGGATTTGGGTTTGGACCTAGCTCCGCCCCTATGGAACCGATTGAGCTCAAACTTGTAATGGAGGTAAGCATTCGAGGTCCCTATGCCCATGCCAAAAAATTGGAGCCGCGGCTGCCATAGGGCCAGAGAGAAGTTCGATCCTAGAATTGGGTCAAATGCATATACACAAAGAGCAGGTTGGGTTTGGACCTAGCGCCGCCCCTATGGCTCCGATTGAGCTCAAACTTGGTACTGAGGTAGCCATTTGAGGTCCCTATAGGCATACAAAAAATCGGAGCCCCGGCTGCCATAGGGCTAGAAAAAAATTCGATCCTAATTTGGGGTAAATGGCGGATTTCGCTGTAGGTGCTGATTTGGGTTTGGACCTAGCTCCGCCCCTATGGAACCGATTGAGCTCAAACTTGGTATGGAGGTAGGCATTCGAGGTCCCTACGAGCATGCAAAAAATTGGAGCCGCGGTTGCCATACGGCCGGAGAAAAGTTCGATCCTAGAATTGGGTCAAATGCATATACACAAAGAGCAGGTTGGGTTTGGACCTATCTCCTCCCCTTTATCTCTGATTGAGCTCAAACTTGAGCTCGATCTTTTTTCCGGTCCCTACGCGCATGCAAAAAATTGGAGCCGCGGCTGCCATAGGGCCGGAGAAAAGTTCGATCCTAGAATTGGGTCAAATGCATATACACAAAGAGCAGGTTGGGTTTGGACCTAGCTCCGCCCCTATATCTCCGATTGAGCTGAAACTTGGTACTGTGGTAACCATTTGAGGTCCCTATAGGCATTCAAACAATCGGAGCCCCGGCTGCCATAGGGCCGGAAAAAAGTTCGATCCTAATTGGGGGTAAAATGGAGGATTTCGCTGTAGGTGCGGATTTGGGTTTGGACCTAGCTCCGCCCCTATGGAACCGATTGAGCTCAAACTTGTAATGGAGATAAGCATTCGAGGTCCCTATGCCCATGCCAAAAAATTGGAGCCGCGGCTGCCATAGGGCCAGAGAGAAGTTCGATCCTAGAATTGGGTCAAATGCATATACACAAAGAGCAGGTTGGGTTTGGACCTATCTCCTCCCCTATATCTCCGATTGAGCTCAAACTTAGGTGCGGATTTTGGTTTGGACCTAGCTCCGCCCCTATGGAACCGATTGAGCTCAAACTTGTAATGGAGGTAGGCATTCGAGGTCCCTATGCCCATGTCTAAAAATTTGAGCCGCGACTGCCATTGGGCCGGAGAGAAGTTCGATCCTAGAATTGGGTCAAATGCATATACACAAAGAGCAGGTTGGGTTTGGACCTAGCTCCGCCCCTATGGCTCCGATTGAGCTCAAACTTGGTACTGAGGTAACCATTTGAGGTCCATATAGGCATACAAACAATCGGAGCCCTGGCTGCCATAGGGCCGGAAAAAAATTCGATCCTAATTGGGGGTTAAATGGCTTATTTCGCTGTAGGTGCTGATTGGGTTTGGACCTAGCTCCGCCCCTATGGAACCGCTTGAGCTCAAACTTGGTATTTAGGTAGGCATTCGAGGTCCCTACGCGCATGCAAAAAATTGGAGCCGCGGCTGCCATATGGCCGGAGAAAAGTTCGATCCTAGAATTGGGTCAAATGCATATACACAAAGAGCAGGTTGGGTTTGGACCTAGCTCCGCCCCTAAGGCTCCGATTGAGCTCAAACATGGTACTGAGGTAGCCATTTGAGGTCCCTATATGCATGCAAAAAATCGGAGCCCCGGCTGCCCTAGGACCGGAAAAAAGTTCGATCCTAATTGGTGGTAAAAAGGCTGATTTCGCTGTAGGTGCGGATTTGGGTTTGAACCTAGCTTCGCCCCTATGGAACCAAATGAGCTCAAACTTGGTATGGAGGTAGGCATTCGAGGTCCCTACGCGCATGCAAAAAAATTGGAGCCGCGGCTGCCATAGGGCCGGAGAAAAGTTCGATCCTAGAATTGGGTCAAATGCATATACACAAAGAGCAGGTTGGGTTTGGACCTAGCTCCGCCCCTAAGGCTCCGATTGAGCTCAAACTTGGTACTGAGGTAGCCATTTGAGGTCCCTATAAGCATGCAAAAAATCGGAGCCCCGGCTGCCAAAGGGCCTGAAAAAAGTTCGATCCTTATTGGGGGTAAAATGGCGGATTTCGCTGTAGGTGCGGATTTGGGTTTGGAATTAGCTCCGCCCCTATGGAACCGATTGAGCTCAAACTTGGTATGGAGGTAGGCATTCGAGGTCCCTACGCGCATGCAAAAAATTGGAGCCGCGACTGCCATAGGACCGTAGAGAAGTTCGATCCTAGAATTTGGTCAAATGGATATACACAAAGAGCAGGCTGGGTTTTGACCTAGCTCCGCCCCTATGGCTCCGATTGAGCCCAAACTTTGTACTGAGGTAGCCATTTGAGGTCCCCATAGGCTAGCAAAAAATCGGAGCCCCGGCTGCCATAGGGCCGGAAAAAGTTCGATCCTATTTGGGGGTAAAATGGCGGATTTCACTGTAGGTGCGGATTTGGGGTTTGGACCTAGCTCCGCCCCTATGGAACCGATTGAGCTCAATCTTGGTATGGAAGAAGGCATTCGAGGTCCCTACGCGCATGTAAAAAAATGGAGGCTCAGCTGCCATAGGGCCGGAGAAAAGTTCGATCCTAGAATCGGGTCAAATGCATATACACAAAGAGCAGGTTGGTTCTGGACCTTGCTCCGCCCCTATGGCTCCGATTGAGCCCTAACTTGGTACTGAGGAAACCATTTGAGGTCCCTATAGGCAAGCAAAAAATCGGAGCCCCGGCTGCCATACGGCCGGAAAAAAGTTCGATCCTCATTGGGGGTATAATGGCGGATTTCGCTGTAGGTGCGGATTTGGGATTGGACCTAGCTCCGCCCCTTTGGAACCGATTGAGCTCAAACTTGGTATGGAAGTAGGCATTCCAGGTCCCTACGCCCATGCAAAAAATCGGAGCCGCGGCTGCCATAGAGCCGGAGAAAAGTTCGATCCTAGAATTGGGTCAAATGCAAATACACAAAGAGCAGGTTGCGTTTGGACCTAGCTCCGCCCCTTTGGTTCCGGTTGAGCTCTATCTTGGTACTGAGATAACCATTTGAGGTCCCTATAGGCATGCAAAAAATCGGAGCCCCGGCTGCCATAGGGCCGGAAAAATTCGATCCTAATTGGGGGTAAAATGGCGGATTTCGCTGTAGGTGCGGTTTTGGGTTTGGACCTATCTCCGCCCCTTTGGAACCGATTGAGCTCAAACTTGGTTTGGAGGTAGGCACTCGAGGTCCCTACGCGCATGCAAAAATATGAGCCGCGGCTGCCATAGGGCCGAAAAAAGTTCGATCCTAGAATTGGGTAAAATGCATATACACAAAGAGCAGGTTGGGTTTGGACCTATCTCCATCCCTATGGTTCCGGTTGAGCCCAATCTTGGTACTGAGGTAGTCATTTGAGGTCCCTATAGGCATGCAAAAAATCGGAGCCCCGGCTGCCATACGGCCGGAAAAAAGTTTGATCCTTATTGGGGGTAAAATGGCGGATTTCGCTGTAGGTACGGATTTGGGTTTGGACCTAGCTCCGCCCCTATGGAACCGATTGAGCTCAAACTTGTAATGGAGGTAGGCATTTGAGGTCCCTACGCGCATGCAAAAAATTGGAGCCGCGGCTGCCATAGGGCCGGAGAAAAGTTCGATCCTAGAATCGGGTCAAATGCATATACACAAAGAGCAGGTTTGGTTTGAACCTAGCTCCCCCCTATGGCTCCGATTGAGCTCAAACTTGGTACTGAGGTAGCCATTTGAGGTCCCTATGGGCATGCAAAAAATCGGAGCCCCGGCTGCCATACGGCCGGAAAAAAGTTCGATCCTAATTGGGGGTAATATGGCGGATTTCGCTGTAGGTGCGGATTTGGGTTTGGACCTAGCTCCGCCCCTATGGAACCGATTGAGCTCAAACTTGGTATGGAAGTAGGCATTCGAGGTCCCTACGCGCATGCAAAAAATTGGAGCCGCGGCTGCCATAGGGCCGGAAAAAAGTTCGATCCTAGAATTGGGTAAAATGCAAATACACAAAGACCAGGTTGGGTTTGGACCTAGCTCCGCCCCTATGGCTCCGATTGAGCTCAATCTTGGTACTGAGATAACCATTTGAGGTCCCTATAGGCATGCAAAAAATCGGAGCCCCGGCTGCCATAGGGCCGGAAAAATTCGATCCTATGGAACCGATTGAGCTCAAACTTGGTATGGAAGTAGGCATTCGAGGTCCCTACGCGCATGCAAAAAATTGGAGCCGCGGCTGCCATAGGGCCGGAAAAAAGTTCGATCCTAGAATTGGGTAAAATGCAAATACACAAAGACCAGGTGGGTTTGGACCTAGCTCCGCCCCTATGGCTCCGATTGAGCTCAATCTTGGTACTGAGATAACCATTTGAGGTCCCTATAGGCATGCAAAAAATCGGAGCCCCGCCTGCCATAGGGCCGGAAAAATTCGAGGTCCCTACGCGCATGCAAAAAATTGGAGCCGCGGCTGCCATAGGGCCGAAAAAACTTCGATCCTAGAATTGGGTCAAATGCATATACACAAAGAGCAGGTTGGGTTTGGACCTATCTCCTCCGCTATTGTTCTGATTGAGCCCAAACTTGGTACTGAGGTAGCCATTTGAGGTCCCTATAGGCATGCAAAAAATCGGAGCCCCGGCTGCCATAGGGCCGGAAAAAAGTTCGATCCTAATTGGGGGTAAAATGGCGGATTTCGCTGTAGGTGCGGATTTGGGTTTGGACCTAGCTCCGCCCCTATGGAACCGATTGAGCTCAAACTTGGTATGGAGGAAGGCATTCGAGGTCCCAACGCGCATGTAAAAAATTGGAGCCGAGGCTGCCATAGGGCCGGAGAAAAGTTCGATCCTAGAATCGGGTCAAATGCATATACACAAATAGCAGGTTGGGTTTGGACCTAGCTCCGCCCCTATGGCTCCGATTGACCTCAAACTTGGTACTGAGGTAGTCATTTGAGGTCCCTATAGGCATGCAAAAAATCGGAGCCCCGGCTGCCATAGGGCCGGAAAAAAGTTCGATCCTTATTGGGGGTAAAATGGCGGATTTCGCTGTAGGTACGGATTTGGGTTTGGACCTAGCTCCGCCCCTATGGAACCGATTGAGCTCAAACTTGGTATGGAGGTAGGTATTCGAGGTCCCTATGCGCTTGCAAAAAATTGGAGCCGCGGCTGCCATAGGGCCGGAGAAAAGTTCGATCCTAGAATCGGGTCAAATGCATATACACAAAGAGCAGGTTGGGTTTGAACCTAGCTCCCCCTATGGCTCCGATTGAGCTAAAACTTGGTACTGAGATAGCCATTTGAGGTCCATATAGGCATGCAAAATTATAGGAGCCCCGGCTGCCCTAGGGCCGGAAAAAAGTTCGATCCTAATTGGGGGTAAAATGGCGGATTTCGCTGTAGGTGCGGATTTGGGTTTGGACCTAGCTCCGCCCCTATTGAACCGCTTGAGCTCAAACTTGGTATGGAGGTAGGCATTCGAGGTCCCTACGAGCATGCAAAAAATTGGAGCCGAGGCTGCCATAGGGCCGGAGAAAAGTTCGATCCTAGAATTGGGTCAAATGCATATACACAAAGAGCAGGTTGGGTTTGGACCTAGCTCCGCCCCTATTGCTCTGATTGAGCTCAAACTTGGTACTGAGGTAGCCATTTGAGGTCCCTATAGGCATGCAAAGAATCGGAGCCCCGGCTGCCATAGGGCCGGAAAAAAGTTCGATCCTAATTGGGGGTATAATGGCGGATTTCGCTGTAGGTGCGGATTTTGGTTTTGACCTAGCCCCGCCCCTATGGAACCGATTGAGCTCAATCTTGTTATGGAGCTAGTCATTCGAGGTCCCTATGCGCATGCAAAAAATTGGAGCCGCGGCTGCCATAGGGGCCGGAAAAAAGATCGATCCTAGAATTGGGTCAAATGCATATACATAAAGAGCAGGTTGGGTTTGGACCTAGCTCCGCCCCTATGGCTCCGATTGAGCTCAAACTTGGTACTGAGGTAGCCATTTGAGGTCCCTATAGGCATGCAAAAAATCGGAGCCCCGGCTGCCATAGGGCCGGAAAAAAGTTCGATCCTAATTGGGGGTAAAATGGCGGATTTCGCTGTAGGTGCGGATTTGGGTTTTGGACCTAGCTCCGCCCCTATGGAACCGATTGAGCTCAAACTTGGTATGGAGGAAGGCATTCGAGGTCCCTACGGGCATATAAAAAATTGGGGGCGCGGCTGCCATAGGGCCAGAGAAAAGTTCGATCCTAGAATCGGGTCAAATGCATATACACAAAGAGCAGGTTGGGGTTGGACCTTGCTCCGCCCCTATGCCTCCGATTGAGCTCTAACTTGGTACTGAGGTAGCCATTTGAGGTCCCTATAGGCATGCAAAAAATCGGAGCCCCGGCTGCCATAGGGCCGGAAAAAAGTTCGATCCTAATTGGGGGTAAAATGGCGGATTTCGCTGTAGGTGCGGATTTGGGTTTTGGATCAAACTTGGTATGGAGGAAGGCATTCGAGGTCCCTACGGGCATATAAAAAATTGGGGGCGCGGCTGCCATAGGGCCAGAGAAAAGTTCGATCCTAGAATCGGGTCAAATGCATATACACAAAGAGCAGGTTGGGTTTGAACCTAGCTCCCCCCTATGGCTCTGATTGAGCACAAACATGGTACTGAGGTAGCCATTTGAGGTCCCAATAGGCATGCAAAAAATCGGAGCCCCGGCTGCCAAAGGGCCGGAAAAAAGTTCGATCCTATTTGGGGGTAAAAAGGCGGATTTCGCTGTAGGTGCGGATTCGGGTTTGGACCTAGTTCCCCATTTTATGGAACCGATTGAGCTCAAACTTGGTATGGAGATAGGCATTCGAGGTCCCTTCGCGCATGCAAAAAATTGGAGCCGCGGCTGCCATAGGGCCGGAGAGAAAGTCGATCCTAGAATTTGGTCAAGTGCATATTCACAAAGAGCAGGTTGGGTTTGGACCTAGCTCCGGCCCTAAGGCTCCGATTTAGCTCAAACATGGTACTGAGGTAGCCATTTGACGTCCCTATAGGCATGCAAAAAATCGGAGCCCCGGCTGCCATAAGGCCGGAAAATAGTTCGATCCTAATTGGTGGTAAAAAGGCGGATTTCGGTGAAGGTGCGGATTTGGGTTTGGACCTAGCTCCGCCCCTATGGAACCGATTGAGCTCAAACTTGTAATGGAGGTAAGCATTCGAGGTCCCTATGCCCATGCCAAAAAATTGGAGCCGCGGCTGCCATAGGGCCAGAGAGAAGTTCGATCCTAGAATTGGGTCAAATGCATATACACAAAGAGCAGGTTGGGTTTGGACCTAGCGCCGTCCCTATGGCTCCGATTGAGCTCAAACTTGGTACTGAGGTAGCCATTTGAGGTCCCTATAGGCATACAAAAAATCGGAGCCCCGGCTGCCATAGGGCTAGAAAAAAATTCGATCCTAATTGGGGGTAAAATGGCGGATTTCGCTGTAGGTGCTGATTTGGGTTTGGACCTAGCTCCGCCCCTATGGAACCGATTGAGCTCAAACTTGGTATGGAGGTAGGCATTCGAGGTCCCTACGAGCATGCAAAAAATTGGAGCCGCGGTTGCCATACGGCCGGAGAAAAGTTCGATCCTAGAATCGGGTCAAATGCATATACACAAAGAGCAGGTTGGGTTTGGACCTATCTCCTCCCCTATATCTCCGATTGAGCTCAAACTTGAGCTCGATCTTTTTTCCGGTCCCTACGCGCATGCAAAAAATTGGAGCCGCGGCTGCCATAGGGCCGGAGAAAAGTTCGATCCTAGAATTGGGTCAAATGCATATACACAAAGAGCAGGTTGGGTTTGGACCTAGCTCCGCCCCTATATCTCCGATTGAGCTGAAACTTGGTACTGAGGTAACCATTTGAGGTCCCTATAGGCATTCAAACAATCGGAGCCCCGGCTGCCATAGGGCCGGAAAAAAGTTCGATCCTAATTGGGGGTAAAATGGCGGATTTCGCTGTAGGTGCGGATTTGGGTTTGGACCTAGCTCCGCCCCTATGGAACCGATTGAGCTCAAACTTGGTATGGAGGTAGGCATTCGAGGTCCCTACGCGCATGCAAAAAATTGGAGCCGCGGCTGCCATAGGGCCGGAGAAAAAGTCGATCCTAGAATTGGGTCAAGTGCATATACACAAAGAGCAGGTTGGGTTTGGACCTAGCTCCGCCCCTATGGCTCCGATTGACCTCAAACTTGGTACTGAGGTAGCCATTTGAGGTCCCTATAGGCATACAAAAAATCGAAGCCCCGGCTGCCATAGGGCTAGAAAAAAATTCGATCCTAATTGGGGGTAAAATGGCGGATTTCGCTGTAGGTGCTGATTTGGGTTTGGACCTAGCTCCGCCCCTATGGAACCGATTGAGCTCAAACTTGGTATGGAGGTAGGCATTCGAGGTCCCTACGAGCATGCAAAAAATTGGAGCCGCGGTTGCCATACGGCCGGAGAAAAGTTCGATCCTAGAATTGGGTCAAATGCATATACACAAAGAGCAGGTTGGGTTTGGACCTATCTCCTCCCCTATATCTCCGATTGAGCTCAAACTTGAGCTCGATCTTTTTTCCGGTCCCTACGCGCATGCAAAAAATTGGAGCCGCGGCTGCCATAGGGCCGGAGAAAAGTTCGATCCTAGAATTGGGTCAAATGCATATACACAAAGAGCAGGTTGGGTTTGGACCTAGCTCCGCCCCTATATCTCCGATTGAGCTGAAACTTGGTACTGAGGTAACCATTTGAGGTCCCTATAGGCATTCAAACAATCGGAGCCCCGGCTGCCATAGGGCCGGAAAAAAGTTCGATCCTAATTGGTTGTAAAATGGCGGATTTCGCTGTAGGTGCGGATTTGGGTTTGGACCTAGCTCCGCCCCTATGGAACCGATTGAGCTCAAACTTGGTATGGAGGTAGGCATTCGAGGTCCCTACGCGCATGCAAAAAATTGGAGCCGCGGCTGCCATAGGGCCGGAGAAAAAGTCGATCCTAGAATTGGGTCAAGTGCATATACACAAAGAGCAGGTTGGGTTTGGACCTAGCTCCGCCCCTATGGCTCCGATTGAGCTCAAACTTGGTACTGAGGTAGCCATTTGAGGTCCCTATAGGCATGCAAAAAATTGGAGCCCCGGCTGCCATAGGGCTAGAAAAAAGTTCGATCCTAATTGGGGGTAAAATGGCGGATTTCGCTGTAGGTGCGGATTTGGGTTTGGACCTAGCTCCGCCCCTATGGAACCGATTGAGCTCAAACTTGGTATGGAGGTAGGCATTCGAGGTCCCTACGAGCATGCAAAAAATTGGAGCCGCGGTTGCCATACGGCCGGAGAAAAGTTCGATCCTAGAATTGGGTCAAATGCATATACACAAAGAGCAGGTTGGGTTTGGACCTATCTCCTCCCCTATATCTCCGATTGAGCTCAAACTTGAGCTCGATCTTTTTTCCGGTCCCTACGCGCATGCAAAAAATTGGAGCCGCGGCTGCCATAGGGCCGGAGAAAAGTTCGATCCTAGAATTGGGTCAAATGCATATACACAAAGAGCAGGTTGGGTTTGGACCTAGCTCCGCCCCTATATCTCCGATTGAGCTGAAACTTGGTACTGAGGTAACCATTTGAGGTCCCTATAGGCATTCAAACAATCGGAGCCCCGGCTGCCATAGGGCCGGAAAAAAGTTCGATCCTAATTGGGGGTAAAATGGCGGATTTCGCTGTAGGTGCGGATTTGGGTTTGGACCTAGCTCCGCCCCTATGGAACCGATTGAGCTCAAACTTGGTATGGAGGTAGGCATTCGAGGTCCCTACGCGCATGCAAAAAATTGGAGCCGCGGCTGCCATAGGGCCGGAGAAAAAGTCGATCCTAGAATTGGGTCAAGTGCATATACACAAAGAGCAGGTTGGGTTTGGACCTAGCTCCGCCCCTATGGCTCCGATTGAGCTCAAACTTGGTACTGAGGTAGCCATTTGAGGTCCCTATAGGCATGCAAAAAATTGGAGCCCCGGCTGCCATAGGGCTAGAAAAAAGTTCGATCCTAATTAGGGGTAAAATGGCGGATTTCGCTGTAGGTGCGGATTTGGGTTTCGACCTAGCTCCGCCCCTATGGAACCGATTGAGCTCAAACTTGGTATGGAGGTAGGCATTCGAGGTCCCTACGAGCATGCAAAAAATTGGAGCCGCGGTTGCCATACGGCCGGAGAAAAGTTCGATCCTAGAATTGGGTCAAATGCATATACACAAAGAGCAGGTTGGGTTTGGACCTATCTCCTCCCCTATATCTCCGATTGAGCTCAAACTTGAGCTCGATCTTTTTTCCGGTCCCTACGCGCATGCAAAAAATTGGAGCCGCGGCTGCCATAGGGCCGGAGAAAAGTTCGATCCTAGAATTGGGTCAAATGCATATACACAAAGAGCAGGTTGGGTTTGGACCTAGCTCCGCCCCTATATCTCCGATTGAGCTTAAACTTGGTACTGAGGTAACCATTTGAGGTCCCTATAGGCATTCAAACAATCGGAGCCCCGGCTGCCATAGCGCCGGAAAAAAGTTCGATCCTAATTGGGGGTAAAATGGCGGATTTCGCTGTAGGTGCGGATTTGGGTTTGGACCTAGCTCCGCCCCTATGGAACCGATTGAGCTCAAACTTGGTATGGAGGTAGGCATTCGAGGTCCCTACGCGCATGCAAAAAATTGGAGCCGCGGCTGCCATAGGGCCGGAGAAAAAGTCGATCCTAGAATTGGGTCAAGTGCAAATACACAAAGAGCAGGTTGGGTTTGGACCTAGCTCCGCCCCTATCGCTCCGATTTAGCTCAAACTTGGTACTGAGGTAGCCATTTGACGTCCCTATACGCATGCAAAAAATGAAGCCCCGGCTGCCATAAGGCCGGAAAAAAGTTCGATCCTAATTGGGGGTAAAATGGCGGATTTCGCTGTAGGTGCGGATTTTGGTTTGGACCTAGCTCCGCCCCTATGAAACCGATTGAGCTCAAACTTGTAATGGAGGTAGGCATTCGAGGTCCCTATGCCCATGTCTAAAAATTTGAGCCGCGACTGCCATTGGGCCGGAGAGAAGTTCGATCCTAGAATTGGGTCAAATGCATATACACAAAGAGCAGGTTGGGTTTGGACCTAGCTCCGCCCCTAAGGCTCCGATTGAGCTCAAACTTGGTACTGAGGTAACCATTTGAGGTCCCTATAGGCATACAAACAATCGGAGCCCTGGCTGCCGTAGGGCCGGAAAAAAATTCGATCCTAATTGGGGGTTAAATGGCTTATTTCGCTGTAGGTGCTGATTTGGTTTGGACCTAGCTCCGCCCCTATGGAACCGATTGAGCTCAAACTTGGTATGGAGGTAGGCATTCGAGGTCCGTACGCGCATGCAAAAAATTGGAGCCGCGGCTGCCATATGGCCGGAGAAAAGTTCGATCCTAGAATTGGGTCAAATGCATATACACAAAGAGCAGGTTGGGTTTGGACCTAGCTCCGCCCCTAAGGCTTCGATTGAGCTCAAACATGGTACTGAGGTAGCCATTTGAGGTCCCTATATGCATGCAAAAAATCGGAGCCCCGGCTGCCATAGGGCCGGAAAAAAGTTCGATCCTAATTGGTGGTAAAAAGGCTGATTTCGCTGTAGGTGCGGATTTGGGTTTGAACCTAGCTTCGCCCCTATGGAACCAAATGAGCTCAAACTTGGTATGGAGGTAGGCATTCGAGGTCCCTACGCGCATGCAAAAAAATTGGAGCCGCGGCTGCCATAGGGCCGGGGAAAAGTTCGATCCTAGAATTGGGTCAAATGCATATACACAAAGAGCAGGTTGGGTTTGGACCTAGCTCCGCCCCTAAGGCTCCGATTGAGCTCAAACTTGGTACTGAGGTAGCAATTTGAGGTCCCTATAGGCATGCAAAAATCGGAGCCCCGGCTGCCATAGGGCCGGAAAAAAGTTCGATCCTTATTGGGGGTAAAATGGCGGATTTCGCTGTAGGTGCGGATTTGGGTTTGGACCTAGCTCCGCCCTTATAGAACCGATTGAGCTCAAACTTGGTATGGAGGTAGGCATTCGAGGTTCCTACGCGCATGCAAAAAATTGGAGCCGCGGCTTCCATAGGGCCGGAGAAAAGTTCGATCCTAGAATTGGGTCAAATGCATATACACAAAGAGCAGGTTGGGTTTGGACCTAGCTCCGCCCCTATTGCTCCGATTGAGTTCAAACTTGGTACTGAGATAGCCATTTGAGGTCCCTATAGGTATGCAAAAAATCGGAGCCCCGGCTGCCAAAGGGCCTGAAAAATTTTCGATCCTAATTGGGGGTAAAATGGCGGATTTCGCTGTAGGTGCGGATTTGGGTTTGGAATTAGCTCCGCCCCTATGGAACCGATTGAGCTCAAACTTGGTATGGAGGTAGGCATTCGAGGTCCCTACGCGCATGCAAAAAATTGGAGCCGCGACTGCCATAGGACCGGAGAGAAGTTCGATCCTAGAATTTGGTCAAATGGATATACACAAAGAGCAGCCTGGGTTTTGACCTAGCTCCGCCCCTGTGGCTCCGATTGAGCTCAAACTTGGTACTGAGGTAGCCATTTGAGGTCTCTATAGGCATACAAAAAATCGGAGCCCCGGCTGCCATAGGGCCGGAAAAAAGTTCGATCCTAATTGGGGTAATATGGCGGATTTCGCTGTAGGTGCGGATTTGGGTTTGGACCTAGCTCCGCTCTTATGGCTCCGATTGAGCCCAAACTTTGTACTGAGGTAGCCATTTGAGGTCCCCATAGGCTAGCAAAAAATCGGAGCCCCGGCTGCCATAGGGCCGGGAAAAAGTTCGATCCTATTTGGGGGTAAAATGGCGGATTTCACTGTAGGTGCGGATTTGGGTTTTGGACCTAGCTCCGCCCCTATGGAACCGATTGAGCTCAATCTTGGTATGGAGCTAGTCATTCGAGGTCCCTACGCGCATGTAAAAAATTGGAGGCGCAGCTGCCATAGGGCCGGAGAAAAGTTCGATCCTAGAATCGGGTCAAATGCATATACACAAAGAGCAGGTTGGTTTTGGACCTTGCTCCGCCCCTATGGCTCCGATTGAGCCCTAACTTGGTACTGAGGAAGCCATTTGAGGTCCCTATAGGCAAGCAAAAAATCGGAGCCCCGGCTGCCATACGGCCGGAAAAAAGTTCGATCCTCATTGGTGGTATAATGGCGGATTTCGCTGTAGGTGCGGATTTGGGATTGGACCTAGCTCCGCCCCTTTGGAACCGATTGAGCTCAAACTTGGTATGGAAGTAGGCATTCCAGGTCCCTACGCCCATGCAAAAAATCGGAGCCGCGGCTGCCATAGAGCCGGAGAAAAGTTCGATCCTAGAATTGGGTCAAATGCAAATACACAAAGAGCAGGTTGCGTTTGGACCTAGCTCCGCCCCTTTGGTTCCGGTTGAGCTCTATCTTGGTACTGAGATAGCCATTTGAGGTCCCTATAGGCATGCAAAAAATCGGAGCCCCGGCTGCCATAGGGCCGGAAAAATTCGATCCTAATTTGGGGTAAAATGGCGGATTTCGCTGTAGGTGCGGATTTGGGTTTGGACCTATCTCCGCCCCTATGGAACCGATTGAGCTCAAACTTGGTTTGGAGGTAGGCACTCGAGGTCCCTACGCGCATGCAAAAATATGAGCCGCGGCTGCCATAGGGCCGAAAAAAGTTCGATCCTAGAATTGGGTAAAATGCATATACACAAAGAGCAGGTTGGGTTTGGACCTATCTCCATCCCGATGGTTCCGGTTGAGCCCAATCTTGGTACTGAGGTAGTCATTTGAGGTTCCTATAGGCATGCAAAAAATCGGAGCCCCGGCTGCCATAGGGCCGGAAAAAAGTTCGATCCTAATTGGGGGTAAAATGGCGGATTTCGCTGTAGGTGCGGATTTGGGTTTGGACCTAGCTCCGCCCCTATGGAACCGATTGAGCTCAAACTTGGTATGGAGGAAAGCATTCGAGGTTCCTACGCGCATGTAAAAAATTGGAGCCGCGTCTGCCATAGGGCCGGAGAAAAGTCCGATCCTAGAATCGGGTCAAATGCATATACACAAAGAGCAGGTTGGGTTTGGACCTAGCTCCGCCCCTATGGCTCCGATTGACCTCAAACTTGGTACTCAGGTAGCCATTTGAGGTCCCTATAGGCATGCAAAAAATCGGAGCCCCGGCTGCCATACGGCCGGAAAAAAGTTCGATCCTTATTGGGGGTAAAATGGCGGATTTCGCTGTAGGTACGGATTTGGGTTTGGACCTAGCTCCGCCCCTATGGAACCGATTGAGCTCAAACTTGTAATGGAGGTAGGCATTTGAGGTCCCTACGCGCATGCAAAAAATTGGAGCCGCGGCTGCCATAGGGCCGGAGAAAAGTTCGATCCTAGAATCGGGTCAAATGCATATACACAAAGAGCAGGTTGGGTTTGAACCTAGCTCCCCCCTATGGCTCCGATTGAGCTCAAACTTGGTACTGAGGTAGCCATTTGAGGTCCCTATAGGCATGCAAAAAATCGGAGCCCCGGCTGCCATAGGGCCGGAAAAAAGTTCGATCCTATTTTGGGGTAAAATGGCGGATTTCGCTGCAGGTGCGGATTTGCGTTTGGACATAGCTCCGCCCCTATGGAATCGATTGAGCTCAAACTTGGTATGGAGCTAGTCATTCGAGGTCCCTACGTGCATGCAAAAAATTGGAGCCGCGGCTGCCATAGGCCGGAAAAAAGATCGATCCTAGAATTGGGTCAAATGCATATACATAAAGAGCAGGTTTGGTTTGAACCTAGCTCCGCCCCTATGCCTCCGATTGAGCTCAAACTTGGTACTGAGGTAGCCATTTGAGGTCCCTATAGGCATGCAAAAAATCGGAGCCCCGGCTGCCATAGGGCCGGAAAAAAGTTAGATCCTAATTGGGGGTAAAATGGCGGATTTCGCTGTAGATGCGGATTTGGGTTTGGACCTAGCTCCGCCCGTATGGAACCGATTGAGCTCAAACTTGTAATGGAGGTAGGCATTCGAGGTCCCTACGCGCATGAAAAAAATTGGAGCCGCGGCTGCCATAGGGCCGGAGAAAAGTTTGATCCTAGAATTGGGTCAAATGCATATACACAAAGAACAGATTGGGTTTTGACCTAGCTCCGCCCCTGTGGCTCCGATTGAGCACAAACTTGGTACTGAGGTAGCCATTTGAGGTCCCTATAGGCATGCAAAAAATCGGAGCCCCGGCTGCCATAGCCCGGAAAAAAGTTCAATCCTAATGGGGGTAATATGGCGGATTTCGCTGTAGGTGCGGATTTGGGTTTGGACCTAGCTCCGTCCCTATGGAACCGATTGAGCTCAAACTTGGTATGGAGGTAGGCACTCGAGGTCCCTACGCGCATGCAAAAAATATGAGCCGCGACTGCCATAGGACCGGAGAGAAGTTCGATCCTAGAATTTGGTCAAATGGATATACACAAAGAGCAGGTTGGGTTTTGACCTAGCTCCGCCCCTGTGGCTCCGATTGAGCTCAAACTTGGTACTGAGGTAGCCATTTGAGGTCTCTATAGGCATACAAAAAATCGGAGCCCCGGCTGCCATAGGGCCGTAAAAAAGTTCAATCCTAATTGGGGTAATATGGCGGATTTCGCTGTAGGTGCGGATTTGGGTTTGGACCTAGCTCCGCCCCTATGGCTCCGATTGAGCCCAAACTTTGTACTGAGGTAGCCATTTGAGGTCCCCATAGGCTAGCAAAAAATCGGAGTCCCGGCTGCCATAGGGCCGGGAAAAAGTTCGATCCTATTTGGGGGTAAAATGGCGGATTTCGCTGTAGGTGAAGATTTGGGTTTTGGACCTAGCTCCGCCCCTATGGAACCGATTGAGCTCAATCTTGGTATGGAGGAAGGCATTCGAGGTCCCTACGCGCATGTAAAAAATTTGAGGCGCAGCTGCCATAGGGCCGGAGAAAAGTTCGATCCTAGAATCGGGTCAAATGCATATACACAAAGAGCAGGTTGGTTTTGGACCTTGCTCCGCCCCTATGGCTCCGATTGAGCTCAAACTTGGTACTGAGGTAGCCATTTGAGGTCCCTATAGGCAAGCAAAAAATCGGAGCCCCGGCTGCCATACGGCCGGAAAAAAGTTCGATCCTAATTGGGGGTATAATGGCTTATTTCGCTGTAGGTGCGGATTTGGGATTGGACCTAGCTCCGCCCCTTTTGAACCGATTGAGCTCAAACTTGGTATGGAAGTAGGCATTCGAGGTCCCTACGCCCATGCAAAAAAACGGAGCCGCGGCTGCCATAGGGCCGGAGAAAAGTTCGATCCTAGAATTGGGTCAAATGCAAATACATAAAGAGCAGGTTGGGTTTGGACCTAGCTCCGCCCCTATGGCTCCGATTGAGCTCAATCTTGGTACTGAGATAACCATTTGAGGTCCCTATAGGCATGCACAAAATTTGGAGCACCGGCTGCCATAGGGCCGGAAAAATTCGATCCTAATTGGGGGTAAAATGGCGGATTTCGCTGTAGGTGCGGATTTGGGTTTGGACCTAGCTCCGCCCCTTTGGAACCGATTGAGCTCAAACTTGGTTTGGAGGTAGGCACTCGAGGTCCCTACGCACATGCAAAAATATGAGCCGCGGCTGCCATAGGGCCGAAAAAAGTTCGATCCTAGAATTGGGTCAAATGCATATACACAAAGAGCAGGTTGGGTTTGGACCTATCTCCATCCCTTTGGTTCCGGTTGAGCCCAATCTTGGTACTGAGGTAGTCATTTGAGGTCCCTATAGGCATGCAAAAAATCGGAGCCCCGGCTGCCATAGGGCCGGAAAAAAGTTCGATCCTAATTGGGGGTAAAATGGCGGATTTCGCTGTAGGTGCGGATTTGGGTTTGGACCTAGCTCCGCCCCTATGGAACCGATTGAGCTCAAACTTGTAATGGAGGTAAGCATTCGAGGTCCCTATGCCCATGCCAAAAAATTGGAGCCGCGGCTGCCATAGGGCCAGAGAGAAGTTCGATCCTAGAATTGGGTCAAATGCATATACACAAAGAGCAGGTTGGGTTTGGACCTAGCGCCGCCCCTATGGCTCCGATTGACCTCAAACTTGGTACTGAGGTAGCCATTTGAGGTCCCTATAGGCATACAAAAAATCGAAGCCCCGGCTGCCATAGGGCTAGAAAAAAATTCGATCCTAATTGGGGGTAAAATGGCGGATTTCGCTGTAGGTGCTGATTTGGGTTTGGACCTAGCTCCGCCCCTATGGAACCGATTGAGCTCAAACTTGGTATGGAGGTAGGCATTCGAGGTCCCTACGAGCATGCAAAAAATTGGAGCCGCTTTTGCCATACGGCCGGAGAAAAGTTCGATCCTAGAATTGGGTCAAATGCATATACACAAAGAGCAGGTTGGGTTTGGACCTATCTCCTCCCCTATATCTCCGATTGAGCTCAAACTTGAGCTCGATCTTTTTTCCGGTCCCTACGCGCATGCAAAAAATTGGAGCCGCGGCTGCCATAGGGCCGGAGAAAAGTTCGATCCTAGAATTGGGTCAAATGCATATACACAAAGAGCAGGTTGGGTTTGGACCTAGCTCCGCCCCTATATCTCCGATTGAGCTGAAACTTGGTACTGAGGTAACCATTTGAGGTCCCTATAGGCATTCAAACAATCGGAGCCCCGGCTGCCATAGGGCCGGAAAAAAGATCGATCCTAATTGGGGGTAAAATGGCGGATTTCGCTGTAGGTGCGGATTTGGGTTTGGACCTAGCTCCGCCCCTATGGAACCGATTAAGCTCAAACTTGGTATGGAGGTAGGCATTCGAGGTCCCTACGCGCATGCAAAAAATTGGAGCCGCGGCTGCCATAGGGCCGGAGAAAAAGTCGATCCTAGAATTGGGTCAAGTGCATATACACAAAGAGCAGGTTGGGTTTGGACCTAGCTCCGCCCCTATGGCTCCGATTGAGCTCAAACTTGGTACTGAGGTAGCCATTTGAGGTCCCTATAGGCATGCAAAAAATCGGAGCCCCGGCTGCCATAGGGCTAGAAAAAAGTTCGATCCTAATTGGGGGTAAAATGGCGGATTTCGCTGTAGGTGCGGATTTGGGTTTGGACCTAGCTCCGCCCCTATGGAACCGATTGAGCTCAAACTTGGTATGGAGGTAGGCATTCGAGGTCCCTACGAGCATGCAAAAAATTGGAGCCGCGGTTGCCATACGGCCGGAGAAAAGTTCGATCCTAGAATTGGGTCAAATGCATATACACATAGAGCAGGTTGGGTTTGGACCTATCTCCTCCCCTATATCTCCGATTGAGCTCAAACTTGAGCTCGATCTTTTTTCCGGTCCCTACGCGCATGCAAAAAAATGGAGCCGCGGCTGCCATAGGGCCGGAGAAAAGTTCGATCCTAGAATTGGGTCAAATGCATATACACAAAGAGCAGGTTGGGTTTGGACCTAGCTCCGCCCCTATATCTCCGATTGAGCTTAAACTTGGTACTGAGGTAACCATTTGAGGTCCCTATAGGCATTCAAACAATCAGAGCCCCGGCTGCCATAGCGCCGGAAAAAAGTTCGATCCTAATTGGGGGTAAAATGGCGGATTTCGCTGTAGGTGCGGATTTGGGTTTGGACCTAGCTCCGCCCCTATGGAACCGATTGAGCTCAAACTTGGTATGGAGGTAGGCATTCGAGGTCCCTACGCGCATGCAAAAAATTGGAGCCGCGGCTGCCATAGGGCCGGAGAAAAAGTCGATCCTAGAATTGGGTCAAGTGCAAATACACAAAGAGCAGGTTGGGTTTGGACCTAGCTCCGCCCCTATCGCTCCGATTTAGCTCAAACTTGGTACTGAGGTAGCCATTTGACGTCCCTATACGCATGCAAAAAACGAAGCCCCGGCTGCCATAAGGCCGGAAAAAAGTTCGATCCTAATTGGGGGTAAAATGGCGGATTTCGCTGTAGGTGCGGATTTTGGTTTGGACCTAGCTCCGCCCCTATGGAACCGATTGAGTTCAAACTTGTAATGGAGGTAGGCATTCGAGGTCCCTATGCCCATGTCTAAAAATTTGAGCCGCGACTGCCATTGGGCCGGAGAGAAGTTCGATCCTAGAATTGGGTCAAATGCATATACACAAAGAGCAGGTTGGGTTTGGACCTAGCTCCGCCCCTATGGCTCCGATTGAGCTCAAACTTGGTACTGAGGTAACCATTTGAGGTCCCTATAGGCATACAAACAATCGGAGCCCTGGCTGCCGTAGGGCCGGAAAAAAATTCGATCCTAATTGGGGGTTAAATGGCTTATTTCGCTGTAGGTGCTGATTGGGTTTGGACCTAGCTCCGCCCCTATGGAACCGATTGAGCTCAAACTTGGTATGGAGGTAGGCATTCGAGGTCCCTACGCGCATGCAAAAAATTGGAGCCGCGGCTGCCATATGGCCGGAGAAAAGTTCGATCCTAGAATTGGGTCAAATGCATATACACAAAGAGCAGGTTGGGTTTGGACCTAGCTCCGCCCCTAAGGCTCCGATTGAGCTCAAACATGGTACTGAGGTAGCCATTTGAGGTCCCTATATGCATGCAAAAAATCGGAGCCCCGGCTGCCATAGGGCCGGAAAAAAGTTCGATCCTAATTGGTGGTAAAAAGGCTGATTTCGCTGTAGGTGCGGATTTGGGTTTGAACCTAGCTTCGCCCCTATGGAACCAAATGAGCTCAAACCTGGTATGGAGGTAGGCATTCGAGGTCCCTACGCGCATGCAAAAAAATTGGAGCCGCGGCTGCCATAGGGCCGGAGAAAAGTTCGATCCTAGAATTGGGTCAAATGCATATACACAAAGAGCAGGTTGGGTTCGGACCTAGCTCCGCCCCTAAGGCTCCGATTGAGCTCAAACTTGGTACTGAGGTAGCCATTTGAGGTCCCTATAGGCATGCAAAAAATCGGAGCCCCGGCTGCCATAGGGCCGGAAAAAAGTTCGATCCTTATTGGGGGTAAAATGGCGGATTTCGCTGTAGGTGCGGATTTGGGTTTGGACCTAGCTCCGCCCTTATAGAACCGATTGAGCTCAAACTTGGTATGGAGGTAGGCATTCGAGGTTCCTACGCGCATGCAAAAAATTGGATCCGCGGCTTCCATAGGGCCGGAGAAAAGTTCGATCCTAGAATTGGGTCAAATGCATATACACAAAGAGCAGGTTGGGTTTGGACCTAGCTCCGCCCCTATTGCTCCGATTGAGTTCAAACTTGGTACTGAGATAGCCATTTGAGGTCCCTATAGGTATGCAAAAAATCGGAGCCCCGGCTGCCAAAGGGCCTGAAAAATGTTCGATCCTAATTGGGGGTAAAATGGCGGATTTCGCTGTAGGTGCGGATTTGGGTTTGGAATTAGCTCCGCCCCTATGGAACCGATTGAGCTCAAACTTGGTATGGAGGTAGGCATTCGAGGTCCCTACGCGCATGCAAAAAATTGGAGCCGCGACTGCCATAGGACCGGAGAGAAGTTCGATCCTAGAATTTGGTCAAATGGATATACACAAAGAGCAGGCTGGGTTTTGACCTGGCTCCGCCCCTGTGGCTCCGATTGAGCTCAAACTTGGTACTGAGGTAGCCATTTGAGGTCTCTATAGGCATACAAAAAATCGGAGCCCCGGCTGCCATAGGGCCGGAAAAAAGTTCGATCCTAATTGGGGTAATATGGCGGATTTCGCTGTAGGTGCGGATTTGGGTTTGGACCTAGCTCCGCCCCTATGGCTCCGATTGAGCCCAAACTTTGTACTGAGGTAGCCATTTGAGGTCCCCATAGGCTAGCAAAAATTCGGAGCCCCGGCTGCCATAGGGCCGGGAAAAAGTTCGATCCTATTTGGGGGTAAAATGGCGGATTTCACTGTAGGTGCGGATTTGGGTTTTGGACCTAGCTCCGCCCCTATGGAACCGATTGAGCTCAATCTTGGTATGGAGCTAGTCATTCGAGGTCCCTACGCGCATGTAAAAAATTGGAGGCGCAGCTGCCATAGGGCCGGAGAAAAGTTCGATCCTAGAATCGGGTCAAATGCATATACACAAAGAGCAGGTTGGTTTTGGACCTTGCTCCGCCCCTATGGCTCCGATTGAGCCCTAACTTGGTACTGAGGAAGCCATTTGAGGTCCCTATAGGCAAGCAAAAAATCGGAGCCCCGGCTGCCATACGGCCGGAAAAAAGTTCGATCCTCATTGGGGGTATAATGGCGGATTTCGCTGTAGGTGCGGATTTGGGATTGAACCTAGCTCCGCCCCTTTGGAACCGATTGAGCTCAAACTTGGTATGGAAGTAGGCATTCCAGGTCCCTACGCCCATGCAAAAAATCGGAGCCGCGGCTGCCATAGAGCCGGAGAAAAGTTCGATCCTAGAATTGGGTCAAATGCAAATACACAAAGAGCAGGTTGCGTTTGGACCTAGCTCCGCCCCTTTGGTTCCGGTTGAGCTCTATCTTGGTACTGAGATAACCATTTGAGGTCCCTATAGGCATGCAAAAAATCGGAGCCCCGGCTGCCATAGGGCCGGAAAAATTCGATCCTAATTGGGGGTAAAATGGCGGATTTCGCTGTAGGTGCGGATTTGGGTTTGGACCTATCTCCGCCCCTATGGAACCGATTGAGCTCAAACTTGGTTTGGAGGTAGGCACTCGAGGTCCCTACGCGCATGCAAAAATATGAGCCGCGGCTGCCATAGGGCCGAAAAAAGTTCGATCCTAGAATTGGGTAAAATGCATATACACAAAGAGCAGGTTGGGTTTGGACCTATCTCCATCCCTATGGTTCCGGTTGAGCCCAATCTTGGTACTGAGGTAGTCATTTGAGGTTCCTATAGGCATGCAAAAAATCGGAGCCCCGGCTGCCATAGGGCCGGAAAAAAGTTCGATCCTAATTGGGGGTAAAATGGCGGATTTCGCTGTAGGTGCGGATTTGGGTTTGGACCTAGCTCCGCCCCTATGGAACCGATTGAGCTCAAACTTGGTATGGAGGAAAGCATTCGAGGTTCCTACGCGCATGTAAAAAATTGGAGCCGCGTCTGCCATAGGGCCGGAGAAAAGTCCGATCCTAGAATCGGGTCAAATGCATTTACACAAAGAGCAGGTTGGGTTTGGACCTAGCTCCGCCCCTATGGCTCCGATTGACCTCAAACTTGCTACTCAGGTAGCCATTTGAGGTCCCTATAGGCATGCAAAAAATCGGAGCCCCGGCTGCCATACGGCCGGAAAAAAGTTCGATCCTTATTGGGGGTAAAATGGCGGATTTCGCTGTAGGTACGGATTTGGGTTTGGACCTAGCTCCGCCCCTATGGAACCGATTGAGCTCAAACTTGTAATGGAGGTAGGCATTTGAGGTCCCTACGCGCATGCAAAAAATTGGAGCCGCGGCTGCCATAGGGCCGGAGAAAAGTTCGATCCTAGAATCGGGTCAAATGCATATACACAAAGAGCAGGTTGGGTTTGAACCTAGCTCCCCCCTATGGCTCCGATTGAGCTCAAACTTGGTACTGAGGTAGCCATTTGAGGTCCCTATAGGCATGCAAAAAATCGGAGCCCCGGCTGCCATAGGGCCGGAAAAAAGTTCGATCCTATTTTGGGGTAAAATGGCGGATTTCGATGCAGGTGCGGATTTGGGTTTGGACATAGCTCCGCCCCTATGGAATCGATTGAGCTCAAACTTGGTATGGAGCTAGTCATTCGAGGTCCCTACGTGCATGCAAAAAATTGGAGCCGCGGCTGCCATAGGCCGGAAAAAAGATCGATCCTAGAATTGGGTCAAATGCATATACATAAAGAGCAGGTTGGGTTTGAACCTAGCTCCGCCCCTATGCCTCCGATTGAGCTCAAACTTGGTACTGAGGTAGCCATTTGAGGTCCCTATAGGCATGCAAAAAATCGGAGCCCCGGCTGCCATAGGGCCGGAAAAAAGTTAGATCCTAATTGGGGGTAAAATGGCGGATTTCGCTGTAGATGCGGATTTGGGTTTGGACCTAGCTCCGCCCCTATGGAACCGATTGAGCTCAAACTTGTAATGGAGGTATGCATTCGAGGTCCCTACGCGCATGAAAAAAATTGGAGCCGCGGCTGCCATAGGGCCGGAGAAAAGTTTGATCCTAGAATTGGGTCAAATGCATATACACAAAGAACAGATTGGGTTTTGACCTAGCTCCGCCCCTGTGGCTCCGATTGAGCACAAACTTGGTACTGAGGTAGCCATTTGAGGTCCCTATAGGCATGCAAAAAATCGGAGCCCCGGCTGCCATAGCCCGGAAAAAAGTTCAATCCTAATGGGGGTAATATGGCGGATTTCGCTGTAGGTGCGGATTTGGGTTTGGACCAAGCTCCCTCCCTATGGAACCGATTGAGCTCAAACTTGGTATGGAGGTAGGCACTCGAGGTCCCTACGCGCATGCAAAAAATATGAGCCGCGACTGCCATAGGACCGGAGAGAAGTTCGATCCTAGAATTTGGTCAAATGGATATACACAAAGAGCAGGTTGGGTTTTGACCTAGCTCCGCCCCTGTGGCTCCGATTGAGCTCAAACTTGGTACTGAGGTAGCCATTTGAGGTCTCTATAGGCATACAAAAAATCGGAGCCCCGGCTGCCATAGGGCCGGAAAAAAGTTCGATCCTAATTGGGGTAATATGGCGGATTTCGCTGTAGGTGCGGATTTGGGTTTGGACCTAGCTCCGCCCCTATGGCTCCGATTGAGCCCAAACTTTGTACTGAGGTAGCCATTTGAGGTCCCCATAGGCTAGCAAAAAATCGGAGCCCCGGCTGCCATAGGGCCGGGAAAAAGTTCGATCCTATTTGGGGGTAAAATGGCGGATTTCGCTGTAGGTGAAGATTTGGGTTTTGGACCTAGCTCCGCCCCTATGGAACCGATTGAGCTCAATCTTGGTATGGAGGAAGGCATTCGAGGTCCCTACGCGCATGTAAAAAATTTGAGGCGCAGCTGCCATAGGGCCGGAGAAAAGTTCGATCCTAGAATCGGGTCAAATGCATATACACAAAGAGCAGGTTGGTTTTGGACCTTGCTCCGCCCCTATGGCTCCGATTGAGCTCAAACTTGGTACTGAGGTAGCCATTTGAGGTCCCTATAGGCAAGCAAAAAATCGGAGCCCCGGCTGCCATACGGCCGGAAAAAAGTTCGATCCTAATTGGGGGTATAATGGCGGATTTCGCTGTAGGTGCGGATTTGGGATTGGACCTAGCTCCGCCCCTTTGGAACCGATTGAGCTCAAACTTGGTATGGAAGTAGGCATTCGAGGTCCCTACGCCCATGCAAAAAAACGGAGCCGCGGCTGCCATAGGGCCGGAGAAAAGTTCGATCCTAGAATTGGGTCAAATGCAAATACATAAAGAGCAGGTTGGGTTTGGACCTAGCTCCGCCCCTATGGCTCCGATTGAGCTCAATCTTGGTACTGAGATAACCATTTGAGGTCCCTATAGGCATGCACAAAATTTGGAGCACCGGCTGCCATAGGGCCGGAAAAATTCGATCCTAATTGGGGGTAAAATGGCGGATTTCGCTGTAGGTGCGGATTTGGGTTTGGACCTAGCTCCGCCCCTATGGAACCGATTGAGCTCAAACTTGGTTTGGAGGTAGGCACTCGAGGTCCCTACGCACATGTAAAAATATGAGCCGCGGCTGCCATAGGGCCGAAAAAAGTTCGATCCTAGAATTGGGTCAAATGCATATACACAAAGAGCAGGTTGGGTTTGGACCTATCTCCATCCCTTTGGTTCCGGTTGAGCCCAATCTTGGTACTGAGGTAGTCATTTGAGGTCCCTATAGGCATGCAAAAAATCGGAGCCCCGGCTGCCATAGGGCCGGAAAAAAGTTCGATCCTAATTGGGGGTAAAATGGCGGATTTCGCTGTAGGTGCGGATTTGGGTTTGGACCTAGCTCCGCCCCTATGGAACCGATTGAGCTCAAACTTGGTATGGAGGAAGGCATTCGAGGTCCCTACGCGCATGTAAAAAATTGGAGCCGCGGCTGCCATAGGGCCGGAGAAAAGTTCGATCCTAGAATCGGGTCAAATGCATATACACAAAGAGCAGGTTGGGTTTGGACCTAGCTCCGCCCCTATGGCTCCGATTGAGCTCAAACTTGGTACTCAGGTAGCCATTTGAGGTCCATATAGGCATGCAAAAAAATAGGAGCCCCGGCTGCCATAGGGCCGGAAAAAAGTTCGATCCTAATTGGTGGTAAAATGGCGGATTTCGCTGTAGGTGCGGATTTGGGTTTGGACCTATCTCCGCCCCTATGGAACCGATTGAACTCAAACTTGTAATGGAGGTAGGCATTTGAGGTCCCTACGCGCATGCAAAAAATTGGAGCCGCGGCTGCCATAGGGCCGGAGAAAAGTTCGATCCTAGAATCGGGTCAAATGCATATACACAAAGAGCAGGTTGGGTTTGAACCTAGCTCCCCCCTATGGCTCCGATTGAGCTCAAACTTGGTACTGAGGTAGCCATTTGAGGTCCATATAGGCATGCAAAAAAATAGGAGCCCCGGCTGCCATAGGGCCGGAAAAAAGTTCGATCCTAATTGGTGGTAAAATGGCGGATTTCGCTGTAGGTGCGGATTTGGGTTTGGACCTATCTCCGCCCCTATGGAACCGATTGAGCTCAAACTTGGTATGGAGGTAGGCATTCGAGGTCCCTACGCGCATGTAAAAAATTGGAGCCGCGGCTGCCATAGGGGCCGGAGAAAAGTTCGATCCTAGAATTGGGTCAAATGCATATACACAAAGAGCAGGTTGGGTTTGGACTTGCTCCGCCCCTATTGCTCCGATTGAGCTCAAACTTGGTACTGAGGTAGCCATTTGAGGTCCCTATAGGCATGCAAAAAATCGGAGCCCCGGCTGCCATAGGGCCGGAAAAAAGTTCGATCCTATTTGGGGGTAAAATGGCGGATTTCGCTGTAGGTGCGGATTTGGGTTTGGACATAGCTCCGCCCCTATGGAATCGATTGAGCTCAAACTTGGTATGGAGCTAGTCATTCGAGGTCCCTACGTGCATGCAAAAAATTGGAGCCGCGGCTGCCATAGGGGCCGGAAAAAAGATCGATCCTAGAATTGGGTCAAATGCATACACATAAAGAGCAGGTTGGGTTTGGACCTAGCTCCGCCCCTATGGCTCCGATTGAGCTCAAACTTGGTACTGAGGTAGCCATTTGAGGTCCCTATAGGCATGCAAAAAATCGGAGCCCCGGCTGCCATAGGGCCGGAAAAAAGTTAGATCCTAATTGGGGGTAAAATGGCGGATTTCGCTGTAGGTGCGGATTTGGGTTTGGACCTAGCTCCGCCCCTATGGAACCGATTGAGCTCAAACTTGTAATGGAGGTAGGCATTCGAGGTCCCTACGCGCATGAAAAAAATTGGAGCCGCGGCTGCCATAGGCCGGAGAAAAGTTTGATCCTAGAATTGGGTCAAATGCATATACACAAAGAACAGATTGGGTTTTGACCTAGCTCCGCCCCTGTGGCTCCGATTGAGCTCAAACTTGGTACTGAGGTAGCCATTTGAGGTCCCTATAGGCATGCAAAAAATCGGAGCCCCGGCTGCCATAGCCCGGAAAAAAGTTCAATCCTAATGGGGGTAATATGGCGGATTTCGCTGTAGGTGCGGATTTGGGTTTGGACCTAGCTCCGCCCCTATGGAACCGATTGAGCTCAAACTTGGTATGGAGGTAGGCACTCGAGGTCCCTACGCGCATGCAAAAAATATGAGCCGCGGCTGCCATAGGGCCGGAGGAAAGTTCGATCCTAGAATTGGGTCAAATGCATATACACAAAGAGCCGGTTGGGTTCAGACCTATCTCATCCCCTATGGCTCCGATTGAGCCCAAACTTGGTACTGAGGTAGCCATTTGAGGTCCCCATAGGCTAGCAAAAAATCGGGGCCCCGGCTGCCATAGGGCCGGAAAAAAGTTCGATCCTAATTGTTGCTAAAATGGCGGATTTCGCTGTAGGTGCGGATTTGGGTTTTGGACCTAGCTCCGCCCCTATGGAACCGATTGAGCTCAAACTTGGTATGGAGGAAAACATTCGAGGTCCCTACGCGCATGTAAAAAATTGGAGGCGCGGCTGCCATAGGGCCGGAGAAAAGTTCGATCCTAGAATCGGGTCAAATGCATATACACAAAGAGCAGGTTGGGTTTGGACCTTGCTCCGCCCCTATGGCTTCGATTGAGCTCAAACTTGGTACTGAGGTAACCATTTGAGGTCCCTATAGGCATACAAAAAATCGGAGCCCAAGCCGCCATACGGCCGGAAAAAAGTTCGATCCTAATTGGGGGTAAAATGGCGGATTTCGCTGTAGGTGCGGATTTGGGTTTGGACCTAGCTCCGCCCCTATGGAACCGATTGAGCTCAAACTTGGTATGGAAGTAGGCATTCGAGGTCCCTACGCGCATGCAAAAAATTGGAGCCGCGGCTGCCATAGGGCCGGAGAAAAGTTTGATCCTAGAATTGGGTCAAATGCATATACACAAAGAACAGGTTGGGTTTGGACCTAGCTCCGCCCCTATGGCTCCGATTGAGCTCAATCTTGGTACTGAGATAACCATTTGAGGTCCCTATAGGCTAGCAAAAAATCGGGGCCCCGGCTGCCATAGGGCCGGAAAAAAGTTCGATCCTAATTGGGGGTAAAATGGCGGATTTCGCTGTAGGTGCGGATTTGGGTTTGGACCTAGCTCCGCCCTTATAGAACCGATTGAGCTCAAACTTGGTATGGAGGTAGGCATTCGAGGTCCCTACGCGCATGCAAAAAATTGGAGCCGCGGCTGCCATAGGGCCGGAGAAAAGTTTGATCCTAGAATTGGGTCAAATGCATATACACAAAGAGCAGGTTGGGTTTTGACCGAGCTCCGTCCCTGTGGCTCCGATTGAGCTCAAACTTGGTACTGAGGTAGCCATTTGTGGTCCCTATAGGCATGCAAAAAATCGGAGCCCCGGCTGCCATAGCCCGGAAAAAAGTTCGATCCTAATGGGGGTAATATGGCGGATTTCGCTGTAGGTGCGGATTTGGGTTTGGGCCTAGCTCCGCCCCTATGGAACCGATTGAGCTCAAACTTGGTATGGAGGTATGCATTCGAGGTCCCTACGCGCATGAAAAAAATTGGAGCCGCGGCTGCCATAGGGCCGGAGAAAAGTTTGATCCTAGAATTGGGTCAAATGCATATACACAAAGAACAGATTGGGTTTTGACCTAGCTCCGCCCCTGTGGCTCCGATTGAGCACAAACTTGGTACTGAGGTAGCCATTTGAGGTCCCTATAGGCATGCAAAAAATCGGAGCCCCGGCTGCCATAGCCCGGAAAAAAGTTCAATCCTAATGGGGGTAATATGGCGGATTTCGCTGTAGGTGCGGATTTGGGTTTGGACCAAGCTCCCTCCCTATGGAACCGATTGAGCTCAAACTTGGTATGGAGGTAGGCACTCGAGGTCCCTACGCGCATGCAAAAAATATGAGCCGCGACTGCCATAGGACCGGAGAGAAGTTCGATCCTAGAATTTGGTCAAATGGATATACACAAAGAGCAGGTTGGGTTTTGACCTAGCTCCGCCCCTGTGGCTCCGATTGAGCTCAAACTTGGTACTGAGGTAGCCATTTGAGGTCTCTATAGGCATACAAAAAATCGGAGCCCCGGCTGCCATAGGGCCGGAAAAAAGTTCGATCCTAATTGGGGTAATATGGCGGATTTCGCTGTAGGTGCGGATTTGGGTTTGGACCTAGCTCCGCCCCTATGGCTCCGATTGAGCCCAAACTTTGTACTGAGGTAGCCATTTGAGGTCCCCATAGGCTAGCAAAAAATCGGAGCCCCGGCTGCCATAGGGCCGGGAAAAAGTTCGATCCTATTTGGGGGTAAAATGGCGGATTTCGCTGTAGGTGAAGATTTGGGTTTTGGACCTAGCTCCGCCCCTATGGAACCGATTGAGCTCAATCTTGGTATGGAGGAAGGCATTCGAGGTCCCTACGCGCATGTAAAAAATTTGAGGCGCAGCTGCCATAGGGCCGGAGAAAAGTTCGATCCTAGAATCGGGTCAAATGCATATACACAAAGAGCAGGTTGGTTTTGGACCTTGCTCCGCCCCTATGGCTCCGATTGAGCTCAAACTTGGTACTGAGGTAGCCATTTGAGGTCCCTATAGGCAAGCAAAAAATCGGAGCCCCGGCTGCCATACGGCCGGAAAAAAGTTCGATCCTAATTGGGGGTATAATGGCGGATTTCGCTGTAGGTGCGGATTTGGGATTGGACCTAGCTCCGCCCCTTTGGAACCGATTGAGCTCAAACTTGGTATGGAAGTAGGCATTCGAGGTCCCTACGCCCATGCAAAAAAACGGAGCCGCGGCTGCCATAGGGCCGGAGAAAAGTTCGATCCTAGAATTGGGTCAAATGCAAATACATAAAGAGCAGGTTGGGTTTGGACCTAGCTCCGCCCCTATGGCTCCGATTGAGCTCAATCTTGGTACTGAGATAACCATTTGAGGTCCCTATAGGCATGCACAAAATTTGGAGCACCGGCTGCCATAGGGCCGGAAAAATTCGATCCTAATTGGGGGTAAAATGGCGGATTTCGCTGTAGGTGCGGATTTGGGTTTGGACCTAGCTCCGCCCCTATGGAACCGATTGAGCTCAAACTTGGTTTGGAGGTAGGCACTCGAGGTCCCTACGCACATGTAAAAATATGAGCCGCGGCTGCCATAGGGCCGAAAAAAGTTCGATCCTAGAATTGGGTCAAATGCATATACACAAAGAGCAGGTTGGGTTTGGACCTATCTCCATCCCTTTGGTTCCGGTTGAGCCCAATCTTGGTACTGAGGTAGTCATTTGAGGTCCCTATAGGCATGCAAAAAATCGGAGCCCCGGCTGCCATAGGGCCGGAAAAAAGTTCGATCCTAATTGGGGGTAAAATGGCGGATTTCGCTGTAGGTGCGGATTTGGGTTTGGACCTAGCTCCGCCCCTATGGAACCGATTGAGCTCAAACTTGGTATGGAGGAAGGCATTCGAGGTCCCTACGCGCATGTAAAAAATTGGAGCCGCGGCTGCCATAGGGCCGGAGAAAAGTTCGATCCTAGAATCGGGTCAAATGCATATACACAAAGAGCAGGTTGGGTTTGGACCTAGCTCCGCCCCTATGGCTCCGATTGAGCTCAAACTTGGTACTCAGGTAGCCATTTGAGGTCCATATAGGCATGCAAAAAAATAGGAGCCCCGGCTGCCATAGGGCCGGAAAAAAGTTCGATCCTAATTGGTGGTAAAATGGCGGATTTCGCTGTAGGTGCGGATTTGGGTTTGGACCTATCTCCGCCCCTATGGAACCGATTGAACTCAAACTTGTAATGGAGGTAGGCATTTGAGGTCCCTACGCGCATGCAAAAAATTGGAGCCGCGGCTGCCATAGGGCCGGAGAAAAGTTCGATCCTAGAATCGGGTCAAATGCATATACACAAAGAGCAGGTTGGGTTTGAACCTAGCTCCCCCCTATGGCTCCGATTGAGCTCAAACTTGGTACTGAGGTAGCCATTTGAGGTCCATATAGGCATGCAAAAAAATAGGAGCCCCGGCTGCCATAGGGCCGGAAAAAAGTTCGATCCTAATTGGTGGTAAAATGGCGGATTTCGCTGTAGGTGCGGATTTGGGTTTGGACCTATCTCCGCCCCTATGGAACCGATTGAGCTCAAACTTGGTATGGAGGTAGGCATTCGAGGTCCCTACGCGCATGTAAAAAATTGGAGCCGCGGCTGCCATAGGGGCCGGAGAAAAGTTCGATCCTAGAATTGGGTCAAATGCATATACACAAAGAGCAGGTTGGGTTTGGACTTGCTCCGCCCCTATTGCTCCGATTGAGCTCAAACTTGGTACTGAGGTAGCCATTTGAGGTCCCTATAGGCATGCAAAAAATCGGAGCCCCGGCTGCCATAGGGCCGGAAAAAAGTTCGATCCTATTTTGGGGTAAAATGGCGGATTTCGCTGTAGGTGCGGATTTGGGTTTGGACATAGCTCCGCCCCTATGGAATCGATTGAGCTCAAACTTGGTATGGAGCTAGTCATTCGAGGTCCCTACGTGCATGCAAAAAATTGGAGCCGCGGCTGCCATAGGGGCCGGAAAAAAGATCGATCCTAGAATTGGGTCAAATGCATACACATAAAGAGCAGGTTGGGTTTGGACCTAGCTCCGCCCCTATGGCTCCGATTGAGCTCAAACTTGGTACTGAGGTAGCCATTTGAGGTCCCTATAGGCATGCAAAAAATCGGAGCCCCGGCTGCCATAGGGCCGGAAAAAAGTTAGATCCTAATTGGGGGTAAAATGGCGGATTTCGCTGTAGGTGCGGATTTGGGTTTGGACCTAGCTCCGCCCCTATGGAACCGATTGAGCTCAAACTTGTAATGGAGGTAGGCATTCGAGGTCCCTACGCGCATGAAAAAAATTGGAGCCGCGGCTGCCATAGGCCGGAGAAAAGTTTGATCCTAGAATTGGGTCAAATGCATATACACAAAGAACAGATTGGGTTTTGACCTAGCTCCGCCCCTGTGGCTCCGATTGAGCTCAAACTTGGTACTGAGGTAGCCATTTGAGGTCCCTATAGGCATGCAAAAAATCGGAGCCCCGGCTGCCATAGCCCGGAAAAAAGTTCAATCCTAATGGGGGTAATATGGCGGATTTCGCTGTAGGTGCGGATTTGGGTTTGGACCTAGCTCCGCCCCTATGGAACCGATTGAGCTCAAACTTGGTATGGAGGTAGGCACTCGAGGTCCCTACGCGCATGCAAAAAATATGAGCCGCGGCTGCCATAGGGCCGGAGGAAAGTTCGATCCTAGAATTGGGTCAAATGCATATACACAAAGAGCCGGTTGGGTTCAGACCTATCTCATCCCCTATGGCTCCGATTGAGCCCAAACTTGGTACTGAGGTAGCCATTTGAGGTCCCCATAGGCTAGCAAAAAATCGGGGCCCCGGCTGCCATAGGGCCGGAAAAAAGTTCGATCCTAATTGTTGCTAAAATGGCGGATTTCGCTGTAGGTGCGGATTTGGGTTTTGGACCTAGCTCCGCCCCTATGGAACCGATTGAGCTCAAACTTGGTATGGAGGAAAACATTCGAGGTCCCTACGCGCATGTAAAAAATTGGAGGCGCGGCTGCCATAGGGCCGGAGAAAAGTTCGATCCTAGAATCGGGTCAAATGCATATACACAAAGAGCAGGTTGGGTTTGGACCTTGCTCCGCCCCTATGGCTTCGATTGAGCTCAAACTTGGTACTGAGGTAACCATTTGAGGTCCCTATAGGCATACAAAAAATCGGAGCCCAAGCCGCCATACGGCCGGAAAAAAGTTCGATCCTAATTGGGGGTAAAATGGTGGATTTCGCTGTAGGTGCGGATTTGGGTTTGGACCTAGCTCCGCCCCTATGGAACCGATTGAGCTCAAACTTGGTATGGAAGTAGGCATTCGAGGTCCCTACGCGCATGCAAAAAATTGGAGCCGCGGCTGCCATAGGGCCGGAGAAAAGTTTGATCCTAGAATTGGGTCAAATGCATATACACAAAGAACAGGTTGGGTTTGGACCTAGCTCCGCCCCTATGGCTCCGATTGAGCTCAATCTTGGTACTGAGATAACCATTTGAGGTCCCTATAGGCTAGCAAAAAATCGGGGCCCCGGCTGCCATAGGGCCGGAAAAAAGTTCGATCCTAATTGGGGGTAAAATGGCGGATTTCGCTGTAGGTGCGGATTTGGGTTTGGACCTTGCTCCGCCCTTATAGAACCGATTGAGCTCAAACTTGGTATGGAGGTAGGCATTCGAGGTCCCTACGCGCATGCAAAAAATTGGAGCCGCGGCTGCCATAGGGCCGGAGAAAAGTTTGATCCTAGAATTGGGTCAAATGCATATACACAAAGAGCAGGTTGGGTTTTGACCGAGCTCCGTCCCTGTGGCTCCGATTGAGCTCAAACTTGGTACTGAGGTAGCCATTTGTGGTCCCTATAGGCATGCAAAAAATCGGAGCCCCGGCTGCCATAGCCCGGAAAAAAGTTCGATCCTAATGGGGGTAATATGGCGGATTTCGCTGTAGGTGCGGATTTGGGTTTGGGCCTAGCTCCGCCCCTATGGAACCGATTGAGCTCAAACTTGGTATGGAGGTAGGCACTCGAGGTCCCTACGCGCATGCAAAAAATATGAGCCGCGACTGCCATAGGGCCGGAGAAAAGTTCGATCCTAGAATTGGGTCAAATGCATATACACAAAGAGCAGGTTGGGTTTGGACCTAGCTCCTCCCCTATGGCTCCGATTGAGCCGAAGCTTAGTACTGAAATAACCATTTGAGGTCCCTATAGGCATGCAAAAAATCGGAGCCCCGGCTGCCATAGGGCCGGAAAAAAGTTCGATCCTAATTGGGGGTAAAATGGCGGATTTCGCTGTAGGTGCGGATTCGGGTTTGGACCTAGCTCCGCCCTTATAGAACCGATTGAGCTCAAACTTGGTATGGAGGTAGGCAATCGAGGTTCCTACGCGCATGCAAAAAATTGGATCCGCGGCTGCCATAGGGCCGGAAAAAAGTTCGATCCTAGAATTGGGTCAAATGCATATACACAAAGAGCAGGTTGGGTTTTGACGTAGCTCCGCCCCTATTGCTCCGATTGAGCTCAAACTTGGTACTGAGATAGCCATTTGAGGTCCCTATAGGCATGCAAAAAATCGGAGCCCCGGCTGCCATAGGGCCTGAAAAAAATTCGATCCTAATTGGGGGTAATATGGCGGATTTCGCAGTAGGTGATGATTTGGGTTTGGACCTAGCTCCGCCCCTATGGAACCGATTAAGCTCAAACTTGGTATGGAGGTAGGCATTCGAGGTCCCTACGCGCATGCAAAAAATTGAAGCCGCGGCTGCCATAGGGCCGGAGAAAAGTTTGATTCTAGAATTTGGTCAAATGCATATACACAAAGAGCAGGTTGGGTTTGGACCTAGCTCCGCCCCTATGGCTCCGATTGAGCCCAAACTTGGTACTGAGGTAGCCATTTGAGGTCCCCATAGGCTAGAGAAAAATCGGAGCCCCGGCTGCCATAGGGCCGGAAAAAAGTTAGATCCTATTTGGGGGTAAAATGGCGGATTTCGCTGTAGGTGCGGATTTGGGTTTTGGACCTAGCTCCGCCCCTATGGAACCGATTGAGCTCAAACTTAGTATGGAGGAAGGCATTCGAGGTCCCTACGCGCATGTAAAAAATTGGAGGCGCAGCTGCCATAGGGCCGGAGAAAAGTTCGATCCTAGAATCGGGTCAAATGCATATACACAAAGAGCAGGTTAGGTTTGGACCTTGCTCCGCCCCTATGGCTCCGATTGAGCTCTTACTTGGTACTGAGGTAGCCATTTGAGGTCCCTATAGGCATGCAAAAAAACGGAGCCCCGGCTGCCCTACGGCCGGAAAAAAGTTAGATCCTAATTGGGGGTAAAATGGCGGATTTCGCTGAAGGTGCGGATTTGGGTTTGGACCTAGCTCCGCCCCTATGGAACCGATTGAGCTCAAACTTGGTATGGAAGTAGGCATTCGAGGTCTCTACGCGCATGCAAAAAATTGGAGCCGCGGCTGCCATAGGGCCGGAGAAAAGTTCGATCCTAGAATTGGGTCAAATGCAAATACACAAAGAGCAGGTTGTGTTTGGACCTAGCTCCGCCCCTATGGCTCCTATTGAGCTCAATCTTGGTACTGAGATAACCATTTGAGGTCCCATTAGGCATGCAAACAATCGGAGCCCCGGCTGCCATAGGGCCGGAAAAAAGTTCGATCCTAATTGGGGGTAAAATGGCGGATTTCGCTGTAGGTGCGGATTTGGGTTTGGACCTAGCTCCGCCCCTATGGAACCGATTGAGCTCAAACTTGGTTTGGAGGTAGGCATTCGAGGTCCCTACGCGCATGCTAAAAATTGGAGCCGCGGCTGTTATAGGGGCTGGAAAAAAGATCGATCCTAGAATCGGGTCAAATGCATATACACAAAGGGCAGGTTGGGTTTGGACCTTGCTCCGCCCCTATGTCTCCGATTGAGCTCTAACTTGGTACTGAGGTAGCCATTTGAGGTCCCTATAGGCATGCAAAAAAATCGAAGCCTCGGCTGCCATAGCGCCGGAAAAAATTCGATCCTAATTGGGGGTAAAATGGCGGATTTCGCTGTAGGTGCGGATTTGGGTTTGGACCTAGCTCCGCCCCTATGGAACCGATTGAGCTTAAACTTGTAATGGAGGTAGGCATTCGAGGTCCCTACGCGCATGTAAAAAATTGCAGGCGCGGCTGCCATAGGGCCGGAGAAAAGTTCGATCCTAGAATCGGGTCAAATGCATATACACAAAGAGCAGGTTGGGTTTGGACCTAGCTCCGCCCCTATTGCTCCGATTGAGCCCAAACTTGGTACTGAGGTAGCCATTTGAGGTCCCTATAGGCATGCAAAAAATCGGAGCCCCGGCTGCCATAGGGCCGGAAAAAAGTTCGATCCTATTTGGGGGTAAAATGGCGGATTTTGCTGTAGGTGCGGATTTGGGTTTGGACCTAGCCCCGCCCCTTTGGAACCGATTGAGCTCAAACTTGGTATATAGCTAGTCATTCGAGGTCCCTACGCGCATGCAAAAAATTGGAGCCACGGCTGCCATAGGGGCTTGAAAAAAGATCGATCCTAGAATTGGGTCAAATGCATATACACAAAGATTAGGTTGGGTTTGGACCTTGCTCTGCCCCTATGTCTCCGATTGAGCTCTAACTTGGTACTGAGGTAGCCATTTGAGGTCCCTATAGGCATGCAAAAAATCGGAGCCCCGGCTGCCATACGGCCGGAAAAAAGTTCGATCCTAATGGGGGTAATATGGCGGATTTCGCTGTAGGTGCGGATTCGGGTTTGGACCTAGCTCCGCCCCTATGGAACCGATTGAGCTCAAACTTGGTATGGAGGTAGGCACTCGAGGTCCCTACGCCCATGCAAAAAATATGAGCCGCGGCTGCCATAGGGCCGGAGAAAAGTTCGATCCTAGAATTGGGTCAAATGCATATACACAAAGAGCAGGTTGGGTTTGGACCTATCTCCTCCCCTATGGCTCCGATTGAGCCTAAACTTGGTACTGAGGTAGCAATTTGAGGTCCCCATAGGCTAGCGAAAAATCGGAGCCCCGGCTGCCATAGGGCCGGAAAAAAGTTCGATCCTATTTGGGGGTAAAATGGCGGATTTCGCTGTAGGTGCGGATTTGGGTTTGGACCTAGCTCCGCCCCTATGGAACCGATTGAGCTCAAACTTGGTATGGAGGTAGGCATTCGAGGTCCCTACGCGCATGCAAAAAATATGAGCCGCGACTGCCATAGGGCCGGAGAAAAGTTCGATCCTAGAATTGGGTCAAATGCAAATACACAAAGAGCAGGTTGGGTTTGGACCTAGCTCCGCCCCTATGTCTCCGATTGAGCTCAATCTTGGTACTGAGATAACCATTTGAGGTCCCTATAGGCATGCAAACAATCGGAGCCCCGGCTGCCATCGGGCCGGAAAAAAGTTCGATCCTAATTGGTGGTAAAATGGCGGATTTCGCTGTAGGTGCGGATTTGGGTTTGGACCTAGCTCCGCCCCTATGGAACCGATTGAGCTCAAACTTGGTTTGGAGGTAGGCACTCGAGGTCCCTACGCGCATTCAAAAAATTGGAGCCGCGGCTGCCATAGGGCCGGAGAAAAGTTCGATCCTAGAATCGGGTCAAATGCATATACACAAAGAGCAGGTTGGGTTTGGACCTATCTCCTCCCCTATGGTTCCGATTGAGCCCAAACTTGGTACTGAGGTAGCCATTTGAGGTCCCTATAGGCATGCAAAAAATCGGAGCCCCGGCTGCCATAGGGCCGGAAAAAAGTTCGATCCTATTTGGCGGTAAAATGGCGGATTTCGCTGTAGGTGCGGATTTGGGTTTGGACCTAGCTCCGCCCCTATGGAACCGATTGAGCTCAAACTTGGTATGGAGGTAGGCACTCGAGGTCCCTA
This sequence comes from Fragum fragum, assembly GCA_946902895.1. Classification (NCBI taxonomy): domain Eukaryota; kingdom Metazoa; phylum Mollusca; class Bivalvia; order Cardiida; family Cardiidae; genus Fragum; species Fragum fragum. The sequence continues at coordinate 10,266,460 of OX336380.1, read as the reverse complement.
CGCGCATGCAAAAAATATGAGCCGCGGCTGCCATAGGGCCGGAGAAAAGTTCGATCCTAGAATTGGGTCAAATGCATATACACAAAGAGCAGGTTGGGTTTGGACCTATCTCCTCCCCTATGGCTCCAATTTAGCCCAAACTTGGTACTGAGGTAGCCATTTGAGGTCCCCATAGGCTAGCGAAAAATCGGAGCCCCGGCTGCCATAGGGTCGGAAAAAAGTTCGATCCTAATTGGGGGTAAAATGGCGGATTTCGCTGTAGGTGCGGATATGGGTTTTGACCTAGCTCCGCTCCTATGGAACCGATTGAGCTCAAACTTAGTATGGAGGAAGGCATTCGAGGTCCCTACGCGCATGTAAAAATTGGAGGCGCAGCTGCCCTAGGGCCGGAGAAAAGTTCGATCCTTGAATCGGGTCAAATGCATATACACAAAGAGCAGGTTGGGTTTGGACCTTGCTCCGCCCCTATGTCTCCGATTGAGCTCTCACTTGGTACTGAGGTAGCCATTTGAGGTCCCTATAGGCATGCAAAAAATCGGAACCCCAGCTGCCATACGGCCGGAAACAGTTCGATCCTAATTGGGGGTAAAATGGCGGATTTCGCTGTAGGTGCGGATTTGGGTTTGGACCTAACTCCGCCCCTATGGAACCGATTGAGCTCAAACTTGGTATGGAGGAAGGCATTCGAGGTCCCTACGCGCATGCAAAAAATTGGAGCCGCAGCTTCCATAGGGGCTGGAAAAAAGATCGATCCTAGAATTGGGTCAAATGCATATACACAAAGAGTAGGTTGGGTTTGGACCTTGCTCCGCCCCTATGTCTCCGATTGAGCTCTTACTTGGTACTGAGGTAGCCATTTGAGGTCCCTATAGGCATGCAAAAAATCGGAGCCCCGGCTGCCATAGGGCCGGAAAAAAGTTCGATCCTAATTGGGGGTAAAATGGCGGATTTCGCTGTAGGTGCGGATTTGGGTTTGGACCTAGCTCCACCCCTATGGAACCGATTGAGCTCAAACTTGTAAGGGAGGTAGGCATTCGAGGTCCCTACGCGCATGCAAAAAATTAGAGCCGCGGCTGCCATAGGGCCGGAGAAAAGTTTGATCCTAGAATTGGGTCAAATGCATATACACAAAGAGCAGGTTGGGTTTTGACCTAGCTCTGCCCCTGTGGCTCCGATTGAGCTCAAACTTGGTACTGAGGTAGCCATTTGAGGTCCCTATAGGCATGCAAAAAATCGGAGCCCCGGATGCCATAGGGCCGGAAAAAAGTTCGATCCTAATAGGGGTAATATGGCAGATTTCGCTGTAGGTGCGGATTTGGGTTTGGACCTAGCTCCGCCCCTATGGAACCGATTGAGCTCAAACTTGGTATGGAGGTAGGCACTCGAGGTCCCTATGCCCATGAAAAAAATAAGCCGCGGCTGCCATAGGGCCGGAGAAAAGTTCGATCCTAGAATTGGGTCAAATGCATATACACAAAGAGCAGGTTGGGTTTGGACCTATCTCCTTTCCTATGGCTCCGATTGAGCCCAAACTTGGTACTGAGGTAGCCATTTGAGGTCCCCATAGGCTAGCGAAAAATCGGAGCCCCGGCTGCCATAGGGCCGGAAAAAGTTCGATCCTAATTGGGGGTAAAATGGCGGATTTCGCTGTAGGTGCGGATTTGGGTTTGGACCTAGCTCCGCCCCTATAGAACCGATTGAGCCCAAACTTGGTTTGGAGGTAGGCACTCGAGGTCCCTACGCGCATGTAAAAAATTGGAGGCGCGGCTGCCATAGGGCCGGAGAAAAGTTCGATCCTAGAATCGGGTCAAATGCATATACACAAAGAGCAGGTTGGGTTTGGACCTTGCTCCGCCCCTATGTCTCCGATTGAGCTCTCACTTTGTACTGAGGTAGCCATTTGAGGTCCTTATAGGCCTGCAAAAAATCGGAGCCCCGGCTGCCATACGGCCGGAAAAAAGTTCGATCCTAATTGGGGGTAAAATGGCGGATTTCGCTGTAGGTGCAGATTTTGGTTTGGACCTAGCTCCGCCCCTATGGAACCGATTGAGCTCAAACTTGGTAAGGAAGTAGGCATTCGAGGTCCCTACGCGCATGCAAAAAATTGGAGCCGCGGCTGCCATAGGGCCGGAGAAAAGTTCGATCCTAGAATTGGGTCAAATGCAAATACACAAAGAGCAGGTTGGGTTTGGACCTAGCTCCGCCCCGATGGCTCCGAATGAGCTCAATCTTGGTACTGAGATAACCATTTGAGGTCCCTATAGGCATGCAAACAATCGGAGCCCCGGCTGCCATAGGGCCGGAAAAAAGTTCGATCCTAATTGGGGGTAAAATGGCGGATTTCGCTGTAGGTGCGGATTTGGGTTTGGACCTAGCTCCGCCCCTATAGAACCGATTTAGCCCAAACTTGGTTTGGAGGTAGGCACTCGAGGTCCCTACGCGCATGCAAAAAATATGAGCCGCAGCTGCCATAGGGCCGGAGAAAAGTTCGATCCTAGAATTGGGTCAAATGCATATACACAAAAAGCAAGTTGGGTTTGGACCTAGCTCCGCCCCTATTGGTCTGATTGAGCTCAAACTTGGTACTGAGGAACCAATTTGAGGTCCCTATAGGCATGCAAAAAATCGAAGGCCCGGCTGCCCTAGGGCCGGAAAAAAGTTCGATCCTATTTGGCGGTAAAATGGCGGATTTCGCTGTAGGTGTGGATTTGGGTTTAGACCTAGCTCCACCCATATTGAACCGATTGAGCTCAAACTTGGCATGGAGGAAGGCATTCGAGGTCCCTACGCGCATGCAAAAAATTGGAACCGCGGCTGCCATAGGGCCGGAGAAAAGTTTGATCCTAGAATTGGATCAAATGCATATACACAAAGAGCAGGTTGGGTTTGGACCTAGCTCCGCCCCTATGTCTCCGATTGAGCTAAAACTTGGTACTGAGGTAGCCATTTGAGGTCCCTATAGGCATGCAAAAAATTGGAACCCCGGCTGCCATAGGGCCGGAAAAAAGTTCGATCCTGATTAGGGGGAAAATGGCGGATTTCGCTGTAGGTGCGGATTTGGGTTTGGACCTAGCTCCGCCCCTATGGAACCGATTGAGCACAAACTTGGTATTGAGGAAGGCATTCGAGGTCCCTACGCGCATGTAAAACATTGGAGACGCGGCTGCCATAGGGCCGGAGAAAAGTTCGATCCTAGAATAGGGTCAAATGCATATACACAAATAGCAGGTAGGGTTTGGACCTAGCTCCGCCCCTATGGCTCCGATTGAGCTCAAACTTGGTACTGAGGTAGCCATTTGAGGTCCCTATAGGCATGCAAAAAATCGGAGCCTCGGCTGCCATAGGGCCGTAAAAAAGTTCATTCCTTATTGGGGGTAAAATGGCGGATTTCGCTGTAGGTACGGATTTGGGTTTGGACCTAGCTCCGCCCCTATGGAACCGATTGAGCTCAAACTTGTAATGGAGGTAGGCATTCGAGGTCCCTATGCGCATGCAAAAAATTGGAGCCGCGGCTGCCATAGGGCCGGAGAAAAGTTCGATCCTAGAATCGGGTCAAATGCATATACACAAAGAGCAGGTTGGGTTTGAACCTAGCTCCCCCCTATGGCTCCGATTGAGCTCAAACTTGGTACTGAGGTAGCCATTTGAGGTCCAAATAGGCATGCAGCAAAATAGGAGCCCCGGCTGCCATAGGGCCGGAAAAAAGTTCGATCCTAATTGGTGGTAAAATGGCGGATTCGCTGTAGGTTCGGATTTGGGTTTGGACCTAGCTCCGCCCCTATGGAACCGATTGAGCTCAAACTTGGTATGGAGGTAGGCATTCGAGGTCCCTCACGCATGCAAAAAATTGGAGCCGCGGCTGCCATAGGGCCGGAAAAAAGTTCGATCCTAGAATCGGGTCAAATGCATTTACACAAAAAGCAGGTTGGGTTTGGACCTAGCTCCGCCCCTATTGCTCTGATTGAGCTCAAACTTGGTACTGAGGAAGCAATTTGAGGTCCCTATAGGCATGCAAAAAATCGGAGCCCCGGCTGCCATAGGGCCGGAAAAAAGTTCGATCCTATTTGGCGGTAAAATGGCGGATTTCGCTGTAGGTGCGGATTTGGGTTTGGACCTAGCTCCGCCCCTATGGAACCGATAGAGCTCAAACTTGTAATGGAGGTAAGCATTCGAGGTCAAATGCATATACATAAAGAGCAGGTTGGGTTTGGACCTAGCTCCGCCCCTATGGCTCCGATTGATCTCAAACTTGGTACTGAGGTATCCATTTGAGGTCCCTATAGGCATGCAAAAAAATCGGTGCCCCGGCTGCCATAGGGCCGGAAAAAATTCGATCTCAATTGGGTTTAAAATGGCGGATTTCGCTGTAGGTCCGGATTTGGGTTTGGACCTAGCTCCGCCCCTATGGAACCGATTGAGCCCAAACTTGTAATGGAGGTAGGCATTCGAGGTCCCTACGCGCATGCAAAAAATTGGAGCCGCGGCTGCCATAGGGCCGGTAAAAAGTTCGATCCTAGAATTAGGTCAAATGCATATACACAAAGAGCAGGCAGGGTTTAGACCTAGCTCCGCCCCTTTGGCTCCGATTGAGCTCAAAATGGTACTGAGGTAGCCATTTGAGGTCCCTATAGGCATGCAAAAAATCGGAGCCCCGGCTGCCATAGTCCCGGAAAAAAGGTCGATCCTATTTGGGGGTAAAATGGCGGATTTCGCTGTAGGTGCGGATTTGGGTTTGGACCTAGCTCCGCCCCTTTGGAACCGATTGAGCTCAAACTTGTAATGGAGGTAGGCATTCGAGGTCCCTACGCGCATGTAAAAAAATGGAGCCGCGGCTGTCATAGGGCCGGAGAAAAGTTCGATCCTAGAATTGGGTCAAATGCATATGCACAAAGAGCAGGTTTGGTTTTGACCTAGCTCTGCCCCTATGTCTCCGATTGAGCTCAAACTTGGTACTGAGGTAGCCATTTGAGGTCCCTAAAGGCATGCAAAAAATCGGAGCCCCGGCTGCCATAGGGCCAGAAAAAAGTTCGATCCTAATTGGGGGTAAAATGGCGGGTTTCGCTGTAGGTCCGGATTTGGGTTCGGACCTAGCTCCGCCCCTAATTAACCGATTGAGATCAAACTTGGTATGGAGGAAGGCATTCGAGGTCCCTACGCGCATGCTAAAAATTGGAGCCGCGGCTGCCATAGGGCCAGAGAAAACTTCGATCCTAGAATTGGATCAAATGAATATACACAAAGAGCAGGTTTGGTTTTGACCTAGCTCCGCCCCTATGGCTCCGATTGAGCTTAAACTTGGTACTGAGGTAGCCATTTGAGGTCCCTATAGGCATGCAAAAAAATCGGAGCCCCGGCTGCCATAGGGCCGGAAAAAGTTCGATCCTAATTGGGGGTAAAATGGCGGATTTCGCTGTAGGTGCAGAATTGGGTTTGGACCTAGCTCCGCCCCTATTGAACCGATTGAGCTCAAACTTGGTATGGAGGAAGGCATTCGAGGTCCCTACGCGCATGCAAAAAATTGGAACCGCGGCTGCCATAGGGCCGGAGAAAAGTTCGATCCTAGAATTGGATCAAATGCATATACACAAAGAGCAGGTTGGGTTAGGACCTAGCTCCGCCCCTATGGCTCCGATTGAGCTAAAACTTGGTACTGAGGTAGCCATTTGAGGTCCCTATAGGCATGCAAAAAATTGGAGCCCCGGCTGCCATAGGGCCGGTAAAAAGTTCGATCCTAATTGGGGGAAAATGGCGGATTTCGCTGTAGGTGCGGATTTGGGTTTGGACCTAGCTCCGCCCCTATTGAACCGATTGAGCTCAAACTTGGTATGGAGGAAGGCATTCGAGGTCCCTACGCGCATGCAAAAAATTGGAACCGCGGCTGCCATAGGGCCGGAGAAAAAGTCGATCCTAGAATTGGGTCAAGTGCATATACACAAAGAGCAGGTTGGGTTTGGACCTAGCTCCGCCCCTAAGGCTCCGATTTAGCTCAAACATGGTTCTGAGGAAGCCATTTGACGTCCCTATAGGCATGCAAAAAATCGGAGCCCCGGCTGCCATAATGCCGGAAAATAGTTCGATCCTAATTGGGGGTAAAAAGACGGATTTCGGTGTAGGTGCGGATTTGGGTTTGGACCTAGCTCCGCCCCTATGGAACCGATTGAGCTCAAACTTGTAATGGAGGTAAGCATTCGAGGTCCCTATGCCAATGCCAAAAATTTGAGCCGGGGCTGCCATAGGGCCGGAGAGAAGTTCGATCCTAGAATTGGGTCAAATGGATATACACAAAGAGCAGGTTTGGTTTGGACCTAGCTCCGCCCCTATGGCTCCGATTGAGCTCAAACTGGTACTGAGGTAACCATTTAAGGTCCCTATAGGCATACAAAAAATCGGAGCCCCGGCTGCCATAGGGCCGAAAAAAATTCGATCCTAATTGGGGGAAAATGGCGGATTTCGCTGTAGGTGCTGATTTGGGTTTGGACCTAGCTCCGCGCCTATGGAACCGATTGAGCTCAAACTTGGTATGGAGGTAGGCATTCGATATCCCTACGAGCATGCAAAAAATTGGAGCCGCGGCTGCCATACGGCCGGAGAAAAGTTCGATCCTAGAATTGGGTCAATGCATATACACAAAGAGCAGGTTGGGTTTGGACCTAGCTCCGCCCCTATGGCTCCGATTGAGCTCAAACTTGGTACTGAGGTAGCCATTTGAGGTCCCTATAGGCATGCAAAAAAATCGGAGCTACGGCTGCCTTAGGGCCGGAAAAAAGTTCGATCCTAATTGGGGGTAAAATGGCGGATTTCGCTGTAGGTGCGGATTTGGGTTTGGACCTAGCTCCGCCCCTATGGAACCGATTGAGCTCAAACTTGGTATGGAGAAAGGCATTCGAGGTCCCTACGCGCATGCCAAAAATGGGAGCCGCTGCTGCCATAGGTCCGGAACAAAGTTCGATCCTAGAATTTGGTCAAATGCATATACACAAAGAGCAGGTTGGGTTTGGACCTAGCTCCGCCCCTATATCTCCGATTGAGCTCAAACTTGAGCTCGATCTTTTTTCCGGTCCCTACGCACATGCAAAAAATTGGAGCCGCGGCTGCCATAGGGCCGGAGAGAAGTTCGATCCTAGAATTGGGTCAAATGCATATACACAAAGAGCATGTTGGGTTTGGACCTAGCTCCGCCCCTATATCTCCGATTGAGCTCAAACTTGGTACTGAGGTAACCATTTGAGGTCCCTATAGGCATCCAAAAAATCGGAGCCCCGGCTGCCATAGGGCCGGAAAAAAGTTCGATCCTAATTGGGGGTAAAATGGCGGATTTCGCTGTAGGTGCGGATTTGGGTTTGGACTTAGCTCCGCCCCTATGGAACCGATTGAGCTCAAACCTTGTATGGAGGTAGGCATTCGAGGTCCCTACGCGCATGCAAAAAATTGGAGCCGCGGCTGCCATAGGGGCGGAGAAAAAGTCTATCCTAGAATTGGGTCAAGTTCATAAACACAAAGAGCAGGTTGGGTTTGGACCTAGCTCCGCCCCTATGTCTCCGATTTAGCTCAAACTTGGTACTGAGGTAGCCATTTGACGTCCCTATAGGCATGCAAAAAATCGGAGCCCCGGCTGCAATAAGGCCGGAAAAAAGTTCGATCCTAATTGGGGGTAAAATGGCTTATTTCGCTGTAGGTGCGGATTTGGGTTTGGACCTAACTCTGCCCCTATGGAAACGATTGAGCTCAAACTTGGTATGAAGGTAGGCATTCGAGGTCCCTATGCCCATGTAAAAAAAATTGGAGCCGCGACTGCCATAGGGCCGGAGAGAAGTTCGGTCCTAGAATTGGGTCAAATGCATATACACAAAGAGCAGGTTGGGTTTGGACCTAGCTCCGCCCCTATGGCTCCGATTGAGCTCAAACTTGGTACTGAGGTAACCATCTGAGGTCCCTATAGGCATACAAAAAATCGGAGCCCCGGCTGCCATAGGGCCGGAAAAAAATTCGATCCTTATTGGGGCTAAAATGGCGGATTTCGCTGTAGGTGCTGATTTGGGTTTGGACCTAGCTCCGCCCCTATTGAACCGATTGAGCTCAAATTTGGTATGGAGGTAGGCATTCGAGGCCCCTACGCGCATGCAAAAAATTGTAGCCGCGGCTGCCATAGGACCGGAGAATAGTTCGATCCTAGAATTGGGTCAAATGCATATACACAAAGAGCATGTTGGGTTTGGACCTAGCTCCGCCCCTATGGCTCCGATTGAGCTCAAACTTGGTACTGAGGTAGCCATTTAAGGTCCCTTTAGGCATGCAAAAAAATCGAAGCCCCGGCTGGCATAGGGCTGGAAAAAAGTTCGATCTTAATTGGGGGTAAAATAGCGGATTTCGCTGTAGGTGCGGATTTGGGTTTGGACCTAGCTCCGCCCTTATGGAACCGATTGAGCTCAAACATGTAATTTAGGTAGGCATTCCAGGTCCCTATGCCCATGCCAAAAATTGGAGCCGCGGCTGCCTTAGGGCCGGAGAAAAGTTCGATCCTAGAATTGGGTCAAATGCATATACACAAAGAGCAGGTTGGGTTTGGACCTAGCTCTGCCTCTATGACTCCGATTGAGCTCAAACTTGGTACTGAGGTAACCATTTGGGGTCCCTATAGGCATGCAAAAATCGGAGCCCCGGCTGCCATAGGGCCGGAAAAAAGTTCGATCCTAATTGGTGGTAAAATGGCGGATTTCGCTGTAGGTCGGGATTTGGGTTTGGACCTAGCTCCGCCCCTATGGAACCGATTGAGCTCAAACTTGGTATGTACAAAGGCATTCGAGGTCCCTACGCGAATGCAAAAAAACGGAGCCCCGGCTGCCATAGGGCCGGAAAAAAGTTCGATCCTAGAATTGGGTCAAATGCATATACACAAAGAGCAGGTTGGGTTTGGACCTAGCTCCGCCCCTATATCCTCGATTGAGCTCAAACTTGAGCTCGATCTTTTTTCCGGTCCCTACGCGCATGCAAAAAATTGGAGCCGCGGCTGCCATAGGGCCGGAGAAAAGTTCGATCCTAGAATTGGGTCAAATGCATATACACAAAGAGCAGGTTGGGATTGGACCTATCTCCGCCCCTATGGTTCCGATTGAGCTCAAACTTGGTACTGAGGTAGCCATTTGAGGTCCCTTTAGGCATGCAAAAAAATCGGAGCCCCGGCTGCCATAGGGCCGGAAAAAAGTTCGATCCTAATTGGGGGTAAAATAGCGGATTTCGCTGTAGGTGCGGATTTGGGTTTGGATCTAGCTCCGCCCCTATGGAACCGATTGAGCTCAAACTTGGTATGGAGGAAGGCATTCGAGGTCCCTACGCGCATGCAAAAAATTGGAGCCGCGGCTGCCATAGGGCCGGAGAAAAAGTCGATCCTAGAATAGGGTCAAGTGCATATACACAAAGAGCAGGTTGGGTTTGGACCTAGCTCCGCCCCTATGGCTCCGATTTAGCTCAAACTTAGTACTGAGGTAGCCATTTGACGTCCCTATAGGCATGCAAACAATCGGAGCCCCGGTTGCCATAGGGCCGGAAAAAAGTTCGATCCTAATTGGGGGTAAAATGGCGGATTTCGCTGTAGGTGCGGATTTTGGTTTGGACCTAGCTCCGCCCCTATGGAACCGATTGAGCTCAAACTTGTAATGGAGGTAGGCATTCGAGGTCCCTATGCCCATGCCAAAAAATTGGAGCAGCGACTGCCATAGGGCCGGAGAAAAGTTCGATCCTAGAATTGGGTCAAATGCATATACACAAAGAGCAGGTTGGGTTTGGGCCTGGCTCCGCCCCTATGGCTCCGATTGAGCTCAAACTTGGTACTGAGGTAACCATTTGAGGTTCCTATAGGCATACAAAAAATAGGAGCCCCGGCTGCCATAGGGCCATAAAAAAATTCGATCCTTATTGGGGGTAAAATGGCGGATTTCGCTGTAGGTGATGATTTGGGTTTGGACCTAGCTCCGCCCCTACGGAAACCATAGAGCTCAAACTTGGTATGGAGGTAGGCATTCGAGGCCCCTACGCGCATGCAAAAAATTGGAGCCGCGGCTGCCGTAGGGCCGGAAAAAGTTCTATCCTAGAATTGGGTCAAATGCATATACACAAAGAGCAGGTTGGGTTTAGGCCTAGCTCCGCACCTATGGCTCCGATTGAGCTCAAACTTGGTACTGAGGTAGCCATTTGAGGTCCCTATAGGCATGCAAAAAAAAATCGGAGCCCCGGCTGCCATAGGGCTGGAAAAAAGTTCGATCCTAATTGGGGGTAAAATGGCGGATTTCGCTGTAGGTGCTGATTTGGGTTTGGACCTAGCTCCGCCCCTATGGAACCGATTGAGCTCAAACTTAGTATGGAGGTAGGCATTTGAAATCCCTACGCGCATGCAAAAAATTGGAGCCGCGGCTGCCATAGGGCCGGAAAAAAGTTCGATCCTAATTGGGGGTAAAATGGCGGATTTAGCTGAAGGTGCGGATTTGGGTTTGGACCCAGCTCCGCTCCTATGGAACCGATTGAGCTCAAACTTGGTATGGAGGTAGGCATTCGAAGTCCCTATAGGCATTCAAAAAATCGGAGCCGCGGCTGCCATAGGGCCGGAGAAAAGTTCGATCCTAGAATTGGGTCAAATGCATATACACAAAGAGCAGGTTTGGTTTGGACCTAGCTCCGCCCCTTTGGCTCCGATTGACCTCAATCTTGGTACTGAGGTAGCCATTTGAGGTCCCTATAGGCATGCAAACAATCGGAGCCCCGGCTGCCATAGGGCCGGAAAAAAATCGATCCTAATTGTGGGTAAAATGGCGGATTTCGCTGTAGATGCGGATTTTGGTTTGGACCTATCTCCGCCCCTATGGAACCGATTGAGCTCAAACTTGGTATGGAGGTAGGCATTCGAGGTCCCTACTCGAATGCAACAAATTGGAGCCGCGGCTGCTATAGGGCAGGAGAAAAGTTCGATCCTAGAATTGGGTCAAATGCATATACACAAAGAGCAGGATGGGTTTAGATCTAGCTCCGTCCTTATGGCTCCGATTGAGCTCAAACTTGGTACTGAGGTAGCCATTTGAGGTCCCTATAGGCATGCAAACAATCGGAGCCCCGGCTGCAATAGGGCCGAAACAAAACGATCCTAATTAGGGGTAAAATGGCGGATTTCGCTGTAGATGCGGATTTGGGTTTGGACCTATCTCCGCCCCTATGGAACCGATTGAGCTCAAACTTGGTATGGAGGTAGGCATTCGAAGTCGCTACGCGCATGCAAAAAATCGGAGCCGCGGCTGCAATAGGGCCGGAGAAAAGTTCGATCCTAGAATTGGGTCAAATGCATATACACTAAGAGCAGGTTGGGTTTGGACCTAGCTCCGTCCCTATGGCTCCGATTGAGCTCAAACTTGGTACTGAGGTAGCCATTTTAGGTCCCTATAGGCATGCAAACAATCGGAGCCCCGGCTGCCATAGGGCCGAAAAAAACGATCCTAATTGGGGGTAAAATGGCGGATTTCGCTGTAGGTGCTGATTCGGGTTTGGACCTAGCTCCGCCCCTATGGAACCGATTGAGCTCAAACTTGGTATGGAGGTAGGCATTCGAAGTCCCTATAGGCATGCAAAAAATCGGAGCAGCGGCTGCCATAGGGCCGGAGAAAAGTTCGATCCTAGAATTGGGTCAAATGCATATACACAAAGAGCAGGTTTGGTTTGGACCTAGCTCCGCCCCTATGGCTCCGATTGAGCTCAAACTTGGTACTGAGGTAGCCATTTGAGGTCCCTATAGGCATGCAAACAATCGGAGCCTCGGCTGCCATAGGGCCGAAAAAAAACGATCCTAATTTGGGGTAAAATGGCGGATTTCGCTGTAGGTGCGGATTCGGGTTTGGACCTAGCTCCGCCCCTATGGAACCGATTGAGCTCAAACTTGGTATGGAGGTAGACTTTCACAGTCCCTACGCGCATGCAAAAAATCGGAGCCGCGGCTGCCATAGGGCCGGAGAAAAGTTCGATCCTAGAATTGGGTCAAATGCATATACACAAAGAGCAGGTTGGGTTTGGACCTAGCTCCGTCCCCATGGCTCCGATTGAGCTCAAACTTGGTACTGAGGAAGCCATTTGAGGTCCCTATAGGCATGCAAACAATCGGAGCCCCGGCTGCCATAGGGCGGAAAAAAGTTCGATCCTAATTGGGGGTAAAATGGCGGATTTCGCTGTAGGTGCGGATTTGGGTTTGGACCTAGCTCCGCCTCTATGGAACCGATTGAGCTCAAATTTGGTATGGAGGTAGGCATTTGAGGTCCCTACGCTCATGCAAAAAATTGGAATCGCGGCTGCCATAGGGCCGGAGAAAAGTTCGATCCTAAAATTGGTTCAAATACAAATACACAAAGAGCAGGTTGGGTTTGGACCTAGCTCCGCCCCTATGGCTCCGATTGAGCTCAATCTTGGTACTGAGGTAGCCATTACAGGTCCCTATAGGCATGCAAAAAATCGGAGCCCCGGCTGCCATAGGGCCGAAAAAAAACCGATCCTAATTGGGGGTAAAATGGTGGATTTTGCTGTAGGTGCGGATTTGGGTTTAGACCTAGCTCCACCCATATGGAACCGATTGAGCTCAAACTTGGTATGGAGGTAGGCATTCAAGGTCCCTACGCGTATGCAAAAATTGGAGCCGCGGCTTCCATAGGGCCGGAGAAAAGTTCGATCCTAGAATTGGGTCAAATGCATATACCCACATAGCAGGTTGGGATTCGACCTAGCTCCGCCCCTATGGCTCCGATTGAGCTCAAACTTGGTACTGAGGTAGCCATTTGAGATCCCTATAGGCATGCAAAAAATCGGACCCCCGGCTACCATAGGGCCGGAAAAAAGTTCGATCCTAATTGGGGGTAAAATTGCGGATTTCGCTGTAGGTGCGGATTTGGGTTTGGACCTAGCTCCGCCCCTATGGAACCGATGTAGCTCAAACTTGGAATGGAGGTAGGCATTCGAGGTCCCTACGCGCGTGCAAAAAATTTGGAGCCGCGGCTGCCATAGGGCCGGAGAAAAGTTCGATCCTAGAATTGGGTCAAATGCATATACACAAAGACCAGGTTGGGTTTGGACCCAGCTCCGTCCCTATGGCTCCGATTGAGCTCAAACTTGGTACTGAGGTAGCCATTTGAGGTCCGTATAGGCATGCAAACAATCGGAGCCCCGGCAGCCATAGGGCCGAAAAAAAACGATCCTAATTTGGGGTAAAATGGCGGATTTCGCTGTAGGTGCGGATTCGGGTTTGGACCTAGCTCCGCCCCTATGGAACCGATTGAGCTCAAACTTGGTATGGAGGTAGGCTTTCACAGTCCCTACGCGAATGCAAAAAATCGGAGCCGCGGCTGCCATTGGGCCGGAGAAAAGTTCGATCCTAGAATTGGGTCAAATGCATATACACAAAGAGCAGGTTGGGTTTGGACCTAGCTCCGTCCCTATGGCTCCGATTGAGCTCAAACTTGGTACTGAGGTAGTTTTTTGAGGTCCCTATAGGCATGCAAACAATCGGAGCCCCGGCTGCCATAGGGCCGAAAAAAACGATCCTAATTGGGGGTAAAATGGCGGATTTCGCTATAGGTGCAGATTGGGTTTGGACCTATCTCCGCCCCTATGGAACCGATTGAGCTCAAACTTGGTATTGAGGTAGGCATTTGAGGTCCCTACGCGCATGCAAAAAATTGGAATCGCGGCTGCCATAGGGCCGGAGAAAAGTTGGATCCTAAAATTGGTTCAAATACAAATACACAAAGAGCAGGTTGGGTTTGTACCTAGCTCCGCCCCTATGGCTCAGATTGAGCTCAATCTTGGTACTGAGGTAGCCATTCGAGGTCCCTATAGGCATGCAAAAAATCGGAGCCCCGGCTGCCATAGGGCCGAAAAAATGTTCGATCCTAATTGCGGTTAAAATGGTGGATTTTGCTGTAGGTGTGGATTTGGGTTTAGACCTAGCTCCACCCATATGGAACCGATTGAGCTCAAACTTGGTATGGAGGTAGGCATTCAAGGTCCCTACGCGCATGCAAAAATTGGAGCCGCGGCTGCCATAGGGCCGGAGAAAAGTTCGATCCTAGAATTGGGTCAAATGCATATACCCACATAGCAGGTTTGGATTGGACCTAGCTCCGCCCCTATGGCTCCGATTGAGCTAAATCCTGGTACTGAGGTAGCCATTTGAGATCCCTATAGGAATGCAAAAAATCGGAGCCCCGGCTACCATAGGGCCGGAAAAAAGTTCGATCCTAATTGGGGGTAAAATTGCGGATTTCGCTGTAGGTCCGGATTTGGGTTTGGACCTAGCTCCGCCCCTATGAAACCGATGTAGCTCAAACTTGGAATGGAGGTAGGCATTCGAGGTCCCTACGCGCGTGCAAAAAATTTGGAGCCGCGGCTGCCATAGGGCCGGAGAAAAGTTCGATCCTAGAATTGGGTCAAATGCATATACACAAAGAGCAGGTTGGGTTTGGACCTAGCTCCGCCCCTATGGCTCCGATTGAGCTCAAACTTGGTACTGAGGTAGCCATTTGAGGTCCGTATAGGCATGCAAAAAATCGGAGCCCCGGCTGCCATAGGGTCGATAAAAAGTTCGATCCTAATTGGGGGTAAATGGCGGATTTCGCTGTAGATGCGGATTTTGGTTTGGACCTAGCTCAGCCCCTAAGAAGACCGATTGAGCTCAAACTTGGTATTGAGGTAGGCATTCGAGGTCCCTACGCGCATGCCAAAAATTGGAGCCGCGGCTGCCATAGGGCCGGGGAAAAGTTCGATCCTAGAATTGGGTCAAATGCATATACACAAAGAGCAGGTTTGGTTTGGACCTAGCTCCGCCCCTATGGCTCCGATTGAGCCCAAACTTGGTACTGAGGTAGCCATTTGAGGTCCCTATAGGCATGCAAATAATCGGAGCCCCGGCTGCCATAGGGCCGGAAAAAAGTTCGATCCTAATTGGGGGTAAAATGGCGGATTTCACTGTAGGTGCGGATTCGGGTTTGGACCTAGCTCCGCCCCTATGGAACCGATTGAGCTCAAACTTGGTATGGATGTAGGCATTCGAGGACCCTACGCGCATGCAACAAATTGGAGCCGCGGCTTCCATAGGGCCGGAGAAAAGTTCGATCCTAGAATTGGGTCAAATGCATATACACAAAGAGCAGGTTGGGTTTGGACCTAGCTCCGCCCCTATGGCTCCGATTGCGCTCAAACTTGGTATTGAGGTAGCCATTTGAGGTCCCTATAGGAATGCAAAAAAAAAATCGGAGCCCCGGCTGCCATAGGGCCGAAAAAAGGTCGATCCTAATTGGGGGTAAAATGACGGATATTGTGGTAGGTGCGGATTTTGGTTTGGACCTAGCTCCGCACCTATGGAACCGATTGAGATCAAACTTGGTATGGAGGTAGACATTCGAGGTCCCTACGCGCATGCAAAAAAATGGAGCCGCGGCTGCCATAGGGCGGGGAGGAGTTCGATCCTAGAATTGGGTCAAATTCATATACACAAAGAGCAGGTTGGGTTTGGACCTAGCTCCGCCCTTATGGCTCCGATTGAGCTCAAACTTGGTATTGAGGTAGCCATTTGAGGTCCCCATAGGCATGCAAAAAATCGGAGCCCCGGATGCCATAGGACCGGAAAAAAGTTCGATCCTAATTGGGGGAATTATGGCGGATTTCTCTGTAGGTGCGGATTTTAGGTTTGGACCTAGCTCCGCTCCTATTGAACCGATTGAGCACAAACTTGGTATTGAGGTAGGCAATCGAGGTCCCTACGCACAAGCAAAAAATTGGAGCCGCGGCTGCCATAGGGCCGGAGAAAAGTTCGATCCTAGAATTGGGTCAAAAGCATATACACAATGAGCAGGTTGGGTTTGGACCTAGCTCCGCCCCTATGGCTCCGATTGAGCTCAAACTTGGTACTGAGGTAGCCATTTGAGGTCCCTATAGGCATGCAAAAATTCCGAGCCCCGGCTGCAATTGGACCGGAAAAAAGTTCGATCCTAATTGGGGGTAAAATGGCGGATTTCGCTGTAGGTGCGGATTTGGGTTAGGACCAAGCTCCGCCCCTATGGAACCAATTGAGCTCAAACTTGGTATGGAGCTAGGCATTCGAGGTCCCTACGCACATGCAAAAAATTGGAGCCGCGGATGCCATAGGGCCGGAGAAAAATTCGATCCTAGAATTGGGTCAAATGCATATACACAAAGAGCAGGTTGGGTTTGGACTTAGCTCCGCCCCTATGGCTCCGATTGAGCTCAATCTTGGTACTGAGGTAGCCATTTGAGGTCCCTATAGGCATGCAAAAAATCGGAGCCCTTGCTGCCATAGGGCCGGAAAAAAGTTCGATCCTAATTGGGGTAAAATTGGGGATTTTGCTGTAGGTGCGGATTTGGGTTTGGACCTAGGATCGCCCCTATGGAACCGATTGAGCTCAAACTTGGTATGGAGGTAGGCATTCGAGGTTCCTACGCGCATGCAAACAATTGGAGCCGCGGCTGCCATAGGGCCGGAGAAAAGTTCGATCCTAGAATTGGATCAAATGCATTTACACAAACAGCAGGTTGGGTTTGGACCTAGCTCCGCCCCTATGGCTCCGATTGAGCTCAAACGTGGTATTGAGGTAGCCATTTGAGGTCCCTATAGGAATGCAAAAAATCGGAGCCCCTGCTGCCATAGGGCCGGAAAAAATTTCGATCCTAATTTGGTGTAAAATGGCGGATATTGCGGTACGTGCGGATTTTGGTTTGGACCTAGTTCCGCCCCTATGGAATCGATTGAGCTCAAACTTGGTATGGAGGTAGGCATTCGAGGTCCCTACGCGCATGTAAAAAATTGGAGCCGCGGCTGCCATAGGGGCCGGAGAAAAGTTCGATCCTAGAATTGGGTCAAATGCATATACACAAAGAGCAGGTTGGGTTTGGACTTGCTCCGCCCCTATTGCTCCGATTGAGCTCAAACTTGGTACTGAGGTAGCCATTTGAGGTCCCTATAGGCATGCAAAAAATCGGAGCCCCGGCTGCCATAGGGCCGGAAAAAAGTTCGATCCTATTTGGGGGTAAAATGGCGGATTTCGCTGTAGGTGCGGATTTGGGTTTGGACATAGCTCCGCCCCTATGGAATCGATTGAGCTCAAACTTGGTATGGAGCTAGTCATTCGAGGTCCCTACGTGCATGCAAAAAATTGGAGCCGCGGCTGCCATAGGGGCCGGAAAAAAGATCGATCCTAGAATTGGGTCAAATGCATAGGGCCGGAAAAAAGTTCGATCCTAATTGGGGGTAAAATGGCGGATTTCGCTGTAGGTGCGGATTTTGGTTTGGACCTAGCTCCGCCCCTATGGAACCGATTGAGTTCAAACTTGTAATGGAGGTAGGCATTCGAGGTCCCTATGCCCATGTCTAAAAATTTGAGCCGCGACTGCCATTGGGCCGGAGAGAAGTTCGATCCTAGAATTGGGTCAAATGCATAAACACAAAGAGCAGGTTGGGTCTGGACCTAGCTCCGCCCCTATGGCTCCGATTGAGCTCAAACTTGGTATTGAGGTAGCCATTTCAGGTCCCTATAGGCATGCAAAAAATTGGAGACTTGGCTGTCATAGGGCCGGAAAAAAGTTCGATCCTAATTGGGGGTAAAATGGCGGATTTTGCTAAAGGTGCGGATTTTGGTTTGGACCTAGCTCCGCCGCTATCGAACCGATTGAGCTCAAACTTGGTATGGAGGTAGGCATTCGAAGTCCCTACGCGCATGCAAAAAATTGGAGCCATCGCTGCCATAGGGCCGGAGAAAAGTTCGATCCTAGAATTTGGTCAAATGCATATACACAAAGAGCAGGTTGGGTTTGGACCTAGCTCCGCCCCTATGGCTCCGATTTAGCTCAATATTGGTACAGAGGTATCCATTTGAGGTCCCTATAGGCATGCAAAAAATCGGAGCCCCGGCTGCCATAGGGCCGGAAAAAATTTCGATCCTAATTGGGGGTAAAATGGCAGTTTCGCTGTAGATGCGGATTTGGGTTTGCACCTAGCTCCGCCCCTATGGAACCGATTGAGCTCAAAGTTGGTATGGAGGTAGGCATTCGAAGACTACGCACATGCAAATAACTGGAGCCGCGGCTGCCATAGGGCCGGAGAAAAGTTCGATCCTAGAATTGGGTCAAATGCATATACACAAAGAGCAGGTTGGGTTTGGACCTATCTCCGCCCCTTTGGCTCCGATTGTGCTCAAACTTGGTACTGAGGTAGCCATTTGAAGTCCCTATAGGCATGCAAAAATCGGAGCCCCGGCTGCCATAGGGCCGGAAAAAAGTTCGATCCTAATTGGGGGTAAAATGGCGGATTTCGCTGTAAGAGCGGATTTGGGTTTGGACCAAGCTCCGCCCCTTTGGAACCGATTGAGCCTAAACTTGGTCAGGAGGTAGGCATTCGAGGTCCCTACGCGCATTCAAAAATTGCTGCCGCGACTGCCATAGAGCATGAGAAATGTTCGATCCTAGAATTGGGTCAAATGCATATACACAAAGAGCAGGTTGGGTTTGGACCTAGCTCCGCCCCTATGGCTCCGATTGAGCCCAAACATGGTACTAAGGTAGCCATTTGAGGTCCCTATAGGCATGCAAAAAATCGGAGCCCCGGCTGCCATAGGGCCGGAAAAAAGTTCGATCCTAATTGGGGATAAATGGCGGATTTCGCTGTAGATGCGGATTTGGGTTTGGACTAAGCTCCGCCCCTATGGAACCGATTGAGCTCAAACTTGGTATGGAGGTAGGCATTCGAGGTCCCTACGCGCATGCAAAAAATTGGAGACGCGACTGCCATAGGGCCGGAGAAAAGTTCGATCCTAGAATTGGGTCAAATGCATGTACACAAAGAGCAGGTTGGGTTTGGACCTAGCACCGCCCCTATGGCTCTGATTGAGCTCAAACTTGGTATTGAGGTACCCGTTTGAGGTTCCCATAGGCATGCAAACAATCGGAGCCAAGGCTGCCATAGGGCCGGAAAAAAGTTCGATCCTAATTGGGGGTAAAATGGCGGATTTCGCTGTAGGTGCGGTATTAGGTTTGGACCTAGCTCCGCCCCTATGGATCCGATTGAGCTAAAACTTGGTATGGAGGTAGGCATTCGAGGTCCCTACGCGCATGCAAAAAATTGGAGCCGCGGCTGCCATAGGGCCGGAGAAAAGCTCGCTCCAAGAATTGGGTCAAATGCATATACACAAAGAGCAGTTTGGGTTTTGACCTAGCTCCGCCCCTATGGCTCCGATTGAGCTCAAACTTGGTTCTGAGGTAGCAATTAGAGGTCCCTATAGGCATGCAAAAAATCGGAGCCCCGGCTGCCATAGGGCCGGAAAAAAGTTCGATCCTAATTGGGGGTAAAATGGCGGATTTCGATGTAGGTGCGGATTTGGGTTGGACCTAGCTACGCCCCTATGGAACCGATTGAGCTCAAACTTGGTAAGGAGGTAGGCATTCGAGGTCCCTACGCGCATGCAAAAAATTGGAGCCGCGGCTGCCATTTGGCCGGAGAAAAGTTCGATCCTAGAATTGGGTCAAATGCATATACACAAAGACCAGGGTGGGTTTAGACCTAGCTCCGCCCCTATGGCTCCGAATGAGCTCAAACTTGGCACTGAGGTAGCCATTTGAGGTCTTTAAAGGCATGCAAACAATCGGAGCCCCGGCTGCCATAAGGCCGGAAAAAAGTTCGATCCTAATTGGTGGTAAAATGGCGGATTTCGCTGTAGGTGCGGATTTGGGTTTGGACCTAGCTCCGCCCCTATGGAACCGATTGAGCATAAACTTGGTATGGGGGTAGGCATTCGAGGTCCCTACGCGCATGCAAAAAATTGGAGCCGCGGCTGCCATAGGGCCGGAGAAAAGTTCGATCCTAGAATTGGGTCAAATGCATATACACAAAGAGCAGGTTGGGTTTGGACCTAGCTCCGCCCCTAGTGCTCCGATTGAGCTCAAACTTGGTACTGAGGTAGCCATTTGAGGTCCCTATAGGCAGGCAAAAAATCGGAGCCCCGGCTGCTATAGGGCCGGAAAAAAGTTCGATCCTAATTGGGGATAAAATGGCGGATTTCGCTGTAGGTGCGGATTTGGGTTTGGACCTAACTCCGCCCCTATTGAACCGATTGAGCTCAAACTTGGTATGGAGGTAGGCATTCGAGGTCCCTACGCGCATGCAAAAAATTGGAGCCGCGGCTGCCATAGGGCCGGAGAAAAGCTCGCTCCAAGAATTGGGTCAAATGCATATACACAAAGAGCAGTTTGGGTTTTGACCTAGCTCCGCCCCTATGGCTCCGATTGAGCTCAAACTTGGTACTGAGGTAGCAATTAGAGGTCCCTATAGGCATGCAAAAAATCGGAGCCCCGGCTGCCATAGGGCCGGAAAAAAGTTCGATCCTAATTGGGGGTAAAATGGCGGATTTCGATGTAGGTGCGGATTTGGGTTGGACCTAGCTCCGCCCCTATGGAACCGATTTAGCTCAAACTTGGTAAGGAGGTAGGCATTCGAGGTCCCTACGCGCATGCAAAAAATTGGAGCCGCGGCTGCCATTGGGCCGGAGAAAAGTTCGATCCTAGAATTGGGTCAAATGCATATACACAAAGACCAGGTTGGGTTTAGACCTAGCTCCGCCCCTATGGCTCCGAATGAGCTCAAACTTGGCATTGAGGTAGCCATTTGAGGTCCACATAGGCATGCAAACAATCGGAGCCCCGGCTGCCATAAGGCCGGAAAAAAGTTCGATCCTAATTGGGGGTAAAATGGCGGATTTCGCTGTAGGTGCGGATTTAGGTTTGGAACTAGCTCCGCCCCTATGGAACCGATTGAGCCTAAACTTGGTATGGGGGTAGGCATTCGAGGTCCCTACGGGCATGCAAAAATTGGAGCCGTTGCTGCCATGGGGCCGGAGAAAAGTTCGAGCCTAGAATTGGGTCAAATGCATATACCCAAAGAGCAGGTTGGGTTTGGACCAAGCTCCGCCCCTATGGCTCCGATTGAGCTCAAACCTGGTACTGAGGTAGCCATTTGAGGTCCCTATGGGCATGCAAAAAATCGGAGCCCCGGCTGCCATAGGGCCGGAAAAAAGTTCGATCCTAATTGGGGGTAAAATTGCGGATTTCGCTGTGGGTGCGGATTTTGGTTTGGTTCTAGCTCCGCCCCTATGCAACCGATTGAGCTAAAACTTGGTATGGAAGTAGGCATTCGAGGTCCCTACGCGCATGCAAAAATTGGATCCGCGGTTGCTATAAGGCCGGAGAAAAGTTCGATCCTAGAATTTGGTCAAATGCATATACCCAAAGAACAGGTTGGGTTTGGACCTAGCTCCGCCCCTATGGGTCCGATTGAGCTCAAACTTGGTACTGAGGTAGCCATTTGAGGTCCCTAAAGGCATGCAAAAAATCGGAGCCCCGGCTGCCATAGGGCCGGAAAAAAGTTCGATCCTAATTGGGGGTAAAATGGCGGATTTCGCTGTAGGTGCGGATTTGGGTTTGGACCTAGCTCCGCCCCTATGGAACCGATTGAGCCTAAACTTGGTATGGGGGTAGGCATTCGAGGTCCCTACGCGCATGCAAAAATAGGAGCCGCGGCTGCCATAGGGCCGGAGAAGAGTTCGATCCTAGAATTGGGTCAAATGCATATACCCAAAGAGCAGGTTGGGTTTGGACCAAGCTCCGCCCCTATGGCTCCGATTGAGCTTAAACCTGGTACTGAGGTAGCCATTTGAGGCCCCTATGGGCATGCAAAAAATCGGAGCCCCGGCTGCCATAGGGCCGGAAAAAAGTTCGATCCTAGAAATGGGTCAAATGCATATACAAAAAGAGCGGGTTGGGTTTGGACCTAGCTCCGCCCCTATGGCTCCGATTGAGCTCAAACTTGGTACTGAGGTAGCCATTTGAGGTCCCTATAAGCATGCAAAAAATCAGAGCCCCGGCTGCCAAAGGGCCGGAAAAAAGTTCGATCCTAAATGGGGGTAAAATGGCGGATTTCGCTGTAGGAACGGATTTGGGTTTGGACCTGGCTCCGCCCCTATGGCTCCGATTGAGCTCAAGGTTGTAACTAAGGTAGCCATTTGAGATCCCTATAGGCATGCAAAAAATCGGAGCCCCGGCTGCCATAGGGTCGGAAAAAAATTCGATTCTAATTGGGGTAAAATGGCGGATTTCGCTGTAGGTGCGGATTTGGGTTTGGACCTTGTTCCGCCCCTATGGAACCGATTGAGCTTAAACTTTGTATGGAGGTAGGCATTCGAAGTCCCCTACGCGCATGCAAAAAATTGGAGCCGCGGCTGCCAAAGGGCCGGAGAAAAGTTCGATCCTAGAATTGGGTCAAATGCATATACCCAAAGAGCAGGTTGGGTTTGGACCTAGCTCCGCCCCTATGGCTCCAATTGAACTCAAACTTGGTACTGAGGTAGCCATTTGAGGTCCCTATAGGCATGCAAAAAATCGGAGCCCCGGCTGCCATAGGGTCGGAAAAAGGTTCGATCCTAATTGGGGGTAAAATGGCGGATTTCGCTGTAGGTGCGGATTTGGGTTTGGACCTAGCTCCGCCCCTATGGAACCGATTGAGCTAAAACTTGGTATGGGGGTTGGCATTCGAGGTCCCTACGGGCATGCAAAAAATCGGAGCCCCGGCTGCCATAAGGCCGGAAAAATTTCGATCCTAATTGGGGGTAAAATTGCGGATTTCGCTGTAGGTGCTAATTTTGGTTTGGACCTAGCCCCGCCCCTATGGAACCGATGATCTCAAACTTGGTATTGAGATAGGCATTCGAGGTCCCTACGCGCATGCAAAAACTTGGAGCCGCGGCTGCCATAGGGCCGGAGTCAAGTTCGATCCTAGAATTGGGTAAAATGCATATACACAAAGAACAGGTTGGGTTTGGACCTAGCTCCGCCCCTATGGCTCCGATTGACCTCAAACTTGGTACTGAGGTAGCCATTTGAGGTCCCTAAAGGCATGCAAAAAATAGGAGCCCAGGCTGCCAAAGGGCTTGAGAAAAGTTCGATCCTAGAATTGGGTCAAATGCATATACATAAAGAGCAGGTTGGGTTTGGACCTAGCTCCGACCCGATGGCTCCGATAGAGATCAAACTTGGTACTGAGGTTGCCATTTGAGATCCCTAAAGGCATGCAAAAAATCGGAGCCCCGGCTGCCATAGGGCCGGAAAAAAGTTCGATCCTAATTGGGGTAAAATGGCGGATTTCGCTGTAGGTGCGGATTTGGGTTTGGACCTAGCTCCGCCCCTATGCAACCGATTAAGCTCAAACTTGGTATGGAGGTAGGCATTCGAGGTCCCTACGCGCATCCAAAATATTGGAGCCGCGGCTGTCATAGGGCCGGAGATAAGTTCGATCCTAGAATTGGGTCAAATGCATATACACAAAGAGCAGGTTGGGTTTGGACCTAGCTCCGCCCCTATGGCTCCGATTGAGCTCAAACTTGGTACTGAGGTAGCCATTTGTGGTCCCTAGAGGCATACAAAAAATCGGAGCCCCGGCTGCCATGGGGCCGGAAAAAAATCGATCCTATTTGGGGTAAAATGGCGGATTTCGCTGTAGGTGCGGATTTGGGTTTGGACCTAGCTCCACCCCTATGGAACCGATTGAGCTCAAACTTGGTATGAAGGTAGGCAATCGAGGTCCCTACGCGCATGCAAAAACTTGGATCCGCGGCTGCCATAGGGTCGGAGAAAAGTTCGATCCTAGAATTGGGTCAAATGCATATACACAAAGAGCAGATTTCGTTTGGACCTAGCTCCGCCCCTATGGCTCCGATTGAGCTCAAGCTTGTAACTGAGGTAGCCATTTGAGGTCCCTATAGGCATGCAAAAAATAGGAGCCCCAGCTGCCATAGGCCCGGAAAAAAATTCGATCCTATTTGGGGTAAAACAGCGGATTTCGCTGTAGGTTCGGATTTGGGTTTGGACCTAGTTCCGCCCCTATGGAACCGATTGAGCCTAAACTTGGTATGAAGGTAATCATTGGAGGTCCCTTCGCGCATGCAAAAAATTGGAGCCGCGGCTGCCATAGGGCCGGAGAAAAGTTCGATCCTAGAATTGGGTCAAATGCATATACACAAAGAGCAGGTTGGGTTTGGACCTAGCTCCGTCCCTATGGCTCCGATTGAGCTCAAACTTGGTATGGAGGTACCCATTTGAGGTTCCCATAGGCATGCAAACAATCGGAGCCCCGGCTGCCATAAGGCCGGAAAAAAGTTCGATCCTAATTTGGGGTAAAATGGTGGATTTCGCTGTAGGTGCGGATTTGGGTTTGGACCTAGCTCCGCCCCTATGGAACCGATTGAGCTAAAACTTGGTATGGAGGTAGGCATTCGAGGTCCCTACGCGCATGCAAAAAATTGGAGCCGCGGCTGCCATAGGGCCGGAGAAAAGTTCGATCCTAGAATTGGGTCAAATGCATATACCCAAAGAGCAGGTTGGGTTTGGACCTAGCTCCGCCCCTAGTGCTCCGATTGAGCTCAAACTTGGTACTGAGGTAGCCATTTGAGGTCCCTATAGGCATGCAAAAAATCGGAGCCCCGGCTGCCATAGGGCCGGAGAAAAGTTCGATCCTAGAATTTGATCAAATGCATATACACAAAGTGCAGGTTGGGTTTGGACCTAGCTCCGCCCCTATGGAACCGATTAAGCTCAAACTTGGTATGGAGGTAGGCATTCGAGTTCCCTACGCGCATGCAAAAAATTGGAGCGGCAGCTGCCATAGGGCCGGAAAAAAGTTCTATCCTAGAATTTGATAAAATGCATATACACAAAATGCAGGTTGGGTTTGGACCTAGCTCCGCCCCTATGGCTCCGATTGAGCTTAAACTTGGTACTGAGGTAGGCATTTGAGGTCCCTATAGGCATGCTAAAAATCGGAGCCCAAGCTGCCATAGGGCCGGAAAAAGTTCGATCCTAATTGGGGGTAAAATGGCGGATTTCGCTGTAGGTTCGGATTTGGGTTTGGACCTCGCTCCGCCCCTATGGAACCGATTGAGCTCAAACTTGGTATGGAATTAGGCATTCAAGGTCCCTACGCGCATGCAAAAAAATGGAGCCGCGGCTGCCATAGGGCCGGAGAAAAGTTCGATCCTAGAATTGGGTCAAATGCATGTACACAAAGAGCAGGTTGGGTTTGGACCTAGCTCCGCCCCTAGTGCTCCGATTGAGCTCAAACTTGGTACTGAGGTAGCCATATGAAGTCCCTATAGCCATGCAAAAAATCTAAGCCCCGGCTGCCATAGGGCCGGAAAAAAGTTCGATCCTAATTGGGGATAAAATGGCGGCTTTCGCTGTAGGTGCGGATTTGGGTTTGGACCTAGCTCCGCCCCTATGGAACCGATTCAGCTCAAACTTGGTATGGAGGTACATGTAGGCATTCGAGGTCCCTACGTGCATGCAAAAAATTGGAGACGCGGCTGCCATAGGGCCGGAAAAAAGTTCGATCCTAATTGGGGGTAAAATGGCGGATTTCGATGTAGGTGCGGATTTGGGTTGGACCTAGCTCCGCCCCTATGGAACCGATTGAGCTCAAACTTGGTAAGGAGGTAGGCATTCGAGGTCCCTACACGCATGCAAAAAATTGGAGCCGCGGCTGCCATTGGGCCGGAGAAAAGTTCGATCCTAGAATTGGGTCAAATGCATATACACAAAGACCAGGGTGGGTTTAGACCTAGCTCCGCCCCTATGGCTCCGAATGAGCTCAAACTTGGCACTGAGGTAGCCATTTGAGGTCTTTATAGGCATGCAAACAATCGGAGCCCCGGCTGCCAGAAGGCCGGAAAAAAGTTCGATCCTAATTGGGGGTAAAATGGCGGATTTCGCTGTAGGTGCGGATTTGGGTTTGGACCTAGCTCCGCCCCTATGGAACCGATTGAGCCTAAACTTGGTATGGGGGTAGGCATTCGAGGTCCCTACGCGCATGCAAAAAATTGGAGCCGCGGCTGCCATAGGGCCGGAGAAAAGTTCGATCCTAGAATTGGGTCAAATGCATATACACAAAGAGCAGGTTGGGTTTGGACCTAGCTCCGCCCCTAGTGCTCCGATTGAGCTCAAACTTGGTACTGAGGTAGCCATTTGAGGTCCCTATAGGCAGGCAAAAAATCGGAGCCCCGGCTGCTATAGGGCCGGAAAAAAGTTCGATCCTAATTGGGGATAAAATGGCGGATTTCGCTGTAGGTGCGGATTTGGGTTTGGACCTAACTCCGCCCCTATTGAACCGATTGAGCTCAAACTTGGTATGGAGGTAGGCATTCGAGGTCCCTACGCGCATGCAAAAATTTGGAGCCGCGGCTGCCATAGGGCCGGAGAAAAGCTCGCTCCAAGAATTGGGTCAAATGCATATACACAAAGAGCAGTTTGGGTTTTGACCTAACTCCGCCCCTATGGCTCCGATTGAGCTCAAACTTGGTACTGAGGTAGCAATTAGAGGTCCCTATAGGCATGCAAAAAATCGGAGCCCCGGCTGCCATAGGGCCGGAAAAAAGTTCGATCCTAATTGGGGGTAAAATGGCGGATTTCGATGTAGGTGCGGATTTGGGTTGGACCTAGCTCCGCCCCTATGGAACCGATTTAGCTCAAACTTGGTAAGGAGGTAGGCATTCGAGGTCCCTACGCGCATGCAAAAAATTGGAGCCGCGGCTGCCATTGGGCCGGAGAAAAGTTCGATCCTAGAATTGGGTCAAATGCATATACACAAAGACCAGGTTGGGTTTAGACCTAGCTCCGCCCCTATGGCTCCGAATGAGCTCAAACTTGGCATTGAGGTAGCCATTTGAGGTCCACATAGGCATGCAAACAATCGGAGCCCTGGCTGCCATAAGGCCGGAAAAAAGTTCGATCCTAATTGGGGGTAAAATGGCGGATTTCGCTGTAGGTGCGGATTTGGGTTTGGACCTAGCTCCGCCCCTATGGAACCGATTGAGCCTAAACTTGGTATGGGGGTAGGCATTCGAGGTCCCTACGGGCATGCAAAAATTGGAGCCGTTGCTGCCATGGGGCCGGAGAAAAGTTCGAGCCTAGAATTGGGTCAAATGCATATACACAAAGAGCAGGTTGGGTTTGGACCAAGCTCCGCCCCTATGGCTCCGATTGAGCTCAAACCTGGTACTGAGGTAGCAATTTGAGGTCCCTATGGGCATGCAAAAAATCGGAGCCCCGGCTGCCATAGGGCCGGAAAAAAGTTCGATCCTAATTCGGGGTAAAATTGCGGATTTCGCTGTGGGTGCGGATTTTGGTTTGGTTCTAGCTCCGCCCCTATGCAACCGATTGAGCTAAAACTTGGTATGGAAGTAGGCATTCGAGGTCCCTACGCGCATGCAAAAATTGGAGCCGCGGTTGCTATAAGGCCGGAGAAAAGTTCGATCCTAGAATTGGGTCAAATGCATATACCCAAAGAGCAGGTTGGGTTTGGACCTAGCTCCGCCCCTATGGGTCCGATTGAGCTCAAACTTGGTACTGAGGTAGCCATTTGAGGTCCCTAAAGGCATGCAAAAAATCGGAGCCCCGGCTGCCATAGGGCCGGAAAAAAGTTCGATCCTAATTTGGGGTAAAATGGCGGATTTCGCTGTAGGTGCGGATTTGGGTTTGGTCCTAGCTCCGCCCCTATGGAACCGATTGAGCCTAAACTTGGTATGGGGGTAGGCATTCGAGGTCCCTACGCGCATGCAAAAATAGGAGCCGCGGCTGCCATAGGGCCGGAGAAAAGTTCGATCCTAGAATTGGGTCAAATGCATAAACACAAAGAGCAGGTTGGGTTTGGACCAAGCTCCGCCCCTATGGCTCCGATTGAGCTTAAACCTGGTACTGAGGTAGCCATTTGAGGCCCCTATGGGCATGCAAAAAATCGGAGCCCCGGCTGCCATAGGGCCGGAAAAAAGTTCGATCCTAGAAATGGGTCAAATGCATATACACAAAGAGCAGGTTGGGTTTGGACCCAGCTCCGCCCCTATGGCTCCGATTGAGCTCAAACTTGGTACTGAGGTAGCCATTTGAGGTCCCTATAAGCATGCAAAAAATCAGAGCCCCGGCTGCCATAGGGCCGGAAAAAAGTTCGATCCTAAATGGGGGTAAAATGGCGGATTTCGCTGTAGGAACGGATTTGGGTTTGGACCTGGCTCCGCCCCTATGGCTCCGATTGAGCTCAAGGTTGTAACTAAGGTAGCCATTTGAGGTCCCTATAGGCATGCAAAAAATCGGAGCCCCGGCTGCCATAGGGTCGGAAAAAAATTCGATTCTAATTGGGGTAAAATGGCGGATTTCGCTGTAGGTGCGGATTTGGGTTTGGACCTTGTTCCGCCCCTATGGAACCGATTGAGCTTAAACTTTGTATGGAGGTAGGCATTCGAAGTCCCCTACGCGCATGCAAAAAATTGGAGCCGCGGCTGCCAAAGGGCCGGAGAAAAGTTCGATCCTAGAATTGGGTCAAATGCATATACCCAAAGAGCAGGTTGGGTTTGGACCTAGCTCCGCCCCTATGGCTCCAATTGAACTCAAACTTGGTACAGAGGTAGCCATTTGAGGTCCCTATAGGCATGCAAAAAATCGGAGCCCCGGCTGCCATAGGGTCGGAAAAAAGTTCGATCCTAATTGGGGGTAAAATGGCGGATTTCGCTGTAGGTGCGGATTTGGGTTTGGACCTAGCTCCGCCCCTATGGAACCGATTGAGCTAAAACTTGGTATGGGGGTTGGCATTCGAGGTCCCTACGGGCATGCAAAAAATCGGAGCCCCGGCTGCCATAAGGCCGGAAAAATTTCGATCCTAATTGGGGGTAAAATTGCGGATTTCGCTGTAGGTGCTAATTTTGGTTTGGACCTAGCCCCGCCCCTATGGAACCGATGAGCTCAAACTTTGTATTGAGATAGGCATTCGAGGTCCCTACGCGCATGCAAAAATTTGGAGCCGCGGCTGCCATAGGGCCGGAGTCAAGTTCGATCCTAGAATTGGGTCAAATGCATATACACAAAGAGCAGGTTGGGTTTGGACCTAGCTCCGCCCCTATGGCTCCGATTGACCTCAAACTTGGTACTGAGGTAGCCATTTGAGGTCCCTAAAGGCATGCAAAAAATAGGAGCCCAGGCTGCCAAAGGGCTTGAGAAAAGTTCGATCCTAGAATTGGGTCAAATGCATATACATAAAGAGCAGGTTGGGTTTGGACCTAGCTCCGACCCGATGGCTCCGATAGAGATCAAACTTGGTACTGAGGTAGCCATTTGAGATCCCTAAAGGCATGCAAAAAATCGGAGCCCCGGCTGCCATAGGGCCGGAAAAAAGTTCGATCCTAATTGGGGTAAAATGGCGGATTTCGCTGTAGGTGCGGATTTGGGTTTGGACCTAGCTCCGCCCCTATGCAACCGATTAAGCTCAAACTTGGTATGGAGGTAGGCATTCGAGGTCCCTACGCGCTTCCAAAATATTGGAGCCGCGGCTGTCATAGGGCCGGAGATAAGTTCGATCCTAGAATTGGGTCAAATGCATATACACAAAGAGCAGGTTGGGTTTGGACCTAGCTCCGCCCCTATGGCTCCGATTGAGCTCAAACTTGGTACTGAGGTAGCCATTTGAGGTCCCTAGAGGCATACAAAAAATCGGAGCCCCGGCTGCCATGGGGCCGGAAAAAATTCGATCCTATTTGGGGTAAAATGGCGGATTTCGCTGTAGGTGCGGATTTTGGTTTGGACCTAGCTCCGCCCCTATGGAACCGATTGAGCTCAAACTTGGTATGGAGGTAGGCATTCGAGGTCCCTACGCGCATGCAAAAAATTGGAGCCGCGGCTGCCATAGGGCCGGAGAAAAATTCGATCCTAGAATTGGGTCAAATGCATATACACAAAGAGCAGGTTGGGTTTGGACCTAGCTCCGCCCCTATTGCTCCGATTGAGCTCAAACTTGTTACTGAGGTAGCCATTTGAGGTCCCTATAGGCATGCAAAAAGTAGGAGCCCCGGCTGCCATAGGGCCTGAAAAAGTTCGATCCTAATTTGGGGTAAAATGGCGGATTTCGCTGTAGGTGCGGATTTGGGTTTGGACCTAGCTCCACCCCTATGGAACCGATTGAGCTAAAACTTGGTATGGAGGTAGGCAATCGAGGTCCCTACGCGCATGCAAAAACTTGGATCCGCGGCTGCCATAGGGTCGGAGAAAAGTTCGATCCTAGAATTGGGTCAAATGCATATACACAAAGAGCAGATTGGGTTTGGCCCTAGCTCCGCCCCTATGGCTCCGATTGAGCTCAAGCTTGTAACTGAGGTAGCCATTTGAGGTCCCTATAGGCATGCAAAAATAGTAGCCCCAGCTGCCATAGGCCCGGAAAAAAATTCGATCCTAATTGGGGGTAAAATAGCGGATTTCGCTGTAGGTTCGGATTTGGGTTTGGACCTAGTTCCGCCCCTATGGAACCGATTGAGCCTAGACTTGGTATGAAGGTAATCATTTGAGGTCCCTTCGCGCATGCAAAAAATTGGAGCCGCGGCTGCCATAGGGCCGGAGAAAAGTTCGATCCTAGAATTGGGTCAAATGCATATACACAAAGAGCAGGTTGGGTTTGGACCTAGCTCCGTCCCTATGGCTCCGATTGAGCTCAAACTTGGTATGGAGGTACCCATTTGAGGTTCCCATAGGCATGCAAACAATCGGAGCCCCGGCTGCCATAGGGCCGGAAAAAAGTTCGATCCTAATTGGGGGTAAAATGGTGGATTTCGCTGTAGGTGCGGATTTGGGTTTGGACCTAGCTCCGCCCCTATGGAACCGATTGAGCTAAAACTTGGTATGGAGGTAGGCATTCGAGGTCCCTACGCGCATGCAAAAAATTGGAGCCGCGGCTGCCATAGGGCCGGAGAAAAGTTCGATCCTAGAATTGGGTCAAATGCATATACCCAAAGAGCAGGTTGGGTTTGGACCTAGCTCCGCCCCTAGTGCTCCGATTGAGCTCAAACTTGGTACTGAGGTAGCCATTTGAGGTCCCTATAGGCATGCAAAAAATCGGAGCCCCGGCTGCCATAGGGCCGGAGAAAAGTTCGATCCTAGAATTTGATCAAATGCATATACACAAAGTGCAGGTTGGGTTTGGACCTAGCTCCGCCCCTACGGAACCGATTAAGCTCAAACTTGGTATGGAGGTAGGCATTCGAGTTCCCTACGCGCATGCAAAAAATTGGAGCGGCAGCTGCCATAGGGCCGGAAAAAAGTTCTATCCTAGAATTTGATAAAATGCATATACACAAAGTGCAGGTTGGGTTTGGACCTAGCTCCGCCCCTATGGCTCCGATTGAGCTTAAACTTGGTACTGAGGTAGCCATTTGAGGTCCCTATAATCATGCTAAACATCGGAGCCCAAGCTGCCATAGGGCCGGAAAAAGTTCGATCCTAATTGGGGGTAAAATGGCGGATTTCGCTGTAGGTTCGGATTTGGGTTTGGACCTCGCTCCGCCCCTATGGAACCGATTGAGCTCAAACTTGGTATGGAATTAGGCATTCAAGGTCCCTACGCGCATGCAAAAAAATGGAGCCGCGGCTGCCATAGGGCCGGAGAAAAGTTCGATCCTAGAATTGGGTCAAATGCATGTACACAAAGAACAGGTTGGGTTTGGACCTAGCTCCGCCCCTATGGCTCCGATTGAGCTCAAACTTGGTACTGAGGTAGCCATATGAAGTCCCTATAGCCATGCAAAAAATCTAAGCCCCGGCTGCCATAGGGCCGGAAAAAAGTTCGATCCTAATTGGGGGTAAAATGGCGGATTTCGCTGTAGGTGCGGATTTGGGTTTGGACCTAGCTCCGCCCCTATGGAACCGATTGAGCTCAATCTTCGTACGAAGGTAGGCATTCGAGGTCCCTACGCGCATGCAAAAAATTGGAGCGGCTGCTGCCATAGGGCCGGAGAAAAGTTCGATCCTAGAATTGGGTCAATTGCTTATGAACAATAAGCAGTTTGAGGTTTGGGATAGCTCCGCCCCTATGGCTCCGATTGAATTCAAACTTGGTATGGAGGTAGGCATTCGAGGTCCCTACGCGCATGCAAAAAATTGGAGCCGCGGCTGCCATAGGGCCGGAGAAAAGTTCGATCCTAGAATCGGGTCAAATGCATGAACACAAAGAGCAGGTCGGGTTTGGACCTAGTTCCGCCCCTATGGCTCCGATTGAGCTCAAACTTTGTACTGAGGTAGCCATTTGAGGTCCCTATAGGCATGCAAAAAATCGGAGCCCCGGCTGCCATAGCTCCGGGAAAAAGTTCGATCCTAATTGGGGGAAAATTGGCCGATTTCGCTGTAGGTGCGGATTTGCGTTTGGACCTTACTCCGCCCCTATGGAACTGATTAAGCTCAAACTTGGTATGGAGGTATGCATTCGAGGTCCCTACGCGCATGCAAAAAATTGTAGCCGCGGCTGCCATAGGGCCGGAGAAAAGTTCGAACCTAGAATTGGGTCAAATGCATAAACACAAAGTCCAGGTTGGGTTTGGACCTAGCTCCGCCGCTTTGGCTCCGATTGAGCTCAAGTTTGGTACTGAGGTAACCATTTGAGGTCTCTATTGGCATGAAAAATTCGGAGACCCGGCTGCCATAGGGCCGGAAAAAAGTTCGATCCTAATTGGTGGTAAAATGCCGGATTTCGCTGTAGGTGCGGATTTGGGTTTGGACCTAGCTCCGCCCCTATGGAACCGATTGAGCTCAAACTTGGTATGGAGGTAGGCATTCGAGGTCCCTACGCGCATGCAAAAAATTAGAACCGCGGCTGCCATAGGGCCGGAGAAAAGTTCGATCCTAGAATTTGGTCAAATGCATATACACAAAGAGCAGGTTGGGTTTGGACCTAGCTCCGCCCCTATGGCTCCGATTGAGCTCAAACTTGGTACTTAGGTACCAATTTACGGGCTTGCAAAAAATCGGAGCCCCGGCTGCCATAGGGCCGGAAAAAAGTTCGATCCTAATTGGGGGTAAAATGGCGGATTTCGCTGTAGGTGCGGATTTGGGTTTGGACCTAGCTCCGCCCCTATGGAACCGATTGAGCTCAAACTTGGTATGGAGGTAGGCATTCGAAGTTCCTACGCGCATGCAAAAAATTGGGTCAAATGCATATACACAAAGAGCAGGTTTGGTTTGGACCTAGCTCCGCCGCTTTGGCTCCGATTGAGCTCAAGCTTGGTACTGAGGTAGCCATTTGAGGTCTCTATAGGCATGCAAAAAATCGACGCCCCGGCTGCCGTAGGGCCGGAAAAAAGATCTGTCCTAATTGGTGGTGAAATGCCGGATTTCGCTGTAGGTGCGTATTTTGGTTTGGACCTAGCTCCGCCCCTATGGAACCGATTGAGCTCAAACTTGGTATGGAGGAAAGCATTCGAGGTCCTTACGCGCATGCAACAAATTGGAGCTGCGGCTGCCATAGGGCCGGACAAAAGTTCGATCCTAGAATTGGGACAAATGCATATACACAAAGAGCAGGTTGGGTTTGGACCTAGCTCCGCCCCTATGGCTCCGATTGAGCTCAAACTTGGTACTGAGGTACCAATTTACGGGCATGCAAAAAAATCGTAGCCCCGGCTGCCATAGGGCCGGAAAAAAGTTCGATCCTAATTGGGGGTAAAATGGCGGATTTCGCTGTAGGTGCGTATTTTGGTTTGGACCTAGCTCCGCCCCTATGGAACCGATTGAGCTCAAACTTGGTATGGAGGTAGGCATTCGAGGTCCCTACGCGCATGCAAATAATTGGAGCCGCGGCTGCCATAGGGCCGGAGAAAAGTTCGATCCTAGAATTTGATCAAATGCATATACACAAAGTGCAGGTTGGGTTTGGACCTAGCTCCGCCCCTATGGAACCGATTAAGCTCAAACTTGGTATGGATGTAGGCCTCCGAGGTCCCTACGCGCATGCAAAAAATTGGAGCGGCAGCTGCCATAGGGCCGGAAAAAAATTCTATCCTAGAATTTGATCAAATGCATATACACAAAGTGCAGGTTGAGTTTGGACCTAGCTCCGCCCCTATGGCTCCGATTGAGCTTAAACTTGGTACTGAGGTAGCCATTTGAGGTCCCTATAGGCATGCAAAAAATCGGAGCCCCGGCTGCCATAGGGCCGGAAAAAAGTTCGATCCTAATTTGGGGTAAAATGGCGGATTTCGCTGTATTTGCGGGTTTGGGTTTGGACCTAGCTCCGCCCCTAGGGAACCGGTTGAGCTCAATCTTGGTATGGAGGTAGGCATTCGAGGTCCCTACGCCCATGCAAAATTGGAGCCGCGGCTGCCATAGGGCCGGAGAAAAGTTCGAACTAGAATTGGGTCAAATGCATATACACAAAGAGCAGGTTAGGTTTGGACCTAGTTCCGCCCCTATGGCTCCGACTGAGCTCAAGCTTGGTACTGAGGTAGCCATTTGAGGTCCCTATAGGCATGCAAAAAATCGGAGCCCAAGCTGCCCTAGGGCCGGAAAAAGTTCGATCCTAATTGGGGGTAAAATGGCGGATTTCGCTGTAGGTGCGGATTGGGTTTGGACCTAGCTCCGCCCCTATGGAACCGATTGAGCTGAAACTTGGTATGGAATTAGGCATTCAAGGTCCCTACGCGCATGCAAAAAAATGGAGCCGCGGCTGCCATAGGGCCGGAGAAAAGTTCGATCCTAGAATTGGGTCAAATGCATGTGCACAAAGAGCTGGTTGGGTTTGGACCTAGCTCCGCCCCTATGGCTCCGATTGAGCTCAAATTTGGTACTGAGGTAGCCATATGAAGTCCCTATAGGCATGCAAAAAATCGAAGCCCCGGCTGCCATAGGGCCGGAAAAAAGTTAGATCCTAATTGGGGATAAAATGGCGGCTTTCGCTGTAGGTGCGGATTTGGTTTTGGACCTAGCTCCGCCCCTATGGAACCGATTGAGCTCAAACTTGGTATGGAGGTAGGCATTCGAGGTCCCTACGTGCATGCAAAAAATTGGAGACGCGGCTGCCATAGGGCCGGAGAAAAGTTCGATCCTAGAATTGGGTCAAATGCTTATACACAAAGAGCAGGTTGGGTTTGGACCTAGCTCCGCCCCTATGGCTCCGATTGAGCTCGAACTTGGTACTGAGGTTGCCATTTGAGATCCCTATAGGCATGCAAAAAATCGGAGCCCCGACTGCCATAGGGCTTAAAAAAAGTTCGATCCTAATTGGGGGTAAAATGGCGGATTTCGCTGTAGGAGCGGATTTGGGTTTGGACCTAGCTACGCCCCTATGGAACCAATTGAGCTCAAACTTGGTATGGAGGTAGGCATTCGAGGTCCCTACGCGCATGCACAAAATTAGAGCCGCGGCTGCCATACGGCCGCATGAAAGTTCGATCCTAGAATTGGGTCAGATGCATATACACAAAGAGCAGGTTGAGTTTGGACCTAGCTCCGCCCCTATGGCTCCGATTGAGCTTAAACTTGGTACTGAGGTAGCCATTTGAGGTCCCTATAGGCATGCAAAAAATCGGAGCCCCGGCTGCCATAGGGCCGGAAAAAAAATCGATCCTAATTGGGGGTAAAATGGGGGATTTCGCTGAAGGAGCGGATTTGGGTTTGGACCTAGCTCCGCCCCTATCGCTCCGATTCAGCTCAAACTTGGTATGGAGGTAGCCATTTGAGGGCCCTATAGGCATGCAAAAATCGGAGCCCCGACTGCCATAGGGCCTGAAAAAAGTTCGATCCTAATTGGGGGTAAAATGGCGGATTTTGCTGTAGGTGCAGATTTGGGTTTGGACCTAACTCCGCCCGTATGGAACCGATTGAGCTCAAACTTGGTATGGATTTAGGCATTCGAGGTCTCTTCGCGCATGCAAAAAATTTGAGCCGCTGCTGCCATACGGCCGGAGAGGAGTTCGATCCTAGAATTTGGTCAAATGCATATGCACAAAGAGCAAGTTGGGTTTTGACCTAGCTCCGCCCCTATGGCTCCGATTGAGCTCAACCTTGGTACTGAGGTAGCCATTTGAGGTGCCTATTGGCATGAAAATAATTGGAGCCCCGGCTGCCATAGGGCCGGAAAAAAGTTCGATCCTAATTGGGGGTAAAATGGCGGATTTCGCTGTAGGTGCGGATTTGGGTTTGGACCTAGCTCCGCCCCTATGGAACCGATTGAGCTTAAACTTGGTATGGAGGTAGGCATTCAAGGTCCCTACTCGCATGCAAAAAATTGAAGCCGCGGCTGCCATAGGACAGAGAAAAATTCGATTCTAGAATTGGGTCAAATGCATATACACAAAGTGCAGGTTGAGTTTGGATCAAGCTCCGCCCCTATGGCTCCGATTGAGCTCCAACTTGGTACTGAGGTAGCCATTTGAGGTCCCTATAGGCATGCAAAAAATCGGAGCCCCGGCTGCCATAGGGCCGGAAAAAAGTTCGATCCTAATTGGGGGAAAATTGGCCGATTTCGCTGTAGGTGCGGATTTGTGTTTGAACCTTACTCCGCCCCTATGGAACTGATTAAGCTCAAACTTGGTATGGAGGTATGCATTCGAGGTCCCTACGCGCATGCAAAAAATTGGAGCCGCGGCTGCCATAGGGCCGGAGAAAACTTCTATCCTTGAATTGGGACAAATGCATATACACAAAGATCAGGTTGGGTTTGGACCTAGCTCCGCCCCTATGGCTCCGATTGAGCTCAAACTTGATATTGAATTAGCCATTTGAGGTCCCTATAGGCATGCAAAAAATCGGAGCCCCGGCTGCCATAGGGCCGGAAAAACGTTCGATCCTAATTTGGGGTAAAATGGCGGATTTCGCTGTAGGTGCGGATTTGGGTTTGGTCCTAGCTCCGCCCCTATGGAACCGATTGAGCTCAAAGTTAGTATGGAGGTAGGCATTCGAGGTCCCTACGCGCATGCAAAAAATTGGAGCCGCGGCTGCCATAGGGCCGGAGAAAAGTTCGATCCTAGAATTGGGTCAAATGCAAATACACAAAGAGCAGGTTGGGTTTGGACCTAGCTCCGCCCCTATGGCTCCAATTGAGCTCAAACTTGGTACTAAGGAAGTCATTTGAGGTCCCTATAGGCATGCAAAAACGGAGCCCCGACTGCCATAGGGCCGGAAAAAAGTTCGATCCTATTTGGGGGAAAATTGGCGGATTTCGCTGTAGGTGCGGATTTGGGTTTGGACCTAGCTCCGCCCCTATGGAACCCATTGAGCTCAAACTTGGTATTGAGGTAGGCATTCGAGGTCCCTACGCGCATGTAAAAAATTGGAGCCGCGGCTGCCAAAGGGCCGGAGAAAAGTTCGATCCAAGAAATGGGTCAAATGCATATACACAAAGAGCAGGTTTGGTTTAGACCTAGCTCCGCCCCTATAGCTCCGATTGAGCTCAAATTTGGTACTGAGGTAGCCATTTGAGATCCCTATAGGCATGCAAAAAATCGGAGCCCCGGCTGCCATAGGGCCGGAAAATATTCGATCCTTATTGGGGGTAAAATGGCGGATTTCGCTGTAGGTGCGGATTTGGGTTTGGACCTAGCTCCGCCCCTATGCAACCGATTGAGCTCAAACTTGGTATGGAGGTAGGCATTCGAGGTCCCTACGCGCATGCAAAAAATTGGAGCCGCGGCTGCCATAAGGCCGGAGAAAACTTCGATCCTAGAATTGGGTCAAATGCATATACACAAAGAGCAGGTTGGGTTTTGACCTAGCGCTGCCCCTATGGCTCCGATTGCGCTCAAACTAGGTACTGAGGTGGCCATTCGAGGTCCCTATAGGCATGCAAAAAACGGAGCCCCGGCCGCCATAGGGCCGGAAAAACGTTCGATCCTAATTAGGGGTAAAATGGCGGATTTCGCTGTAGGTGCGGATTTGGGTTTGGACCTAGCTCCGCCCCTATGGAACTGATTGAGCTCAAACTTGGTTTGGAGGTAGGCATTCGAGGTCACTACGCGCATGCAAAAAATTGGAGCCGCGGCTGCCATAATGCCGGAGAAAACTTCGATCCTTGAATTGGGTCAAATGCATATACACAAAGATCAGGTTGGGTTTGGACCTAGCTCCGCCCCTATTGCTCCGATTGAGCTCAAACTTGATACTGAAGTAGCCATTTGAGGTCTTTATAGGCATGCAAAAAATCGGAGCCCCGGCTGCCATAGGGCCGGAAAAACGTTCGATCCTATTTGGGGGAAAAATTGGCGGATTTCGCTGTAGGTGCGGATTTGGGTTTGGACCTAGCTCCGCCCCTATGGAACCCATTGAGCTCAAACTTGGTATGAAGGTAGGCATTCGAGGTCCCTACGCGCATGCACAAAATTGGAGCCGCGGCTGCCAAAGGGCCGGAGAAAAGTTCGATCCAAGAAATGGGTCAAATGCATATACACAAAGAGCAGGTTTGGTTTAGACCTAGCTCCGCCCCTATAGCTCCGATTGAGCTCAAATTTGGTACTGAGGTAGCCATTTGAGGTCCCTATAGGCATGCAAAAAATCGGAGCCCCGGCTGCCATAGGGCCGGAAAATATTCGATCCTAATTGGGGGTAAAATGGCGGATTTCGCTGTAGGTGCGGATTTGGGTTTGGACTTAGCTCCGCCCCTATGGAACCGATTGAGCTCAAACTTGGTATGGAGGTAGGCATTCGAGGTCCCTACGCGCATGCAAAAAATTGGAGCCGCGGCTGCCATAGGGCCGGAGAAAACTTCGATCCTAGAATTGGGTCAAATGCATAAACAGAAAGAGCAGGTTGGGTTTTGACCTAGCGCTGCCCCTATGGCTCCGATTGCGCTCAAACTAGGTACTGAGGTGGCCATTCGAGGTCCCTATAGGCATGCAAAAAAAGGGAGCCCCGGTCGCCATAGGGCCGGAAAAACGTTCGATCCTAATTAGGGGTAAAATGGCGGATTTCGCTGTAGGTGCGGATTTGTGTTTGGACCTTACTCCGCCCCTATGGAACTGATTAAGCTCAAACTTGTATGGAGGTATGCATTCGAGGTCCCTACGCGCATGCAAAAAATTGGAGCCGCGGCTGCCATACGACCGGAGAAAACTTCGATCCTTGAATTGGGTCAAATGCATATACACAAAGATCAGGTTGGGTTTGGACCTAGCTCCGCCCCTATGGCTCTGATTAAGCTCAAACTTGATACTGAAGTAGCCATTTGAGGTCCCTATAGGCATGCAAAAAATCGGAGCCCCGGCTGCCATAGGGCCGGAAAAACGTTCGATCCTAATTTGGGGTAAAATGGCGGATTTCGCTGTAGGTGCGGATTTGGGTTTGGACCTAGCTCCGCCCCTATGGAACCGATTGAGCTCAAACTTGGTATGGAGGTAGGCATTCGAGGTCCCTACGCGCATGCAAAAAATTGGAGCCGCGGCTGCCATAGGCCCAGAGAAAAGTTCGATCCTAGAATTGGGTCAAATGCAAATACACAAAGAGCAGGTTGGGTTTGGACCTAGCTCCGCCCCTATGGCTCCAATTAAACTCAAACTTGGTACTAAGGAAATCATTTGAGGTCCCTATAGGCATGCAAAAACGGAGCCCCGACTGCCATAGGGCCGGAAAAAAGTTCGATCCTAATTTGGGGTAACATTGGCGGATTTCGCTGTAGGTGCGGATTTGGGTTTGGACCTAGCTCCGCCCCTATGAACCGATTGAGCTCAAACTTGGTATGAAGGTAGGCATTCGAGGGTCCCTACGCGCATGCAAAAAATTGGAGCCGCGGCTGCCATAGGGCCGGAGAAAAGTTCGATCCAAGAAATGGTCAAATGCATATACACAAAGAGCAGGTTTGGTTTAGACCTAGCTCCGCCCCT
This sequence comes from Fragum fragum, assembly GCA_946902895.1. Classification (NCBI taxonomy): domain Eukaryota; kingdom Metazoa; phylum Mollusca; class Bivalvia; order Cardiida; family Cardiidae; genus Fragum; species Fragum fragum. The sequence continues at coordinate 10,226,723 of OX336380.1, read as the reverse complement.
ATAGCTCCGATTGAGCTCAAATTTGGTACTGAGGTAGCCATTTGAGGTCTCTATAACATGCAAAAAATCGGAGCTCCGGCTGCCAAAGGGCCGGAAAAAAGTTCGATCCTAATTTGGGGTAAAATGGCGGATTTCGCTGTAGGTGCGGAATTTGGGTTTGGATCTAGCTCCGCCCCTATGGAACCGATTGAGCTCAAACTTGGTATGGAGGTAGGCATTCGAGGTCCCTACGCGCATGCAAAAAAATGGAGCCGCGGCTGCTAAATTGCCGGACAAATGTTCGATCCTAGATTTGGGTCAAATGCATATACACAAAGAGCCGGTTGGGTTTGGACCTAGCTCCGCCCCTATGGCTCCGATTGAGCTCAAACTTGGTACTGAGGTAGCCATTTGAGGTCCCTATAGGCATGCAAAAAATCGGAGAACCGGCTGCCATAGGGCCGGAAAAAAGTTCGATCCAAATTTGGGTAAAATTGTGGATTTCGCTGTAGGTGCGGATTTGGTTTGGCCCTAGCTCCGCCCCTATGGAACCGATTGAGCTCAAACTTGGTATGGAGGTAGGCAGTCGAGGTCCCTACGCCCATGCAAAAAATAGGAGCCGCGGCTGCCATAGGGCCGGAGAAAAGTTTGATCCTAGAATTTGGTCAAATGCAAATACACAAAGAGCAGGTTGGGTTTGGACCTAGCTCCGCCCCTATGGCTCCAATTGAGCTCAAACTTGGTACTAAGGAAATCATTTGAGGTCCCTATAGGCATGCAAAAACGGAGCCCCGACTGCCATAGGGCCGGAAAAAAGTTCGATCCTATTTGGGGGAAAATTGGCGGATTTCGCTGTAGGTGCGGATTTGGGTTTGGACCTAGCTCCGCCCCTATGGAACCGATTGAGCTCAAACTTGGTATGAACGTAGGCATTCGAGGTACCTACGCGCATGCACAAAATTGGAGCCGCGGCTGCCAAAGGGCCGGAGAAAAGTTCGATCCAAGAAATGTGTCAAATGCAGATACACAAATTCCAGGTTTGGTTTGGACCTAGCTCCGCCCCTATAGCTCCGATTGAGCTCAAATTTGGTACTGATGTAGCCATTTGAGGTCCCTATAGGCATGCAAAAAATCGGAGCCCCGGCTGCCATAGGGCCGGAAAAAAGTTCGATCCTAATTGGGGGTAAAATGGCGGATTTCGCTGTAGGTGCGGATTTGGGTTTGGACCTAGCTCCGCCCCTATGGAACCGATTGAGCTCAAACTTGGTATGGAGGTAGGCATTCGAGCTCCCTACGCGCATGCAAAAAAATGGAGCCGCGGCTGCTAAATTGCCGGACAAATGTTCGATCCTAGAATTGGGTCAAATGCATATACACAAAGTTCAGGTTGGGTTTGGACCTAGCTCCGCCCCTATGACTCCGATTGAGCTCACACTTGGTACTGAGGTAGCCATTTGAGGTCCCCTATAGGCATGCAAAAAAATCGGAGAACCGGCTGCCATAGGGCCGGAAAAAAGTTCGATCCTAATTGGGGGTAAAATGCTGGATTTCGCTGAATGTGCGGATTTGGGTTTGACCTAGCTCCGCCCCTATGGAACCGATTGAGCTCAAACTTGGTATGGAGGTAGGCATTCAAGGTCCCTACGCCTATGCAAAAAATTGGAGACGCGGCTGCCATAGGGCCGGAGAAAAGTTCGATCTTAGAATTGGGTCAAATGCATATACACAAAGAGCAGGTTGGGTTTGGACCTAGCTCCGCCCTTATCGCTCCGATTCAGCTCAAACTTGGTACTGAGGTAGCCATTTGAGGTCCCTATAGGCATTCAAAAATCAGAACCCCGGCTGCCATAGGGCCGGAAAAAAGTTCGATCCTAATTGGGGGTAAAATGGCGGATTTCGCTATAGGTGCGGATTTGGGTTTGGACCTAGCTCCGCCCCAATGGAACCGATTGAGCTAAAACTTGGTATGGAGGTAGGCATTCGAGGTCCCTACGCGCATGCAAAGAATTGGAGCCGCGGCTGCCATAGGGCCGGAGAAAAGTTCGATCCTAGAATTGGGTCAAATACATATACACAAAGAGCAGGTTGGTTTGAGCCTTGCTTCGGCCCTATAGCTCCGATTGAGCTCAAACTTGGCACTGAGGTAGCCATTCGAGGTCCCTATTGGCATGCAAAAAATCGGAGCCACGGCCGCCATAGGGCCGGAAAAACGTTCGATCCTAATTGGGGGTAAAACGGCGGATTTCGCTGTAGGTGCTGATTTTGGTTTGGATCTAGCTCCGCCCCTATGGAACCGATTGAGCCGCGGCTGCCATAGGGCCGGAGAAAAGTTCGATCCTAGAATTGGGTCAAATGCATATACACAAAGAGCAGGTTGGGTTTGGACCTAGCTCCGCCCCTATAGCTCCGATTGAGCTCAAACTTGGTATTGAGGTAGCCATTCGAGGTCCCTATAGGCATGCAAAAAATCGGAGTCCCGGCTGCCATAGGGCCTGAAAAAAGTTCGCTCCTAATTTGGGGTAAAATGGCGGATTTCGCTGTAGGTGCGGATTTGGGTTTGGACCTAGCTCCGCCCCTATGGAACCGATCGAGCTCAAACTTGGTATGGAGGTAGGCATTCGAGGTCCCTACGCGCATCCAAAAGTTGAGCCGCGGTTGCCACAGGGCCGGAGAAAAATTCGATCCTAGAATTGGGTCATATGCATATACACAAAGAGCAGGTTCGGTTTGGGATTAGCTTCGGCCCTATGGCTCCGATTGAGCTCAAACTTGGTACTGAGGTAGCCATTCGAGGTCCCTATAGGCATGAAAAAAATCGGAGCCCCGGCCACCATAGGGCCGGAAAAACGTTCGATCGTAATTGGGGGTAAAATGGCGGATTTCGCTGTTGGTGCGGATTTGGGTTTGGATCTAGCTCCGCCCCAATATAACCGATTGAGCTCAAACTTGGTATGGAGGTAGGCATTCGAGGTCCCTACGCGCATGCAAAAAATTGGAGCCGCGCCTGCCATAGGGCCAGAGAAAAGTTCGATCCTAGAATTGGGTCAAATGCGATTACACAAAAAGCAGGTTGGGTTTGGACCTAGCTCCACCCCTATGGCTCCGATTGAGCTCAAACTTGGTACTGAGGTAGCCATTTGAGGTCCCTATAGGCATGCAAAAATCGGAGCCCCGGCTGCCAAAGGGCCGGAAAAAACTTCGATCCTAATTTGGGGTAAAATGGCGGATTTCGCTGTAGGTGCGGATTTGGGTTTGGACCAAGCTCCGCCTCTATGGAACCGATTGAGCTCAAACTTGGAATGGAGGTAGGCATTCAAGGTCCCTACGCGCATGCAAAAAATTGGAGACGCGGCTGCTTTAGGGCCGGAGAAAAGTCCGATCCTAGAATTGGTTAAAATGCATAAACACAAAGAGCAGGTTGGGTTTGGACCTAGCTCTGCCCCTATGGCTCCGATTGAGCTCAAACTTGGTACTGGGGTAGCCATTTGAGGTCCCTATAGGCATGCAAAAATCGGAGAACCGGCTGCCATAGGGCCGGAAAAAAGTTCGATCCTAATTAGGGGGTAAAATGGCGGATTTCGCTGTAGGTGCGGATTTAGGTATGGACCTAGCTCCGCCCCTATGGAACCGATTGAGCTCAAACTTGGTATGGAAGTAGGTATTTGAGGTCCCTACGCGCATGCAAAAATTGGAGCCGCGGCTGCCATAGGGCCGGAGAAAACTTCGATCCTAGAATTGGGTCAAATGCATATACACAAAGAGCAGGTTGGGTTTGGACCTAGCTTCGGCCCTATGGCTCCGATGAGCTCAAACTTGGTACTGAGGTAGCCATTCGAGGTCCCTATAGGCATGTAAAAAATCGGAGCCCCGGCCGCCATAGGGCCGGAAAAAAGATCGATCCTAATTGGGGGTAAAATGGCGGATTTCGCTGTAGGTGCGGATTTGGGTTTGGACCTAGCTCCGCCCCTATGGACCCGACTGAGCTCAAAATTGGTATGGAGGTACGCATTCGAGGTCCCTACGCCCATGCAAAAAATTGGAGCCGCGGCTGATATAGGGCCGGAGAAAACTTCGATCCTAGAATTGGGTCAAATGCATATACACAAAGATCAGTTGGGTTTGGACCTAGCTCCACCCCTATGGGCTCCGATTGAGCTCAAAACTTGGTACTGAGGTAGCCATTTGAGGTCCCTATAGGCATGCTAAATCGGAGCCCCGGCTGCCATAGGGCCGGAAAAGGTTCGATCCTAATTGGGGGTAAAATGGCGGAAATCGCTGTAGGAGCGGATTTGGGTTTGGACCTAGCTCCGCCCCTATGGAACCGATTGAGCTCAAACTTGGTATGGAGGTAGGCATTCGAAGTCCCTATGCGCATGCAAAAAAATTAGAGCCGCGGCTGCCATAGGGCCGGAAAAAAGTTCGATCCAAATTTGGGTAAAATGGTGGATTTCGCTGTAGGTGCGGATTTAGGTATGGACCTAGCTCCGCCCCTATGGAACCGATTGAGCTCAAACTTGGTATGGAGGTAGGCAGTCGAGGTCCCTACGCACATGCAAAAAATTGGAGCCGCGGCTGCCATAGGGCCGGAGAAAAGTTCGCTCCTAGAATTGGGTCAAATGCATATACACAAAGAGCAGGTTGGGTTTGGACCTAGCTCCGCCCCTATGGCTCCGATTGAGCTCAAACTTGGTACTGAGGTAGCCATTTGAGGTCCCTATAGGCATGCAAAAAATCGGAGCCCCGGCTGCCATAGGGCCGGAAAAAAGTTCGATCCTAATTAGGGGGTAAAATGGCGGATTTCGCTGTAGGTGCGGATTTGGGTTTGGACCTAAATCCGCCCCTATGGCTCCGATTGAGCTCAAATTTGGTACTGAGGTAGCCATTTGAGGTCCCTATAGGCATGCAAAAAATCGGAGCCCCGGCTGCCATAGGGCCGGAAAAGGTTCGATCCTAATTGGGGGTAAAATGGCGGAATTCGCTGTAGGAGCGGATTTGGGTTTAGACCAAGCTCCGCCTCTATGGAACCGATTGAGCTCAAACTTGGAATGGAGGTAGGCATTCAAGGTCCCTACGCTCATGCAGAAAATTGGAGCCGCGGCTGCCATAGGGCCAGAGAAAAGTTCGATCCTAGAATTGGGTCAAATGCATATACACAAAGAGCAGGTTGGGTTTGCACCAAGCTCCGCCCCTATGGCTCCGATTGAGCTCAAACTTGGTACTGAGGGAGCCATTTGAGGTCCCTATAGACATGCAAAAAATCGGAGCCCCGGCTGCCATAGGGCCGGAAAAAAGTTCGATCCTAATTGGGGGTAAAATGGCGGAATTCGCTGTAGGTGTGGATTTGGGTTTTGACCTAGCTCCGCCCCTATGGAACCGATTGAGCTCAAACTTGGTATGGAGGTAGACATCTGAGGTCCCTACGCGCATGCAAAAAATTGGAGCCGCGGCTGCTTTAGGGCCGGAGAAAAAGTTCGCTCCTAGAATTGGGTCAAATGCATATACACAAAGAGCAGGTTGGGTTTGGACCTAGCTCCGCCCCTATGGCTCCGATTGAGCTCAAACTTGGTACTGAGGTAGCCATTTGAGGTCCCTATAGGCATGCAAAAAATCGGAGCCCCGGCTGCCATAGGGCCGGAAAAAAGTTCGATCCTAATTAGGGGGTAAAATGGCGGATTTCGCTGTAGGTGCGGATTTGGGTTTGGACCTAGCTCCGCCCCTATGGAACCGATTGAGCTCAAACTTGGTATGGAGGTAGGTATTTGAGGTCCCTACGCGCATGCAAAAAATTGGAGCCGCGGCTGCCATAGGGCCGGAGAAAAGTTCGATCCTAGAATTGGGTGAAATGCATATACACAAAGAGCAGGTTGGGTTTGGACCTAGCTTCGGCCCTATGGCTCCGATTGAGCTCAAACTTGGTACTGAGGTAGCCATTCGAGGTCCCTATAGGCATGTAAAAAATCGGAGCCCCCGCCGCCATAGGGCCGGAAAAAAGATCCATCCTTATTGGGGGTAAAATGGCGGATTTCGCTGTAGGTGCGGATTTGGGTTTGGACCTAGCTCCGCCCCTATGGAACCGACTGAGCTCAAAATTGGTATGTAGGTACGCATTCGAGGTCCCTACGCCCATGCAAAAAATTGGAGCCGCGGCTGATATAGGGCCGGAGAAAACTTCGATCCTCGAATTGGGTCAAATGCATAAACACAAAGATCAGGTTGGGTTTGGACCTAGCTCCACCCCTATGGCTCCGATTGAGCTCAAACTTGGTACTGAGGTAGCCATTTGAGGTCCCTATAGGCATGCAAAAAATCGGAGCCCCGGCTGCCATAGGGCCGGAAAAGGTTCGATCCTAATTGGGGTAAAATGGCGGAATTCGCTGTAGGAGCGGATTTGGGTTTAGACCAAGCTCCGCCTCTATGGAACCGATTGAGCTCAAACTTGGAATGGAGGTAGGCATTCAAGGTCCCTACGCTCATGCAGAAAATTGGAGCCGCGGCTGCCATAGGGCCAGAGAAAAGTTCGATCCTAGAATTGGGTCAAATGCATATACACAAAGAGCAGGTTGGGGTTTGCACCTAGCTCCGCCCCTATGGCTCCGATTGAGCTCAAACTTTTTACTGAGGGAGCCATTTGAGGTCCCTATAGACATGCAAAAATTCGGAGCCCCGGCTGCCATAGGGCCGGAAAAAAGTTCGATCCTAATTGGGGGGAAAATGGCAGATTTCGCTGTAGGGTGTGGATTTGGGTTTGGACCTAGCTCCGCCCCTATGGAACCGATTGAGCTCAAACTTGGTATGGAGGTAGACATCTGAGGTCCCTACGCGCATGCAAAAAATTGGAGCCGCGGCTGCTTTAGGGCCGGAGAAAAAGTTCGCTCCTAGAATTGGGTCAAATGCAAATACACAAAGAGCAGGTTGGGTTTGGACCTAGCTCCGCCCCTATGGCTCCGATTGAGCTCAAACTTGGTACTGAGGTAGCCATTTGAGGTCCCTATAGGCATGCAAAAAAATCTGAGCCCCGGCTGCAATAGGGCCGGAAAAAAGTTCGATCCTAATTAGGGGGTAAAATGGCGGATTTCGCTGTAGGTGCGGATTTGGGTTTGGACCTAGCTCCGCCCCTATGGAACCGATTGAGCTCAAACTTGGTATGAAGGTAGGTATTTGAGGTCCCTACGCGCATGCAAAAAATTGGAGCCGCGGCTGCCATAGGGCCGGAGAAAAGTTCGATCCTAGAATTGGGTGAAATGCATATACACAAAGAGCAGGTTGGGTTTGGACCTAGCTTCGGCCCTATGGCTCCGATTGAGCTCAAACTTGGTACTGAGGTAGCCATTCGAGGTCCCTATAGGCATGTAAAAAATCGGAGCCCCCGCCGCCATAGGGCCGGAAAAAAGATCCATCCTTATTGGGGGTAAAATGGCGGATTTCGCTGTAGGTGCGGATTTGGGTTTGGACCTAGCTCCGCCCCTATGGAACCGACTGAGCTCAAAATTGGTATGTAGGTACGCATTCGAGGTCCCTACGCCCATGCAAAAAATTGGAGCCGCGGCTGCTATAGGGCCGGAGAAAACTTCGATCCTAGAATTGGGTGAAATGCATATACACAAAGATCAGGTTGGGTTTGGACCTAGCTCCACCCCTATGGCTCCGATTGAGCTCAAACTTGGTACTGAGGTAGCCATTTGAGGTCCCTATAGGCATGCTAAATCGGAGCCCCGGCTGCCATAGGGCCGGAAAAGGTTCGATCCTAATTTGGGGTAAAATGGCGGAATTCGCTGTAGGAGCGGATTTGGGTTTAGACCTAGCTCCGCCCCTATGGAACCGATTGAGCTCAAACTTGGTATGGAGGTAGGAATTCGAAGTCCCTAGGCGCATGCAAAAAAATTGGAGCCGCGGCTGCCATAGGGCCGGAGAAAAGTTCGATCCTAGAATTGGGTCAAATGCATATACACAAAGAGCAGGTTGGGTTTGGACCTAGCTCCGCCCCTATGGCTCTGATTGAGCTCAAACTTGGTACTGAGGTAGCCATTTGAGGTCCCTATAGGCATGCAAAAAATCGGACCACCGGCTGTCATTGGGCCGGAAAAAAATTCGATCCTAATTGGAGGTTAAATGGCGGATTTCGCAGTAGGTGCGGATTTGGGTTTGGACCTAGCTCCGCCCCTATGGAACCGACTGAGCTCAAAATTGGTATGTAGGTACGCATTCGAGGTCCCTACGCCCATGCAAAAAATTGGAGCCGCGGCTGATATAGGGCCGGAGAAAACTTCGATCCTAGAATTGGGTCAAATGCATATACACAAAGATCAGGTTGGGTTTTGACCTAGCTCCACCTCTATGGCTCCGATTGAGCTCAAACTTGGTACTGAGGTAGCCATTTGAGGTCCCAATAGGCATGCTAAATCGGAGCCCCGGCTGCCATAGGGCCGGAAAAGGTTCGATCCTAATTGGGGGTAAAATGGCGGAATTCGCTGTAGGAGCGGATTTGGGTTTAGACCTAGCTCCGCCCCTATGGAACCGATTGAGCTCAAACTTGGTATGGAGGTAGGCATTCGAAGTCCCTAGGCGCATGCAAAAAAATTGGAGCCGCGGCTGCCATAGGGCCGGAGAAAAGTTCGATCCTAGAATTTGGTCAAATGCATATACACAAAGAGCAGGTTGGGTTTGGACCTAGCTCCGCCCCTATGGCTCTGATTGAGCTCAAACTTGGAACTGAGGTAGCCATTTGAGGTCCCTATAGGCATGCAAAAAATCGGAGCACCGGCTGTCATTGGGCCGGAAAAAAGTTCGATCCTAATTGGAGGTTAAATGGCGGATTTCACAGTAGGTGCGGATTTGGGTTTGAACCTAGCTCCGCCCCTATGGAACCGATTGAGCTCAAACTTGGTATGGAGGTAGGCATTCAAGGTCCCTACGCTCATGCAAAAAATTGGAGCCGCGGCTGTCATTGGGCCGGAAAAAAGTTCGATCCTAATTGGAGGTTAAATGGCGGATTTCGCTGTAGGTGCGGATTTGGGTTTGGACCTAGCTCCGCCCCAATATAACCGATTGAGCTCAAACTTGGTATGGAGGTAGGCATTCGAGGTCCCTACGCGCATGCAAAAAATTGGAGCCGCGGCTGCCATAGGGCCGGAGAAAAGTTCGATCCTAGAATTGGGTCAAATGCGATTACATAAAGAGCAGGTTGGGTTTGACCTAGCTCCGCCCCTATGGCTCCGATTGAGCTCAAACTTGGTACTGAGGTAGCCATTTGAGGTCCCTATAGGCATGCAGATAAATCGGAGCCCCGGCTGCCATAGACCCGGAAAAAACTTCGATCCTAATTTGGGGTAAAATGGCAGATTTCGCTGTAGGTGCGGATTTGGGTTTGGACCTAGCTCCGCCCCTTTGGAACCGATTGAGCTCAAACTTGGTATAGAGGTAGGCATTCGAGGTCATTACGCGCATGGAAAAAATTGGAGCCGCGGCTGCTTTAGGGCCGGAGAAAAGATCGATCCTAGAATTGGTTAAAATGCATATACACAAAGAGCAGGTTGGGTTTGGACCTAGCTCTGCCCCTATGGCTCCGATTGAGCTCAAACTTGGTACTGAGGTAGCCATTTGAGGTCCCTATAGGCATGCAAAAAATCGGAGCACCGGCTGCCATAGGGCCGGAAAAAAGTTCGATCCTAATTGGGGGTAAATTGGCGCATTTCGCTGTTGGTGCGGATTTGGGTTTGGACCTAAGTCCGCCCCTATGGAACTGATTGAGCTCAAACTTGTTATTCGAGGTCCCTACGCGCATGCAAAAAATTGAAGCCGCGGCTGCCATAGGGCCGGAAAAAAGTTCGATCCTAGAATTGGGTCAAATGCATTAAACAAAGAGCAGGTTGGGTTTTGACCTAGCTCCGCCCCTATGGCTCCGATTGAGCTCAAACTTTGTACTGAGGTAGCCATTTGAGGTCCCTAAAGGCATGCAAAAAATCGGAGGCCCGGCTGCCATAGGGCCGGAAAAAAATTCGATCCTAATTGGGGGTAAAATGGCGGATTTCGCTGTAGGTGCGGATTTTGGTTTTGACCTAGCTCCGCCCCTATGGAACCGATTGAGCTCAAACTTGGTACGGAGGTAGGCATTCGAGGTCCCTACGGGCATGCAAAACATTGAAGCGACGGCTGCCATAGTGCCGGAGAAAAGTTCGATCCTAGAATTGGGTCAGATGCAAATATACAAAGAGCAGGTTGGGTTTGGACCTAGCTCCGCCCCTATGGTTCGGATTGAGCTTAACCTTGGTACTGAAGTAGCCATTTGAGGTCCCTATAGGCATGCAAAAAATCGGAGCCCCGGCTGCCATAGTGCCGGAAAAAAGTTCTATCCTAGTTGGAGGTAATATGGCGGATTTCGCTGTAGGTGCGGATTTGGGTTTGGACCTAGCTCCACCCCTATGGAACCGATTGAGCTCAAACTTGGTATGGAGGTAGGCATTCGAGGTCCCTACGCGCATGCAAAAAATTGGAGCCGCGGCTGCCATAGGGCCGGAGAAAACTTCGATCCTTGAATTGGGTCAAATGCATATACACAAAGAGCAGGTTGGGTTTGGATCTAGCTCCGCCCCTATGGCTCGGATTGAGCTCAGCCTTTATACTGAGGTAGCCATTTGAGGTCCCTATAGGCATGCAAAAATCGGAACCCCGACTGCCATAGGGCCTGAAAAAACTTCGATCCTAATTGGGGGTAAAATGGCGGATTTCGCTGTAGGTGTGGATTTGGGTTTGGACCTAGCTCCGCCCCTATGGAACCGATTGAACTCAAACTTGGTATGGAGGTAGGCATTCGAGGTCCCTAGGCGCATGCAAAAAATTGGAGCCGCAGCTGCCAAACGGCCGGAAAAAAGTTCGATCCTAGAATAACGTCAAATGCATATACACAAAGAGCAGGTTGGGTTTGGACCTAGCTCCGCCCCTATGGCTCCGATTGAGCCCAAACTTAGGCAGCCATTCGAGGTCCCTATAGGCATGCAAAAAATCGGAGCCCTGGCTGCCATAGGGCCGGAAAAAAGTTCGATCCTAATTGGTAGTAAAATGGCGGATTTCGCTGTAGGTGCGGAATTCAGTTGGGACCTAGCTCCGCCCCTATGGAACCGATTGAGCTCAAACTTGGTATTAAGGTAGGCATTCGAGGTCCCTACGCGCATGCAAAAAATTGGAACCGCGGCTGCCATAGGGCCGGAGAAAAGTTCGATCCTAGAATTGTGTCAAATGCATATACACAAAGAGCAGGTTGGGTTTGGACCTAGCTCCGCCCCTATGGCTCCGATTGAGCTCAAACTTCCTACTAAGGTAGCCATTTGAGGTCCCTATAGGCATGCAAAAATCGGAGCCCCGACTGCCATAGGGCCGGAAAAAAGTTCGATCCTATATGGGGGTAAAATGGCGGATTTCGCTGTAGGTGCGGATTTGAGTTTGGACCTAGCTCCGCCCCTATGGAACCGATTGAGCTCAAACTTGGTACTGAGGTAGCCATTTGAGGTCCCTATAGGCATGCAAAAAATCGAAGAACCGGCTGCCATAGGGCCGGAAAAAAGTTCGATCCTAATTGGAGGTTAAATGGCGGATTTCGCTGTATGTGCGGATTTGGGTTTGGACCTAGCTCCGCCCCTATGGAACCGATTGAGCTCAAACTTGGTATGGAGGTAGGCATTCAAGGTCCCTAAGCTTATGCAAAAAATTGGAGCCGCGGCTGTCATAGGGCCGGAGAAAAGTTCGATTCTAGGATTGGGTCAAATGCATATACACAAAGACCAGGTTTGGTTTGGACCTAGCTCCGCCCCTATGGCTCCGATTGAGCTCAAACTTGTTACTGAGGTAGCCATTTGAGGTCCCTATAGTCATGCAAAAAATCAGAACCCCGGCTGCCATAGGGCCGGAAAAAAGTTTGATCCTAATTGGGGGTAAAATGGCGGATTTCGCTGTAGGTGAGGATTTGGGTTTGAACCTAGCTCCGCCCCTATGGAACCGATTGAGCTCAAACTTGGTATGGAGGTAGGCATTCGAGGTCCCTACGCTCATCCAAAAAATTGGAGCCGCGGCTGCCATAGGGCCGGAGAAAAGTTCGATCCTAGAATTGGGTCAAATGCATAAACAAAAAGAGCAGGTTGGGTTTGGACCTAGCTCCGCCCCTATGGAACCGATTGAGCTCAAACTTGGTATGGAGGTAGGCATTCGAGGTCCCTACGCGCATGCAAAAAATTGGAGCCGCAGCTGCCAAACGGCCGGAGAAAAGTTCGATCCTAGAATAACGTCAAATGCATTTACACAAAGAGCAGGTTGGGTTTGGACCTAGCTCCGCCCCTATGGCTCCGATTGAGCCCAAACTTAGGCAGCCATTCGAGGTCCCTATAGGCATGCAAAAAATCGGAGCCCTGGCTGCCATAGGGCCGGAAAAAAGTTCGATCCTAATTGGTGGTAAAATGGCGGATTTCGCTGTAGGTGCGGAATTCAGTTGGGACCTAGCTCCGCCCCTATGGAACCGATTGAGCTCAAACTTGGTATTAAGGTAGGCATTCGAGGTCCCTACGCGCATGCAAAAAACTGGAGCCGCGGCTGCCATAGGGCCGGAGAAAAGATCGATCCTAGAATTGGTTAAAATGCATATACACAAAGAGCAGGTTGGGTTTGGACCTAGCTCCGCCCCTATGGCTCCGATTGAGCTCAAACTTCCTACTAAGGTAGCCATTTGAGGTCCCTATAGGCATGCAAAAATCGGAGCCCTGACTGCCATAGGGCCGGAAAAAAGTTCGATCCTAATTGGGGGTAAAATGGCGGATTTCGCTGTAGATGCGGATTTGAGTTTGGACCTAGCTCCGCCCCTATGGAACCGATTGAGCTCAAACTTGGTACTGAGGTAGCCATTTGAGGTCCCTATAGGCATGCAAAAAATCGAAGAACCGGCTGCCATAGGGCCGGAAAAAAGTTCGATCCTAGAATTGGGTCAAATGCATATACACTAAGAGCAGGTTGGGTTTTGACCTAGCTCCGCCCCTATGGCTCCGATTGAGCTCAAACTTGGTACTGAGGTAGCCATTTGAGGTCCCTATAGGCATGCAAAAAATCGGAGCCCCCGGCTGCCATAGGGCCGGAAAAAAGTTCCATCCTAATAGGGGGTAAAATGGCGGATTTCGCTGTAGGTGCGGATTTGGGTTCGGACCTAACTCCGCCAATATGGAACCAATTGAGCTCAAACTTAGTATGGAGGTAGGCATTCGAGGTCCCTACGCGCATGCAAAAAATTGGAGATGCGGCTGCCCTAGGGTCGGAGAAAAGTTCGATCCTAGAATTTGGTCAAATGCATATACACAAAGAGCAGGTTTGGTTTGGACCAAGCTCCGCCCCTATGGCTCCGATTAAGCTCAAACTTGGTACTAAGGTAGCCATTTGAGGTCCCAATAGGCATTAAAAAATCGGAGCCCCGACAGCAATAGGGACGGAAAAAAGTTTAATCACAATTTTGGGGTAAAATCGCGGTTTTCGCTGCAGGTGCGGATTTGGGTTTGGACCTAGCTCCGCCCCTTTGGAACCGATTGAGCTCAAACTCGGTATAGAGGTAGGCATTCGAGGTCCCTACGCGCATGCAAAAAATTGGAGCCGCTGCTGCCAAAGGGCCGGAGAAAAGTTCGATCCTAGAATAGGGTCAAATGCATATATACAAAGAGCAGGTTGGGTTTGGACCTAGCTCCGCCCCTATGGCTCCGATTGAGCTCGAACTTGGTACTGAGGTAGCCATTTGAGGTCCCTATAGGCATGCAAAAAATCGGAGCTCCGGCTGCCATAGGGTCGGAAAAAAGTTCGATCCTAATTGGGGGTAAAATAGCGGATTTCGCTGTACGTGCGGATTTGGGTTTGGACCTAGCTCCGCCCCTATGAAACCGATTGAGCTCAAACTTGGTATGGAGGTAAGCATTCAAGGTCCCTAAGCGTATGCAAAAAATTGGAGCCGCGGCTGCCATAGGCCCGGAGAAAAGTTCGATCCTAGAATTGGGTCAAATGCAAATACACAAAGAGCAGGTTGGGTTTGGACCTAGCTCCGCCCCTATGGCTCCGATTGAGCTCAAACTTGGTACTGAGGTAGCCATTTGAGGTCCCTAATGGCATGCAAAAAATCGGAGCCCCGGCTGCCATAGGGCCGGAAAAAAGTTCGATCCTAATTGGGGGTAAAATGGCGGATTTCGCTGTAGGTGCGGATTTGGGTTCGGACCTAGCTCCGCCCCTATGGAACCCATTGAACCCAAACTTGGTATGGAGGTAGGCATTCGAGGTCCCTACGCGCTTGCAAAAAAATGGAGCCGCGGCTGCCATAGGGATGGAGAAAAGTTCGATCCTAGAAATGGGTCAAATGCATATACACAAAGAGCAGGTTGGGTTTCGACCTACCTCCGCCACTATGGCTCCGATTGAGCTCAAACTTGGTACTGAGGTAGCCATTTGAGGTCCCTTTAGGCATGCAAAAAATCGGAGCTCCGGCTGCCATAGGGCCGGAAAAAAGTTCGATCCTAATTGGGGGTAAAATGGCGGATTTCGCTGTAGGTTCGGATTCGGGTTTGGACCTAGCTACGCCCCTATGGAAGCGATTGAGCTCGAACTTGGTGTGGAGGTAGGCATTCGAGGTCCCTACGTGCATGCACAAAATTGGAGCCGCGGCTGCCATAGGGCCGGAGAAAACTTCGATCCTAGAATTGGGTCAAATGCATATACATAAAGAGCAGTTTGGGTTTGGACCTAGCTCCGCCCCTATGGCTCCGATTGAGCTCAAACTTAGTACTGAGGTAGCCATTTGAGGTCCTTATAGGCATGCAAAAATTGGAGCCCCGACTGCCATAGGGCCGGGAAAAAGTTCGATCCTAATTGGGGATAAAATGCCGGATTTCGCTGTAGGTGCAGATTTGGGTTTTGACCTAGCTCCGCCCCTATGGAACCGATTGAGCTAAAACTTGGTATGGAGGTAGGCATTCGAGGTCCCTACGCGCATGCAAAAAATTGGAGATGCGGCTGCCATAGGGCCGGAGAAAAGTTCGATCCTAGAATTTGGTCAAATGCATATACACAAAGAGCAGGTTTGGTTTGGACCTAGCTCCGCCCCTATGGCTCCGATTGAGCTCAAACCTGGTACTAAGGTAGCCATTTGAGATCCCAATAGACATTCAAAAATCGGAGCCCCGACAGCAAAAGGGACCCAAAAAAAGTTCGATCCCAATTTTGGGGTAAAATCGCGGTTTTCGCTGCAGGTGCGGATTTGGGTTTGGACCTAGCTCCGCCCCTTTGGAACCGATTGAGCTCAAACTCGGTATGGAGGTAGGCATTCGAGGTCCCTACACGCATGCAAAAAATTGGAGCCGCGGCTGCCAAAGGGCCGGAGAAAAGTTCTATCCTAGAATTGGGTCAAATGCATATATACAAAGAGCAGGTTGGGTTTGGACCTAGCTCCGCCCCTATGTCTCCGATTGAGCTCAAACTTGGTACTGAGGTAGCCATTTGAGGTCCCTATAGGCATGCTAAAAATCGGAGCTCCGGCTGCCATAGTGTCGGAAAGAAGTTCGGTCCTAATTTGGGGTAAAATAGCGGATTTCGCTGTAGGTGCGGATTTGGGTTTGGACCTAGCTCCGCCCGTATGAAACCGATTGAGCTCAAACTTGTAATGGAGGTAGGCATTCGAGGTCCCTAAACGCATGTAAAAAATCGGAGCCCCGGCTGCCATAGGGCCGGAGAAAAGTTCGATCCTAGAATTGGGTCAAATGCATATACATAAAGAGCAGGTTGGGTTTGGACCTAGCTCCGCCCCTATGGCTCCGATTGAGCTCAAACTTGGTACTGAGGTAGCCATTTGAGGTCCTTATAGGCATGCAAAAATCGGAGCCCCGACTGCCATAGGGCCGGAAATAAGTTCGATCCTTATTGGAGGTAAAATGGCGGTTTTCGCTGTAGGTGCTGATTTGGGTTTGGACCTAGCTCCGCCCCTATGGAACCGATTGAACTCAAGCTTGGTATGGAGGTAGGCATTCGAGGTCATTACGCGCATGCAAAAGTTGGAGCCGCAGCTTCAATAGGGCCGGAGAAAAGTTAGATCCTAGAATCGGGTCAAATGCATATACACAAAGAACAGGTTGGGTTTGGACCTAGCTCCGCCCCTATGGCTCCGATTGAGCTCAAACTTGGTACTGAGGTAGCCATTTGAGGTCCCTTTAGGCATGCAAAATTACGGAGCCCCGGCTGCCATAGGGCCGGAAAAAAGGTCGATCCTAATTGGGGGTAAAATGGCGGATTTAGCTGTAGGTGCGGATTTTGGTTATGACCTAGCTCCGCCCCTATGAAACCGATTGAGCTCAAACTTGGTATGGAGGTAGGCATTCGAGGTCCCTACGCGCATGCAAAAAATTGGAGCCGCGGCTGCCATAGGGCCTCAGGAAAGTTCGATCCTAGAATTGGGTCAAAGGCATATACACAAAGAGCAGGTTGGGTTTGGACCTAGCTCCGCCCCTATGGCTTCGATTTAGCTCAAACTTGGTACTGAGGTAGCCATTTGAGGTCTCTATAGGCATGCAAAAAATCGGAGCCCCGACTGCCATAGGGCCGGAAAAAAGTTCGATCCTAATTGGGGGGTAAAATGGCGGATTTCGCTGTAGGTGCGGATTTGGGTGTGGACCTAACTCCGCCCCTATGAAACCGATTGAGCTCAAACTTGGAATAAAGCAAGGCATTCGAGGTCCCTACGCGCATGCAAAAAAATGAACCGCGGCTGCCATAGGGCCGGAGAAAGTTCGATCCTAGAATTGGGTCAAATGCATAAACACAAAGAGCAGGTTGGGTTTGGACCTAGCTCCGCCCCTATGGCTCCGATTGGGATCAAACTTGGTATGGATGTAGGCATTCGAGGTCCCTGCGAGCATGCAAAAAATTGGAGCCGCGGCTGCCATAGGGCCAGAGAAAAGTTCGATCCTAGAATTGTGTCAAATGCATATACACAAAGAGCAGGTTGGGTTTGGTTCTAGCTCCGCCCCTATGGCTCCGATTGTGCTCAACCTTGGTACCGAGGTAGCCATTTGAGGTCCCTATAGGCATGCAAAAAATCGGAGCCCTGGCTGCCATAGGGCCGGAAAAAGTTCGATCCAAATTGGGGGTAAAATGGCGGTCTTCGCTGTAGGTGCGGATTTGGGTTTCGACCTAGCTCCGCCCCTATGGAACCGATTGAACTCAAACTTGGTATGGAGGTAGGCATTTGAGGTCCCTACGCGCATGCAAAAAATTGGAGCCGCGGCTGCCATAGGGCCGGAGAAAAGTTCGATCCTAATTTTGGGTCAAAATGCATATACACAAAGAGCAGGTTGGTTTTGGTTCTAGCTCCGCCCCTATGGCTCCGATTGTGCTCAACCTTGGTACTGAGGTAGCCATTTGAGGTCCCTATAGGCATGCAAAAAAATCGGAGCCCCGGCTGCCATAGGGCCTAAAAAAAGTTCTATCCTAATTGGGAGTAAAATGGCGGCTTTCGCTGTAGGTGCGGATTTGGGTTTGGACCTAGCTCCGCCCCTATGGAACCGACTGAGCTCAAACTTGGTATGGAGGTAGGCATTCGAGGTCCCTACGCGCATGCAAAATCCGAGCCGCGGCTGCCATAGTACGGGAGAAAAATTCGATCCTAGAATTTGGTCAAATGCATATACACAAAGACCAGGTTTGATTTGGACCTAGCTCCGCCCCTATGGCTCCGATTGAGCTCAAACTTTGTACTGAGGTAGCCATTTGGGGTCCCTATAGGCATGCAAAAAATCGGAGCCCCGGCTGCCATAGGGCCGGAAAAAAGTTCGATCCAAATTGGGGGTAAAATGGTAGATTTCGCTGTAGGTGCGGATTTGGGTTTGGACCTAGCTCCGCCCCTATGGCTCCGATTGATCTGAAACTTGGTCCTGAGGTAGCCATTTATGGTCCTAATAGGCATGCAAAAAAGCGGAGCCCCGGCTGCCATAGGGCCGGAAAAAAAGTTCGATCCTAATTGGGATTAAAATGGCGGATTTCGCTGTAGGTGCGGATTTGGGTTTGGACCTAGCTCCGCCACTATGGAATCGATTGAGCTCAAACTTGGTATGGAGGTAGGCATTTGAGGTCCCTACGCGCATGCAAAAAATTGGAGCCGCGGCTGCCATAGGGCCGGAGAAAAGTTCGATCCTAGAATTGGGTCAAATGCATATACACAAAGAGCAGGTTGGGTTTGGACCTAGCTCCGCCCCTATTGCTCCGATTGAGCTCAAACTTGGTACTGAGGTAGCCATTTGAGGTCCCTATAGGCATGCCAATAATCGGAGCCCCGACTGCCATAGGGCTGGAAAAAAGTTGGATCCTTATTTGGGATAAAATGGCGGATTTCGCTGTAGGTGCGGATTTGGGTTTGGACCTAGCTCCGCCCCTATGGAACCGATTGAGCTGAAACTTGGTATGGAGGTAGGCATTCAAGGTCCCTAAGCGTATGCACAAAAATGGAGCCGCGGCTGCCATAGGGCCGGAGAAAAGATCGATCCTAGAATTTGGTCAAATGCATATACACAAAAAGCAGGTTGGGTTTGGACCTAGCTCCGCCCCTTTATCTCCGATTGAGCTCAAACTTGGTACTGAGGTAGCCATTTGAGGTCCCTATAGGCATGCAAAAAATCGGAGCCCCGGCTGCCATAGGGCCGGAAAAAAGTTCGATCTTAATTTTGGGTAAAATGGCGGCTTTCGCTGTAGGTGCGGATTTTGGGTTTGACCTAGCTCCGCCCCTATGGAAACGATTGAGCTCAAACTTGGTATGGAGGTAGGCATTCGAGGTCCCTACGCGCATGCAAAATATTGGAGCCGCGGCTGCCATAGGGCCAGAGAAAAGTTCGATCCTAGAATTGGGTCAAATGCATATACACAAAGAGCAGGTTGGGTTTGGACCTAGCTCCGCCCCTATGGCTCCGATTGAGCTCAAACTTGGTACTGAGGTAGCCATTTGAAAACCCTATAGGCATGCAAAAAATCGGAGCCCCGGCTGCCATAGGGCCGGAAAAAAATTCGATCCTAATTGGGGGGTAAAATGGCGGATTTCGCTGTAGGTGTGGATTAAGGTTTTGACCTAGTTCCGCGTCTATGGAACTGATTGAGCTCAAACTTGGTTTGGAGGTAGGCAGTCGAGGTCCCTACGCGCATGCAAAAAATTGGAGCCCCGGCTGCCATAGGGCCGGAGAAAAATTCGATCCTAGAATTGGGTCAAATGCATATACACAAAGAGCAGGTTGGGTTTGGACCTAGCTCCGCCCCTATGGCTCCGATTGAGCTCAAACTTGGTATGGATGTAGGCATTCGAGGTCCCTACGCGCATGCAAAAAATTGGAGCCGCGGCTGCCATAGGGCCGGAGAAAAGTTCGATCCTAGAATTGGGTCAAATGCATATACACAAAGAGCAGGTTGGGTTTGGACCTAGCTCCCCCCCTATGGCTCCGATGGAGCTCAAACTTGGTTCTGAGGTAGCCATTTGAGGTCCCTATAGGCATGCAAAAAATCAGAGCCCCGGCTGCCATACGGCCGGAAAAAAGTTCGATCCTAATTTGGGGTAAAATGCCGGTTTTGCTGTAGGTGCGGATTTGCGTTTGGACCTAGCTCCGCCCCTATGACACCGATTGAGCTCAAACTTAGTATGGAGGTAGGCATTCGAGGTCCCTACGCGCATGCAAAAAAATGGAGCCGCGGCTGATATAGGGCCAGAGAAAAGTTCGATCCTAGAATTTGGTCAAATGCAAATACACAAAGAGCAGGTTGGGTTTGGACCTAGCTCCGCCCCTATAACTCCGATTGAGCTCAAAATTGGTACTGAGGTAGCCATTTGGGGTCCCTATAGGCATGCAAAAAAATCGGAGCCCCGGCTGCCATAGGGCCGGAAAAAAGTTCGATCCTAATTGGGGGTAAAATGGCAGATTTCGCTGTAGGTACGGCTTTGGGTTTGGACCTAGCTCAACCCCTACTGAACTGATTGAGCTCAAACTTGGTATGGAGGTAGGCATTCGAGGTCTCTACGAGCATGCAAAAAATGGAGCCGCGGCTGCCATTGGGCCGGAGAAAAGTTCGATCCTAGAATTGGGTCAAATGCATATACACAAAGAGCAGGTTGGGTTTTGACCTAGCTCCGCCCCTATGGCTCCGATTGAGCTCAAACTTGGTACTGAGGTAGCCATCCGAGGTCCCTATAGGCATGCAAAAAATCGGAGCCCCGGCTGCCATAGGGCCGGAAAAAAGTACGATCCAAATTGGGGGTAAAATGGCGGATTTCGCTGTAGGTGCAGATTTGGGTTTGGACCTAGCTCCGCCCCTATGGAACCGATTGAGCTCAAACTTGGTATGGAGGTAGGCATTCGAGGTCCCTACGCGCATGCAATAAATTGGAACCGCGGCTGCCATAGGGCCGGAGAAAAGTTCGATCCTAGAATTGGGTCAAATGCATAAACACGAAGAGCAGGTTGGGTTTGGACCTAGCTCCGCCCCTATGGCACCGATTTAGCTCAAACTCGGTACTGAGGTAGCCATTTGAAGTCTCTATAGGCATGCAAAAAAATCGGAGCCCCGGCTGCCATAGGGCCGGAAAAAAATTCGATCCTAATTGGGGGGGTAAAATGGCGGATTTCGCTGTAAGTGCGGATTTGGGAGTGAATCTTACTCCGCCCCTATGAAACCGATTGAGCTCAAACTTGGTATGGAGGTAGGCATTCGAGGTCCCTACGCGCATGCAAAAAAATGGAACCGCGGCTGCCATAGGGCCAGAGAAAAGTTCGATCCTAGAATTGGGTCAAATGCAAATACACAAAGAGCAGGTTGGGTTTGGACCTAGCTCCGCCCCTATAACTCCGATTGAGCTCAAACTTGGTACTGAGGTAGCCATTTGGGGTCCCTTTAGGCATGCAAAAAATCGGAGCCCCGGCTGCCATAGGGCCGGAAAAAAGTTCGATCCTAATTGGGGGTAAAATGGCAGATTTCGCTGTAGGTGCGGATTAGGGTTTGGACCTAGCTCCGCCCCTATGGAACCAATTGAGCTCAAACTTGGAATGGAGGTAGGCATTCGAGGTCCCTACGGGCATGCAAAAAATTGGAGACGCGGCTGCCATAGGGCCGGAGAAAAGTTCAATCCTAGAATTGGGTCAAATGCATATTCACAAAGAGCAGGTTGGTTTTGGACCTAGCTCCGACCCTATGGCTCCGATTGAGCTCAAACTTCGTACTGCGGTAGCCATTTGAGGTCCCTATAGGCATGCAAAAAATTGGCGCCCCGGCTGCCATACTGCCTAAAAAAGTTCGATCCTAATTGGGGGTAAAATGCCGGCTTTAGCTGTAGGTGCGGATTTGGGTTTGACCTAGCTCCGCCCCTATGACACCGATTGAGCTCAAACTTGGTATGGAGGTAGGCATTCGAGGTCCCTACGCTCATGCAAAAATCCTAGCCGCGGCTGCCATAGGGCCGGAGAAAAATTCGATCCTAGAATTTGCTCAAATGCATATACACAAAGAGCAGGTTGGGTTTGGACCTAGCTCCGCCCCTATGGCTACGATTGAGCTCAAACTTGGTTCTGAGGTAGCCATTTGGGGTCCCTATAGGCATGCAAAAAATCGGAGCCCCGGCTGCCATAGGGCCGGAAAAAAGTTCGAACCTAATTGGGGTAAAATGGCAGATTTCGCTGTAGGTGCGGATTTGGGTTTGGACCTAGCTCCGCCCCTAAGGAACCGATTGAGCTCAAACTTGGTATGTAGGTAGGCATTCGAGGTCCTTACCCGCATGCAATAAAAAAGGAGCCGCGGCTGCAATAGCGCCGGAGAAAAGATCGATCCTTGAATTGGGTCAAATGCATATACACAAAGAACAGGTTGGGTTTGGACCTAGCTCCGCCCCTATGGCTCCGATTGAGCTCAAACTTGGTACTGAGGTAGCCATTTAAGGTCCCTATTGGCATGCAAAAAATCGGAGCCCCGGCTGCCAGAGGGCCGGAAAAAAGTTCGATCCTAATTAGGAGTAAAATGGCGGATTTCGCTGTAGGTGCGGATTTGGGTTTGGACCTAGCTACGCCCCTATGGAACCGATTGAGCTCAAACTTGGTATGGAGGTAGGCATTCGAGGTCCTAACGCGCATGCAAAAAATTGAAGCCGAGGCTGCCATAGTGACAGCGAAAAGTTCGATCCTAGAATTGGGTCAAATACATATACACAAAGAGCAGGTTGGGTTTGATCTAGCTCCGCCCCTATGGCTCCGATAGAGCTCAAACTTGGTACTGAGGTAGATATTTAAGGTCCCTAAAGGCATGCGAAAAATCGGAGACCCGGCTGCCAAAGTGCCGGAAAAAGTTCGATCCTAATTGGGGTAAGAATTGCTAATTCGCTGTAGATGCGGATTTGGGTTTGGACCTAGCTCCGCCCCTATGCAACCGATTGAGCTCAAACTTGGTATGGAGGTAGGCATTCGAGGTCCCTACGCGCATGCAAAAATTGGAGCCGCAGCTGCCATAGGGTCGGAGAAAAGTTCGATTCTAGAATTGGGTCAAATGCGTATACACAAAGAGCAGGTTGGGTTTGGACCTAACTCCGCCCCTATGGCTCCGATTGAGCTCAAACTTGGTACTGAGGTAGCCATTTGAGGTCCCTATAGGCAAGCAAAAAATCGGAGCCCCGACTGCCATAGGGCTGGAAAAAAGTTCGATCCTAATTGGGGGTAAAATGGCGGATTTCGCTGTAGGTGCGGATTAGGGTTTGGACCTAGCTCCGCCCCTATGGAACCAATTTAGCTCAAACTTGGAATGGGGGTAGGCATTCGAGGTCCCTACGCGCATGCAAAAAATTGGAGACGCGGCTGCCATAGGGCCGGAGAAAAGTTCGATCCTAGAATTTGGTCAAATGCATATACACAAAGAGCAGGTTGGGTTTGGACCTAGCTCCGCCCCTATGTTTCCGATCGAGCTCAAACTTGGTACTAAGGTAGCCATTTGAGGTCCATATAGGCATGCAAAAATCTAAGCCCCGACAGTCATAGAGATGGGAAAAGATCGATCCTTATTGAGGGTAAAATGGCGGTTTTCGCTGTAGGTGCGGATTTGGGTTTGGACATAGCTCTGTCCCTATGGAACCGATTGAGCTCAAACTTGGTATGGAGGTAGGCATTCGAGGTCCCTACGCGCATGCAAAAAATTGGAGCCGCGGCTGCCATAGGGCCGGAGAAAAGTTCGATCCTAGAATTGGGTCAAATGCATATACACAAAGAGCAGGTTGGGTTTGGACCTAGCTCCGCCTTTATGGCTCCGATTGAGCTCAAACTTGGTACTGAGGTAGCCATTTGAGGTCCCTATAGGCAAGCAAAAAATCGGAGCCCCGGCTGCCATAGGGCTGGAAAAAAATTCGATCCTAATTGGGGGTAAAATGGCGGATTTCGCTGTAGGTGCGGATTTGGGTTTGGACCTAGCTCCGCCCCTATGGAACCGATTGCGCTCAAACTTGGAATGGAGGTAGGCATTCGAGGTCTCTACGCGCATGCAAAAAATTGGAGACGCGGCTGCCATAGGGCCGGAGAAAAGTTCGATCCTAGAATTGTGTCAAATGCATATACACAAAGAGCAGGTTGGGTTTGGACCTAGCTCCGCCCCTATGTTTCCGATTGAGCTCAAACTTGGTACTAAGGTAGCCATTTGAGGTCCATATAGGCATGCAAAAATCTAAGCCCCGACAGTCTTAGGGATGGGAAAAGTTCGATCCTAATTGGGGGTAAAAGGGCGGTTTTCGCTGTAAGAGCGGATTTGGGTTTGGACATAGCTCCGCCACTATGGAACCGATTGAGCTCAAACTTGGTATGGAGGTAGGCATTCGAGGTCCCTACGCGCATGCAAAAAATTGGAGCCGCGGCTGCCATAGGGCCGGAGAAAAGTTCGATCCTAGAAGTGGGTCAAATGCATATACACAAAGACCAGGTTGGGTTTGGACCTAGCTCCGCCCCTATGGCTCCGATTGAGCTAAAACTTGGTACTGAGGTAGCCATTTAAGGTCCCTATAGGCATGCAAAAAATCGGAGCCCCGGCTGGCAAAGGGCCGGAAAAAAGTTCGATCCTACTTTGGGGTAAAATGGCGGCTTTCGCTGTAGTTGCGGATTTGGGTTTGGAACTAGCTCCGCCCCTATGGAACCGATTGAGCTCAAACTTGGTATGGAGGTAGGCACTCGAGATCCTTATGCCCATGCAAAAAATTGGAGCCGCGGCTGCCATAGGGCCGGAGAAAAGTTCGATCCTAGAATTGGGTCAAATGCATATACACAAAGAGCAGGTTGGGTTTGGACCTAGTTCCGCCCCTATAGTTCCGATTGAGCTCAACCTTGGTACTTAGGTAGCCATTTGAGGTCCCTATTGGCATGCAAAAAAGCGGAACCCCGGCTTCCATAGGGCCGGAAAAAAGTTCGATCCTAATTTGGGGGGTAAAAAGGCGGATTTCGCTGTAGGTACGGATTTGGGTTTTGACCTAGCTCCGCCCCTATGGAACCTATAGAGCTCAAACTTGGTATGGAGGAAGACATTCGAGGTCCCTACGAGCATGCAAAAAATTGGAACCGCGGCTGCCATAGGGCCGCAGAAAAGTTCGATCCTAGAATTGGGTCAAATGCATATACACAAAGAGCAGGTTGGGTTTGGACCTAGTTCCGCCCCTATGGTTCCGATTGAGCTCAACCTTGGTACTTAGGTAGCCATTTGAGGTCCCTATAGGCATGCAAAAAATCGGAGCCCCGGCTGCCATAGGGCCGGAAAAAAGTTCGATCCTAATTGGGGGTAAAATGGCAGATTTCGCTGTAGGTGCGGATTTGGGTTTGGACCTAGCTCCGCCCCTAAGGAACCGATTGAGCTTAAACTTGGTATGTAGGTAGGCATTCGAGGTCCTTACGCGCATGCGAAAAAAAAAGGAGCCGCGGCTGCCATAAGGCCGGAGAAAAGTTCGATCCTAGAATTGGGTCGAATGCATATACACAAAGAGCAGGTTGGGTTTGGACCTAGCTCCGCCCCTATGGCTCCGATTGAGCTCAAACTTGGTACTGAGGTAGCCATTTAAGGTCCCTATAGGCATGCAAAAAATCGGAGCCCCGGCTGCCATAGGGCCGGAAAAAAATTCGATCCTAATTGGGGGTAAAATGGCGGATTTCGCTGTAGGTGCGGATTTGGGTTTGGACCTAGCTCCGCCCTATGGAAGATTGAGCTCAAACTTGGTATGGAGGTAGGAATTCGAGGTCCCTACGTGCATGCAAAATAGTGGAGCCGCGGCTGCCATAGGGCCGGAGAAAAGTTCGATCCTAGAATTGGGTCAAATGCATATACACAAACAGCAGGTTGGGTTTGGACCTAGCTCCGCCCCTATGGCTCCGATTGAGCTCAAACTTGGTACTGAGGTAGCCATTTGAGGTCCCTATAGACATGCAAAGAATCGGAGCCCCGTCTGCCATAGGGCCGGAAAAAAGTTCGATCCTAATTAGGGGTAAAATGGCGGATTTCGCTGTAGGTGCTGATTTGGGTTTTGACCTAGCTCCGCCCCTGTGGAACCGATTGATCTCAAACTTGGTATGGAGGTAGGCATTCGAGGTCCCTATGCGCATGCAAAAATTGGAACCGCGGCTGCCATAGGGCCGGAGAAAAATTCGATCCTAGAATTGGGTCAAATGCATATACACAAAGAGCAGGTTGGGTTGGACCTAGCTCCGCCCCTATGGCTCCGATTGAGCTCAAACTTGGTACTGAGGTAGCCATTTGAGGTCCCTAAAGGCATGCAAAAAATCGGAACCCCGGCTGCCATAGGGCCGGAGAAAAGTTCGATCCTAATTGGGGGTAAAATGGCGGATTTCGCTGTAGGGTCGGATTTGGGTTTGGACCTAGCTCCGCCCCTATTGAACCGATTGAGCTCAAACTTGATATGGAGGTAGGCATTCGAGGTCCCTACAGGCATGAAAAAAATTGGAGCTGCGACCGACATAGGGCCGGAAAAAAGTTCGATCCTAATTGGGGATAAAATGGCGGATTTTGCTGTAGGTGCGGATTTGGGTTTGGACCTAGCTCCGCCCCTATAGAACCGATTGAGCTCAAACTTGGTATGGAGGTAGGCATTTGAGGTCCCGACGCGCATGCAAAAAATCGGAACCGCGGCTTCCATAAGGCCGGAGAAAAGTTCGATCCTTATTGGGGGTAAAATGGAGGATTTCGCTGTAGGTGCGGATTTGTTATTGGATCTAGCTACGCCCCTATGGAACCGATTGAGCTCAAACTTGGTATGGAGGTAGGCATTCGAGGTCCTTACGCGCATGCAAAAAAAATGAACCGCGGCTGCCATAGGGCCGGAGAAAAGTTCGATCCTAGAACTGGGTCAAATGCATATACACAAAGAGCAGGTTGGGTTTGGACCTAGCTCCGCCCCTATGCAACCGATTGAGCTCAAACTTGGTATGGAGGTAGGCATTCGAGGTCCCTACGCGCATGCAAAAAATTGGAGCCTCGGCTGCCATAGGGCCGGTGAAAAGTTCGATCCTAGAATTTGGTCAAATGCATATACACAAAGAGCAGGTTGGGTTTGGACCTAGCTCTGCCCCTATGGCTCCGATTGAGCTCAAACTTTGTACTGAGGTAGCCATTTGAGCTCCCTATAGGCATGCAAAAAAGCGGAGCCCCGACTGCCATAGGGCCGGAAAAAAGTTCGATCCTAATTGGGGGTAAAATGGCGGATTTCGCTGTAGGTTCGGATTTGCGTTTGGACCTAGCTCCGCCCCTATGGAAGATTGAGCTCAAACTTGGTATGGAGGTAGGAATTCGAGGTCCCTACGTGCATGCAAAATATTGGAGCCGCGGCTGCCATAGGGCCGGAGAAAAGTTCGATCCTAGAATTGGGTCAAATGCATATACACAAACAGCAGGTTGGGTTTGGACCTAGCTCCGCCCTTATGGCTCCGATTGAGCACAAACTTGGTACTGAGGTAGCCATTTGAGGTCCCTATAGACATGCAAAGAATCGGAGCCCCGTCTGCCATAGGGCCGGAAAAAAGTTCGATCCTAATTAGGGGTAAAATGGCGGATTTCGCTGTAGGTGCGGGTTTGGGTTTGGACCTAGCTCCGCCCCTGTGGAACCGATTGAGCTCAAACTTGGTATGGAGGTAGGCATTCGAGGTCCCTATGCGCATGCAAAAAATTGGAGCCGCGGCTGCCATAGGGCCGGAGAAAAATTCGATCCTAGAATCGGGTCAAATGCATATACACAAAGAGCAGGTTGGGTTGGACCTAGCTCCGCCCCTATGGCTCCGATTGAGCTCAAACTTGGTACTGAGGTAGCCATTTGATGTCCCTATAGGCATGCAAAAAATCGGAGCCCCGGCTGCCATAGGGCCGGAGAAAAGTTCGATCCTAATTGGGGGTAAAATGGCGGATTTCGCTGTAGGGTCGGATTTGGGTTTGGACCTAGCTCCGCCCCTATGGAACCGATTGAGCTCAAACTTGATATGGAGGTAGGCATTCGAGGTCCCTACAGGCATGCAAAAAATCGGAGCCGCGACCGACATAGGGCCGGAGAAAAGTTCGATCCTAGAATTGGGTCAAATGCATATACACAAAGAGCAGGTTTGGTTTGATCTAGCTCCGCCCCTATGGCTCCGATTGAGCTCAAACTTGGTACTGAGGTAGCTATTTGAGGTCCCTATAGGCATGCGAAAAATCGGAGACCTGGCTGCCAAAGTGCCGGAAAAAAGTTCGATCCTAATTGGGGTAAGAATTTCTGACTCGCTGTAGATGCGGATTTGGGTTTGGACATAGCTCCGCCCCTATGGAACCGATTGAGCTCAAACTTGGTATGGAGGTAGGCATTCGAGGTCCCTACGTGCATGCAAAAATTGGAGCCGCAGCTGCCATAGGGCCGGAGAAAAGTTCGATCCTAGAATTGGGTCAAATGCATATACACAAAGAGCAGGTTGGGTTTGGACCTAGCTCCGCCTTTATGGCTCCGATTGAGCTCAAACTTGGTACTGAGGTAGCCATTTGAGGTCCCTATAGGCAAGCAAAAAATCGGAGCCCCGACTGCCATAGGGCTGGAAAAAAATTCGATCCTAATTGGGGGTAAAATGGCGGATTTCGCTGTAGGTGCGGATTTGGGTTTGGACCTAGCTCCGCCCCTATGGAACCGATTGAGCTCAAACTTGGAATGGAGGTAGGCATTCGAGGTCTCTACGCGCATGCAAAAAATTGGAGACGCGGCTGCCATAGGGCCGGAGAAAAGTTCGATCCTAGAATTGTGTCAAATGCATATACACAAAGAGCAGGTTGGGTTTGGACCTAGCTCCGCCCCTATGTTTCCGATTGAGCTCAAACTTGGTACTAAGGTAGCCATTTGAGGTCCATATAGGCATGCAAAAATCTAAGCCCCGACAGTCTTAGGGATGGGAAAAGTTCGATCCTAATTGGGGGTAAAAGGGCGGTTTTCGCTGTAAGAGCGGATTTGGGTTTGGACATAGCTCCGCCACTATGGAACCGATTGAGCTCAAACTTGGTATGGAGGTAGGCATTCGAGGTCCCTACGCGCATGCAAAAAAATGAGCCGCGGCTGCCATAGGGCCGGAGAAAAGTTCGATCCTAGAAGTGGGTCAAATGCATATACACAAAGACCAGGTTGGGTTTGAACCTAGCTCCGCCCCTATGGCTCCGATTGAGCTAAAACTTGGTACTGAGGTAGCCATTTAAGGTCCCTATAGGCATGCAAAAAATCGGAGCCCCGGCTGGCAAAGGGCCGGAAAAAAGTTCGATCCTACTTTGGGGTAAAATGGCGGCTTTCGCTGTAGTTGCGGATTTGGGTTTGGAACTAGCTCCGCCCCTATGGAACCGATTGAGCTCAAACTTGGTATGGAGGTAGGCACTCGAGGTCCTTATGCCCATGCAAAAAATTGGAGCCGCGGCTGCCATAGGGCCGGAGAAAAGTTCGATCCTAGAATTGGGTCAAATGCATATACACAAAGAGCAGGTTGGGTTTGGACCTAGTTCCGCCCCTATGGTTCCGATTGAGCTCAACCTTGGTACTTAGGTAGCCATTTGAGGTCCCTATTGGCATGCAAAAAAG
The DNA here is from genome assembly GCA_946902895.1 of Fragum fragum. NCBI lineage: Eukaryota > Metazoa > Mollusca > Bivalvia > Cardiida > Cardiidae > Fragum > Fragum fragum. Next base: position 10,197,625 of record OX336380.1, on the reverse strand, counting down.
CGGAACCCCGGCTTCCATAGGGCCGGAAAAAAGTTCGATCCTAATTGGGGGGGTAAAAAGGCGGATTTCGCTGTAGGTACGGATTTGGGTTTTGACCTAGCTCCGCCCCTATGGAACCTATAGAGCTCAAACTTGGTATGGAGGAAGACATTCGAGGTCCCTACGAGCATGCAAAAAATTGGAACCGCGGCTGCCATAGGGCCGCAGAAAACTTCGATCCTAGAATTGGGTCAAATGCATATACACAAAGAGCAGGTTGGGTTTGGACCTAGCTCCGCCCCTATGGCTCCGATTGAGCTCAAACTTGGTACTGAGGTAGCCATTTGAGTTCCCTATATGCATGCAAAAAATCGGAGCCCCGGCTGCCTTAGGTCCGGAAAAAATATCGGTCCTTATTGGGGGTAAAATGGCAGATTTCGCTGTAGGTGCGGATTTGGGTTTGGTCCTAGCTCCGCCCCTATGGAACCGATTGAGCTCAATCTTGGTATGGAGGTAGGCATTCGAGGTCCCTACGCGCATGCAAAAAATTGGAGCCGCAGCTGCCATAGGGCCGGAGAAAAGATCGATCCTAGAATTGGGTCAAATGCATATACACAAAGAGCAGGTTGGGTTCGGACCTAGCTCCGCCCCTATTGCTCCGATTGAGCTCAAACTTGGTACTGAGGTAGCCATTTGAGGTCCCTATAGGCATGCAAAAAATCGGAGCCCTGGCTGCCATAGGGCCGGAAAAAGTTCGATCCTAATTGGGGGTAAAATTGCGGATTTCGCTGTAGGTGCGGATTTGGGTTTGGACCTAGCTCCGCCCCTATGGAACCGATTGAGCTCAAACTTGATATGGAGGTAGGCATTCGAGGTCCCTACGCGCATGCAAAAAATTGGAGCCCCGGCTGCCATAGGGCCGGAGAAAAGTTCGATCCTAGAATTGGGTCAAATGCATATACACAAAGAGCAGGTTGGGTTTGGACCTAGCTCCGCCCCTATGGCTCAGGTTGAGCTCAAACTTGGTACTGAGGTAGCCATTTGAGGTCCCTATAGGCATGCAAAAAAATCGGAGCCCCGGCTGCCATAGGGCCAGAAAAGAGTTCGATCCTAATTTGGGGTAAAATGGCGGATTTCGCTAAAGGTGCGGATTTGGATTTGGACCTAGCTCCCCCCCTTTGGAACCGATTGAGCTCAAACTTGGTATGGAGGTAGGCATTCGAGGTCCCTACGCGCATGCAAAAAATTGGAACCGCGGCTGCCATAGGGCCGGAGAAAAGTTCTATCCTAGAATTGGGTCAAATGCATATACACAAAGAGCAGGTTGGGTTTGGACCTAGCTCCGCCCCTATGGAACCGATTGAGCTCAAACTTGGTACTGAGGTAGCCATTTGAGGTCCCTATAGGCATGCAAAAAATCGGAGCCCCGACTGCAATAGTGCCGGAAAAAAGTTCGTTACTACAATTTGGTCAAATGCATATTCACAAAAGGAAGGTTGGGAATTGGACCTCGTTCCGCCCCTATGGCTCCGATTGAGCTCAAACTTGGTACTGAGGTAGCCATTTGAGGTCCCTATAGGCATGCAAAAAATCGGAGCCCCGGCTGACATAGGGCCGGAAAAAAGTTCGATCCTAATTGGGGGTAAAATGGAGGATTTCGCTGTAGGTGCGGATTTGTTATTGGATCTAGCTCCGCCCCTATGGAATCGATTGAGCTCAAACTTGGTATGGAGGTAGGCATTCGAGGTCCTTACGCGCATGCAAAAAAAATGAACCGCGGCTGCCATAGGGCCGGAGAAAAGTTCGATCCTAGAATTGGGTCAAATGCATATACACAAAGTGCAGGTTGGGTTTGGACCTAGCTCCGCCCCTATGGCTCCGATTGAGCTCAAACTTGGTACTGAGGTAGCCATTTGAGGTCCCTATAGGCATTCAAAAAATCGGAGCCCCGGCTGCCATAGGGCCGGAAAAGAGTTCGATCCTAATTGGGTGTAAAATGGCGGATTTCGCTGTAGGTGCGGATTTGGGTTTGGACCTAGCTCCGCCCCTATGGAACCGATTGAGCTCAAACTTGGTATGGAGGTAGGCATTCGAGGTCCTTACGCGCATGCAAAAAAAATGAACCGCGGCTGCCATAGGGCCGGAGAAAAGTTCGATCCTAGAACTGGGTCAAATGCATATACACAAAGAGCAGGTTGGGTTTGGACCTAGCTCCGCCCCAATGGAACCGATTGAGCTCAAACTTGGTACTGAGGTAGGCATTCGAGGTCCCTACGCGCATGCAAAAAATTGGAGCCTCGGCTGCCATAGGGCCGGTGAAAAGTTCGATCCTAGAATTTGGTCAAATGCATATACACAAAGAGCAGGTTGGGTTTGGACCTAGCTCTGCCCCTATGGCTCCGATTGAGCTCAAACTTTGTACTGAGGTAGCCATTTGAGCTCCCTATAGGCATGCAAAAAATCGGAGCCCCGACTGCCATAGGGCCGGAAAAAAGTTCGATCCTAATTGGGGGTAAAATGGCGGATTTCGCTGTAGGTTCGGATTTGGGTTTGGACCTAGCTCCGCCCCTATGGAAGATTGAGCTCAAACTTGGTATGGAGGTAGGAATTCGAGGTCCCTACGTGCATGCAAAATATTGGAGCCTCGGCTGCCATAGGGCCGGAGAAAAGTTCGATCCTAGAATTGGGTCAAATGCATATACACAAACAGCAGGTTGGGTTTGGACCTAGCTCCGCCCCTATGGCTCCGATTGAGCTCTAACTTGGTACTGAGGTAGCCATTTGAGGTCCCTATAGACATTCAAAGAATCGGAGCCCCGTCTGCCAAAGGGCCGGAAAAAAGTTCGATCCTAATTAGGGGTAAAATGGCGGATTTCGCTGTAGGTTCGGATTTGGGTTTGGACCTAGCTCCGCCCCTGTGGAACCGATTGAGCTCAAACTTGGTATGGAGGTAGGCATTCGAGGTCCCTATGCGCATGCAAAAAATTGGAGCCGCGGCTGCCATAGGGCCGGAGAAAAATTCGATCCTAGAATTGGGTCAAATGCATATACACAAAGAGCAGGTTGGGTTGGACCTAGCTCCGCCCCTATGGCTCCGATTGAGCTCAAACTTGGTACTGAGGTAGCCATTTGAGGTCCCTATAGGCATGCAAAAAATCGGAGCCCCGGCTGCCATAGGGCCGGAGAAAAGTTCGATCCTAATTGGGGGTAAAATGGCGGATTTCGCTGTAGGGTCGGATTTGGGTTTGGACCTAGCTCCGCCCCTATTGAACCGATTGAGCTCAAACTTGATATTGAGGTAGGCATTCGAGGTCCCTACAGGCATGCAAAAAATCGGAGCCGCGACCGACATAGGGCCGGAAAAAAGTTCGATCCTAATTGGGGATAAAATGGCGGATTTTGCTGTAGGTGCGGATTTGGGTTTGGACCTAGCTCCGCCCCTATAAAACCGATTGAGCTCAAACTTGGTATGGAGGTAGGCATTCGAGGCCCCTACCCGCATGCAAAAAATTGGAGCCGCGGCTGCCATAGGGCCGGAATTCGGACATGGAACGAAATGAGATCCATTATATATAAAGGAAGCAATTAACCTCTTCTTCTTTCTTTATTAACCTTAAAACCAACAGGAACCCGATGCTTCGTCTTCATACACCACTTTTAAAACAAAAGAATTCCATAGCTGATACTCGTGTAAAAACGTTTCGATAATCCCACTCTTTAATCATCATTCTAGTACAGGTACTGTTGATTCGATATCCATCCGTTTCTTAATTCCATTGGAAATCGAAAACGAGTCGTACTCATTTCTTTCTTTATGACGTTGTTTATTTTCGAAATGACTGAAAACCATTAATCTTCTTTTCGTCTCGTTAGATTCGTACTGAAAACAGGTCAGTTTCTTCATTTCATCCGTGTTGATTTCGTACTACTACCCATGCAGTTAATAGTTCTGTATGACTTGTCTTTCGTCTCGTTAGGTTCGTACTGAAAACAGGTCAGTTTCTCTCGTTTTGATACATGTTGATTCGTACTGAAAACAGGTCAGTTTCTATCCATGTTGATTCTGTACTACTACTAAACTAAGCAGTTAATAGTTCGGTTTGACTTGCTTGTCGTAACGTATAACCCAGTAATCTATAAGCCGTACTTAAAACAACTACGAATTGTCGTACGATGCGTCTTCATTTTCGAGTACTGGTAATATAACATGGAAACGGTTGATGCGTCTTTCAATCGCCAATAATTCTTCGACTAATAGTAATAATAAAATAAACACGAGTGACGTCATCGTTGAGGCGTTTCGAGATTCAGTAACAGGAAACGGTTTCGGGTGACAAGGAGGATGTTGACTGCTCGAAGGTCGAAAGGTGTATGACGTCAGGTGACGCATAGTTTATACTAAAGATAAGGAAGTCCGATTAACCTCATATGACGTCATCCTATTAACCTCTTCATCCGATTAACCTTTCGATATCTGGATCTTGTAGTAGTCGTACTGGAAAACATACACGAAACGGTAGCGTATTCAATTTTTTCTTTATTGAAATCGTTTCCGAAACATCATGATTTTGCATTTACGAAACAACGAAACATGGGGTACATCAATTAATTAATATAATAGTAACGAAAACAAAATAAATCCAATTCTTCTCATTTTCGTTTCCAATTTTTTTGTACTCGTCCTAATGTTCGTGTGGTGGTTTCTGTTTCAATCTCTAAATAAACGTACTTATTACACTGTCACACATTCTATTCCCTTTCCATAGTCTCTATATATACGTTTCCTTTACAATACATTCATGTCCTTTCTCAACTGTTGAACCAGTTTAATATCGTTAGCGGTAATGGTTTGTCTCTTGGCAGCGATAGCGCACGTTTGAGCTTGTTTCAATAAGGTAGTTATAAACACTTCGGACTCAGCTTGTATAATCTCCATGGACTTCTTTTGGAAATTCAGTCCGCTTTTAAAGGTGTCGGCGATATCTCGTACTAGTAGTTGGAAAGGGCGTCTACGGATTAAATATTCGGTACTTTTCTGGTACTTCTTGATCTCGCGTAAAGCCGCTTCACCTGGCTTACGTTTTCGTTTCTTTTTTACTACCTCCTTTATCTCAGCAGTAGCGGTAGCAACAGATTTAGTATTTTTATTCTTCAGAGCGATAAATGTTAGTTTCGATTTTGATGGTGTTATCGTTTTTGTTCGTCTCGTTGTGGCGGAGTTGCTTTTTCAGGTTGAAGACGGTCGTCCGTTTTTGAAACTTCATCACTCGTCCCTCGTTCGTTTTGTAACGGAGTTATTTCTTCTTCTGGTCGAATACAGTCGTCTGTTTTGGAAAATTTACTAATCTTCTTCTTCGCTACTTTTTGAATTTTTAGATGCATAGGTTTCTTCTTCCCACTCGTCATCATTCCTTCAGTTTGATGAAGAGGAATCTGAGTAGCGTCCTCTAGTAGTTGAGTTTCATCGATATTTACACTCATGGTGGCTTTTTATTGATAAATAGATGTTGTCTCTTTGGTCGCTCGTTGTTAAATGGTTAGTTTTCGAATGTGATCGCTCGTTTAGATAATATAGTCACGTGATATTGTTATAAAGTCTTATTACCTTTTTGTATCAGAGCCTTATTAACCTCGTCATTTGTTCATTTTTAATATATTGGTAGTTCATAGAGAGCCGACATTACTAATAGATACATACACACACTGACTAGAGAATCCAGCACGATGACTTCTTTTTCAGTACTTAGATTTTCTTCAGAACAAAGACGTACGAATAGGATGAGGAATCGTACTCCTTTCGCTCCTCGATTAAGAGAACTGTACAGGGAACTCGTTACTATTCTAGACTACGAACAGCGTCTAGTGATTGAATTGTGACGAGCGCAGAATAAATCCTCTTATATGACAGTTTCTATATTCCAGAAACGTTCTGTACACGGACACGTCCTAGTTGGATCGCATATTCTCGTCATGTTGTTGAACAGAGTTAATCAATCAAACGTTTCCTAATCCACCATTGCCCGTCCTAAACACTCGCCGTTCTAGCAGCAGCAATCCAGTTCGTTTTAAAAAAAACTAACGTCGATTCTCTATCCTTTTCTTCAATAACTCGTTCGCAGAAATGCGTAAGTAATCCACACTCTTGGGGGTGATAGGTTCCGTTCTCTCTACTACGATCACCTTGTAACCATCGTCGCAGTACGCAATTGTTTGATCATTATCGTTTCAACGAACGAAGGTTTTCTCTCTAACCTTGTTGTCTATCATAGGTTTGACTTGAATCCAAAGAGTAAATGACGACAAAAGTATTCCCAGTAGTTGCTGAGTTTGGTTTTCATTTGTAATAGGTCATCCATCGTCAGAAGTTTCATCGACAGGAATCCAAGACAGCAACAGATAGATCCGTTTTCTGTTCGACAGAAGTCGTTTCTGGATCTATTTTTCCCGTTCGACAGAAGCCGTTTCGGGATCCAATTCCTCGATGTTTCTCGTCGGAAACCGTTTCGAAAAATGGAGAAAAAATGTTGGACGTGAGATTATAATATATACTATTACATAATACCTTATTAACCTTCATTCACAATACTATTACGTAATACCTTATTAACCGCAGTTTTCTTATTAACCTTTAGTTTCTTATTAACCTTTAGTTTACCCCGCCCCCACCTTACGGAGTTTGTTCTTCAAAAGTAACGAAAAAAGAAAATAAAAAGGAAACGGTTATTATGATCGAGGGTAATTAACCTCGAGAAAAAGGGTAATAGGCTCTATGTTAATTAACCTCTAGAAATTGTAAAAGGGTTCAAAGGGGGTTTCGAAGCTTCGGACTTAGTGACGTTCATTTCAGCTTCGACCATCGACCAGTCAACACCTCATTTTGTTCCGTTCCGTGAATTTATTACGTAATCTTATCTTATCTATATATTATCATGGTGGGAATTTCGCGAACACTAAAGACAGTTCCGTGAACAATATTTCGACTACGAGCGAAAACAAAACTTTAGCTGTCGTCCTGCGTCTAAGCATGGTGTATAATGAGCAGACAGTTCGATGATTTTCACTATTGACGAGGGTTTTACGGGAAGCGAACGGCTCATCATGGATATTATGGAAATGGATTTCTATTTAATGAAACCCGCGGAACGCCTGTACAGACTTGTTAATCCGTTATGACCAGGGTTCTTTGATTACGATCAACCCATGAACGTTCTGTGTGTAAAGAACAAATGTTACGGAGACGTACTACCAGCTATTTACTCCGAGTTATGCGTTTGTTTGTTTGTTTGAATTGGGTTTAACGCCGCTTTTAACAGTATTTCAGTCATATTGCGGCGGCTGGAGTACCTAACAATGGATTCCTGGTATTTCTCGCACCAGTACTACCACTACACCCTTTCCTAGCCTCCAGCTGCTATCCCACATAGGCTTACGATTATCTGCCCACCGAGTTATGCGTACTTAGGTTAATAGCCGTCATGAGGAGAAAGTTGCAGCGAGAAGAAACGGATCAGGAAGACGCTTTGAGTTCTTTAGTCATTAACAAAATTAAGTACACGTTAGAGAACTGGTCCGGTATGGGAAACGCTTCGTCTTCATTAAACGCAGATCCTAGTAAGAAAGTATCCGCTACACTGAGTACGATACGAGTAAATTTATTAACTATGTTTCCAGGACTGTTTACTATAATATTACAGATGTGCGTGTCGCTGAACAGATTTGGTTATTAGTCTGACCCAAAACCTAAAGATGTTACATACGCTGACATACAGTCACAACAAAAGAGACGCTATAGATACTAACAAGAAAATATCGCTAAACGTTGTAAACGTATGCAGATTATTGACATTTAACCTCATTACTACGCCGGAGGGAGGTATTTCCTGTTTAACCGAAACGATTAGAAAGCTGTTGGCCATACCTACATTTCTACTATTTAACGCCGGTGGTGATTTCCTAGACTCGAACAATACGAATCGATAGAACTTTCACAAAAACCATTCCGCAGTTATGAAGATATCAGTACTACTGCTGTTAGTAAAGGCATCTGCTGCTGAACCGTCAGCATACTCGTTTTGAGATGTATCGACACTCGACTCTACAGTCGAACTACCCGGAGACGAGAATTCGGGCATAGTCGGCAGCACATACAAAAGTTACACTGGCGAATTCTACAAAGGGTCTCTATACGGAGTCGGAGTGCAGTACACCTTTACTACTGATGCGTCTTTAATTCACCTTAGTTTTCATTACTGATACATCTTCAAATCACCATGAATTCGGTTATGCGTCTTCAATTCTCCATAGAGTACCGGTACGTCTTCAAATCACCATATAATACTGATACGTCTTCAAATCTCAATATAATACTGATACGTCTTCAAATCACCATAAAATACTGATACGTCTTCAAATCTCAATAGGTTTATATTAATTCTCCATGGACTACTGATGCGTCTTAAAATCGCCATAGTTTTAGATACCTACTGATGCGTCTTTTAAATCACCATAGATTGCTGATATCTTTCATTCTCAATAGTGATGCGTCTGCAAATCACCATGGTTTTCATTACTGATACGTCTTTAAAATCACAGTAGATTACTGATACGTCTTCAATTCTCCATATACTACTGATACGTTTCCAATTTTCAATGGTAGAATCCATCAAGATGACTTCTTTTTCAGTACTTAGATTTTCTTCAGAACAAAGACGTACGAATCGTACTCCTTTCGCTCCTCAATTAAGAGAACTGTACAGGGAACTCGTTACTATTCTAGACTACGAGCAGCGTCTTTTAAACTCAGAACAGGAGGAGCGGGAAACCATCTCTAACATGATGATACATTGGGATCGTGAAGAATAATGATACAAACGCTATTAACCTTTTTTTCATTTTTATTCGAGGATAATTTACCTTTCTAGGTCAAAAATATTCGCCGGTATGGAAACATGCAGTAACTACAGGTCTGACATACCAAGGACGAAAGGTCTAAATTATCCTTCTCCTAGTTCAGTTTTTCCCATAGTACGATGTCGCTTTCAGCAGCTGGTTTGTTAGGAGAGAATCTTATTCTTCTAGTGATTGAATTGTGACGAGCGCAGAATAAATCCTCTTATATGAAAGTTTCTATATTTCAGAAACGTTCTGTACACGGATACGTCTTAGTTGGATCGCATATTCTCGTCCTGTTGTTGAACAGAGTTAATCAATCAAACGATTCCTAATCCACCATTCCCCTTCCTAAAAACTCGCCGTTATCGCAGCAGCCTTCCAGTTCGTTTTAAAAAAAACTAGCGTCGATTCTCTATCCTTTTCTTCAATAACTCGTTCGCAGAAATGGGTAAGCAGTCTACACTCTTGGGGGTGATAGGTTCCGTTCTCTCTACTACGATCACCTTATGCAAATGTTCGATCATCATCGTTTCAACGAACGAACCGTACGTTTTCTCTCTAACCTTGTTGTCTATCATAGGTTTGACTCGAATCCAAAGAGCAAATTATGACAAAAGTATTCCTTGTCGCTGCTGAGCTTGGATTTTTTTTTTTTTTTTTTTTTGCAATAGGTCAGCTCATCATCCATGGTCAGAAGTTTCGTCGACTGGAATCCAAGACAGCAACAGCTAGATCCGTTTTCTGTTCGACAGCAGTCGTTTCTGGATCCATTTTTCCCGTTCGACAGAAGCCGTTTTCGAGATCCAATTCCTCGATGTTTCTCATCGGAAGCCGTTTCGAAAAATGGAGAAAAATGTAGGACGTGAGATTATAATACATACTATTACGCAATACCTTATTAACCTTCATACACAATACTATTACTTAATACCTTATGAACTGCAGTTTTCTTATTAACCTTTAGTTTCTTATTAACCTTTAGTTTACCCCGCCGCCAACTTCCGGAGTTTGTTCTTCAATAGTAACGAAAAAAGAAAAAGAAAAAAAGGAAACGGTTATTATGATCATGGGTAATGAACCTCGAGAAAAAATGTAATAGGCTCTATGTTAATTAACCTCTAGAAAGGGTAATAGGGTTCAAAGGGGGTTTCGAAACTTCGGACTTAGTGACGTTCATTTCAGCTTCGACCATCGACCAGTCAACACCTTATTTTTCGTTCCGTTCCGTGAATTTATTACGTAATCTTATCAATTCCTAGTTTGTCAGCTATAAACAATACCGTATTGAATCAATAAGAAACCATCTCTTAAGAAAGCAGTTAATAGTTCGGTTTGACTTGCTTGTCGTAACGTATAACCCAGTAATCTATAAGCCGTACTTAAAACAACAACGAATTGTCGTACGATGCGTCTTCATTTTCGAGTACTGGAGATATAACATGGAAACGGTTGATGCGTCTTTCAATCGCCAATAATTCTTCGACTAATAGTAATAATAAAATAAACACGAGTGACGTCATCGTTGAGGCGTTTCGAGATTCAGTAACAGGAAACGGTTTCGGGTGACAAGGAGGATGTTGACTGCTCGAAGGTCGAAAGGTGTGTGACGTCAGGTGACGCATAGTTTATACTAAAGATAAGGAAGTCCGATTAACCTCATATGACGTCATCCTATTAACCTCTTCTTCCGATTAACCTTTCGATATCTGGATCTTGTAGTAGTCGTACTGGAAAACATACACGAAACGGTAGCGTATTCAATTTTTTCTTTATTGAAATCGTTTCCGAAACATCATGATTTTGCATTTACGAAACAACGAAACATGGGGTACATCAATTAATTAATTTAATAGTAACGAAAACAAAATAAATCCAATTCTTCTCATTTTCGTTTCCAATTTTTTTGTACTCGTCCTAATGTTCGTGTGGTGGTTTCTGTTTCAATCGCTAAATAAACGTACTTATTACACTGTCACACATTCTTTTCCCTTTCCATAGTCTCTATATATACGTTTCCTTTACAAAACATTCATGTCCTTTCTCAACTGTTGAACCAGTTTAATATCGTTAGCGGTAATGGTTTGTCTCTTGGCAGCGATAGCGCACGTTTGAGCTTGTTTCAATAAGGTAGTTATAAACACTTCGGACTCAGCTTGTAATATCTCCATGGACTTCTTTTGGAAATTCAGTCCGCTTTTAAAGGTGTCGGCGATATCTCGTACTAGTAGTTGGAAAGGGCGTCTACGGATTAAATATTCGGTACTTTTCTGGTACTTCTTGATCTCGCGTAAAGCCGCTTCACCTGGCTTACGTTTTCGTTTCTTTTTTACTACCTCCTTTATCTCAGCGACAGCAGCATCGGCAGTAGCGGTAGCAACAGATTTAGTATTTTTATTCTTCAGAGCGATAAATGTTAGTTTCGATTTTGATGGTGTAATCGTTTTTGTTCGTCTCGTTGTGGCGGAGTTGCTTTTTCAGGTTGAAGACGGTCGTCCGTTTTTGAAACTTCATCACTCGTCCCACGTTCGTTTTGTAACGGAGTTGTTTCTTCTTCTGGTCGAATACAGTCGTCTGTTTTTGAAAATTCACTCATCTTCTTCTTCGCTACTTTTTGAATTTTTAGATGCATAGGTTTCTTCTTCCCACTCGTCAACATTTCTTCAGTTTGATGAAGAGGACACTGAGTAGCGTCCTCTAGTAGTTGAGTTTCATCGATATTTACACTCATGGTGGCTTTTTATTGATAAATAGATGTTGTCTCTTCGGTCGCTCGTTGTTAAATGGTTAGTTTTCGAATGTGATCGCTCGTTTAGATAATATAGTCACGTGATATTGTTATAAAGTCTTATTACCTTTTTGTATCAGAGCCTTATTAACCTCGTCATTTGTTCATTTTTAATATATTGGTAGTTCATAGAGAGCCGACATTACTAATAGATACATACACACACTGACTAGAGAATCCAGCACGATGACTTCTTTTTCAGTACTTAGATTTTCTTCAGAACAAAGACGTACGAATAGGATGAGGAATCGTACTCCTTTCGCTCCTCGATTAAGAGAACTGTACAGGGAACTCGTTACTATTCTAGACTACGAGCAGCGTCTAGTGATTGAATTGTGACGAGCGCAGAATAAATCCTCTTATATGACAGTTTCTATATTTCAGAAACGTTCTGTACACGGACACGTCCTAGTTGGATCGCATATTCTCGTGATGTTGTTGAACAGAGTTAATCAATCAAACGTTTCCTAATCCACCATTCCCCTTCCTAAACACTCGCCGTTCTAGCAGCAGCAATCCAGTTCGTTTTAAAAAAAAAAACTAACGTCGATTCTCTATCCTTTTCTTCAATAACTCGTTCGCAGAAATGCGTAAGTAATCCACACTTTTGGGGGTGACAGGTTCCGTTCTCTCTACTACGATCACCTTGTAACCATCGTCGCAGTACGCAATTGTTCGATCATTATCGTTTCAACGAACGAAGGTTTTCTCTCTAACCTTGTTGTCTATCATAGGTTTGACTTGAATCCAAAGAGTAAATGACGACAAAAGTATTCCCAGTCGCTGCTGAGTTTGGTTTTCATTTGCAATAGGTCATCCATCGTCAGAAGTTTCATCGACAGGAATCCAAGACAGCAACAGATAGATCCGTTTTCTGTTCGACAGCAGTCGTTTCTGGATCTATTTTCCCGTTCGACAGAAGCCGTTTCGGGATCCAATTCCTCGATGTTTCTCGTCGGAAACCGTTTCGAAAAATGGAGAAAAAATGTTGGACGTGAGATTATAATATATACTATTACATAATACCTTATTAACCTTCATTCACAATACTATTACGCAATACCTTATTAACCCCAGTTTTCTTTAACCTTTAGTTTCTTATTAACCTTTAGTTTACCCCGCCCCCACCTTCCGGAGTTTGTTCTTCAAAAGTAACGAAAAAAGAAAATAAAAAGGAAACGGTTATTATGATCGAGGGTAATTAACCTCGAGAAAAAGGGTAATAGGCTCTATGTTAATTAACCTCTAGAAATTGTAAAAGGGTTCAAAGGGGGTTTCGAAGCTTCGGACTTAGTGACGTTCATTTCAGCTTCGACCATCGACCAGTCAACACCTCATTTTGTTCCGTTCCGTGAATTTATTACGTAATCTTATCAGTTATCCGTTCTATATATTATCATGGTGGGAAATTCGCGAACACTAAAGACAGTTCCGTGAACAATATGTCGACTACGAGCGAAAACAAAACTTTAGCTGTCGTCCTGCGTCTAAGCATGGTGTATAATGAGCAGACAGTTCGATGATTTTCACTATTGACGAGGGTTTTACGGGAAGCGAACGGCTCATCATGGATATTATGGAAATGGATTTCTATTTAATGAAACCCGCGGATCGCCTGTACAGACTTGTTTATCCGTTAGGACCAGGGTTCTTTGATTACGATCAACCCATGAACGTTCTGTGTGTAAAGAACAAATGTTACGGAGACGTACTACCAGCTATTTACTCCGAGTTTTGCGTACTGAGGTTAATAGCCGTCATGAGGAGAAAGTTGCAGCGAGAAGAAACGGATCAGGAAGACGCTTTGAGTTCTTTAGTCATTAACAAAATTAAGTACACGTTAGAGAACTGGTCCGGTATGGGAAACGCTTCGTCTTCATTAAACGCAGATCCTAGTAAGAAAGTATCCGCTACACTGAGTACGATACGAGGAAATTTATTAACTATGTTTCCAGGACTGTTTACTATAATGTTACAGATGTGCGTGTCGCTGAACAGATTTGGTTATTAGTCTGACCCAAAACCTAAAGATGTTACATACGCTGACATACAGTCACAACAAAAGAGACGCTATAGATACTAACAAGAAAATATCGCTAAACGTTGTAAACGTATGCAGATTATTGAAATTTAACCTCATTACTACGCCGGAGGGAGGTATTTCCTGTTTAACCGAAACGATTAGAAAGCTGTTGGCCATACCTACATTTCTACTATTTAACGCCGGTGGTGATTTCCTAGACTCGAACAATACGAATCGATAGAACTTTCACAAAAACCATTCCGCAGTTATGAAGATATCAGTACTACTGCTGTTAGTAAAGGCATCTGCTGCTGAACCGTTAGAATACTCGTTTCGAGATGTATCGACACTCGACTCTACAGTCGAACTACCCGGAGACGAGAATTCGGGCAGCACGTACAAAAGTTATACTGGCGAATTCTACAAAGGGTCTCTATACGGAGTCGGAGTGCAGTACACCTTTATTACTGATGCGTCTTTAATTCACCTTAGTTTTCATTACTGATACATCTTCAAATCAACATGAATTCGGTTATGCGTCTTCAATTCTCCATAGAGTACCGGTACGTCTTCAAATCACCATATAATACTGATACGTCTTCAAATCTCAATATAATACTGATACGTCTTCAAATCACCATAAAATACTGATACGTCTTCAAATCTCAATAGGTTTATATTAATTCTCCATGGACTACTGATGCGTCTTAAAATCGCCATAGTTTTAGATACCTACTGATGCGTCTTTTAAATCACCATAGATTGCTGATATCTTTCATTCTCAGTAGTGATGCGTCTGCAAATCACCATGGTTTTCATTACTGATACGTCTTTAAAATCACAATAGATTACTGATACGTCTTCAATTCTCCATATACTACTGATACGTTTCCAATTTTCAATAGTAGAATCCATCAAGATGACTTCTTTTTCAGTACTTAGATTTTCTTCAGAACAAAGACGTACGAATAGGATGAGGAATCGTACTCCTTTCGCTCCTCAATTAAGAGAACTGTACAGGGAACTCGTTACTATTCTAGACTACGAGCAGCGTCTTTTAAACTCAGAACAGGAGGAGCGGGAAACCATCTCTAACATGATGATACATTGGGATCGTGAAGAATAATGATACAAACGCTATTAACTTTTTTTCATTTTTATTCGAGGATAATTTACCTTTCTAGGTCAAAAATATACGCCGGTATGGAAACATGCAGTAACTACAGGTCTGACATACCAAGGATGAAAGGTCTAAATTATCCTTGTCCTCGTTCAGTTTTTCCCATAGTACGATGTCGCTTTCAGCAGCTGGTTTGTTAGGAGAGAATCTTATTCTTCTAGTGATTGAATTGTGACGAGCGCAGAATAAATCCTCTTATATGACAGTTTCTATATTTCAGAAACGTTCTGTACACGAATACGTCTTAGTTGGATCGCATATTCTCGTCCTGTTGTTGAACAGAGTTAATCAATCAAACGATTCCTAATCCACCATTCCCCTTCCTAAACACTCGCCGTTATCGCAGCAGCAATCCAGTTCGTTTAAAAAAAAAACTAGCGTCGGTTCTCTATCCTTTTCTTCAATAACTCGTTCGCAGAAATGCGTAAGCAGTCTACACTCTTGGGGGTGATAGGTTCCGTTCTCTCTACTACGATCACCTTATGCAAATGTTCGATCATCATCGTTTCAACTAACGAACCGTACGTTTTCTCTCTAACCTTGTTGTCTATCATAGGTTTGACTCGAATCCAAAGAGGAAATGATGACAAAAGTATTCCTTGTCGCTGCTGAGCTTGATTTTTTTTTTTGCAATAGGTCAGCTCATCATCCATGGTCCGAAGTTTCGTCGACTGGAATCCAAGACAGCAACAGATAGATCCGTTTTCTGTTCGACAGAAGTCGTTTCTGGATCCATTTTTCCCGTTCGACAGAAGCCGTTTTCGAGATCCAATTCCTCGATGTTTCTCATCGGAAGCCGTTTCGAAAAATGGAGAAAAAGGTAGGACGTGAGATTATAATATATACTATTACGCAATACCTTATTAACCTTCATACACAATACTATTACTTAATACCTTATTAACCCTAGCGCAGTTGGTAGCGCGTCGGACTGTCAATCTAGAGGTCCCGGGTTCGATCCCCGACGGCGGCACTCATCCTTTCCGACTATTTGTCTCTCACCAATGGGTCGAAAATCGTAGACCTATGTGGGATAGCAGCTGGAGGCTAGGAAAGGATGTAATGGTAGTACTGGTGTGAGAAATACCAGGATTCCATTGTTAGGTGCTCCAGCCGCCGCGATATAACTGAAAGATTGTTGAAAGCGGCGTAAAACCCCATTCAAACAAACAAACAAACCTTATTAACCGCAGTTTTCTCATTAACCTTTAGTTTCTTATTAACCTTTAGTTTACCCCGCCGCCAACTTCCGGAGTTTGTACCTTATTAACTGCAGTTTTCTTATTAACCTTGAGTTTCTTATTAACCTTTAGTTTACCCCGCCGCCAACTTCCGGAGTTTGTACCTTATTAACTGCAGTTTTCTTATTAACCTTGAGTTTCTTATTAACCTTTAGTTTACCCCGCCGCCAACTTCCGGAGTTTGTTCTTCAATAGTAACGAAAAAAGAAAAAGAAAAAAAAGGAAACGGTTATTATGATCATGGGTAATGAACCTCGAGAAAAATGTAATAGGCTCTATGTTAATTAACCTCTAGAAAGGGTAATAGGGTTCAAAGGGGGTTTCGAAACTTCGGACTTAGTGACGTTCATTTCAGCTTCGACCATCGACCAGTCAACACCTTATTTTTCGTTCCGTTCCGTGAATTTATTACGTAATCTTATCAATTATCCGTTCTATATATTATCATGGTGGGAATGAGGAAGAGGAGAAAACGAAACAGAGGTACTCAATCCAATATAGTACTCAACCAGGATCAGAGAAAGAAACGAAACGAAGACGCTAAATCCACTAGAGCGAGGAAAGCTCTCAGATATCAGTACCTGGATGACCTGTGTAAACTAACGGAAAAGAAAATCGAGAATTTGAGAACCGAACTGACGGAAATGGTTTTGTATATCCTTGGACAACAACAAAGCAGCTGAAACGAACCATTCGTTTCCTATTCCTTCAACTAGAAACGATACCGTACTGAATCCCGAAGAAACAATCTCCTTATTGCATGATATTATTCCCAGTACCAGAAGCGATACCGTACTGGATCCAGAAGAAACCATCTCCTTATTACATGGTATTATTCCCCAGTACCAGAAACGATACCGTACTGAATCCAGAAGAACAAGAACGGATAGACATCTCTTTATTCGGGACGCATGATATTATTCCTATTCCTAGTTTGTCAGCTATAAACAATACCGTATTGAATCAATAAGAAACCATCTCTTAAGAAAGCAGTTAATAGTTCGGTTTGACTTGCTTGTCGTAACGTATAACCCAGTAATCTATAAGCCGTACTTAAAACAACAACGAATTGTCGTACGATGCGTCTTCATTTTCGAGTACTGGAGTCTGGAAACGGTTGATGCGTCTTTCAATCGCCAATAATTCTTCGACTAATAGTAATAATAAAATAAACACGAGTGACGTCATCGTTGAGGCGTTTCGAGATTCAGCAACAGGAAACGGTTTCGGGTGACAAGGAGGATGTTGACTGCTCGAAGGTCGAAAGGTGTGTGACGTCAGGTGACGCATAGTTTATACTAAAGATAAGGAAGTCCGATTAACCTCATATGACGTCATCCTATTAACCTCTTCATCCGATTAACCTTTCGATATCTGGATCTTGTAGTAGTCGTACTGGAAAACATACACGAAACGGTAGCGTATTCAATTTTTTCTTTATTGAAATCGTTTCCGAAACATCATGATTTTGCATTTACGAAACAACGAAACATGGGGTACATCAATTAATTAATATAATAGTAACGAAAACAAAATAAATCCAATTCTTCTCATTTTCGTTTCCAATTTTTTTGTACTCGTCCTAATGTTCGTGTGGTGGTTTCTGTTTCAATCTCTAAATAAACGTACTTATTACACTGTCACACATTCTATTCATTTTCCATAGTCTCTATATATACATTTCCTTTACAATACATTCATGTCCTTTCTCAACTGTTGAACCAGTTTAATATCGTTAGCGGTAATGGTTTGTCTCTTGGCAGCGATAGCGCACGATTGAGCTTGTTTCAATAAGGTAGATATAAACTCTTCGGACTCAGCTTGTAATATCTCCATAGACTTCTTTTGAAAATTCAGTCCGCTTTTAAAGGTGTCGGCGATATCTCGTACTAGTAGTTGGAAAGGGCGTCTACGGATTAAATATTCGGTACTTTTCTGGTACTTCTTGATCTCGCGTAAAGCCGCTTCACCTGGCTTACGTTTTCGGTTTTTTTTACTACCTCCTTTATCTCAGCGACAGCAGCATCAGCAGTAGCGGTAGCAACAGATTTAGTATTTTTATTCTTAAAAGCGATAAATGTTAGTTTCGATTTTGATGGTGTAATCGTTTTTGTTCGTCTCGTTGTGGCGGAGTTGCTTTTTCAGGTTGAAGACGGTCGTCCGTTTTTGAAACTTCATCACTCGTCCCACGTTCGTTTTGTAACGGAGTTGTTTCTTCTTCTGGTCGAATACAGTCGTCTGTTTTTGAAAATTCACTCATCTTCTTCTTCGCTACTTTTTGAATTTTTAGATGCATAGGTTTCTTCTTCCCACTCGTCATCATTTCTTCAGTTTGATGAAGAGGACACTGAGTAGCGTCCTCTAGTAGTAGAGTTTCATCGATATTTACACTCATGGTGGCTTTTTATTGATAAATAGATGTTGTCTCTTCGGTCGCTCGTTGTTAAATGGTTAGTTTTCGAATGTGATCGCTCGTTTAGATAATATAGTCACGTGATATTATTATAAAGTCTTATTACCTTTTTGTATCAGAGCCTTATTAACCTCATCATTTGTTCATTTTTAATATATTGGTAATTCATAGAGAGCCGACATTACTAATAGATACATACACACACTGACTAGAGAATCCAGCACGATGACTTCTTTTTCAGTACTTAGATTTTCTTCAGAACAAAGACGTACGAATAGGATGAGGAATCGTACTCCTTTCGCTCCTCGATTAAGAGAACTGTACAGGGAACTCGTTACTATTCTAGACTACGAGCAGCGTCTAGTGATTGAATTGTGACGAGCGCAGAATAAATCCTCTTATATGACAGTTTCTATATTTCAAAAACGTTCTGTACACGGACACGTCCTAGTTGGATCGCATATTCTCGTCATGTTGTTGAACAGAGTTAATCAATCAAACATTTCCTAATCCACCATTCCCCTTCCTAAACACTCGCCGTTCTCGCAGCAGCAATCCAGTTCGTTTTAAAAAAAAAACTAACGTCGATTCTCTATCCTTTTCTTCAATAACTCGTTCGCAGAAATGCGTAAGTAATCCACACTCTTGGGGGTGATAGGTTCTGTTCACCTTGTCACCATCGTCGCAGTACGCAATTGTTCGATCATCATCGTTTCAACGAACGAACGTTTTCTCTCTAACCTTGTTGTCTATCATAGGTTTGACTTGAATCCAAAGAGTAAATGACGACAAAAGTATTCCCAGTCGCTGCTGAGTTTGGTTTTCATTTGCAATAGGTCAGCTCATCATTCATGGTCAGAAGTTTCATCGACAAAAATCCAAGACAGCAACAGATAGATCCGTTTTCTGTTCGACAGCAGTCGTTTCTGGATCTATTTTTCCCGTTCGACAGAAGCCGTTTCGGGATCCAATTCCTCGATGTTTCTCATCGGAAACCGTTTCGAAAAATGGAGAAAAAATTTTGGACGTGAGATTATACTATATACTATTACATAATACCTTATTAACCTTCATTCACAATACTTTTACGTAAAACCTTATTAACCGCAGTTTTCTTTAACCTTAAGTTTCTTATTAACCTTTAGTTTACCCCGCCCCCACCTTCCGGAGTTTGTTCTTCAAAAGTAACGAAAAAGAAAAAGAAAATAAAAAGGAAACGGTTATTATGATCGAGGGTAATTAACCTCGAGAAAAAGGGTAATAGGCTCTATGTTAATTAACCTCTAGAAAGGGTAAAAGGGTTCAAAGGGGGGTTCGAAACTTAGGACTTAGTGACGTTCATTTCAGCTTCGATCATCGACCAGTCAACACCTCATTTTTCGTTCCGTTCCGTGAATTTATTACGTTATCTTATCAGTTTTATCATGGTGGGAAATTCGCGAACACTAAAGCCAGTTCCGTGAACAATATTTCGACTACGAGCGAAAACAAAACTTTAGCTGTCGTCCTGCGTCTAAGCATGGTGTATAATTAGCAGACAGTTCGATGATTTTCACTATTGACGAGGGTTTTACGGGAAGCGAACGGCTCATCATGGATATTATGGAAATGGATTTCTATTTAATGAAACCCGCGGATCGCCTGTACAGACTAGTTAATCCTAACGGGTTCTTTGATCACGATCAACCCATGAACGTTCTGTGTAAAGAACAAATGTTACGGAGACGTACTACCAGCTATTTACTCCGAGTTTTGCGTACTGAGGTTAATAGTCGTCATGAGGAGAAAGTTGCAGCGAGAAGAAACGGATCAGGAAGACGCTTTGAGTTCTTAAGTCATTAACAAAATTAAGTACACGTTAGAGAACTTGTCCGGAATAGGAAACTCTTCGTCTTCATTAAACGCAGATCCTAGTAAGAAAGTATCCGCTACACTGAGTACGATACGAGGAAATTTATAAACTATGTTTCCAGGACTGTTTACTATAATGTTACAGATGTGCGTGTCGCTGAACAGATTTGGTTATTAGTCTGAACCAAAACCTAAAGATGTTACATACGCTGACATACAGTCACAACAAAAGAGACGCTATAGATACTAACAAGAAAATATCGCTAAACGTTGTAAACGTATGCAGATGATTGACATTTTACCTTATTACTACGCCGGAGGGAGGTATTTCCTGTTTAACCGAAACGATTAGAAAGCTGTTGGCCATACCTACATTTCTACTATTTAACGCCGGTGGTGATTTCATAGACTCGAACAATACGAATCGATAGAACTTTCACAAAAACCATTCCGCAGTTATGAAGATATCAGTACTACTGCTGTTAGTAAAGGCATCTGCTACTGAACCGTTAGAATACTCGTTTCGAGATGTATCGACACTCGACTCTACAGTCGAACTACCCGGAGACGAGAATTCGGGCATAGTCGGCAGCACGTACAAAAGTTACACTGGCGAATTCTACAAAGGGTCTCTATACGGAGTCGGAGTGCAGTACACCTTTATTACTCATGCGTCTTTAATTCACCATAGTTTTCATTACTGATGGACTACTGATGCGTTTTCAATTCTCCATAGTTTTAGATTGCTGATGTGTCTTTAAATCACCATATACTACTGATGCGTCTTAAAAATGCCATTGTTTAAGATACCTACTGATGCGTCTTTTAAATCACCATAGATTGCTGATATCTTTCATTCCCAATAGTGATGCGTCTGCAAATCACCATGGTTTTCATTACTGATACGTCTTTAAAATCACAATAGATTACTGATACGTCTTCAATTCTCCATATACTACTGATACGTTTCCAATTTTCAATAGTAGAATCCATCAAGATTACTTCTTTTTCAGTACTTAGATTTTCTTCAGAATAAAGACGTACGAATAGGATGAGGAATCGTACTCCTTTCGCTCCTCAATTAAGAGAACTGTACAGGGAACTCGTTACTATTCTAGACTACGAGCAGCGTCTAGTGATTGAATTGTGACGAGCGCAGAATAAATCCTCTTATATGACAGTTTCTATATTTCAGAAACGTTCTGTACACGGATACGTCTTAGTTTGATCGCATATTCTCGTCCTGTTGTTGAACAGAGTTAATCAATCAAACGATTCCTAATCCACTATTCCCCTTCCTAAACACTCGCCGTTATCGCAGCAGCAATCTAGTTCGTTTTAAAAAAAACTAGCGTCGATTCTCTATCCTTTTCTTCAATAACTCGTTCGCAGAAATTCGTAAGCAGTCTACACTCTTGGGGGTGATAGGTTCCGTTCTCTCTACTTCGATCACCTTATGCAAATGTTCGATCATCATCGTTTCAACGAACGAACCGTACGTTTTCTCTCTAACCTTGTTGTCTATCATAGATTTGACTCGAATCCAAAGAGCAAATGATGACAAAAGTATTCCTTGTCGCTTCTGAGCTTGGATTTTTTTTTGCAATAGGTCAGCTCATCACCCATGGTCAGAAGTTTCGTCGACTGGAATCCAAGACAGCAACAGATAGATCCGTTTTCTGTTCGACAGAAGTCGTTTCTGGATCCATTTTTCCCGTTTGACAGAAGCCGTTTTCGAAATCCAATTCCTCGATGTTTCTCATCGGAAGCCGTTTCGAAAAATGGAGAAAAATGTAGAACGTGAGATTATAATATATACTATTACGCAATACCTTATTAACCTTCATACACAATACTATTACTTAATACCTTATTAACTGCAGTTTTCTTATTAACCTTGAGTTTCTTATTAACCTTTAGTTTACCCCGCCGCCAACTTCCGGAGTTTGTACCTTATTAACTGCAGTTTTCTTATTAACCTTGAGTTTCTTATTAACCTTTAGTTTACCCCGCCGCCAACTTCCGGAGTTTGTTCTTCAATAGTAACGAATAGAGAAAAAGAAAAAAAAGGAAACGGTTATTATGATCATGGGTAATGAACCTCGAGAAAAATGTAATAGGCTCTATGTTAATTAACCTCTAGAAAGGGTAATAGGGTTCAAAGGGGGTTCGAAACTTCGGACTTAGTGACGTTCATTTCAGCTTCGACCATCGACCAGTCAACACCTTATTTTTCGTTCCATTCCGTGAATTTATTACATAATCTTATCAATTATCCGTTCTATATATTATCATGGTGGGAATGAGGAAGAGGAGAAAACGAAACAGAGGTACTCAATCCAATATAGTACTCAACCAGGATCAGAGAAAGAAACGAAACGAAGACGCTAAATCCACTAGAGCGAGGAAAGCTCTCAGATATCAGTACCTGGATGACCTGTGTAAAACTAACGGAAAAGAAAATCGAGAGTTTGAGAACCGAACTGACGGAGCTGAAATGGTTTTGTATATACTTGGACAACAACAAAGCAGCTGAAACGAACCATCCGTTTCCTATTCCTTCAACTAGAAACGATACCGTACTGAATCTCGAAGAAACAATCTCCTTATTGCATGATATTATTCCCAGTACCAGAAACGGTACCGTACTGGATCCAGAAGAAACCATCTCCTTATTGCATGATATTATTCCCAGTAGTAGAAACGATACCGTACTGAATCCAGAAGAACAAGAACGGATAGACATCTCTTTATTCGGGACGCATGATATTATTCCTATTCCTAGTTTGTCAGCTATTAACAATACCGTATTGAATCAATAAGAAACCATCTCTTAAGAAAGCAGTTAATAGTTCGGTTTGACTTGCTTGTCGTAACGTATAACCCAGTAATCTATAAGCCGTACTTAAAACAACAACGAATTGTCGTACGATGCGTCTTCATTTTCGAGTACTGGAGATATAACACGGAAACGGTTGATGCGTTTTTCAATCGCCAATAATTCTTCGACTAATAGTAATAATAAAATAAACACGTGTGACGTCATCGTTGAGGCGTTTCGAGTTTCAGTAATCAGGAAACGGTTTCGGGTGACAAGGAGGATGTTGACTGCTCAAAGGTCGAAAGGTGTGTGACGTCAGGTGACGCATAGTTTATACTAAAGATAAGGAAGTCCGATTAACCTCATATGACGTCATCCTATTAACCTCTTCATCCGATTAATCTTTCGATATCTGGATCTTGTAGTAGTCGTCCTGGAAAACATACACGAAACGGTAGCGTATTCAATTTTTTCTTTATTGAAATCGTTTCCGAAACATCATGATTTTGCATTTACGAAACAACGAAACATGGGGTACATCAATTAATTAATTCTTCTCATTTTCGTTTCCAATTTTTTTGTACTCGTCCTAATGTTCGTGTGGTGGTTTCTGTTTCAATCTCTAAATAAACGTACTTAATACACTGTCACACATTCTATTCCCTTTCCATAGTCTCTATTTATACGTTTCCTTTACAAAACATTCATGTCCTTTCTCAACTGTTGAACCAGTTTAATATCGTTAGCGGTAATGGTTTGTCTCTTGGCAGCGATAGCGCACGTTTGAGCTTGTTTCAATAAGGTAGTTATAAACTCTTCGGACTCAGCTTGTAATATCTCCATAGACTTCTTTTGAAAATTCAGTCCGCTTTTAAAGGTGTCGGCGATATCTCGTACTAGTATATGGAAAGGGCGTCTACGGATTAAATATTCGGTACTTTTCTGGTACTTCTTGATCTCGCGTAAAGCCGCTTCACCTGGCTTACGTTTTCGTTTCTTTTTTACTACCTCCTTTATCTCAGCAACAGCAGCATCAGCAATAGCGGTAGCAACTGATTTAGTATTTTTATTCTTCAGAGCGATAAATGTTAGTTTCGATTTTGATGGTGTTATCGTTTTTGTTCGTCTCGTTGTGGCAGAGTTGCTTTTTTAGGTTGAAGACGGTCGTCCGTTTTTGAAACTTCATCACTCGTCCCACGTTCGTTTTGTAACGGAGTTGTTTCTTCTTCTGGTCGAATACAGTCGTCTGTTTTTGAAAATTCACTCATCTTCTTCTTCGCTACTTTTTGAATTTTTAGATGCATAGGTTTCTTCTTCCCACTCGTCGTCATCATTTCTTCAGTTTGATGAAGAGGACACTGAGTAGCGTCCTCTAGTAGTTGAGTTTCATCGATATTTACACTCATGGTGGCTTTTTATTGATAAATAGATGTTGCCTCTTCGGTCGCTCGTTGTTCAATGGTTAGTTTTCGAATGTGATCGCTCGTTTAGATAATATAGTCACGTGATATTGTTATAAAGTCTTATTACCTTTTTGTATCAGAGCCTTATTAACCTCGTCATTTGTTCATTTTTAATATATTGGTAGTTCATAGAGAGCCGACATTACTAATAGATACTTACACACACTGACTAGAGAATCCAGCAGGATGACTTCTTTTTCAGTACTTAGATTTTCTTCAGAACAAAGACGTACGAATAGGATGAGGAATCGTACTCCTTTCGCTCCTCGATTAAGAGAACTGTACTGGGAACTCGTTACTATTCTAGACTACGAGCAGCGTCTAGTGATTGAATTGTGACGAGCGCAGAATAAATCCTCTTATATGACAGTTTCTATATTTCAGAAACGTTCTGTACACGGACACGTCCTAGTTGGATCGCATATTCTCGTCATGTTGTTGAACAGAGTTAATCAATCAAACATTTCCTAATCCACCATTCCCCTTCCTAAACACTCGCCGTACTCGCAGCAGCAATCCAGTTCGTTTTAAAAAAAACTAACGTCGATTCTCTATCCTTTTCTTCAATAACTCGTTCGCAGAAATGCGTAGGTAATCCACACTCTTGGGGGTGATAGGTTCTGTTCACCTTGTAACCATCGTCGCAATACGCAATTGTTCGATCATCATCGTTTCAACGAACGAAGGTTTTCTCTCTAACCTTGTTGTCTATCATAGGTTTGACTTGAATCCAAAGAGTAAATGACGACAAAAGTATTCCCAGTCGCTGCTGAGTTTGGTTTTCATTTGCAATAGGTCAGCTCATCATCCATCGTCAGAAGTTTCATCGACAGGAATCAAAGAAAGCAACAGATAGATCCGTTTTCTGTTCGACAGCAGTCGTTTCTGGATCTATTTTTCCCGTTCGACAGAAGCCGTTTCGGGATCCAATTCCTCGATGTTTCTCATCGGAAACCGTTTCGAAAAATGGAGAAAAAATTTTGGACGTGAGATTATAATATATACTATTACATACTACCTTATTAACCTTCATTCACAATCCTATTACGTAATACCTTATTAACCGCAGTTTTCTTTAACCTTTAGTTTCTTATTAACCTTTAGTTTACCCCGCCCCCACCTTCCGGAGTTTGTTCTTTCAAAAGTAACGAAAAAAGAAAAAGAAAATAAAAAGGAAACGGTTATTATGATCGAGGGTAATTTACCTCGAGAAAAAGGGTAATAGGCTCTATGTTAATTAACCTCTAGAAAGGGTAAAAGGGTTCAAAGGGGGGTTCGAAACTTCGGACTAAGTGACGTTCATTTAAGCTTCGACCATCGACCAGTCTACACCTCATTTTTCGTTCCGTTCCGTAAATTTATTACGTTATCTTATCAGTTATCCGTTCTATATATTATCATGGTGGGAAATTCGCGAACACTAAAGCCAGTTCCGTGAACAATATTTCGACTACGAGCGAAAACAAAACTTTAGCTGTCGTCCTGCGTCTAAGCATGGTGTATAATTAGCAGACAGTTCGATGATTTTCACTATTGACGAGGGTTTTACGGGAAGCGAACGGCTAATCATGGATATTATGAAAATGGATTTCTATTTAATGAAACCCGCGGATCGCCTGTACAGACTAGTTAATCCTAACGGGTTCTTTGATCACGATCAACCCATGAACGTTCTGTGTAAAGAACAAATGTTACGGAGACGTACTACCAGCTATTTACTCCGAGTTTTGCGTACTGAGGTTAATAGCCGTCATGAGGAGAAAGTTGCAGCGAGAAGAAACGGATCAGGAAGAAGCTTTGAGTTCTTAAGTCATTAACAAAATTAAGTACACGTTAGAGAACTTGTCCGGAATAGGAAACTCTTCGTCTTCATTAAACGCAGATCCTAGTAAGTAAGTATCCGCTACACTGAGTACGATACAAGGAAATTTATAAACTATGTTTCCAGGACTGTTTACTATAATGTTACAGATGTGCGTGTCGCTGAACAGATTTGGTTATTAGTCTGACCCAAAACCTAAAGATGTTACATACGCTGACATACAGTCACAACAAAAGAGACGCTATAGATACTAACAAGAAAATATCGCTAAACGTTGTAAACGTATGCAGATTATTGACATTTAACCTTATTACTACGCCGGAGGGAGGTATTTCCTGTTTAACCGAAACGATTAGAAAGCTGTTGGCCATACCTACATTTCTACTATTTAACGCCGGTGGTGATTTCCTAGACTCGAACAATACGAATCGATAGAACTTTCACAAAAACCATTCCGCAGTTATGAAGATATCAGTTCTACTGCTGTTAGTAAAGGCATCTGCTGCTGAACCGTTAGAATACTCGTTTCGAGATGTATCGACACTCGACTCTACAGTCGAACTACCCGGAGACGAGAATTCGGGCAGCACGTACAAAAGTTACACTGGCGAATTCTACAAAGGGTCTCTATACGGAGTCGGAGTGCAGTACACCTTTATTACTGATGCGTCTTTAATTCACCATAGTTTTCATTACTGATACATCTTCAAATCACCATGAATTCGGTTATGGGTCAACTCCACTCCGGAATTACTTCCGGGTGGTTGTACCCTAAAGTAGTCCATTAAGAAGATTTGATCTCCTCCTTTTGTCATGCTGTTTTAACGTTTAATCAACAGCAAGTTGCTTGATGTTAGGTTCTGCAGAGTGAGAGATCACTGCTGCATGTCATGCATGTGATTCAAAGCTTTAATCAGGGAACTATTTCCTTGTAGAAACTGACATTTGAAGGTGGTATCCTACAAGACTTTCACTTCCGAGCCTTAACAATTTCATGGGTAGATGTGCAGAATGAAGATTTGCGAAAAACTTTATCCCTAATGATACCATTTTCCTGGCCTGTAATTCAAGATCAAAGACTGCTCTTTAAGACGGACTAAGATTTAAGGCCCAACGAAACTTTTTGGAGGAGCTACAGATTGTGAAAGTGGGCCCTTTTTGCTCTTTATTTAATGAGGCAAAAACGGACAGGAGTGTAACCTATATGAAGCAGGGTGGATTATACAAAAACGGTGATATTGGCCGTATTTTTGTGAATTTTCTTTTCAAATTTTGAACATTAATAGAATAGATAGTGTAGAATTGGATTTTAATAAAATTCTTTTATGGTAAGTGAAATTTTAATTTAAATTTTTGAAAAAACATTTAAATATCAGTTTTCACCCTATTTGCAATACTCTGATCCCCCCAGAATGCATCAATTTTGGCCAATGTTGTCATAATAGCTCGTCTGCACCTCTTGTTACCCTGGATAGTACTTCAAATGACAACAATTCACCACTCGACGGCCAGCCTTGGGCTAACATTGCGCTTCATCAGTATTTACTTTGTTTCAGCTAGCATCAAGCCTCATCAGTGGTGTTGCTTTCCACCAGACAGAAATTGCTGTCATCTCTCATCCCATCTTGTTTTCTGTTTACTAAATCTCTATCTGTTGTCCTTTCGCCTCTAGTTCACAA
The DNA here is from genome assembly GCA_946902895.1 of Fragum fragum. Lineage (NCBI taxonomy): Eukaryota > Metazoa > Mollusca > Bivalvia > Cardiida > Cardiidae > Fragum > Fragum fragum. The sequence continues at coordinate 10,169,476 of OX336380.1, read as the reverse complement.
TCTGGGCATAATTATGTATGTCATCATTGCCCATATACCCTGTTTCATTTCTGTTTTTCCTAGCCTCATGGTATTGAAATTCCATGACAGCTCTTCTTCTAAGACGTTTCTTTCTGTACCAGTCAGTTTTTCTGTATTTCTTGGTCTTCATTTGGCGTACTGAAATCTGTTTAAAATGCTTTTTACCCAAACTCCAAGCCCTGTTCCTGTTATTTTCCATAAGTTCTTTTTGACCGCTTTGTCGAAAGCGTTGTTTGAATGCAAATTTTGGGCCGAAAGCCTTCTTGTGAAGGTCCGGCTGAAGCTTACTCTTTTGCTTAAAGTAGCAGATGCTGCGCTGTTAAATGCTTCACACTTTTGTGTGGATGCCCTGGAACTCACACTGGAAATTGCACCTTCACTGAGTCTCATCTGCAAGATCACCTCTAACAATGCCTATATCATTCTCAGTCATTGAGAGATACGTTATGTTGGCAGGGCTGAGCAATTTTGAATAGGCATCCAAGCAGAAACTCCAATCACATAGAAGAGAATTAGTGGCACAGTTACTGCAATTCACAGCGTAAGATTCCACGGTTTAGGCTCTTATTAAGCGCAAGTCCTTCAATGTTTTGGATATATCACCCTGCCCCCTTCTTGCCATTTCTACAATGACAGTGTTACATTGCATTCTTATATCATATCACATCTTCCCATGTGAAGTCCGTCGAACGCTTTGTATTGAATAGAAACATTCTTTCAATGAAGTGAATGCTACATACTTTTGGTTCTTGGCAAACGGATAAACGGTTTGGGTCGGCATGTCTTGTCACGTTCCATTCTTTGAGAGGGAGTTGTAAAAGTCCCGCATTCCAAGCTGCGACTTTGTGTCGCCATACGTGTGGTCATAGGTTATAGCTATTTTCTTTCGAAACATTGTGGTCTGCAGCAAAAATGATATTGGCCCTTTCATCCCATTTCTTATGAAAGTCCTGGGTGCTTCCTTCTTTTCAGTAGCTGAAATGTATTCCCTTTTTTGTAAAAGCAGTTTGCTGAAACTCATCTAAGTCTTTCCCGTTTAACCAGGGTGAATTCAATTGAATTCAATATTTTCTTGTAATGTGCAGATAATGAATGAGTAACTAATTTTGGTCAAGAGAGGCATTTTCATCCTCTTTTATACCTACCCTGCCAATGTCACCCTCTCAGTCACATGACCAGAAAGGCATTGATTGGATTGGCTGCCAGCCTATGACACTCTTGAAATTAAGTTGATAAGCTTCTAAACCCTAACCCTATTTGGGTATACCCCGTAAAGAGCCCCTTTTCATTGTTTCATCATCAATGGTCCAGTGTTGGATTCAGCAACTTCTTAACTTAAATCATCACAACAACAACAACAAGCAAAAGAGTGAACATTTCAGAAAATCTAATGTCCTTAACTCATTCCTGCACAATGACGCTTTCGGATGCCCCGAAGGGAAACAATTGGGAAAACATACATGTAGTTGAAAATGAAGAAATTGCTTGTAACAAGCAATTTCTTTATTTTCCACAATGTTTTCTTGACCTAGAAGGTTGAAAAAATATAATATTTCATGAGCTTTAGATTTATTAATTAAAAAACATTGTTGAAAATGAAGAAATTACTTGTCACAAGCAATTTCTTCACTTTCCAAAATGTTTTCTACCCAGAGACTTACTTTTTTTAAAAATTTCATACGCTTTAAATTGTCGTCTGTAAGTCCTTTCAATTTGGACCAGTTTAAAATATTGCCATCTGGTAATGGGTTAACAAAAATACACTGCAGCTATATTAATTTGAAGGTGCCAAGGCCATTTCTGATATTTTTGTGTATGGGGTACCCTTTTTGAACACTGTCCTGTTAAGCCTATTTACCTTTTTCTGTGTGTTTTTTTACTTAGACTTATTGTCAACATTCCAAATTTGTTACCAACACCAATTCAAAAGATTTTGTGTGTATTTTTGATAAATTTTTTAAAGATGATTTAACTTGGTTTAAAATTTAAATTGCATTTTTTTGGTCAATTTTGTACATTTCAAAATCAATTTTTGACAAAGTCATCTTGTAAAGGGTTAGATTTGAAGAGAGTGTCATTTTTCTATAGGTCACTTTTTATTTCATGAAAATTCATCCGTTATCACAAAAGTTATGACCATTTCTGTTGACCATAAGAAGAAGACCAAAACTGTCCCATTTTTGGGATAATTTAAGCAAAAGGGGCCTTGTACTAATTCTTCTGTCATTTCACTCCTAAGCCATATATTTGAAAAAAATAGAAATAGGGATTGTTGCAATTAGCATATGCATAGACTAATTGCAGTTTTGTCAAAATCAAAAGAAAAAAATGTCTTATATAGGGTCAACTCAACTCCGGAATTACTTCCGGGTGGTTGTACCCTAAAGTAGTACATTAAGAAGATTTGATCTCCTCCTTTTGTCATGCTGTTTTAACGTTTAATCAACAGCAAGTTGCTTGATGTTAGGTTCTGCAGAGTGAGAGATCACTGCTGCATGTCATGCATGTGATTCAAAGCTTTAATCAGGGAACTATTTCCTTGTAGAAACTGACATTTGAAGGTGGTATCCTACAAGACTTTCACTTCCGAGCCTTAACAATTTCATGGGTAGATGTGCAGAATGAAGATTTGCGAAAAACTTTATCCCTAATGATACCATTTTCCTGGCCTGTAATTCAAGATCAAAGACTGCTCTTTAAGACGGACTAAGATTTAAGGCCCAACGAAACTTTTTGGAGGAGCTACAGATTGTGAAAGTGGGCCCTTTTTGCTCTTTATTTAATGAGGCAAAAACGGACAGGAGTGTAACCTTATGCGTCTTCAATTCTCCATAGAGTACCGGTACGTCTTCAAATCACCATATAATACTGATACGTCTTCAAATCTCAATATAATACTGATACGTCTTCAAATCACCATAAAATACTGATACGTCTTCAAATCTCAATAGGTTTATATTAATTCTCCATGGACTACTGATGCGTCTTAAAATCGCCATAGTTTTAGATACCTACTGATGCGTCTTTTAAATCACCATAGATTGCTGATATCTTTTATTCTCAGTAGTGATGCGTCTGCAAATCACCATGGTTTTCATTACTGATACGTCTTTAAAATCACAATAGATTACTGATACGTCTTCAATTCTCCATATACTACTGATACGTTTCCAATTTTCAATAGTAGAATCCATCAAGATGACTTCTTTTTCAGTACTTAGATTTTCTTCAGAACAAAGACGTACGAATAGGATGAGGAATCGTACTCCTTTCGCTCCTCAATTAAGAGAACTGTACAGGGAACTCGTTACTATTCTAGGCTACGAGCAGCGTCTTTTAAACTCAGAACAGGAGGAGCGGGAAACCATCTCTAACATGATGATACATTGGGATCGTGAAGAATAATGATACAAACGCTATTAACCTTTTTTCATTTTTATTCGAGGATAATTTACCTTTCTGGGTCAAAAATATACGCCGGTATGGAAACATGCAGTAACTACAGGTCTGACATACCAAGGATGAAAGGTCTAAATTATCCTTGTCCTCGTTCAGTTTTTCCCATAGTACGATGTCGCTTTCAGCAGCTGGTTTGTTAGGAGAGAATCTTATTCTTCTAGTGATTGAATTGTGACGAGCGCAGAATAAATCCTCTTATATGACAGTTTCTATATTTCAGAAACGTTCTGTACACGAATACGTCTTAGTTGGATCGCATATTCTCGTCCTGTTGTTGAACAGAGTTAATCAATCAAACGATTCCTAATCCACCATTCCCCTTCCTAAACACTCGCCGTTATCGCAGCAGCAATCCAGTTCGTTTAAAAAAAACTAGCGTCGATTCTCTATCCTTTTCTTCAATAACTCGTTCGCAGAAATGCGTAAGCAGTCTACACTCTTGGGGGTGATAGGTTCCGTTCTCTCTACTACGATCACCTTATGCAAATGTTCGATCATCATCGTTTCAACGAACGAACCGTAAGTTTTCTCTCTAACCTTGTTGTCTATCATAGGTTTGACTCGAATCCAAAGAGCAAATGATGACAAAAGTATTCCTTGTCGCTGCTGAGCTTGGATTTTTTTTTTTTGCAATAGGTCAGCTCATCATCCATGGTCCGAAGTTTCGTCGACTGGAATCCAAGACAGCAACAGCTAGATCCGTTTTCTGTTCGACAGAAGTCGTTTCTGGATCCATTTTTCCCGTTCGACAGAAGCCGTTTTCGAGATCCAATTCCTCGATGTTTCTCATCGGAAGCCGTTTCGAAAAATGGAGAAAAAGGTAGGACGTGAGCTTACAATATATACTATTACGCAATACCTTATTAACCTTCATACACAATACTATTTCTTAATACCTTATTAACCGCAGTTTTCTCATTAACATTTAGTTTCTTATTAACCTTTAGTTTACCCCGCCGCCAACTTCCGGAGTTATTCGGTACTTTTCTGGTACTTCTTGATCTCGCGTAAAGCCGCTTCACCTGGCTTACGTTTTCGTTTCTTTTTTACTACCTCCTTTATCTCAGCGACAGCAGCATCAGCAGTAGCGGTAGCAACAGATTTAGTATTTTTATTCTTCAGAGCGATAAATGTTAGTTTCGATTTTGATGGTGTAATCGTTTTTTGTTCGTCTCGTTGTGGCGGAGTTGCTTTTTCAGGTTGAAGACGGTCGCGTCTGTTTTTGAAAATTCACTCATCTACTTCTTCGCTACCTTTTGAATTTTTAGATGCATAGGTTTCTTCTTCACATTCGTCAACATTTCTTCAGTTTGATGAAGAGGACACTGAGTAGCGTCCTCTAGTAGTTGAGTTTCATCGATATTTACACTCATGGTGGCTTTTTATTGATAAATAGATGTTGTCTCTTCGGTCGCTCGTTGTTAAATGGTTAGTTTTCGAATGTGATCGCTCGTTTAGATACTATAGTCACGTGATATTGTTATAAAGTCTTATTACCTTTTTGTATCAGAGCCTTATTAACCTCATCATTTGTTCATTTTTAATATATTGGTAGTTCATAGAGAGCCGACATTACTTTTAGATACATACACGAACTTACTAGAGAATCCAGCACGATGACTTCTTTTTCAGTACTTAGATTTTCTTCAGAACAAAGACGTACGAAAAGGATGAGGAATCGTACTCCTTTCGCTCCTCGATTAAGAGAACTGTACAGGGAACTCGTTACTATTCTAGACTACGAGCAGCGTCTAGTGATTGAATTGTGACGAGCGCAGAATAAATCCTCTTATATAACAGTTTCTATATTTTAGAAACGTTCTGTACACGGACACGTCTTAGTTGGATCGCATATTCTCGTCATGTTGTTGAACAGAGTTAATCAATCAAACGTTTCCTAATCCACCATTCCCCTTCCTAAACACTCGCCGTTCTCGCAGCAGCAATCCAGTTCGTTTTAAAAAAAAACTAACGTCGATTCTCTATCCTTTTCTTCAATAACTCGTTCGCAGAAATGCGTAAGTAATCCACACTCTTGGGGGTGATAGGTTCCGTTCACCTTGTAACCATCGTCGCAGTACGCTATTGTTCGATCATCATCGTTTCAACGAACGAACCGTACGTTTTCTCTCTAACCTTGTTGTCTATCATAGGTTTGACTTGAATCCAAAGAGTAAATGACGACAAAAGTATTCCCAGTTGCTACTGAATTTGGTTTTCATTTGCAATAGGTCAGCTCATCATCCATCGTCAGAAGTTTCATCGACAGGAACCCAAGACAGCAGCAGATAGATCCGTTTTCTACTCGACAGCAGTCGTTTCTGGATCTATTTTTCCCGTTCGTCAAAAGCCGTTTCGGGATCCAATTCCTCGATGTTTCTCGTCGGAAACCGTTTCGAAAAATGGAGAAAAAATTTTGGACGTGAGATTATAATATATACTATTACATAATACCTTATTAACCTTCATTCACAATACTATTACGTAATACCTTATTAACCGCAGTTTTCTTTAACCTTTAGTTTCTTATTAACCTTTAGTTTACCCCGCCCCCACCTTCCGGAGTTTGTTCTTCAAAAGTAACGAAAAAAGAAAAAGAAAATAAAAAGGAAACGGTTATTATGATCGAGGGTAATTAACCTCGAGAAAAAGGGTAATAGGCTCTATGTTAATTAACCTCTAGAAAGGGTAAAAGGGTTCAAAGGGGGGTTCGAAACTTAGGACTTAGTGACGTTCATTTCAGCTCCGACCATCGACCAGTCAACACCTTATTTTTCGTTCGGTTCCGTGAATTTATGACGTTATCTTATCAGTTATCCATCCGTTCTATATATTATCATGGTGGGAAATTCGCGAACACTAAAGCCAGTTCCGTGAACAATATTTCGACTACGAGCGAAAACAAAACTTTAGCTGTCGTCCTGCGTCTAAGCATGGTGTATAATGAGCAGACAGTTCGATGATTTTCACTATTGACGAGGGTTTTACGGGAAGCGAACGGCTCATCATGGATATTATGAAAATGGATTTCTATTTAATGAAACCCGCGGATCGCCTGTACAGACTAGTTAATCCTAACGGGTTCTTTGATCACGATCAACCCAAGAACGTTCTGTGTAAAGAACAAATGTTACGGAGACGTACTACCAGCTATTTACTCCGAGTTTTGCGTACTGAGGTTAATAGTCGTCATGAGGAGAAAGTTGCAGCGAGAAGAAACGGATCAGGAAGACGCTTTGAGTTCTTTAGTCATTAACAAAATTAAGTACACGTTAGAGAACTTGTCCAGAATAGGAAACTCTTCGTCTTCATTAAACTCAGATTCTAGTAAGAAAGTATCCGCTACACTGAGCACGATACGAGGAAATTTATTAACTATGTTTCCAGGACTGTTTACATTAATGTTACAGATGTGCGTGTCGCTGAACAGATTTGGTTATTAGTCTGACCCAAAACCTAAAGATGTTACATACGCTGACATACAGTCACAACAAAAGAGACGCTATAGATACTAACAAGAAAATATCGCTAAACGTTGTAAACGTATGCAGATTATTGACATTTAACCGCATTACTACGCCGGAGTGAGGTATTTCCTGTTTAACCGAAACGATTAGAAAGCTGTTGGCCATACCTACATTTCTTCTATTTAACGCCGGTGGTGATTTCCTAGACTCGAACAATACGAATCGATAGAACTTTCACAAAAACCATTCCGCAGTAATGAAGATATCAGTACTACTGCTGTTAGTAAAGGCATCTGCTGCTGAACCGTTAGAATACTCGTTTCGAGATGTATCGACACTCGACTCTACAGTCGAACTACCCGGAGACGAGAATTCGGGCATAGTCGACAGCACGTACAAAAGTTACACTGGCGAATTCTACAAAGGGTCTCTATACGGAGTCGGAATGCAGTACACCTTTATTACTGATGCGTCTTTAATTCACCATAGTTTTCATTACTGATACATCTTCAAATCATCATGAATTCGGTTATGCGTCTTCATTTCTCCATAGAGTACCGGTACGTCTTCAAATCACCATATAATACTGATACGTCTTCAAATCTCAATATAATACTGATACGTCTTCAAATCACCATAAAATACTGATACGTCTTCAAATCTCAATAGGTTTATATTAATTCTCCATGAACTACTGATGCGTTTTCAATTCTCCATAGTTTTAGATTGCTATTGTGTCTTTAAATCACCATATACTACTGATGCGTCCTAAAATTGCCATAGTTTTAGATACCTACTGATGCGTCTTTTAAATCACCAAAGATTGCTGATATCTTTCATTCTCAATAGTGATGCGTCTGCAAATCACCATGGTTTTCATTACTGATACGTCTTTAAAATCACAATAGATTACCGATACGTCTTCAATTCTCCATATACTACTGATACGTTTCCAATTTTCAATAGTAGAATCCATCAAGATGACTTCTTTTTCAGTACTGAGATTTTCTTCAGAATAAAGACGTACGAATAGGATGAGGAATCGTACTCCTTTCGCTCCTCAATTAAGAGAACTGTACAGGGAACTCGTTACTATTCTAGACTACGAGCAGCGTCTAGTGATTGAATTGTGACGAGCGCAGAATAAATCCTCTTATATGACAGTTTCTATATTTCAGAAACGTTCTGTACACGGATACGTCTTAGTTGGATCGCATATTCTCGTCCTGTTGTTGAACAGAGTTAATCAATCAAACGATTCCTAATCCACTGTTCCCCCTCCTAAACACTCGCCGTTATCGCAGCAGCAATCTAGTTCGTTTTAAAAAAAACTAGCGTCGATTCTCTATCCTTTTCTTCAATAACTCGTTCGCAGAAATTCGTAAGCAGTCTACACTCTTGGGGTGATAGGTTCCGTTCTCTCTACTTCGATCACCTTATGCAAATGTTCGATCATCATCGTTTCAACGAACGAACCGTACGTTTTCTCTCTAACCTTGTTGTCTATCATAGGTTTGACTCGAATCCAAAGAGCAAATGATGACAAAAGTATTCCTTGTCGCTGCTGAGCTTGGATTTTTTTTTTTGCAATAGGTCAGCTCATCATCCATGGTCCGAAGTTTCGTCGACTGGAATCCAAGACAGCAACAGCTAGATCCGTTTTCTGTTCGACAGCAGTCGTTTCTGGATCCATTTTTCCCGTTCGACAGAAGCCGTTTTCGAGATCCAATTCCTCGATGTTTCTCATCGGAAGCCGTTTCGAAAAATGGAGAAAAATGTAGGACGTGAGATTATAATATATACTATTACGCAATACCTTATTAACCTTCATACACAATACTATTACTTAATACCTTATTAACTGCAGTTTTCTTATTAACCTTTAGTTTCTTATTAACCTTTAGTTTACCCCGCCGCCAACTTCCGGAGTTTGTTCTTCAATAGTAACGAAAAAAGAAAAAGAAAAAAAAGGAAACGGTTATTATGATCATGGGTAATGAACATCGAGAAAAAATGTAATAGGCTCTATGTTAATTAACCTCTAGAAAGGGTAATAGGGTTCAAAGGGGGTTTCGAAACTTCGGACTTAGTGACGTTCATTTCAGCTTCGACCATCGACCAGTCAACACCTTATTTTTCGTTCCATTCCGTGAATTTATTACATAATCTTATCAATTATCCGTTCTATATATTATCATGGTGGGAATGAGGAAGAGGAGAAAACGAAACAGAGGTACTCAATCCAATATAGTACTCAACCAGGATCAGAGAAAGAATCGAAACGAGACGTCTCTTTATTAGGGACGCATGATATTATTCCTATTCCTAGTTTGTCAGCTATAAACAATACCGTATTGAATCAATAAGAAACCATCTCTTAAGAAAGCAGTTAATAGTTCGGTTTGACTTGCTTGTCGTAACGTATAAACCAGTAATCTATAAGCCGTACTTAAAACAACAACGAATTGTCGTACGATGCGCCTTCATTTTCGAGTACTGGAGATATAACATGGAAACGGTTGATGCGTCTTTCAATCGCCAATAATTCTTCGACTAATAGTAATAATAAGATAAACACGAGTGACGTCATCGTTGAGGCGTTTCGAGTTTCAGTAATCAGGAAACGGTTTCGGGTGACAAGGAGGATGTTGACTGCTCAAAGGTCGAAAGGTGTGTGACGTCAGGTGACGCATAGTTTATACTAAAGATAAGGAAGTCCGATTAACCTCATATGACGTCATCCTATTAACCTCTTCATCCGATTAATCTTTCGCTATCTGGATCTTGTAGTAGTAGTCCTGGAAAACATACACGAAACGGTAGCGTATTCAATTTTTTCTTTATTGAAATCGTTTCCGAAACATCATGATTTTGCATTTACGAAACAACGAAAAATGGGGTACATCAATTAATAAAATAATAGTAACGAAAACAAAATAAATCCAATTCTTCTCATTTTCGTTTCCAATTTTTTTGTACTCGTCCTAATGTTCGTGTGGTGGTTTCTGTTTCAATCTCTAAATAAACGTACTTAATACACTGTCACACATTCCATTCCCTTTCCATAGTCTCTATATATACGTTTCCTTTACAAAACATTCATGTCCTTTCTCAACTGTTGAACCAGTTTAATATCGTTAGCGGTAATGGTTTGTCTCTTGGCAGCGATAGCGCACGTTTGAGCTTGTTTTCAATGAGGTAGTTATGAACTCTTCGGACTCAGGATGTAATATCTCTATAGACTTCTTTTGGAAATTCAGTCCGCTTTTAAAGGTGTCGGCGATATCTCGTACTAGTAGTTCGAAAGGGCGTCTACGGATTAAATATTGGGTACTTTTCTGGTACTTCTTGATCTCGCGTAAAGCCGCTTAACCTGGCTTACGTTTTCGTTTCTTTTTTACTACCTCCTTTATCTCAGCGACAGCAGCATCAGCAGTAGCGGTAGCAACATATTTAGTATTTTTATTCTTCAGAGCGATAAATGTTAGTTTCGATTTTGATGGTGTAATCGTTTTTGTTCGTCTCGTTGTGGCAGAGTTGCTTTTTTAGGTTGAAGACGGTCGTCCGTTTTTGAAACTTCATCACTCGTCCCACGTTCGTTTTGTAACGGAGTTGTTTCTTCTTCTGGTCGAATACAGTCGTCTGTTTTTGAAAATTCACTCATCTTCTTCTTCGCTACTTTTTGAATTTTTAGATGCATAGGTTTCTTCTTCCCACTCGTCGTCATCATTTCTTCAGTTTGATGAAGAGGACACTGAGTAGCGTCCTCTAGTAGTTGAGTTTCATCGATATTTACACTCATGGTGGCTTTTTATTGATAAATAGATGTTGTCTCTTCGGTCCTTTCGCTCCTCAATTAAGAGAACTGTACAGGGAACTCGTTACTATTCTAAACTACGAGCAGCGTCTAGTGATTGAATTGTGACGAGCGCAGAATAAATCCTCTTATATGACAGTTTCTATATTTCAGAAACGTTCTGTACACGGACACGTCCTAGTTGGATTGCATATTCTCGTCATGTTGTTGAACAGAGTTAATCAATCAAACGTTTCCTAATCCACCATTCCCCTTCCTAAACACTCGCCGTTCTCGCAGCAGCAATCCAGTTCGTTTTAAAAAAAACTGGCGTCGATTCTCTATCCTTTTCTTCAATAACTCGTTCGCAGAAATGCGTAAGCAGTCTACACTCTGGGGGGTGATAGGTTCCGTTCTCTCTACTACGATCACCTTATGCAAATGTTCGATCATCATCGTTTCAACGAACGAACCGTACGTTTTCTCTCTAACCTTGTTGTCTATCATAGGTTTGACTCGAATCCAAAGAGCAAATTATGACAAAAGTATTCCTTGTCGCTGCTGAGCTTGGATTTTTTTTTTTGCAATAGGTCAGCTCATCATCCATGGTCCGAAGTTTCGTCGACTGGAATCCAAGACAGCAACAGCTAGATCCGTTTTCTGTTCGACAGAAGTCGTTTCTGGATCCATTTTTCCCGTTCGACAGAAGCCGTTTTCGAAATCCAATTCCTCGATGTTTCTCATCGGAAGCCGTTTCGAAAAATGGAGAAAAAGGTAGGACGTGAGATTATAATATATACTATTACGCAATACCTTATTAACCTTCATACACAATACTATTACTTAATACCTTATTAACCGCAGTTTTCTCAGTAACCTTTAGTTTCTTATTAACCTTTAGTTTACCCCGCCGCCAACTTCCGGAGTTTGTTCTTCAATAGTAACGAAAAAAGAAAAAGAAAAAAAAGGAAACGGTTATTATGATCATGGGTAATGAACCTCGAGAAAAATGTAATAGGCTCTATGTTAATTAACCTCTAGAAAGGGTAATAGGGTTCAAAGGGGGTTTCGAAACTTCGGACTTAGTGACGTTCATTTCAGCTTCGACCATCGACCAGTCAACACCTTATTTTTCGTTCCGTTCCGTGAATTTATTACGTAATCTTATCAATTATCCGTTCTATATATTATCATGGTGGGAATGAGGAAGAGGAGAAAACGAAACAGAGGTACTCAATCCAATATAGTACTCAACCAGGATCAGAGAAAGAAACGAAACGAAGACGCTAAATCCACTAGAGCGAGGAAAGCTCTCAGATATCAGTACCTGGATGACCTGTGTAAACTAACGGAAAAGAAAATCGAGAATTTGAGAACCGAACTGACGGAAATGGTTTTGTATATCCTTGGACAACAACAAAGCAGCTGAAACGAACCATTCGTTTCCTATTCCTTCAACTAGAAACGATACCGTACTGAATCCCGAAGAAACAATCTCCTTATTGCATGATATTATTCCCAGTACCAGAAGCGATACCGCACTGGATCCAGAAGAAACCATCTCCTTATTACATGGTATTATTCCCCAGTACCAGAAACGATACCGTACTGAATCCAGAAGAACAAGAACGGATAGACATCTCTTTATTCGGGACGCATGATATTATTCCTATTCCTAGTTTGTCAGCTATAAACAATACCGTATTGAATCAATAAGAAACCATCTCTTAAGAAAGCAGTTAATAGTTCGGTTTGACTTGCTTGTCGTAACGTATAAACCAGTAATCTATAAGCCGTACTTAAAACAACAACGAATTGTCGTACGATGCGCCTTCATTTTCGAGTACTGGAGTCTGGAAACGGTTGATGCGTCTTTCAATCGCCAATAATTCTTCGACTAATAGTAATAATAAAATAAACACGAGTGACGTCATCGTTGAGGCGTTTCGAGATTCAGCAACAGGAAACGGTTTCGGGTGACAAGGAGGATGTTGACTGCTCGAATGTCGAAAGGTGTGTGACGTCAGGTGACGCATAGTTTATACTAAAGATAAGGAAGTCCGATTAACCTCATATGACGTCATCCTATTAACCTCTTCATCCGATTAACCTTTCGATATCTGGATCATGTATTTGTCGTACTGGAAAACATACACGAAACGGTAGCGTATTCAATTTTTTCTTTATTGAAATCGTTTCCGAAACATCATGATTTTGCATTTACGAAACAACGAAACATGGGGTACATCAATTAATTAATATAATAGTAACGAAAACAAAATAAATCCAATTCTTCTCATTTTCGTTTCCAATTTTTTTGTACTCGTCCTAATGTTCGTGTGGTGGTTTCTGTTTCAATCTCTAAATAAACGTACTTAATATGGGGACACTATCACACATTCTATTCCCTTTCCATAGTCTCTATATATACGTTTCCTTTACAAAACATTCATGTCCTTTCTCAACTGTTGAACCAGTTTAATATCGTTAGCGGTAATGGTTTGTCTCTTGGCAGCGATAGCGCACGTTTGAGCTTGTTTTCAATAAGGTAGTTATAAACTCTTCGGACTCAGGATGTAATATCTCTATAGACTTCTTTTGGAAATTCAGTCCGCTTTAAAAGGTGTAGGCGATATCTCGTACTAGTAGTTCGAAAGGGCGTCTACGGATTAAATATTCGGTACTTTTCTGGTACTTCTTGATCTCGCGTAAAGCCGCTTCACCTGGCTTATGTTTTCGTTTCTTTTTTACTACCTCTTTTATCTCAGCGACAGCAGCATCAGCAGTAGCGGTAGCAACAGATTCAGTATTTTTATTCTTCAGAGCGATAAATGTTAGTTTCGATTTTGATGGTGTAATCGTTTTTTTGTTCGTCTCGTTGTGGCGGAGTTGCTTTTTCAGGTTGAAGACGGTCGTCCGTTTTTGAAACTTCATCACTCGTCCCACGTTCGTTTTGTAACGGAGTTGTTTCTTCTTCTGGTCGAATACAGTCGTCTGTTTTTGAAAATTCACTCATCTTCTTCTTCGCTACTTTTTGAATTTTTAGATGCATAGGTTTCTTCTTCCCACTCGTCATCATTTCTTCAGTTTAATGAAGAGGACACTGAGTAGCGTCCTCTAGTAGTTGAGTTTCATCGATATTTACACTCATGGTGGCTTTTTATTGATAAATAGATGTTGTCTCTTCGGTCGCTCGTTGTTAAATGGTTAGTTTTCGAATGTGATCGCTCGTTTAGATAATACAGTCACGTGATATTGTTATAAAGTCTTATTACCTTTTTGTATCAGAGCCTTATTAACCTCATCATTTGTTCATTTTTAATATATTGGTAGTTCATAGAGAGCCGACATTACTAATAGATACATACACACACTGACTAGAGAATCCAGCACGATGACTTTTTTTTTCAGTACTTAGATTTTCTTCAGAACAAAGACGTACGAATAGGATGAGGAATCGTACTCCTTTCGCTCCTCGATTAAGAGAACTGTACAGGGAACTCGTTACTATTCTAGACTACGAGCAGCGTCTAGTGATTGAATTGTGACGAGCGCAGAATAAATCCTCTTATATGACAGTTTCTATATTTCAGAAACGTTCTGTACACGGACACGTCCTAGTTGGATCGCATATTCTCGTCATGTTGTTGAACAGAGTTAATCAATCAAACATTTCCTAATTCATCATTCCCCTTCCTAAACACTCGCCGTTCTCGCAGCAGCAATCCAGTTCGTTTAAAAAAAAAAAAACTAACGTCGATTCTCTATCCTTTTCTTCAATAACTTGTTCGCAGAAATGCGTAAGTAATCCACACTCTTGGGGGTGATAGGTTCTGTTCACCTTGTCACCATCGTCGCAGTACGCAATTGTTCGATCATCATCGTTTCAACGAACGAACGTTTTCTCTCTAACCTTGTTGTCTATCATAGGTTTGACTTGAATCCAAAGAGTAAATGACGACAAAAGTCTTCCCAGTCGCTGCTGAGTTTGGTTTTCATTTGCAATAGGTCAGCTCATCATCCATCGTCAGAAGTTTCATCGACAGGAATCAAAGAAAGCAACAGATAGATCCGTTTTCTGTTCGACAGCAGTCGTTTCTGGATCTATTTTTCCCGTTCGACAGAAGCTGTTTCGGGATCCAATTCCTCGATGTTTCTCATCGGAAACCGTTTCGAAAAATGGAGAAAAAATTTTGGACGTGAGATTATAATATATACTATTACATAATACCTTATTAACCTTCATTCACAATACTATTACGTAAAACCTTATTAACCGCAGTTTTCTTTAACCTTTAGTTTCTTATTAACCTTTAGTTTACCCCGCCCCCACCTTCCGGAGTTTGTTCTTCAAAAGTAACGAAAAAAGAAAAAGCAAATAAAAAGGAAACGGTTATTATGATCGGGGGTAATTAACCTCGAGAAAAAGGGTAATAGGCTCTATGTTAATTAACCTCTAGAAAGGGTAAAAGGGTTCAAAGGGGGGTTCGAAACTTAGGACTTAGTGACGTTCATTTCAGCTTCGACCATCGACCAGTCAACACCTTATTTGTCGTTCGGTTCCGTGAATTTATTACGTAATCTTATCAGTTTTATCATGGTGGGAAATTCGCGAACACTAAAGCCAGTTCCGTGAACAATATTTCGACTACGAGCGAAAACAAAACTTTAGCTGTCGTCCTGCGTCTAAGCATGGTGTATATTGAGCAGTCAGTTCGATGATTTTCACTATTGACGAGGGTTTTACGGGAAGCGAATGGCTCATCATGGATATTATGGAAATGGATTTCTATTTAATGAAACCCGCGGATCGCCTGTACAGACTAGTTAATCCTAACGGGTTCTTTGATCACGATCAACCCATGAACGTTCTGTGTAAAGAACAAATGTTACGGAGACGTACTACCAGCTATTTACTCCGAGTTTTGCGTACTGAGGTTAATAGCCGTCATGAGGAGAAAGTTGCAGCGAGAAGAAACGGATCAGGAAGACGCTTTGAGTTCTTAAGTCATTAACAAAATTAAGTACACGTTAGAGAACTTGTCCGGAATAGGAAACTCTTCGTCTTCATTAAACGCAGATCCTAGTAAGAAAGTATCCGCTACACTGAGTACGATACGAGGAAATTTATAAACTATGTTTCCAGGACTGTTTACTATAATGTTACAGATGTGCGTGTCGCTGAACAGATTTGGTTATTAGTCTGAACCAAAACCTAAAGATGTTACATACGCTGACATACAGTCACAACAAAAGAGACGCTATAGATACTAACAAGAAAATATCGCTAAACGTTGTAAACGTATGCAGATGATTGACATTTTACCTTATTACTACGCCGGAGGGAGGTATTTCCTGTTTAACCGAAACGATTAGAAAGCTGTTGGCCATACCTACATTTCTACTATTTAACGCCGGTGGTGATTTCCTAGACTCGAACAATACGAATCGATAGAACTTTCACAAAAACCAATCCGCAGTTATGAAGATATCAGTACTACTGCTGTTAGTAAAGGCATCTGCTACTGAACCGTTAGAATACTCGTTTCGAGATGTATCGACACTCGACTCTACAGTCGAACTACCCGGAGACGAGAATTCGGACATAGTCGGCAGCACGTACAAAAGTTACACTGGCGAATTCTACAAAGGGTCTCTATACGGAGTCGGAGTGCAGTACACCTTTATTACTCATGCGTCTTTAATTCACCATAGTTTTCATTACTGATGGACTACTGATGCGTTTTCAATTCTCCATAGTTTTAGATTGCTGATGTGTCTTTAAATCACCATATACTACTAATGCGTCTTAAAAATGCCATAGTTTAAGATACCTACTGATGCGTCTTTTAAATCACCATAGATTGCTGATATCTTTCATTCCCAATAGTGATGCGTCTGCAAATCACCATGGTTTTCATTACTGATACGTCTTTAAAATCACAATAGATTACTGATACGTCTTCAATTCTCCATATATTACTGATACGTTTCCAATTTTCAATAGTAGAATCCATCAAGATGACTTCTTTTTCAGTACTTAGAATTTCTTCAGAATAAAGACGTACGAATAGGATGAGGAATCGTACTCCTTTCGCTCCTCAATTAAGAGAACTGTACAGGGAACTCGTTACTATTCTAGACTACGAGCAGCGTCTAGTGATTGAATTGTGACGAGCGCAGAATAAATCCTCTTATATGACAGTTTCTATATTTCAGAAACGTTCTGTACACGGATACGTCTTAGTTTGATCGCATATTCTCGTCCTGTTGTTGAACAGAGTTAATCAATCAAACGATTCCTAATCCACTATTCCCCTTCCTAAACACTCGCCGTTATCGCAGCAGCAATCTTGTTCGTTTTAAAAAAAACTAGCGTCGATTCTCTATCCTTTTCTTCAATAACTCGTTCGCAGAAATGCGTAGGTAATCCACACTCTTGGGGATGATAGGTTCTGTTCACCTTGTAACCATCGTCGCAATACGCAATTGTTCGATCATCATCGTTTCAACGAACGAACACTTTCTCTCCAACCTTGTTGTCTATCATAGGTTTGACTTGAATCCAAAGAGTAAATGACGACAAAAGTCTTCCCAGTCGCTGCTGAGTTTGGTTTTCATTTGCAATAGGTCAGCTCATCATCCATCGTCAGAAGTTTCATCGACAGGAATCAAAGAAAGCAACAGATAGATCCGTTTTCTGTTCGACAGCAGTCGTTTCTGGATCTATTTTTCCCGTTCGACAGAAGCCGTTTCGGGATCCAATTCCTCGATGTTTCTCATCGGAAACCGTTTCGAAAAATGGAGAAAAAATTTTGGACGTGAGATTATAATATATACTATTACATAATACCTTATTAACCTTCATTCACAATCCTATTACGTAATACCTTATTAACCGCAGTTTTCTTTAACCTTTAGTTTCTTATTAACCTTTAGTTTACCCCGCCCCCACCTTCCGGAGTTTGTTCTTTCAAAAGTAACGAAAAAAGAAAAAGAAAATAAAAAGGAAACGGTTATTATGATCGAGGGTAATTTACCTCGAGAAAAAGGGTAATAGGCTCTATGTTAATTAACCTCTAGAAAGGGTAAAAGGGTTCACTGGGGGGTTCGAAACTTCGGACTAAGTGACGTTCATTTCAGCTTCGACCATCGACCAGTCTACACCTCATTTTTCGTTCCGTTCCGTAAATTTATTACGTTATCTTATCAGTTATCCGTTCTATATATTATCATGGTGGGAAATTCGCGAACACTAAAGCCAGTTCCGTGAACAATATTTCGACTACGAGCGAAAACAAAACTTTAGCTGTCGTCCTGCGTCTAAGCATGGTGTATAATGAGCAGACAGTTCAATGATTTTCACTATTGACGAGGGTTTTACGGGAAGCGAACGGCTCATCATGGATATTATGAAAATGGATTTCTATTTAATGAAACCCGCGGATCGCCTGTACAGACTAGTTAATCCTAACGGGTTCTTTGATCACGATCAACCCATGAACGTTCTGTGTAAAGAACAAATGTTACGGAGACGTACTACCAGCTATTTACTCCGAGTTTTGCGTACTGAGGTTAATAGCCGTCATGAGGAGAAAGTTGCAGCGAGAAGAAACGGATCAGGAAGAAGCTTTGAGTTCTTAAGTCATTAACAAAATTAAGTACACGTTAGAGAACTTGTCCGGAATAGGAAACTCTTCGTCTTCATTAAACGCAGATCCTAAGTAAGTAAGTATCCGCTACACTGAGTACGATACAAGGAAATTTATAAACTATGTTTCCAGGACTGTTTACTATAATGTTACAGATGTGCGTGTCGCTGAACAGATTTGGTTATTAGTCTGAACCAAAACCTAAAGATGTTACATACGCTGACATACAGTCACAACAAAAGAGACGCTATAGATACTAACAAGAAAATATCGCTAAACGTTGTAAACGTATGCAGATTATTGACATTTAACCTTATTACTACGCCGGAGGGAGGTATTTCCTGTTTAACCGAAACGATTAGAAAGATGTTGGCCATACCTATATTTCTACTATTTAACGCCGGTGGTGATTTCCTAGACTCGAACAATACGAATCGATAGAACTTTCACAAAAACCATTCCGCAGTTATGAAGATATCAGTACTACTGCTGTTAGTAAAGGCATCTGCTGCTGAACCGTTAGAATACTCGTTTCGAGATGTATCGACACTCGACTCTACAGTCGAACTACCCGGAGACGAGAATTCGGGCAGCACGTACAAAAGTTACACTGGCGAATTCTACAAAGGGTCTCTATACGGAGTCGGAGTGCAGTACACCTTTATTACTGATGCGTCTTTAATTCACCATAGTTTTCATTACTGATACATCTTCAAATCACCATGAATTCGGTTATGGGTCAACTCCACTCCGGAATTACTTCCGGGTGGTTGTACCCTAAAGTAGTCCATTAAGAAGATTTGATCTCCTCCTTTTGTCATGCTGTTTTAACGTTTAATCAACAGCAAGTTGCTTGATGTTAGGTTCTGCAGAGTGAGAGATCACTGCTGCATGTCATGCATGTGATTCAAAGCTTTAATCAGGGAACTATTTCCTTGTAGAAACTGACATTTGAAGGTGGTATCCTACAAGACTTTCACTTCCGAGCCTTAACAATTTCATGGGTAGATGTGCAGAATGAAGATTTGCGAAAAACTTTATCCCTAATGATACCATTTTCCTGGCCTGTAATTCAAGATCAAAGACTGCTCTTTAAGACGGACTAAGATTTAAGGCCCAACGAAACTTTTTGGAGGAGCTACAGATTGTGAAAGTGGGCCCTTTTTGCTCTTTATTTAATGAGGCAAAAACGGACAGGAGTGTAACCTATATGAAGCAGGGTGGATTATACAAAAACGGTGATATTGGCCGTATTTTTGTGAATTTTCTTTTCAAATTTTGAACATTAATAGAATAGATAGTGTAGAATTGGATTTTAATAAAATTCTTTTATGGTAAGTGAAATTTTAATTTAAATTTTTGAAAAAACATTTAAATTTCAGTTTTCACCCTATTTGCAATACTCTGATCCCCCCAGAATGCATCAATTTTGGCCAATGTTGTCA
Source organism: Fragum fragum (assembly GCA_946902895.1). NCBI lineage: Eukaryota > Metazoa > Mollusca > Bivalvia > Cardiida > Cardiidae > Fragum > Fragum fragum. The sequence goes on along the minus strand of OX336380.1, from coordinate 10,149,636 downwards.
TAATAGCTCGTCTGCACCTCTTGTTACCCTGGATAGTACTTCAAATGACAACAATTCACCACTCGACGGCCAGCCTTGGGCTAACATTGCGCTTCATCAGTATTTACTCTGTTTCAGCTAGCATCAAGCCTCATCAGTGGTGTTGCTTTCCACCAGACAGAAATTGCTGTCATCTCTCATCCCATCTTGTTTTCTGTTTACTAAATCTCTATCTGTTGTCCTTTCGCCTCTAGTTCACAATCTGGGCATAATTATGTATGTCATCATTGCCCATATACCCTGTTTCATTTCTGTTTTTCCTAGCCTCATGGTATTGAAATTCCATGACAGCTCTTCTTCTAAGACGTTTCTTTCTGTACCAGTCAGTTTTTCTGTATTTCTTGGTCTTCATTTGGCGTACTGAAATCTGTTTAAAATGCTTTTTACCCAAACTCCAAGCCCTGTTCCTGTTATTTTCCATAAGTTCTTTTTGACCGCTTTGTCGAAAGCGTTGTTTGAATGCAAATTTTGTGCCGAAAGCCTTCTTGTGAAGGTCCGGCTGAAGCTTACTCTTTTGCTTAAAGTAGCAGATGCTGCGCTGTTAAATGCTTCACACTTTTGTGTGGATGCCCTGGAACTCACACTGGAAATTGCACCTTCACTGAGTCTCATCTGCAAGATCACCTCTAACAATGCCTATATCATTCTCAGTCATTGAGAGATACGTTATGTTGGCAGGGCTGAGCAATTTTGAATAGGCATCCAAGCAGAAACTCCAATCACATAGAAGAGAATTAGTGGCACAGTTACTGCAATTCACAGCGTAAGATTCCACGGTTTAGGCTCTTATTAAGCGCAAGTCCTTCAATGTTTTGGATATATCACCCTGCCCCCTTCTTGCCATTTCTACAATGACAGTGTTACATTGCATTCTTATATCATATCACATCTTCCCATGTGAAGTCCGTCGAACGCTTTGTATTGAATAGAAACATTCTTTCAATGAAGTGAATGCTACATACTTTTGGTTCTTGGCAAACGGATAAACGGTTTGGGTCGGCATGTCTTGTCACGTTCCATTCTTTGAGAGGGAGTTGTAAAAGTCCCGCATTCCAAGCTGCGACTTTGTGTCGCCATACGTGTGGTCATAGGTTATAGCTATTTTCTTTCGAAACATTGTGGTCTGCAGCAAAAATGATATTGGCCCTTTCATCCCATTTCTTATGAAAGTCCTGGGTGCTTCCTTCTTTTCAGTAGCTGAAATGTATTCCCTTTTTTGTAAAAGCAGTTTGCTGAAACTCATCTAAGTCTTTCCCGTTTAACCAGGGTGAATTCAATTGAATTCAATATTTTCTTGTAATGTGCAGATAATGAATGAGTAACTAATTTTGGTCAAGAGAGGCATTTTCATCCTCTTTTATACCTACCCTGCCAATGTCACCCTCTCAGTCACATGACCAGAAAGGCATTGATTGGATTGGCTGCCAGCCTATGACACTCTTGAAATTAAGTTGATAAGCTTCTAAACCCTAACCCTATTTGGGTATACCCCGTAAAGAGCCCCTTTTCATTGTTTCATCATCAATGGTCCAGTGTTGGATTCAGCAACTTCTTAACTTAAATCATCACAACAACAACAACAAGCAAAAGAGTGAACATTTCAGAAAATCTAATGTCCTTAACTCATTCCTGCACAATGACGCTTTCGGATGCCCCGAAGGGAAACAATTGGGAAAACATACATGTAGTTGAAAATGAAGAAATTGCTTGTAACAAGCAATTTCTTTATTTTCCACAATGTTTTCTTGACCTAGAAGGTTGAAAAAATATAATATTTCATGAGCTTTAGATTTATTAATTAAAAAACATTGTTGAAAATGAAGAAATTGCTTGTCACAAGCAATTTCTTCACTTTCCAAAATGTTTTCTACCCAGAGACTTACTTTTTTTAAAAATTTCATACGCTTTAAATTGTCGTCTGTAAGTCCTTTCAATTTGGACCAGTTTAAAATATTGCCATCTGGTAATGGGTTATCAAAAATACACTGCAGCTATATTAATTTGAAGGTGCCAAGGCCATTTCTGATATTTTTGTGTATGGGGTACCCTTTTTGAACACTGTCCTGTTAAGCCTATTTACCTTTTTCTGTGTGTTTTTTTACTTAGACTTATTGTCAACATTCCAAATTTGTTACCAACACCAATTCAAAAGATTTTGTGTGTATTTTTGATAAATTTTTTAAAGATGATTTAACTTGGTTTAAAATTTAAATTGCATTTTTTTGGTCAATTTTGTACATTTCAAAAGCAATTTTTGACAAAGTCATCTTGTAAAGGGTTAGATTTGAAGAGAGTGTCATTTTTCTATAGGTCACTTTTTATTTCATGAAAATTCATCCGTTATCACAAAAGTTATGACCATTTCTGTTGACCATAAGAAGAAGACCAAAACTGTCCCATTTTTGGGATAATTTAAGCAAAAGGGGCCTTGTACTAATTCTTCTGTCATTTCACTCCTAAGCCATATATTTGAAAAAAATAGAAATAGGGATTGTTGCAATTAGCATATGCATAGACTAATTGCAGTTTTGTCAAAATCAAAAGAAAAAAATGTCTTATATAGGGTCAACTCCACTCCGGAATTACTTCCGGGTGGTTGTACCCTAAAGTAGTACATTAAGAAGATTTGATCTCCTCCTTTTGTCATGCTGTTTTAACGTTTAATCAACAGCAAGTTGCTTGATGTTAGGTTCTGCAGAGTGAGAGATCACTGCTGCATGTCATGCATGTGATTCAAAGCTTTAATCAGGGAACTATTTCCTTGTAGAAACTGACATTTGAAGGTGGTATCCTACAAGACTTTCACTTCCGAGCCTTAACAATTTCATGGGTAGATGTGCAGAATGAAGATTTGCGAAAAACTTTATCCCTAATGATACCATTTTCCTGGCCTGTAATTCAAGATCAAAGACTGCTCTTTAAGACGGACTAAGATTTAATCCGCAACGAAACTTTTTGGAGGAGCTACAGATTGTGAAAGTGGGCCCTTTTTGCTCTTTATTTAATGAGGCAAAAACGGACAGGAGTGTAACCTTATGCGTCTTCAATTCTCCATAGAGTACCGGTACGTCTTCAAATCACCATATAATACTGATACGTCTTCAAATCTCAATATAATACTGATACGTCTTCAAATCACCATAAAATACTGATACGTCTTCAAATCTCAATAGGTTTATATTAATTCTCCATGGACTACTGATGCGTCTTAAAATCGCCATAGTTTTAGATACCTACTGATGCGTCTTTTAAATCACCATAGATTGCTGATATCTTTTATTCTCAGTAGTGATGCGTCTGCAAATCACCATGGTTTTCATTACTGATACGTCTTTAAAATCACAATAGATTACTGATACGTCTTCAATTCTCCATATACTACTGATACGTTTCCAATTTTCAATAGTAGAATCCATCAAGATGACTTCTTTTTCAGTACTTAGATTTTCTTCAGAACAAAGACGTACGAATAGGATGAGGAATCGTACTCCTTTCGCTCCTCAATTAAGAGAACTGTACAGGGAACTCGTTACTATTCTAGGCTACGAGCAGCGTCTTTTAAACTCAGAACAGGAGGAGCGGGAAACCATCTCTAACATGATGATACATTGGGATCGTGAAGAATAATGATACAAACGCTATTAACCTTTTTTCATTTTTATTCGAGGATAATTTACCTTTCTGGGTCAAAAATATACGCCGGTATGGAAACATGCAGTAACTACAGGTCTGACATACCAAGGATGAAAGGTCTAAATTATCCTTGTCCTCGTTCAGTTTTTCCCATAGTACGATGTCGCTTTCAGCAGCTGGTTTGTTAGGAGAGAATCTTATTCTTCTAGTGATTGAATTGTGACGAGCGCAGAATAAATCCTCTTATATGACAGTTTCTATATTTCAGAAACGTTCTGTACACGAATACGTCTTAGTTGGATCGCATATTCTCGTCCTGTTGTTGAACAGAGTTAATCAATCAAACGATTCCTAATCCACCATTCCCCTTCCTAAACACTCGCCGTTATCGCAGCAGCAATCCAGTTCGTTTAAAAAAAACTAGCGTCGATTCTCTATCCTTTTCTTCAATAACTCGTTCGCAGAAATGCGTAAGCAGTCTACACTCTTGGGGGTGATAGGTTCCGTTCTCTCTACTACGATCACCTTATGCAAATGTTCGATCATCATCGTTTCAACGAACGAACCGTACGTTTTCTCTCTAACCTTGTTGTCTATCATAGGTTTGACTCGAATCCAAAGAGCAAATGATGACAAAAGTATTCCTTGTCGCTGCTGAGCTTGGATTTTTTTTTTTTGCAATAGGTCAGCTCATCATCCATGGTCCGAAGTTTCGTCGACTGGAATCCAAGACAGCAACAGCTAGATCCGTTTTCTGTTCGACAGAAGTCGTTTCTGGATCCATTTTTCCCGTTCGACAGAAGCCGTTTTCGAGATCCAATTCCTCGATGTTTCTCATCGGAAGCCGTTTCGAAAAATGGAGAAAAAGGTAGGACGTGAGCTTACAATATATACTATTACGCAATACCTTATTAACCTTCATACACAATACTATTTCTTAATACCTTATTAACCGCAGTTTTCTCATTAACCTTTAGTTTCTTATTAACCTTTAGTTTACCCCGCCGCCAACTTCCGGAGTTATTCCGTACTTTTCTGGTACTTCTTGATCTCGCGTAAAGCCGCTTCACCTGGCTTACGTTTTCGTTTCTTTTTTACTACCTCCTTTATCTCAGCGACAGCAGCATCAGCAGTAGCGGTAGCAACAGATTTAGTATTTTTATTCTTCAGAGCGATAAATGTTAGTTTCGATTTTGATGGTGTAATCGTTTTTTGTTCGTCTCGTTGTGGCGGAGTTGCTTTTTCAGGTTGAAGACGGTCGTCCGTTTTTGAAACTTCATCACTCGTCCCACGTTCGTTTTGTAACGGAGTTGTTTCTTCTTCTGGTCGAATACAGTCGTCTGTTTTTGAAAATTCACTCATCTACTTCTTCGCTACCTTTTGAATTTTTAGATGCATAGGTTTCTTCTTCCCACTCGTCAACATTTCTTCAGTTTGATGAAGAGGACACTGAGTAGCGTCCTCTAGTAGTTGAGTTTCATCGATATTTACACTCATGGTGGCTTTTTATTGATAAATAGATGTTGTCTCTTCGGTCGCTCGTTGTTAAATGGTTAGTTTTCGAATGTGATCGCTCGTTTAGATACTATAGTCACGTGATATTGTTATAAAGTCTTATTACCTTTTTGTATCAGAGCCTTATTAACCTCATCATTTGTTCATTTTTAATATATTGGTAGTTCATAGAGAGCCAACATTACTTTTAGATACATACACGAACTTACTAGAGAATCCAGCACGATGACTTCTTTTTCAGTACTTAGATTTTCTTCAGAACAAAGACGTACGAAAAGGATGAGGAATCGTACTCCTTTCGCTCCTCGATTAAGAGAACTGTACAGGGAACTCGTTACTATTCTAGACTACGAGCAGCGTCTAGTGATTGAATTGTGACGAGCGCAGAATAAATCCTCTTATATAACAGTTTCTATATTTTAGAAACGTTCTGTACACGGACACGTCTTAGTTGGATCGCATATTCTCGTCATGTTGTTGAACAGAGTTAATCAATCAAACGTTTCCTAATCCACCATTCCCCTTCCTAAACACTCGCCGTTCTCGCAGCAGCAATCCAGTTCGTTTTAAAAAAAAACTAACGTCGATTCTCTATCCTTTTCTTCAATAACTCGTTCGCAGAAATGCGTAAGTAATCCACACTCTTGGGGGTGATAGGTTCCGTTCACCTTGTAACCATCGTCGCAGTACGCTATTGTTCGATCATCATTGTTTCAACGAACGAAGGTTTTCTCTCTAACCTTGTTGTCTATCATAGGTTTGACTTGAATCCAAAGAGTAAATGACGACAAAAGTATTCCCAGTTGCTACTGAATTTGGTTTTCATTTGCAATAGGTCAGCTCATCATCCATCGTCAGAAGTTTCATCGACAGGAACCCAAGACAGCAACAGATAGATCCGTTTTCTGTTCGACAGCAGTCGTTTCTGGATCTATTTTTCCCGTTCGTCAAAAGCCGTTTCGGGATCCAATTCCTCGATGTTTCTCGTCGGAAACCGTTTCGAAAAATGGAGAAAAAATTTTGGACGTGAGATTATAATATATACTATTACATAATACCTTATTAACCTTCATTCACAATACTATTACGTAATACCTTATTAACCGCAGTTTTCTTTAACCTTTAGTTTCTTATTAACCTTTAGTTTACCCCGCCCCCACCTTCCGGAGTTTCTTCTTCAAAAGTAACGAAAAAAGAAAAGGAAACGGTTATTATGATCGAGGGTAATTAACCTCGAGAAAAAGGGTAATAGGCTCTATGTTAATTAACCTCTAGAAAGGGTAAAAGGGTTCAAAGGGGGGTTCGAAACTTAGGACTTAGTGACGTTCATTTCAGCTTCGACCATCGACCAGTCAACACCTTATTTTTCGTTCCGTTCCGTAAATTTATTACGTTATCTTATCAGTTATCCGTTCTATATATTATCATGGTGGGAAATTCGCGAACACTAAAGCCAGTTCCGTGAACAATATTTCGACTACGAGCGAAAACAAAACTTTAGCTGTCGTCCTGCGTCTAAGCATGGTGTATAATGAGCAGACAGTTCGATGATTTTCACTATTGACGAGGGTTTTACGGGAAGCGAACGGCTCATCATGGATATTATGAAAATGGATTTCTATTTAATGAAACCCGCGGATCGCCTGTACAGACTAGTCAATCCTAACGGGTTCTTTGATCACGATCAACCCAAGAACGTTCTGTGTAAAGAACAAATGTTACGGAGACGTACTACCAGCTATTTACTCCGAGTTTTGCGTACTGAGGTTAATAGTCGTCATGAGGAGAAAGTTGCAGCGAGAAGAAACGGATCAGGAAGACGCTTTGAGTTCTTTAGTCATTAACAAAATTAAGTACACGTTAGAGAACTTGTCCAGAATAGGAAACTCTTCGTCTTCATTAAACTCAGATTCTAGTAAGAAAGTATCCGCTACACTGAGCACGATACGAGGAAATTTATTAACTATGTTTCCAGGACTGTTTACTATAATGTTACAGATGTGCGTGTCGCTGAACAGATTTGGTTATTAGTCTGACCCAAAACCTAAAGATGTTACATACGCTGACATACAGTCACAACAAAAGAGACGCTATAGATACTTACAAGAAAATATCGCTAAACGTTGTAAACGTATGCAGATTATTGACATTTAACCTCATTACTACGCCGGAGTGAGGTATTTCCTGTTTAACCGAAACGATTAGAAAGCTGTTGGCCATACCTACATTTCTTCTATTTAACGCCGGTGGTGATTTCCTAGACTCGAACAATACGAATCGATAGAACTTTCACAAAAACCATTCCGCAGTAATGAAGATATCAGTACTACTGCTGTTAGTAAAGGCATCTGCTGCTGAACCGTTAGAATACTCGTTTCGAGATGTATCGACACTCGACTCTACAGTCGAACTACCCGGAGACGAGAATTCGGGCATAGTCGACAGCACGTACAAAAGTTACACTGGCGAATTCTACAAAGGGTCTCTATACGGAGTCGGAATGCAGTACACCTTTATTACTGATGCGTCTTTAATTCACCATAGTTTTCATTACTGATACATCTTCAAATCACCATGAATTCGGTTATGCGTCTTCATTTCTCCATAGAGTACCGGTACGTCTTCAAATCACCATATAATACTGATACGTCTTCAAATCTCAATATAATACTGATACGTCTTCAAATCACCATATAATACTGATACGTCTTCAAATCTCAATAGGTTTATATTAATTCTCCATGAACTACTGATGCGTTTTCAATTCTCCATAGTTTTAGATTTCTATTGTGTCTTTAAATCACCATATACTACTGATGCGTCCTAAAATTGCCATAGTTTTAGATACCTACTGATGCGTCTTTTAAATCACCAAAGATTGCTGATATCTTTCATTCTCAATAGTGATGCGTCTGCAAATCACCATGGTTTTCATTACTGATACGTCTTTAAAATCACAATAGATTACCGATACGTCTTCAATTCTCCATATACTACTGATACGTTTCCAATTTTCAAAAGTAGAATCCATCAAGATGACTTCTTTTTCAGTACTTAGATTTTCTTCAGAATAAAGACGTACGAATAGGATGAGGAATCGTACTCCTTTCGCTCCTCAATTAAGAGAACTGTACAGGGAACTCGTTACTATTCTAGACTACGAGCAGCGTCTAGTGATTGAATTGTGACGAGCGCAGAATAAATCCTCTTATATGACAGTTTCTATATTTCAGAAACGTTCTGTACACGGATACGTCTTAGTTGGATCGCATATTCTCGTCCTGTTGTTGAACAGAGTTAATCAATCAAACGATTCCTAATCCACTGTTCCCCCTCCTAAACACTCGCCGTTATCGCAGCAGCAATCTAGTTCGTTTTAAAAAAAACTAGCGTCGATTCTCTATCCTTTTCTTCAATAACTCGTTCGCAGAAATTCGTAAGCAGTCTACACTCTTGGGGTGATAGGTTCCGTTCTCTCTACTTCGATCACCTTATGCAAATGTTCGATCATCATCGTTTCAACGAACGAACCGTACGTTTTCTCTCTAACCTTGTTGTCTATCATAGGTTTGACTCGAATCCAAAGAGCAAATGATGACAAAAGTATTCCTTGTCGCTGCTGAGCTTGGATTTTTTTTTTTTTTTGCAATAGGTCAGCTCATCATCCATGGTCCGAAGTTTCGTCGACTGGAATCCAAGACAGCAACAGCTAGATCCGTTTTCTGTTCGACAGCAGTCGTTTCTGGATCCATTTTTCCCGTTCGACAGAAGCCGTTTTCGAGATCCAATTCCTCGATGTTTCTCATCGGAAGCCGTTTCGAAAAATGGAGAAAAAGGTAGGACGTGAGCTTACAATATATACTATTACGCAATACCTTATTAACCTTCATACACAATACTATTACTTAATACCTTATTAACTGCAGTTTTCTTATTAACCTTTAGTTTCTTATTAACCTTTAGTTTACCCCGCCGCCAACTTCCGGAGTTTGTTCTTCAATAGTAACGAAAAAAGAAAAAGAAAAAAAAGGAAACGGTTATTATGATCATGGGTAATGAACATCGAGAAAAAATGTAATAGGCTCTATGTTAATTAACCTCTAGAAAGGGTAATAGGGTTCAAAGGGGGTTTCGAAACTTCGGACTTATGACGTTCATTTCAAATTCGACCATCGACCAGTCAACACCTTATTTTTCGTTCCATTCCGTGAATTTATTACATAATCTTATCAATTATCCGTTCTATATATTATCATGGTGGGAATGAGGAAGAGGAGAAAACGAAACAGAGGTACTCAATCCAATATAGTACTCAACCAGGATCAGAGAAAGAATCGAAACGAGACGTCTCTTTATTAGGGACGCATGATATTATTCCTATTCCTAGTTTGTCAGCTATAAACAATACCGTATTGAATCAATAAGAAACCATCTCTTAAGAAAGCAGTTAATAGTTCGGTTTGACTTGCTTGTCGTAACGTATAAACCAGTAATCTATAAGCCGTACTTAAAACAACAACGAATTGTCGTACGATGCGTCTTCATTTTCGAGTACTGGAGATATAACATGGAAACGGTTGATGCGTCTTTCAATCGCCAATAATTCTTCGACTAATAGTAATAATAAGATAAACACGAGTGACGTCATCGTTGAGGCGTTTCGAGTTTCAGTAATCAGGAAACGATTTCGGGTGACAAGGAGGATGTTGACTGCTCAAAGGTCGAAAGGTGTGTGACGTCAGGTGACGCATAGTTTATACTAAAGATAAGGAAGTCCGATTAACCTCATATGACGTCATCCTATTAACCTCTTCATCCGATTAATCTTTCGCTATCTGGATCTTGTAGTAGTAGTCCTGGAAAACATACACGAAACGGTAGCGTATTCAATTTTTTCTTTATTGAAATCGTTTCCGAAACATCATGATTTTGCATTTACGAAACAACGAAAAATGGGGTACATCAATTAATTAATATAATAGTAACGAAAACAAAATAAATCCAATTCTTCTCATTTTCGTTTCCAATTTTTTTGTACTCGTCCTAATGTTCGTGTGGTGGTTTCTGTTTCAATCTCTAAATAAACGTACTTAATACACTGTCACACATTCCATTCCCTTTCCATAGTCTCTATATATACGTTTCCTTTACAAAACATTCTTTTCCTTTCTCAACTGTTGAACCAGTTTAATATCGTTAGCGGTAATGGTTTGTCTCTTGGCAGCGATAGCGCACGTTTAAGCTTGTTTCAATAAGGTAGTTATAAACTCTTCGGACTCAGCTTGTAATATCTCCATAGACTTCTTTTGAAAATTCAGTCCGCTTTTAAAGGTGACGGCGATATCTCGTACTAGTAGTTGGAAAGGGCGTCTACGGATTAAATATTCGGTACTTTTCTGGTACTTCTTGATCTCGCGTAAAGCCGCTTCACCTGGCTTACGTTTTCGTTTCTTTTTTACTACCTCCTTTATCTCATCAACAGCAGCATCAGCAATAGCGGTAGCAACAGATTTAGTATTTTTATTCTTCAGAGCGATAAATGTTAGTTTCGATTTTGATGGTGTTATCGTTTTTGTTCGTCTCGTTGTGGCAGAGTTGCTTTTTTAGGTTGAAGACGGTCGTCCGTTTTTGAAACTTCATCACTCGTCCCACGTTCGTTTTGTAACGGAGTTGTTTCTTCTTCTGGTCGAATACAGTCGTCTGTTTTTGAAAATTCACTCATCTTCTCTTCGCTACTTTTTGAATTTTTAGATGCATAGGTTTCTTCTTCCCACTCGTCGTCATCATTTCTTCAGTTTGATGAAGAAGACATTGAGTACCGTCCTCTAGTAGTTGAGTTTCATCGATATTTACACTCATGGTGGCTTTTTATTGATAAATAGATGTTGTCTCTTCGGTCGCTCGTTGTTCAATGGTTAGTTTTCGAATGTGATCGCTCGTTTAGATAATATAGTCACGTGATATTGTTATAAAGTCTTATTACCTTTTTGTATCAGAGCCTTATTAACCTCGTCATTTGTTCATTTTTAATATATTGGTAGTTCATAGAGAGCCGACATTACTAATAGATACTTACACACACTGACTAGAGAATCCAGCACGATGACTTCTTTTTCAGTACTTAGATTTTCTTCAGAACAAAGACGTACGAATAGGATGAGGAATCGTACTCCTTTCGCTCCTCAATTAAGAGAACTGTACAGGGAACTCGTTACTATTCTAGACTACGAGCAGCGTCCTATGATTGAATCACCCCCAAGAGTGTAGACTGCTTACGCATTTCTGCGAACGAGTTATTGAAGAAAAGGATAGAGAATCGACGCTAGTTTTTTTTTAAAACGAACTGGATTGCTGCTGCGATAACGGCGAGTGTTTAGGAAGGGGAATGGTGGATTAGGTAACGTTTGATTGATTAACTCTGTTCAGTCTAGTGATTGAATTGTGACGAGCGCAGAATAAATCCTCTTATATAACAGTTTCTATATTTTAGAAACGTTCTGTACAAGAATACGTCTTAGTTGGATCGCATATTCTCGTCATGTTGTTGAACAGAGTTAATCAATCAAACGTTACCTAATCCACCATTCCCCTTCCTAAACACTCGCCGTTATCGCAGCAGCAATCCAGTTCGTTTTAAAAAAAACTAGCGTCGATTCTCTATCCTTTTCTTCAATAACTCGTTCGCAGAAATGCGTAAGCAGTCTACACTCTTGGGGGTGATTCAATCATAGGACGCTGCTCGTAGTCTAGAATAGTAACGAGTTCCCTGTACAGTTCTCTTAATCGAGGAGCGAAAGGAGTACGATTCCTCATCCTATTCGTACGTCTTTGTTCTGAAGAAAATCTAAGTACTGAAAAAGAAGTCATCGTGCTGGATTCTCTAGTCAGTGTGTGTAAGTATCTATTAGTAATGTCGGCTCTCTATGAACTACCAATATATTAAAAATGAACAAATGACGAGGTTAATAAGGCTCTGATACAAAAAGGTAATAAGACTTTATAACAATATCACGTGACTATATTATCTAAACGAGCGATCACATTCGAAAACTAACCATTGAACAACGAGCGACCGAAGAGACAACATCTATTTATCAATAAAAAGCCACCATGAGTGTAAATATCGATGAAACTCAACTACTAGAGGACGGTACTCAATGTCTTCTTCATCAAACTGAAGAAATGATGACGACGAGTGGGAAGAAGAAACCTATGCATCTAAATATTCAAAAGGTAGCGAAGAAGTAGATGAGTGAATTTTCAAAAACAGACGACTGTATTCGACCAGAAGAAGAAACAACTCCGTTACAAAACGAACGTGGGACGAGTGATGAAGTTTCAAAAACGGACGACCGTCTTCAACCTGAAAAAGCAACTCCGCCACAACGAGACGAACAAAAAACGATTACACCATCAAAATCGAAACTAACATTTATCGCTCTGAAGAATAAAAATACTAAATCTGTTGCTACCGCTACTGCTGATGCTGCTGTCGCTGAGATAAAGGAGGTAGTAAAAAAGAAACTTAAACGTAAGCCAGGTTAAGCGGCTTTATGCGAGATCAAGAAGTACCAGAAAAGTACCCAATATTTAATCCGTAGACGCCCTTTCGAACTACTAGTACGAGATATCGCCGACACCTTTAAAAGCGGACTGAATTTCCAAAAGAAGTCTATAGAGATATTACATCCTGAGTCCGAAGAGTTTATAACTACCTTATTGAAAACAAGCTCAAACGTGCGCTATCGCTGCCAAGAGACAAACCATTACCGCTAACGATATTAAACTGGTTCAACAGTTGAGAAAGGACATGAATGTTTTGTAAAGGAAACGTATATATAGAGACTATGGAAAGGGAATAGAATGTGTGATAGTGTCCCCATATTAAGTACTTTTATTTAGAGATTGAAACAGAAACCACCACACGAACATTAGGACGAGTACAAAAAAATTGGAAACGAAAATGAGAAGAATTGGATTTATTTTGTTTTCGTTACTATTATATTAATTAATTGATGTACCCCATGTTTCGTTGTTTCGTAAATGCAAAATCATGATGTTTCGGAAACGATTTCAATAAAGAAAAATTTAAATACGCTACCGTTTCGTGTATGTTTTCCAGTACGACTACTACAAGATCCAGATATCGAAAGATTAATCGGATGAAGAGGTTAATAGGATGACGTCATATGAGGTTAATCGGACTTCCTTATCTTTAGTATAAACTATGCGTCACCTGACGTCACACACCTTTCGACATTCGAGCAGTCAACATCCTTCTTGTCACCCGAAACCGTTTCCTGTTGCTGAATCTCGAAACGCCTCAACGATGACGTCACTCGTGTTTATTTTATTATTACTATTAGTCGATAGAGATGGTTTCTGGTACTGGGGAATAATACCATGTAATAAGGAGATGGTTTCTTCTGGATCCAGTACGGTATCGCTTCTGGTACTGGGAATAATATCATGCAATAAGGAGATTGTTTCTTCGGGATTCAGTACGGTATCGTTTCTAGTTGAAGGAATAGGAAACGAATGGTTCGTTTCAGCTGCTTTGTTGTTGTCCAAGGATGTACAAAACCATTTCCGTCAGTTCGGTTCTCAAATTCTAGATTTTCTTTTCCGTTAGTTTACACAGGTCATCCAGGTACTGATATCTGAAAGCTTTCCTCGCTCTAGTGGATTTAGCGAGACAGCAACAGATAGATCCGTTTTCTGTTCGACAGCAGTCGTTTCTGGATCTATTTTTCCCGTTCGACAAAAGCCGTTTCGGGATCCAATTCCTCGATGTTTCTCGTTGGAAACCGTTTCGAAAAATGGAGAAAAAATTTTGGACGTGAGATTATAATATATACTATTACATAATACCTTATTAACCTTCATTCACAATACTTTTACGTAATACCTTATTAACCGCAGTTTTCTTTAACCTTTAGTTTCTTATTAACCTTTAGTTTACCCCGCCCCCACCTTCCGGAGTTTGTTCTTCAAAAGTAACGAAAAAAGAAAAAGAAAATAAAAAGGAAACGGTTATTATGATCGAGGGTAATTAACCTCGAGAAAAAGGGTAATAGGCTCTATGTTAATTAACCTCTAGAAAGGGTAAAAGGGTTCAAAGGGGGGTTCGAAACTTAGGACTTAGTGACGTTCATTTCAGCTCCGACCATCGACCAGTCAACACCTTATTTTTCGTTCGGTTCCGTGAATTTATTACGTTATCTTATCAGTTATCCGTTCTATATATTATCATGGTGGGAAATTCGCGAACACTAAAGCCAGTTCCGTGAACAATATTTCGACTACGAGCGAAAACAAAACTTTAGCTGTCGTCCTGCGTCTAAGCATGGTGTATAATGAGCAGACAGTTCGATGATTTTCACTATTGACGAGGGTTTTACGGGAAGCGAACGGCTCATTATGGATATTATGAAAATGGATTTCTATTTAATGAAACCCGCGGATCGCCTGTACAGACTAGTTAATCCTAACGGGTTCTTTGATCACGATCAACCCATGAACGTTCTGTGTAAAGAACAAATGTTACGGAGACGTACTACCAGCTATTTACTCCGAGTTTTGCGTACTGAGGTTAATAGTCGTCATGAGGAGAAAGTTGCAGCGAGAAGAAACGGATCAGGAAGACGCTTTGAGTTCTTTAGTCATTAACAAAATTAAGTACACGTTTGAGAACTTGTCCAGAATAGGAAACTCTTCGTCTTCATTAAACGCAGATCCTAGTAAGAAAGTATCCGCTACACTGAGTACGATACGAGGAAATTTATTAACTATGTTTCCAGGACTGTTTACTATAATGTTACAGATGTGCGTGTCGCTTAACAGATTTGGTTATTAGTCTGAACCAAAACCTAAAGATGTTACATACGCTGACATACAGTCACAACAAAAGAGACGCTATAGATACTAACAAGAAAATATCGCTAAACGTTGTAAACGTATGCAGATTATTGACATTTAACCTCATTACTACGCCGGAGTGAGGTATTTCCTGTTTAACCGAAACGATTAGAAAGCTGTTGGCCATACCTACATTTCTTCTATTTAACGCCGGTGGTTATTTCCTAGACTCGAACAATACGAATCGATAGAACTTTCACAAAAACCATTTCGCAGTAATGAAGATATCAGTACTACTGCTGTTAGTAAAGGCATCTGCTGCTGAACCGTTAGAATACTCGTTTCGAGATGTATCGACACTCGACTCTACAGTCGAACTACCCGGAGACGAGAATTCGGGCATAGTCGGCAGCACGTACAAAAGTTACACTGGCGAATTCTACAAAGGGTCTCTATACGGAGTCGGAGTGCAGTACACCTTTATTACTGATGCGTCTTTAATTCACCATAGTTTTCATTACTGATACATCTTCAAATCACCATGAATTCAGTTATGCGTCTTCATTTCTCCATAGAGTACCGGTACGTCTTCAAATCACCATATAATACTGATACGTCTTCAAATCTCAATATAATACTGATACGTCTTCAAATCACCATAAAATACTGATATGTCTTCAAATCTCAATAGGTTTATATTAATTCTCCATGAACTACTGATGCGTTTTCAATTCTCCATAGTTTTAGATTGCTGATGTGTCTTTAAATCACCATATACTACTGATGCGTCTTAAAATCGCCATAGTTTTAGATACCTACTGATGCGTCTTTTAAATCACCATAGATTGCTGATATCTTTCATTCTCAATAGTGATGCGTCTGCAAATCACCATGGTTTTCATTACTGATACGTCTTTAAAATCACAATAGATTACTGATACGTCTTCAATTCTCCATATACTACTGATGCGTTTCCAATTTTCAATAGTAGAATCCATCAAGATGACTTCTTTTTCAGTACTTAGATTTTCTTCAGAACAAAGACGTACGAATAGGATGAGGAATCGTACTCCTTCGCTCCTCAATTAAGAGAACTGTACAAGGAACTCGTTACTATTCTAAACTACGAGCAGCGTCTAGTGATTGAATTGTGACGAGCGCAGAATAAATCCTCTTATATGACAGTTTCTATATTTCAGAAACGTTCTGTACACGGACACGTCCTAGTTGGATTGCATATTCTCGTCATGTTGTTGAACAGAGTTAATCAATCAAACGTTACCTAATCCACCATTCCCCTTCCTAAACACTCGCCGTTCTCGCAGCAGCAATCCAGTTCGTTTTAAAAAAACTGGCGGCGATTCTCTATCCTTTTCTTCAATAACTCGTTCGCAGAAATGCGTAAGCAGTCTACACTCTTGGGGGTGATAGGTTCCGTTCTCTCTACTACGATCACCTTATGCAAATGTTCGATCATCATCGTTTCAACGAACGAACCGTACGTTTTCTCTCTAACCTTGTTGTCTATAATAGGTTTGACTCGAATCCAAAGAGCAAATTATGACAAAAGTATTCCTTGTCGCTGCTGAGCTTGGATTTTTTTTTTTGCAATAGGTCAGCTCATCATCCATGGTCCGAACTTTCGTCGACTGGAATCCAAGACAGCAACAGCTTGATCCGTTTTCTGTTCGACAGAAGTCGTTTCTGGATCCATTTTTCCCGTTCGACAGAAGCCGTTTTCGAGATCCAATTCCTCGATGTTTCTCATCGGAAGCCGTTTCGAAAAATGGAGAAAAAGGTAGGACGTGAGATTATAATATATACTATTACGCAATACCTTATTAACCTTCATACACAATACTATTACTTAATACCTTATTAACCGCAGTTTTCTCAGTAACCTTTAGTTTCTTATTAACCTTTAGTTTACCCCGCCGCCAACTTCCGGAGTTTGTTCTTCAATAGTAACGAAAAAAGAAAAAGACAAAAAAGGAAACGGTTATTATGATCATGGGTAATGAACCTCGAGAAAAATGTAATAGGCTCTATGTTAATTAACCTCTAGAAAGGGTAATAGGGTTCAAAGGGGGTTTCGAAACTTCGGACTTAGTGACGTTCATTTCAGCTTCGACCATCGACCAGTCAACACCTCATTTTTCGTTCCATTCCGTGAATTTATTACATAATCTTATCAATTATCCGTTCTATATATTATCATGGTGGGAATGAGGAAGAGGAGAAAACGAAACAGAGGTACTCAATCCAATATAGTACTCAACCAGGATCAGAGAAAGAAACGAAACGAAGACGCTAAATCCACTAGAGCGAGGAAAGCTCTCAGATATCAGTACCTGGATGACCTGTGTAAACTAACGGAAAAGAAAATCGAGAATTTGAGAACCGAACTGACGGAAATGGTTTTGTATATCCTTGGACAACAACAAAGCAGCTGAAACGAACCATTCGTTTCCTATTCCTTCAACTAGAAACGATACCGTACTGAATCCCGAAGAAACAATCTCCTTATTGCATGATATTATTCCCAGTACCAGAAGCGATACCGCACTGGATCCAGAAGAAACCATCTCCTTATTACATGGTATTATTCCCCAGTACCAGAAACGATACCGTACTGAATCCAGAAGAACAAGAACGGATAGACATCTCTTTATTCGGGACGCATGATATTATTCTTATTCCTAGTTTGTCACCTATAAACAATACCGTATTGAATCAATAAGAAACCATCTCTTAAGAAAGCAGTTAATAGTTCGGTTTGACTTGCTTGTCGTAACGTATAACCCAGTAATCTATAAGCCGTACTTAAAACAACAACGAATTGTCGTACGATGCGTCTTCATTTTCGAGTACTGGAGTCTGGAAACGGTTGATGCGTCTTTCAATCGCCAATAATTCTTCGACTAATAGTAATAATAAAATAAACACGAGTGACGTCATCGTTGAGGCGTTTCGAGATTCAGCAACAGGAAACGGTTTCGGGTGACAAGGAGGATGTTGACTGCTCGAATGTCGAAAGGTGTGTGACGTCAGGTGACGCATAGTTTATACTAAAGATAAGGAAGTCCGATTAACCTCATATGACGTCATCCTATTAACCTCTTCATCCGATTAACCTTTCGATATCTGGATCATGTATTTGTCGTACCGGAAAACATACACGAAACGGTAGCGTATTCAATTTTTTCTTTATTGAAATCGTTTCCGAAACATCATGATTTTGCATTTACGAAACAACGAAACATGGGGTACATCAATTAATTAATATAATAGTAACGAAAACAAAATAAATCCAATTCTTCTCATTTTCGTTTCCAATTTTTTTGTACTCGTCCTAATGTTCGTGTGGTGGTTTCTGTTTCAATCTCTAAATAAACGTACTTAATATGGGGACACTATCACACATTCTATTCCCTTTCCATAGTCTCTATATATACGTTTCCTTTACAAAACATTCATGTCCTTTCTCAACTGTTGAACCAGTTTAATATCGTTAGCGGTAATGGTTTGTCTCTTGGCAGCGATAGCGCACGTTTGAGCTTGTTTTCAATAAGGTAGTTATAAACTCTTCGGACTCAGGATGTAATATCTCTATAGACTTCTTTTGGAAATTCAGTCCGCTTTAAAAGGTGTAGCCGATATCTCGTACTAGTAGTTCGAAAGGGCGTCTACGGATTAAATATTCGGTACTTTTCTGGTACTTCTTGATCTCGCGTAAAGCCGCTTAACCTGGCTTACGTTTTCGTTTCTTTTTTACTACCTCTTTTATCTCAGCGACAGCAGCATCAGCAGTAGCGGTAGCAACAGATTTAGTATTTTTATTCTTCAGAGATATAAATGTTAGTTTCGATTTTGATGGTGTAATCGTTTTTTGTTCGTCTCGTTGTGGCGGAGTTGCTTTTTCAGGTTGAAGACGGTCGTCCGTTTTTGAAACTTCATCACTCGTCCCACGTTCGTTTTGTAACGGAGTTGTTTCTTCTTCTGGTCGAATACAGTCGTCTGTTTTTGAAAATTCACTCATCTTCTTCTTCGCTACTTTTTGAATTTTTAGATGCATAGGTTTCTTCTTCCCACTCGTCATCATTTCTTCAGTTTGATGAAGAGGACACTGAGTAGCGTCCTCTAGTAGTTGAGTTTCATCGATATTTACACTCATGGTGGCTTTTTATTGATAAATAGATGTTGTCTCTTCGGTCGCTCGTTGTTAAATGGTTAGTTTTCGAATGTGATCGCTCGTTTAGATACTATAGTCACGTGATATTGTTATAAAGTCTTATTACCTTTTTGTATCAGAGCCTTATTAACCTCATCATTTGTTCATTTTTAATATATTGGTAGTTCATAGAGAGCCGACATTACTAATAGATACATACACACACTGACTAGAGAATCCAGCACGATGACTTTTTTTTTTCAGTACTTAGATTTTCTTCAGAACAAAGACGTACGAATAGGATGAGGAATCGTACTCCTTTCGCTCCTCGATTAAGAGAACTGTACAGGGAACTCGTTACTATTCTAGACTACGAGCAGCGTCTAGTGATTGAATTGTGACGAGCGCAGAATAAATCCTCTTATATGACAGTTTCTATATTTCAGAAACGTTCTGTACACGGACACGTCCTAGTTGGATCGCATATTCTCGTCATGTTGTTGAACAGAGTTAATCAATCAAACATTTCCTAATCCACCATTCCCCTTCCTAAACACTCGCCGTACTCGCAGCAGCAATCCAGTTCGTTTTAAAAAAAACTAACGTCGATTCTCTATCCTTTTCTTCAATAACTCGTTCGCAGAAATGCGTAGGTAATCCACACTCTTGGGGGTGATAGGTTCTGTTCACCTTGTAACCATCGTCGCAATACGCAATTGTTCGATCATCATCGTTTCAACGAACGAACACTTTCTCTCCAACCTTGTTGTCTATCATAGGTTTGACTTGAATCCAAAGAGTAAATGACGACAAAAGTCTTCCCAGTCGCTGCTGAGTTTGGTTTTCATTTGCAATAGGTCAGCTCATCATCCATCGTCAGAAGTTTCATCGACAGGAATCAAAGAAAGCAACAGATAGATACGTTTTCTGTTCGACAGCAATCGTTTCTGGATCTATTTTTCCCGTTCGACAGAAGCCGTTTCGGGATCCAATTCCTCGATGTTTCTCATCGGAAACCGTTTCGAAAAATGGAGAAAAAATTTTGGACGTGAGATTATAATATATACTATTACATAATACCTTATTAACCTTCATTCACAATCCTATTACGTAATACCTTATTAACCGCAGTTTTCTTTAACCTTTAGTTTCTTATTAACCTTTAGTTTACCCCGCCCCCACCTTCCGGAGTTTGTTCTTTCAAAAGTAACGAAAAAAGAAAAAGAAAATAAAAAGGAAACGGTTATTATGATCGAGGGTAATTTACCTCGAGAAAAAGGGTAATAGGCTCTATGTTAATTAACCTCTAGAAAGGGTAAAAGGGTTCAAAGGGGGGTTCGAAACTTCGGACTAAGTGACGTTCATTTCAGCTTCGACCATCGACCAGTCTACACCTCATTTTTCGTTCCGTTCCGTAAATTTATTACGTTATCTTATCAGTTATCCGTTCTATATATTATCATGGTGGGAAATTCGCGAACACTAAAGCCAGTTCCGTGAACAATATTTCGACTACGAGCGAAAACAAAACTTTAGCTGTCGTCCTGCGTCTAAGCATGGTGTATAATGAGCAGACAGTTCGATGATTTTCACTATTGACGAGGGTTTTACGGGAAGCGAACGGCTCATCATGGATATTATGAAAATGGATTTCTATTTAATGAAACCCGCGGATCGCCTGTACAGACTAGTTAATCCTAACGGGTTCTTTGATCACGATCAACCCATGAACGTTCTGTGTAAAGAACAAATGTTACGGAGACGTACTACCAGCTATTTACTCCGAGTTTTGCGTACTGAGGTTAATAGCCGTCATGAGGAGAAAGTTGCAGCGAGAAGAAACGGATCAGGAAGAAGCTTTGAGTTCTTAAGTCATTAACAAAATTAAGTACACGTTAGAGAACTTGTCCGGAATAGGAAACTCTTCGTCTTCATTAAACGCAGATCCTAAGTAAGTAAGTATCCGCTACACTGAGTACGATACAAGGAAATTTATAAACTATGTTTCCAGGACTGTTTACTATAATGTTACAGATGTGCGTGTCGCTGAACAGATTTGGTTATTAGTCTGAACCAAAACCTAAAGATGTTACATACGCTGACATACAGTCACAACAAAAGAGACGCTATAGATACTAACAAGAAAATATCGCTAAACGTTGTAAACGTATGCAGATTATTGACATTTAACCTTATTACTACGCCGGGGGGAGGTATTTCCTGTTTAACCGAAACGATTAGAAAGATGTTGGCCATACCTATATTTCTACTATTTAACGCCGGTGGTGATTTCCTAGATTCGAACAATACGAATCGATAGAACTTTCACAAAAACCATTCCGCAGTTATGAAGATATCAGTACTACTGCTGTTAGTAAAGGCATCTGCTGCTGAACCGTTAGAATACTCGTTTCGAGATGTATCGACACTCGACTCTACAGTCGAACTACCCGGAGACGAGAATTCGGGCAGCACGTACAAAAGTTACACTGGCGAATTCTACAAAGGGTCTCTATACGGAGTCGGAGTGCAGTACACCTTTATTACTGATGCGTCTTTAATTCACCATAGTTTTCATTACTGATACATCTTCAAATCACCATGAATTCGGTTATGGGTCAACTCCACTCCGGAATTACTTCCGGGTGGTTGTACCCTAAAGTAGTCCATTAAGAAGATTTGATCTCCTCCTTTTGTCATGCTGTTTTAACGTTTAATCAACAGAAAGTTGCTTGATGTTAGGTTCTGCAGAGTGAGAGATCACTGCTGCATGTCATGCATGTGATTCAAAGCTTTAATCAGGGAACTATTTCCTTGTAGAAACTGACATTTGAAGGTGGTATCCTACAAGACTTTCACTTCCGAGCCTTAACAATTTCATGGGTAGATGTGCAGAATGAAGATTTGCGAAAAACTTTATCCCTAATGATACCATTTTCCTGGCCTGTAATTCAAGATCAAAGACTGCTCTTTAAGACGGACTAAGATTTAAGGCCCAACGAAACTTTTTGGAGGAGCTACAGATTGTGAAAGTGGGCCCTTTTTGCTCTTTATTTAATGAGGCAAAAACGGACAGGAGTGTAACCTATATGAAGCAGGGTGGATTATACAAAAACGGTGATATTGGCCGTATTTTTGTGAATTTTCTTTTCAAATTTTGAACATTAATAGAATAGATAGTGTAGAATTGGATTTTAATAAAATTCTTTTATGGTAAGTGAAATTTTAATTTAAATTTTTGAAAAAACATTTAAATTTCAGTTTTCACCCTATTTGCAATACTCTGATCCCCCCAGAATGCATCAATTTTGGCCAATGTTGTCATAATAGCTCGTCTGCACCTCTTGTTACCCTGGATAGTACTTCAAATGACAACAATTCACCACTCGACGGCCAGCCTTGGGCTAACATTGCGCTTCATCAGTATTTACTCTGTTTCAGCTAGCATCAAGCCTCATCAGTGGTGTTGCTTTCCACCAGACAGAAATTGCTGTCATCTCTCATCCCATCTTGTTTTCTGTTTACTAAATCTCTATCTGTTGTCCTTTCGCCTCTAGTTCACAATCTGGGCATAATTATGTATGTCATCATTGCCCATATACCCTGTTTCATTTCTGTTTTTCCTAGCCTCATGGTATTGAAATTCCATGACAGCTCTTCTTCTAAGACGTTTCTTTCTGTACCAGTCAGTTTTTCTGTATTTCTTGATCTTCATTTGGCGTACTGAAATCTGTTTAAAATGCTTTTTACCCAAACTCCAAGCCCTGTTCCTGTTATTTTCCATAAGTTCTTTTTGACCGCTTTGTCGAAAGCGTTGTTTGAATGCAAATTTTGGGCCGAAAGCCTTCTTGTGAAGGTCCGGCTGAAGCTTACTCTTTTGCTTAAAGTAGCAGATGCTGCGCTGTTAAATGCTTCACACTTTTGTGTGGATGCCCTGGAACTCACACTGGAAATTGCACCTTCACTGAGTCTCATCTGCAAGATCACCTCTAACAATGCCTATATCATTCTCAGTCATTGAGAGATACGTTATGTTGGCAGGGCTGAGCAATTTTGAATAGGCATCCAAGCAGAAACTCCAATCACATAGAAGAGAATTAGTGGCACAGTTATCGCAATTCACAGCGTAAGATTCCACGGTTTAGGCTCTTATTAAGCGCAAGTCCTTCAATGTTTTGGATATATCACCCTGCCCCCTTCTTGCCATTTCTACAATGACAGTGTTACATTGCATTCTTATATCATATCACATCTTCCCATGTGAAGTCCGTCGAACGCTTTGTATTGAATAGAAACATTCTTTCAATGAAGTGAATGCTACATACTTTTGGTTCTTGGCAAACGGATAAACGGTTTGGGTCGGCATGTCTTGTCACGTTCCATTCTTTGAGAGGGAGTTGTAAAAGTCCCGCATTCCAAGCTGCGACTTTGTGTCGCCATACGTGTGGTCATAGGTTATAGCTATTTTCTTTCGAAACATTGTGGTCTGCAGCAAAAATGATATTGGCCCTTTCATCCCATTTCTTATGAAAGTCCTGGGTGCTTCCTTCTTTTCAGTAGCTGAAATGTATTCCCTTTTTTGTAAAAGCAGTTTGCTGAAACTCATCTAAGTCTTTCCCGTTTAACCAGGGTGAATTCAATTGAATTCAATATTTTCTTGTAATGTGCAGATAATGAATGAGTAACTAATTTTGGTCAAGAGAGGCATTTTCATCCTCTTTTATACCTACCCTGCCAATGTCACCCTCTCAGTCACATGACCAGAAAGGCATTGATTGGATTGGCTGCCAGCCTATGACACTCTTGAAATTAAGTTGATAAGCTTCTAAACCCTAACCCTATTTGGGTATACCCCGTAAAGAGCCCCTTTTCATTGTTTCATCATCAATGGTCCAGTGTTGGATTCAGCAACTTCTTAACTTAAATCATCACAACAACAACAACAAGCAAAAGAGTGAACATTTCAGAAAATCTAATGTCCTTAACTCATTCCTGCACAATGACGCTTTCGGATGCCCCGAAGGGAAACAATTGGGAAAACATACATGTAGTTGAAAATGAAGAAATTGCTTGTAACAAGCAATTTCTTTATTTTCCACAATGTTTTCTTGACCTAGAAGGTTGAAAAAATATAATATTTCATGAGCTTTAGATTTATTAATTAAAAAACATTGTTGAAAATGAAGAAATTGCTTGTCACAAGCAATTTCTTCACTTTCCAAAATGTTTTCTACCCAGAGACTTACTTTTTTTAAAAATTTCATACGCTTTAAATTGTCGTCTGTAAGTCCTTTCAATTTGGACCAGTTTAAAATATTGCCATCTGGTAATGGGTTATCAAAAATACACTGCAGCTATATTAATTTGAAGGTGCCAAGGCCATTTCTGATATTTTTGTGTATGGGGTACCCTTTTTGAACACTGTCCTGTTAAGCCTATTTACCTTTTTCTGTGTGTTTTTTTACTTAGACTTATTGTCAACATTCCAAATTTGTTACCAACACCAAATCAAAAGATTTTGTGTGTATTTTTGATAAATTTTTTAAAGATGATTTAACTTGGTTTAAAATTTAAATTGCATTTTTTTGGTCAATTTTGTACATTTCAAAAGCAATTTTTGACAAAGTCATCTTGTAAAGGGTTAGATTTGAAGAGAGTGTCATTTTTCTATAGGTCACTTTTTATTTCATGAAAATTCATCCGTTATCACAAAAGTTATGACCATTTCTGTTGACCATAAGAAGAAGACCAAAACTGTCCCATTTTTGGGATAATTTAAGCAAAAGGGGCCTTGTACTAATTCTTCTGTCATTTCACTCCTAAGCCATATATTTGAAAAAAATAGAAATAGGGATTGTTGCAATTAGCATATGCATAGACTAATTGCAGTTTTGTCAAAATCAAAAGAAAAAAATGTCTTATATAGGGTCAACTCCACTCCGGAATTACTTCCGGGTGGTTGTACCCTAAAGTAGTACATTAAGAAGATTTGATCTCCTCCTTTTGTCATGCTGTTTTAACGTTTAATCAACAGCAAGTTGCTTGATGTTAGGTTCTGCAGAGTGAGAGATC
The DNA here is from genome assembly GCA_946902895.1 of Fragum fragum. Taxonomy (NCBI): domain Eukaryota; kingdom Metazoa; phylum Mollusca; class Bivalvia; order Cardiida; family Cardiidae; genus Fragum; species Fragum fragum. The sequence continues at coordinate 10,124,348 of OX336380.1, read as the reverse complement.
ACTGCTGCATGTCATGCATGTGATTCAAAGCTTTAATCAGGGAACTATTTCCTTGTAGAAACTGACATTTGAAGGTGGTATCCTACAAGACTTTCACTTCCGAGCCTTAACAATTTCATGGGTAGATGTGCAGAATGAAGATTTGCGAAAAACTTTATCCCTAATGATACCATTTTCCTGGCCTGTAATTCAAGATCAAAGACTGCTCTTTAAGACGGACTAAGATTTAAGGCCCAACGAAACTTTTTGGAGGAGCTACAGATTGTGAAAGTGGGCCCTTTTTGCTCTTTATTTAATGAGGCAAAAACGGACAGGAGTGTAACCTATAATGAAGCAGGGTGGATTATACAAAAACGGTGATATTGGCCGTATTTTTGTGAATTTTCTTTTCAAATTTTGAACATTAATAGAATAGATAGTGTAGAATTGGATTTTAATAAAATTCTTTTATGGTAAGTGAAATTTTAATTTAAATTTTTGAAAAAACATTTAAATTTCAGTTTTCACCCTATTTGCAATACTCTGATCCCCCCAGAATGCATCAATTTTGGCCAATGTTGTCATAATAGCTCGTCTGCACCTCTTGTTACCCTGGATAGTACTTCAAATGACAACAATTCACCACTCGACGGCCAGCCTTGGGCTAACATTGCGCTTCATCAGTATTTACTCTGTTTCAGCTAGCATCAAGCCTCATCAGTGGTGTTGCTTTCCACCAGACAGAAATTGCTGTCATCTCTCATCCCATCTTGTTTTCTGTTTACTAAATCTCTATCTGTTGTCCTTTCGCCTCTAGTTCACAATCTGGGCATAATTATGTATGTCATCATTGCCCATATACCCTGTTTCATTTCTGTTTTTCCTAGCCTCATGGTATTGAAATTCCATGACAGCTCTTCTTCTAAGACGTTTCTTTCTGTACCAGTCAGTTTTTCTGTATTTCTTGGTCTTCATTTGGCGTACTGAAATCTGTTTAAAATGCTTTTTACCCAAACTCCAAGCCCTGTTCCTGTTATTTTCCATAAGTTCTTTTTGACCGCTTTGTCGAAAGCGTTGTTTGAATGCAAATTTTGGGCCGAAAGCCTTCTTGTGAAGGTCCGGCTGAAGCTTACTCTTTTGCTTAAAGTAGCAGATGCTGCGCTGTTAAATGCTTCACACTTTTGTGTGGATGCCCTGGAACTCACACTGGAAATTGCACCTTCACTGAGTCTCATCTGCAAGATCACCTCTAACAATGCCTATATCATTCTCAGTCATTGAGAGATACGTTATGTTGGCAGGGCTGAGCAATTTTGAATAGGCATCCAAGCAGAAACTCCAATCACATAGAAGAGAATTAGTGGCACAGTTACTGCAATTCACAGCGTAAGATTCCACGGTTTAGGCTCTTATTAAGCGCAAGTCCTTCAATGTTTTGGATATATCACCCTGCCCCCTTCTTGCCATTTCTACAATGACAGTGTTACATTGCATTCTTATATCATATCACATCTTCCCATGTGAAGTCCGTCGAACGCTTTGTATTGAATAGAAACATTCTTTCAATGAAGTGAATGCTACATACTTTTGGTTCTTGGCAAACGGATAAACGGTTTGGGTCGGCATGTCTTGTCACGTTCCATTCTTTGAGAGGGAGTTGTAAAAGTCCCGCATTCCAAGCTGCGACTTTGTGTCGCCATACGTGTGGTCATAGGTTATAGCTATTTTCTTTCGAAACATTGTGGTCTGCAGCAAAAATGATATTGGCCCTTTCATCCCATTTCTTATGAAAGTCCTGGGTGCTTCCTTCTTTTCAGTAGCTGAAATGTATTCCCTTTTTTGTAAAAGCAGTTTGCTGAAACTCATCTAAGTCTTTCCCGTTTAACCAGGGTGAATTCAATTGAATTCAATATTTTCTTGTAATGTGCAGATAATGAATGAGTAACTAATTTTGGTCAAGAGAGGCATTTTCATCCTCTTTTATACCTACCCTGCCAATGTCACCCTCTCAGTCACATGACCAGAAAGGCATTGATTGGATTGGCTGCCAGCCTATGACACTCTTGAAATTAAGTTGATAAGCTTCTAAACCCTAACCCTATTTGGGTATACCCCGTAAAGAGCCCCTTTTCATTGTTTCATCATCAATGGTCCAGTGTTGGATTCAGCAACTTCTTAACTTAAATCATCACAACAACAACAACAAGCAAAAGAGTGAACATTTCAGAAAATCTAATGTCCTTAACTCATTCCTGCACAATGACGCTTTCGGATGCCCCGAAGGGAAACAATTGGGAAAACATACATGTAGTTGAAAATGAAGAAATTGCTTGTAACAAGCAATTTCTTTATTTTCCACAATGTTTTCTTGACCTAGAAGGTTGAAAAAATATAATATTTCATGAGCTTTAGATTTATTAATTAAAAAACATTGTTGAAAATGAAGAAATTGCTTGTCACAAGCAATTTCTTCACTTTCCAAAATGTTTTCTACCCAGAGACTTACTTTTTTTAAAAATTTCATACGCTTTAAATTGTCGTCTGTAAGTCCTTTCAATTTGGACCAGTTTAAAATATTGCCATCTGGTAATGGGTTATCAAAAATACACTGCAGCTATATTAATTTGAAGGTGCCAAGGCCATTTCTGATATTTTTGTGTATGGGGTACCCTTTTTGAACACTGTCCTGTTAAGCCTATTTACCTTTTTCTGTGTGTTTTTTTACTTAGACTTATTGTCAACATTCCAAATTTGTTACCAACACCAATTCAAAAGATTTTGTGTGTATTTTTGATAAATTTTTTAAAGATGATTTAACTTGGTTTAAAATTTAAATTGCATTTTTTTGGTCAATTTTGTACATTTCAAAAGCAATTTTTGACAAAGTCATCTTGTAAAGGGTTAGATTTGAAGAGAGTGTCATTTTTCTATAGGTCACTTTTTATTTCATGAAAATTCATCCGTTATCACAAAAGTTATGACCATTTCTGTTGACCATAAGAAGAAGACCAAAACTGTCCCATTTTTGGGATAATTTAAGCAAAAGGGGCCTTGTACTAATTCTTCTGTCATTTCACTCCTAAGCCATATATTTGAAAAAAATAGAAATAGGGATTGTTGCAATTAGCATATGCATAGACTAATTGCAGTTTTGTCAAAATCAAAAGAAAAAAATGTCTTATATAGGGTCAACTCCACTCCGGAATTACTTCCGGGTGGTTGTACCCTAAAGTAGTACATTAAGAAGATTTGATCTCCTCCTTTTGTCATGCTGTTTTAACGTTTAATCAACAGCAAGTTGCTTGATGTTAGGTTCTGCAGAGTGAGAGATCACTGCTGCATGTCATGCATGTGATTCAAAGCTTTAATCAGGGAACTATTTCCTTGTAGAAACTGACATTTGAAGGTGGTATCCTACAAGACTTTCACTTCCGAGCCTTAACAATTTCATGGGTAGATGTGCAGAATGAAGATTTGCGAAAAACTTTATCCCTAATGATACCATTTTCCTGGCCTGTAATTCAAGATCAAAGACTGCTCTTTAAGACGGACTAAGATTTAATCCCCAACGAAACTTTTTGGAGGAGCTACAGATTGTGAAAGTGGGCCCTTTTTGCTCTTTATTTAATGAGGCAAAAACGGACAGGAGTGTAACCTTATGCGTCTTCAATTCTCCATAGAGTACCGGTACGTCTTCAAATCACCATATAATACTGATACGTCTTCAAATCTCAATATAATACTGATACGTCTTCAAATCACCATAAAATACTGATACGTCTTCAAATCTCAATAGGTTTATATTAATTCTCCATGGACTACTGATGCGTCTTAAAATCGCCATAGTTTTAGATACCTACTGATGCGTCTTTTAAATCACCATAGATTGCTGATATCTTTTATTCTCAGTAGTGATGCGTCTGCAAATCACCATGGTTTTCATTACTGATACGTCTTTAAAATCACAATAGATTACTGATACGTCTTCAATTCTCCATATACTACTGATACGTTTCCAATTTTCAATAGTAGAATCCATCAAGATGACTTCTTTTTCAGTACTTAGATTTTCTTCAGAACAAAGACGTACGAATAGGATGAGGAATCGTACTCCTTTCGCTCCTCAATTAAGAGAACTGTACAGGGAACTCGTTACTATTCTAGGCTACGAGCAGCGTCTTTTAAACTCAGAACAGGAGGAGCGGGAAACCATCTCTAACATGATGATACATTGGGATCGTGAAGAATAATGATACAAACGCTATTAACCTTTTTTCATTTTTATTCGAGGATAATTTACCTTTCTGGGTCAAAAATATACGCCGGTATGGAAACATGCAGTAACTACAGGTCTGACATACCAAGGATGAAAGGTCTAAATTATCCTTGTCCTCGTTCAGTTTTTCCCATAGTACGATGTCGCTTTCAGCAGCTGGTTTGTTAGGAGAGAATCTTATTCTTCTAGTGATTGAATTGTGACGAGCGCAGAATAAATCCTCTTATATGACAGTTTCTATATTTCAGAAACGTTCTATACACGAATACGTCTTAGTTGGATCGCATATTCTCGTCCTGTTGTTGAACAGAGTTAATCAATCAAACGATTCCTAATCCACCATTCCCCTTCCTAAACACTCGCCGTTATCGCAGCAGCAATCCAGTTCGTTTAAAAAAAACTAGCGTCGATTCTCTATCCTTTTCTTCAATAACTCGTTCGCAGAAATGCGTAAGCAGTCTACACTCTTGGGGGTGATAGGTTCCGTTCTCTCTACTACGATCACCTTATGCAAATGTTCGATCATCATCGTTTCAACGAACGAACCGTACGTTTTCTCTCTAACCTTGTTGTCTATCATAGGTTTGACTCGAATCCAAAGAGCAAATGATGACAAAAGTATTCCTTGTCGCTGCTGAGCTTGGATTTTTTTTTTTTTGCAATAGGTCAGCTCATCATCCATGGTCCGAAGTTTCGTCGACTGGAATCCAAGACAGCAACAGCTAGATCCGTTTTCTGTTCGACAGAAGTCGTTTCTGGATCCATTTTTCCCGTTCGACAGAAGCCGTTTTCGAGATCCAATTCCTCGATGTTTCTCATCGGAAGCCGTTTCGAAAAATGGAGAAAAAGGTAGGACGTGAGCTTACAATATATACTATTACGCAATACCTTATTAACCTTCATACACAATACTATTTCTTAATACCTTATTAACCGCAGTTTTCTCATTAACCTTTAGTTTCTTATTAACCTTTAGTTTACCCCGCCGCCAACTTCCGGAGTTATTCGGTACTTTTCTGGTACTTCTTGATCTCGCGTAAAGCCGCTTCACCTGGCTTACGTTTTCGTTTCTATTTACTACCTCCTTTATCTCAGCGACAGCAGCATCAGCAGTAGCGGTAGCAACAGATTTAGTATTTTTATTCTTCAGAGCGATAAATGTTAGTTTCGATTTTGATGGTGTAATCGTTTTTTGTTCGTCTCGTTGTGGCGGAGTTGCTTTTTCAGGTTGAAGACGGTCGTCCGTTTTTGAAACTTCATCACTCGTCCCACGTTCGTTTTGTAACGGAGTTGTTTCTTCTTCTGGTCGAATACAGTCGTCTGTTTTTGAAAATTCACTCATCTACTTCTTCGCTACCTTTTGAATTTTTAGATGCATAGGTTTCTTCTTCCCACTCGTCAACATTTCTTCAGTTTGATGAAGAGGACACTGAGTAGCGTCCTCTAGTAGTTGAGTTTCATCGATATTTACACTCATGGTGGCTTTTTATTGATAAATAGATGTTGTCTCTTCGGTCGCTCGTTGTTAAATGGTTAGTTTTCGAATGTGATCGCTCGTTTAGATACTATAGTCACGTGATATTGTTATAAAGTCTTATTACCTTTTTGTATCAGAGCCTTATTAACCTCATCATTTGTTCATTTTTAATATATTGGTAGTTCATAGAGAGCCAACATTACTTTTAGATACATACACGAACTTACTAGAGAATCCAGCACGATGACTTCTTTTTCAGTACTTAGATTTTCTTCAGAACAAAGACGTACGAAAAGGATGAGGAATCGTACTCCTTTCGCTCCTCGATTAAGAGAACTGTACAGGGAACTCGTTACTATTCTAGACTACGAGCAGCGTCTAGTGATTGAATTGTGACGAGCGCAGAATAAATCCTCTTATATAACAGTTTCTATATTTTAGAAACGTTCTGTACACGGACACGTCTTAGTTGGATCGCATATTCTCGTCATGTTGTTGAACAGAGTTAATCAATCAAACGTTTCCTAATCCACCATTCCCCTTCCTAAACACTCGCCGTTCTCGCAGCAGCAATCCAGTTCGTTTTAAAAAAAAACTAACGTCGATTCTCTATCCTTTTCTTCAATAACTCGTTCGCAGAAATGCGTAAGTAATCCACACTCTTGGGGGTGATAGGTTCCGTTCACCTTGTAACCATCGTCGCAGTACGCTATTGTTCGATCATCATTGTTTCAACGAACGAAGGTTTTCTCTCTAACCTTGTTGTCTATCATAGGTTTGACTTGAATCCAAAGAGTAAATGACGACAAAAGTATTCCCAGTTGCTACTGAATTTGGTTTTCATTTGCAATAGGTCAGCTCATCATCCATCGTCAGAAGTTTCATCGACAGGAACCCAAGACAGCAACAGATAGATCCGTTTTCTGTTCGACAGCAGTCGTTTCTGGATCTATTTTTCCCGTTCGTCAAAAGCCGTTTCGGGATCCAATTCCTCGATGTTTCTCGTCGGAAACCGTTTCGAAAAATGGAGAAAAAATTTTGGACGTGAGATTATAATATATACTATTACATAATACCTTATTAACCTTCATTCACAATACTATTACGTAATACCTTATTAACCGCAGTTTTCTTTAACCTTTAGTTTCTTATTAACCTTTAGTTTACCCCGCCCCCACCTTCCGGAGTTTCTTCTTCAAAAGTAACGAAAAAAGAAAAGGAAACGGTTATTATGATCGAGGGTAATTAACTTCGAGAAAAAGGGTAATAGGCTCTATGTTAATTAACCTCTAGAAAGGGTAAAAGGGTTCAAAGGGGGGTTCGAAACTTAGGACTTAGTGACGTTCATTTCAGCTTCGACCATCGACCAGTCAACACCTCATTTGTCGTTCGGTTCCGTGAATTTATTACGTTATCTTATCAGTTATCCGTTCTATATATTATCATGGTGGGAAATTCGCGAACACTAAAGCCAGTTCCGTGAACAATATTTCGACTACAAAACAAAACTTTAGCTGTCGTCCTGCGTCTAAGCATGGTGTATAATGAGCAGACAGTTCGATGATTTTCACTATTGACGAGGGTTTTACGGGAAGCGAACGGCTCATCATGGATATTATGAAAATGGATTTCTATTTAATGAAACCCGCGGATCGCCTGTACAGACTAGTCAATCCTAACGGGTTCTTTGATCACGATCAACCCAAGAACGTTCTGTGTAAAGAACAAATGTTACGGAGACGTACTACCAGCTATTTACTCCGAGTTTTGCGTACTGAGGTTAATAGTCGTCATGAGGAGAAAGTTGCAGCGAGAAGAAACGGATCAGGAAGACGCTTTGAGTTCTTTAGTCATTAACAAAATTAAGTACACGTTAGAGAACTTGTCCAGAATAGGAAACTCTTCGTCTTCATTAAACTCAGATTCTAGTAAGAAAGTATCCGCTACACTGAGCACGATACGAGGAAATTTATTAACTATGTTTCCAGGACTGTTTACTATAATGTTACAGATGTGCGTGTCGCTGAACAGATTTGGTTATTAGTCTGACCCAAAACCTAAAGATGTTACATACGCTGACATACAGTCACAACAAAAGAGACGCTATAGATACTTACAAGAAAATATCGCTAAACGTTGTAAACGTATGCAGATTATTGACATTTAACCTCATTACTACGCCGGAGTGAGGTATTTCCTGTTTAACCGAAACGATTAGAAAGCTGTTGGCCATACCTACATTTCTTCTATTTAACGCCGGTGGTGATTTCCTAGACTCGAACAATACGAATCGATAGAACTTTCACAAAAACCATTCCGCAGTAATGAAGATATCAGTACTACTGCTGTTAGTAAAGGCATCTGCTGCTGAACCGTTAGAATACTCGTTTCGAGATGTATCGACACTCGACTCTACAGTCGAACTACCCGGAGACGAGAATTCGGGCATAGTCGACAGCACGTACAAAAGTTACACTGGCGAATTCTACAAAGGGTCTCTATACGGAGTCGGAATGCAGTACACCTTTATTACTGATGCGTCTTTAATTCACCATAGTTTTCATTACTGATACATCTTCAAATCACCATGAATTCGGTTATGCGTCTTCATTTCTCCATAGAGTACCGGTACGTCTTCAAATCACCATATAATACTGATACGTCTTCAAATCTCAATATAATACTGATACGTCTTCAAATCACCATATAATACTGATACGTCTTCAAATCTCAATAGGTTTATATTAATTCTCCATGAACTACTGATGCGTTTTCAATTCTCCATAGTTTTAGATTTCTATTGTGTCTTTAAATCACCATATACTACTGATGCGTCCTAAAATTGCCATAGTTTTAGATACCTACTGATGCGTCTTTTAAATCACCAAAGATTGCTGATATCTTTCATTCTCAATAGTGATGCGTCTGCAAATCACCATGGTTTTCATTACTGATACGTCTTTAAAATCACAATAGATTACCGATACGTCTTCAATTCTCCATATACTACTGATACGTTTCCAATTTTCAAAAGTAGAATCCATCAAGATGACTTCTTTTTCAGTACTTAGATTTTCTTCAGAATAAAGACGTACGAATAGGATGAGGAATCGTACTCCTTTCGCTCCTCAATTAAGAGAACTGTACAGGGAACTCGTTACTATTCTAGACTACGAGCAGCGTCTAGTGATTGAATTGTGACGAGCGCAGAATAAATCCTCTTATATGACAGTTTCTATATTTCAGAAACGTTCTGTACACGGATACGTCTTAGTTGGATCGCATATTCTCGTCCTGTTGTTGAACAGAGTTAATCAATCAAACGATTCCTAATCCACTGTTCCCCCTCCTAAACACTCGCCGTTATCGCAGCAGCAATCTAGTTCGTTTTAAAAAAAACTAGCGTCGATTCTCTATCCTTTTCTTCAATAACTCGTTCGCAGAAATTCGTAAGCAGTCTACACTCTTGGGGTGATAGGTTCCGTTCTCTCTACTTCGATCACCTTATGCAAATGTTCGATCATCATCGTTTCAACGAACGAACCGTACGTTTTCTCTCTAACCTTGTTGTCTATCATAGGTTTGACTCGAATCCAAAGAGCAAATGATGACAAAAGTATTCCTTGTCGCTGCTGAGCTTGGATTTTTTTTTTTTTTTTGCAATAGGTCAGCTCATCATCCATGGTCCGAAGTTTCGTCGACTGGAATCCAAGACAGCAACAGCTAGATCCGTTTTCTGTTCGACAGCAGTCGTTTCTGGATCCATTTTTCCCGTTCGACAGAAGCCGTTTTCGAGATCCAATTCCTCGATGTTTCTCATCGGAAGCCGTTTCGAAAAATGGAGAAAAATGTAGGACGTGAGATTATAATATATACTATTACGCAATACCTTATTAACCTTCATACACAATACTATTACTTAATACCTTATTAACTGCAGTTTTCTTATTAACCTTGAGTTTCTTATTAACCTTTAGTTTACCCCGCCGCCAACTTCCGGAGTTTGTACCTTATTAACTGCAGTTTTCTCAGTAACCTTTAGTTTCTTATTAACCTTTAGTTTACCCCGCCGCCAACTTCCGGAGTTTGTTCTTCAATAGTAACGAAAAAGAAAAAGACAAAAAAGGAAACGGTTATTATGATCATGGGTAATGAACCTCGAGAAAAATGTAATAGGCTCTATGTTAATTAACCTCTAGAAAGGGTAATAGGGTTCAAAGGGGGGTTCGAAACTTAGGACTTAGTGACGTTCATTTCAGCTTCGACCATCGACCAGTCAACACCTTATTTTTCGTTCCATTCCGTGAATTTATTACATAATCTTATCAATTATCCGTTCTATATATTATCATGGTGGGAATGAGGAAGAGGAGAAAACGAAACAGAGGTACTCAATCCAATATAGTACTCAACCAGGATCAGAGAAAGAAACGAAACGAAGACGCTAAATCCACTAGAGCGAGGAAAGCTCTCAGATATCAGTACCTGGATGACCTGTGTAAAACTAACGGAAAAGAAAATCGAGAGTTTGAGAACCGAACTGACGGAGCTGAAATGGTTTTGTATATACTTGGACAACAACAAAGCAGCTGAAACGAACCATCCGTTTCCTATTCCTTCAACTAGAAACGATACCGTACTGAATCTCGAAGAAACAATCTCCTTATTGCATGATATTATTCCCAGTAGTAGAAACGATACCGTACTGAATCCAGAAGAACAAGAACGGATAGACATCTCTTTATTCGGGACGCATGATATTATTCCTATTCCTAGTTTGTCAGCTATAAACAATACCGTATTGAATCAATAAGAAACCATCTCTTAAGAAAGCAGTTAATAGTTCGGTTTGACTTGCTTGTCGTAACGTATAACCAAGTAATCTATAAGCCGTACTTAAAACAACAACGAATTGTCGTACGATGCGTCTTCATTTTCGAGTACTGGAGATATAACACGGAAACGGTTGATGCGTTTTTCAATCGCCAATAATTCTTCGACTAATAGTAATAATAAAATAAACACGTGTGACGTCATCGTTGAGGCGTTTCGAGTTTCAGTAATCAGGAAACGGTTTCGGGTGACAAGGAGGATGTTGACTGCTCAAAGGTCGAAAGGTGTGTGACGTCAGGTGACGCATAGTTTATACTAAAGATAAGGAAGTCCGATTAACCTCATATGACGTCATCCTATTAACCTCTTCATCCGATTAATCTTTCGATATCTGGATCTTGTAGTAGTCGTCCTGGAAAACATACACGAAACGGTAGCGTATTCAATTTTTTCTTTATTGAAATCGTTTCCGAAACATCATGATTTTGCATTTACGAAACAACGAAACATGGGGTACATCAATTAATTAATAAAATAGTAACGAAAACAAAATAAATCCAATTCTTCTCATTTTCGTTTCCAATTTTTTTGTACTCGTCCTAATGTTCGTGTGGTGGTTTCTGTTTCAATCTCTAAATAAACGTACTTAATACACTGTCACACATTCTATTCATTTTCCATAGTCTCTATATATACGTTTCCTTTACAAAACATTCATGTCCTTTCTCAACTGTTGAGCCTGTTCAATATCGTTAGCGGTAATGGTTTGTCTCTTGGCAGCGATAGCGCACGATTGAGCTTGTTTCAATAAGGTAGTTATAAACTCTTCGGACTCAGCTTGTAATATCTCCATAGACTTCTTTTGAAAATTCAGTCCGCTTTTAAAGGTGTCGGCGATATCTCGTACTAGTAGTTGGAAAGGGCGTCTACGGATTAAATATTCGGTACTTTTCTGGTACTTCTTGATCTCGCGTAAAGCCGCTTCACCTGGCTTACGTTTTCGTTTCTTTTTTACTACCTCCTTTATCTCAGCAACAGCAGCATCAGCAATAGCGGTAGCAACAGATTTAGTATTTTTATTTTTCAGAGCGATAAATGTTAGTTTCGATTTTGATGGTGTTATCGTTTTTGTTCGTCTCGTTGTGGCAGAGTTGCTTTTTTAGGTTGAAGACGGTCGTCCGTTTTTGAAACTTCATCACTCGTCCCACGTTCGTTTTGTAACGGAGTTGTTTCTTCTTCTGGTCGAATACAGTCGTCTGTTTTTGAAAATTCACTCATCTTCTTCTTCGCTACTTTTTGAATTTTTAGATGCATAGGTTTCTTCTTCCCACTCGTCGTCATCATTTCTTCAGTTTGATGAAGAGGACACTGAGTAGCGTCCTCTAGTAGTTGAGTTTCATCGATATTTACACTCATGGTGGCTTTTTATTGATAAATAGATGTTGCCTCTTCGGTCGCTCGTTGTTCAATGGTTAGTTTTCGAATGTGATCGCTCGTTTAGATACTATAGTCACGTGATATTGTTATAAAGTCTTATTACCTTTTTGTATCAGAGCCTTATTAACCTCGTCATTTGTTCATTTTTAATATATTGGTAGTTCATAGTGAGCCGACACTACTAATAGATACTTACACACACTGACTAGAGAATCCAGCAGGATGACTTCTTTTTCAGTACTTAGATTTTCTTCAGAACAAAGACGTACGAATAGGATGAGGAATCGTACTCCTTTCGCTCCTCGATTAAGAGAACTGTACTGGGAACTCGTTACTATTCTAGACTACGTACAGCGTCTAGTGATTGAATTGTGACGAGCGCAGAATAAATCCTCTTATATGACAGTTTCTATATTACAGAAACGTTCTGTACACGGACACGTCCTAGTTGGATCGCATATTCTCGTCATGTTGTTGAACAGAGTTAATCAATCAAACATTTCCTAATCCACCATTCCCCTTCCTAAACACTCGCCGTTATCGCAGCAGCAATCCAGTTCGTTTTAAAAAAAACTAACGTCGATTCTCTATCCTTTTCTTCAATAACTCGTTCGCAGAAATGCGTAGGTAATCCACACTCTTGGGGGTGATAGGTTCTGTTCACCTTGTAACCATCGTCGCAATACGCAATTGTTCGATCATCATCGTTTCAACGAACGAACACTTTCTCTCCAACCTTGTTGTCTATCATAGGTTTGACTTGAAACCAAAGAGTAAATGACGACAAAAGTCTTCCCAGTCGCTGCTGAGTTTGGTTTTCATTTGCAATAGGTCAGCTCATCATCCATCGTCAGAAGTTTCATCGACAGGAATGAAAGAAAGCAACAGATAGATCCGTTTTCTGTTCGACAGCAGTCGTTTCTGGATCTATTTTTCCCGTTCGACAGAAGCCGTTTCGGGATCCAATTCCTCGATGTTTCTCATCGGAAACCGTTTCGAAAAATGGAGAAAAAATTTTGGACGTGAGATTATAATATATACTATTACATAATACCTTATTAACCTTCATTCACAATCCTATTACGTAATACCTTATAAACCGCAGTTTTCTTTAACCTTTAGTTTCTTATTAACCTTTAGTTTACCCCGCCCCCAACTTCCGGAGTTTGTTCTTTCAAAAGTAACGAAAAAAGAAAAAGAAAATAAAAAGGAAACGGTTATTATGATCGAGGGTAATTTACCTCGAGAAAAAGGGTAATAGGCTCTATGTTAATTAACCTCTAGAAAGGGTAAAAGGGTTCAAAGGGGGGTTCGAAACTTCGGACTAAGTGACGTTCATTTCAGCTTCGACCATCGACCAGTCTACACCTCATTTTTCGTTCCGTTCCGTAAATTTATTACGTTATCTTATCAGTTATCCGTTCTATATATTATCATGGTGGGAAATTCGCGAACACTAAAGCCAGTTCCGTGAACAATATTTCGACTACGAGCGAAAACAAAACTTTAGCTGTCGTCCTGCGTCTAAGCATGGTGTATAATGAGCAGACAGTTCGATGATTTTCACTATTGACGAGGGTTTTACGGGAAGCGAACGGCTCATCATGGATATTATGAAAATGGATTTCTATTTAATGAAACCCGCGGATCGCCTGTACAGACTAGTTAATCCTAACGGGTTCTTTGATCACGATCAACCCATGAACGTTCTGTGTAAAGAACAAATGTTACGGAGACGTACTACCAGCTATTTACTCCGAGTTTTGCGTACTGAGGTTAATAGCCGTCATGAGGAGAAAGTTGCAGCGAGAAGAAACGGATCAGGAAGAAGCTTTGAGTTCTTAAGTCATTAACAAAATTAAGTACACGTTAGAGAACTTGTCCGGAATAGGAAACTCTTCGTCTTCATTAAACGCAGATCCTAAGTAAGTAAGTATCCGCTACACTGAGTACGATACAAGGAAATTTATAAACTATGTTTCCAGGACTGTTTACTATAATGTTACAGATGTGCGTGTCGCTGAACAGATTTGGTTATTAGTCTGAACCAAAACCTAAAGATGTTACATACGCTGACATACAGTCACAACAAAAGAGACGCTATAGATACTAACAAGAAAATATCGCTAAACGTTGTAAACGTATGCAGATTATTGACATTTAACCTTATTACTACGCCGGAGGGAGGTATTTCCTGTTTAACCGAAACGATTAGAAAGATGTTGGCCATACCTATATTTCTACTATTTAACGCCGGTGGTGATTTCCTAGATTCGAACAATACGAATCGATAGAACTTTCACAAAAACCATTCCGCAGTTATGAAGATATCAGTACTACTGCTGTTAGTAAAGGCATCTGCTGCTGAACCGTTAGAATACTCGTTTCGAGATGTATCGACACTCGACTCTACAGTCGAACTACCCGGAGACGAGAATTCGGGCAGCACGTACAAAAGTTACACTGGCGAATTCTACAAAGGGTCTCTATACGGAGTCGGAGTGCAGTACACCTTTATTACTGATGCGTCTTTAATTCACCATAGTTTTCATTACTGATACATCTTCAAATCACCATGAATTCGGTTATGGGTCAACTCCACTCCGGAATTACTTCCGGGTGGTTGTACCCTAAAGTAGTCCATTAAGAAGATTTGATCTCCTCCTTTTGTCATGCTGTTTTAACGTTTAATCAACAGAAAGTTGCTTGATGTTAGGTTCTGCAGAGTGAGAGATCACTGCTGCATGTCATGCATGTGATTCAAAGCTTTAATCAGGGAACTATTTCCTTGTAGAAACTGACATTTGAAGGTGGTATCCTACAAGACTTTCACTTCCGAGCCTTAACAATTTCATGGGTAGATGTGCAGAATGAAGATTTGCGAAAAACTTTATCCCTAATGATACCATTTTCCTGGCCTGTAATTCAAGATCAAAGACTGCTCTTTAAGACGGACTAAGATTTAAGGCCCAACGAAACTTTTTGGAGGAGCTACAGATTGTGAAAGTGGGCCCTTTTTGCTCTTTATTTAATGAGGCAAAAACGGACAGGAGTGTAACCTATATGAAGCAGGGTGGATTATACAAAAACGGTGATATTGGCCGTATTTTTGTGAATTTTCTTTTCAAATTTTGAACATTAATAGAATAGATAGTGTAGAATTGGATTTTAATAAAATTCTTTTATGGTAAGTGAAATTTTAATTTAAATTTTTGAAAAAACATTTAAATTTCAGTTTTCACCCTATTTGCAATACTCTGATCCCCCCAGAATGCATCAATTTTGGCCAATGTTGTCTTAATAGCTCGTCTGCACCTCTTGTTACCCTGGATAGTACTTCAAATGACAACAATTCACCACTCGACGGCCAGCCTTGGGCTAACATTGCGCTTCATCAGTATTTACTCTGTTTCAGCTAGCATCAAGCCTCATCAGTGGTGTTGCTTTCCACCAGACAGAAATTGCTGTCATCTCTCATCCCATCTTGTTTTCTGTTTACTAAATCTCTATCTGTTGTCCTTTCGCCTCTAGTTCACAATCTGGGCATAATTATGTATGTCATCATTGCCCATATACCCTGTTTCATTTCTGTTTTTCCTAGCCTCATGGTATTGAAATTCCAGCTCTTCTTCTAAGACGTTTCTTTCTGAACCAGTCAGTTTTTCTGTATTTCTTGGTCTTCATTTGGCGTACTGAAATCTGTTTAAAATGCTTTTTACCCAAACTCCAAGCCCTGTTCCTGTTATTTTCCATAAGTTCTTTTTGACCGCTTTGTCGAAAGCGTTGTTTGAATGCAAATTTTGGGCCGAAAGCCTTCTTGTGAAGGTCCGGCTGAAGCTTACTCTTTTGCTTAAAGTAGCAGATGCTGCGTTGTTAAATGCTTCACACTTTTGTGTGGATGCCCTGGAACTCACACTGGAAATTGCACCTTCACTGAGTCTCATCTGCAAGATCACCTCTAACAATGCCTATATCATTCTCAGTCATTGAGAGATACGTTATGTTGGCAGGGCTGAGCAATTTTGAATAGGCATCCAAGCAGAAACTCCAATCACATAGAAGAGAATTAGTGGCACAGTTACTGCAATTCACAGCGTAAGATTCCACGGTTTAGGCTCTTATTAAGCGCAAGTCCTTCAATGTTTTGGATATATCACCCTGCCCCCTTCTTGCCATTTCTACAATGACAGTGTTACATTGCATTCTTATATCATATCACATCTTCCCATGTGAAGTCCGTCGAACGCTTTGTATTGAATAGAAACATTCTTTCAATGAAGTGAATGCTACATACTTTTGGTTCTTGGCAAACGGATAAACGGTTTGGGTCGGCATGTCTTGTCACGTTCCATTCTTTGAGAGGGAGTTGTAAAAGTCCCGCATTCCAAGCTGCGACTTTGTGTCGCCATACGTGTGGTCATAGGTTATAGCTATTTTCTTTCGAAACATTGTGGTCTGCAGCAAAAATGATATTGGCCCTTTCATCCCATTTCTTATGAAAGTCCTGGGTGCTTCCTTCTTTTCAGTATCTGAAATGTATTCCCTTTTTTGTAAAAGCAGTTTGCTGAAACTCATCTAAGTCTTTCCCGTTTAACCAGGGTGAATTCAATTGAATTCAATATTTTCTTGTAATGTGCAGATAATGAATGAGTAACTAATTTTGGTCAAGAGACGCATTTTCATCCTCTTTTATACCTACCCTGCCAATGTCACCCTCTCAGTCACATGACCAGAAAGGCATTGATTGGATTGGCTGCCAGCCTATGACACTCTTGAAATTAAGTTGATAAGCTTCTAAACCCTAACCCTATTTGGGTATACCCCGTAAAGAGCCCCTTTTCATTGTTTCATCATCAATGGTCCAGTGTTGGATTCAGCAACTTCTTAACTTAAATCATCACAACAACAAGCAAAAGAGTGAACATTTCAGAAAATCTAATGTCCTTAACTCGTTCCTGCACAATGACGCTTTCGGATGCCCCGAAGGGAAACAATTGGGAAAACATACATGTAGTTGAAAATGAAGAAATTGCTTGTAACAAGCAATTTCTTTATTTTCCACAATGTTTTCTTGACCTAGAAGGTTGAAAAAATATAATATTTCATGAGCTTTAGATTTATTAATTAAAAAACATTGTTGAAAATGAAGAAATTGCTTGTCACAAGCAATTTCTTCACTTTCCAAAATGTTTTCTACCCAGAGACTTACTTTTTTTAAAAATTTCATACGCTTTAAATTGTCGTCTGTAAGTCCTTTCAATTTGGACCAGTTTAAAATATTGCCATCTGGTAATGGGTTAACAAAAATACACTGCAGCTATATTAATTTGAAGGTGCCAAGGCCATTTCTGATATTTTTGTGTATGGGGTACCCTTTTTGAACACTGTCCTGTTAAGCCTATTTACCTTTTTCTGTGTGTTTTTTTACTTAGACTTATTGTCAACATTCCAAATTTGTTACCAACACCAATTCAAAAGATTTTGTGTGCATTTTTGATAAATTTTTTAAAGATGATTTAACTTGGTTTAAAATTTAAATTGCATTTTTTTGGTCAATTTTGTACATTTCAAAAGCAATTTTTGACAAAGTCATCTTGTAAAGGGTTAGATTTGAAGAGAGTGTCATTTTTCTATAGGTCACTTTTTATTTCATGAAAATTCATCCGTTATCACAAAAGTTATGACCATTTCTGTTGACCATAAGAAGAAGACCAAAACTGTCCCATTTTTGGGATAATTTAAGCAAAAGGGGCCTTGTACTAATTCTTCTGTCATTTCACTCCTAAGCCATATATTTGAAAAAAATAGAAATAGGGATTGTTGCAATTAGCATATGCATAGACTAATTGCAGTTTTGTCAAAATCAAAAGAAAAAAATGTCTTATATAGGGTCAACTCCACTCCGGAATTACTTCCGGGTGGTTGTACCCTAAAGTAGTACATTAAGAAGATTTGATCTCCTCCTTTTGTCATGCTGTTTTAACGTTTAATCAACAGCAAGTTGCTTTGATGTTAGGTTCTGCAGAGTGAGAGATCACTGCTGCATGTCATGCATGTGATTCAAAGCTTTAATCAGGGAACTATTTCCTTGTAGAAACTGACATTTGAAGGTGGTATCCTACAAGACTTTCACTTCCGAGCCTTAACAATTTCATGGGTAGATGTGCAGAATGAAGATTTGCGAAAAACTTTATCCCTAATGATACCATTTTCCTGGCCTGTAATTCAAGATCAAAGACTGCTCTTTAAGACGGACTAAGATTTAAGGCCCAACGAAACTTTTTGGAGGAGCTACAGATTGTGAAAGTGGGCCCTTTTTGCTCTTTATTTAATGAGGCAAAAACGGACAGGAGTGTAACCTTATGCATCTTCAATTCTCCATAGAGTACCGGTACGTCTTCAAATCACCATATAATACTGATACGTCTTCAAATCTCAATATAATACTGATACGTCTTCAAATCACCATATAATACTGATACGTCTTCAAATCTCAATATAATACTGATACGTCTTCAAATCACCATAAAATACTGATACGTCTTCAAATCTCAATAGGTTTAAATTAATTCTCCATGGACTACTGATGCGTCTTAAAATCGCCATAGTTTTAGATACCTACTGATGCGTCTTTTAAATCACCATAGATTGCTAATATCTTTTATTCTCAGTAGTGATGCGTCTGCAAATCACCATGGTTTTCATTACTGATACGTCTTTAAAATCACAATAGATTACTGATACGTCTTCAATTCTCCATATACTACTGATACGTTTCCAATTTTCAATAGTAGAATCCATCAAGATGACTTCTTTTTCAGTACTTAGATTTTCTTCAGAACAAAGACGTACGAATAGGATGAGGAATCGTACTCATTTCGCTCCTCAATTAAGAGAACTGTACAGGGAACTCGTTACTATTCTAGGCTACGAGCAGCGTCTTTTAAACTCAGAACAGGAGGAGCGGGAAACCATCTCTAACATGATGATACATTGGGATCGTGAAGAATAATGATACAAACGCTATTAACCTTTTTTCATTTTTATCGAGGATAATTTACCTTTCTAGGTCAAAAATATACGCCGGTATGGAAACATGCAGTAACTACAGGTCTGACATACCAAGGATGAAAGGTCTAAATTATCCTTGTCCTCGTTCAGTTTTTCCCATAGTACGATGTCGCTTTCAGCAGCTGGTTTGTTAGGAGAGAATCTTATTCTTCTAGTGATTGAATTGTGACGAGCGCAGAATAAATCCTCTTATATGACAGTTTCTATATTTCAGAAACGTTCTGTACACGAATACGTCTTAGTTGGATCGCATATTCTCGTCCTGTTGTTGAACAGAGTTAATCAATCAAACGATTCCTAATTCACCATTCCCCTTCCTAAACACTCGCCGTTATCGCAGCAGCAATCCAGTTCGTTTAAAAAAAACTAGCGTCGATTCTCTATCCTTTTCTTCAATAACTCGTTCGCAGAAATGCGTAAGCAGTCTACACTCTTGGGGATGATAGGTTCCGTTCTCTCTACTACGATCACCTTATGCAAATGTTCGATCATCATCGTTTCAACGAACGAACCGTACGTTTTCTCTCTAACCTTGTTGTCTATCATAGGTTTGACTCGAATCCAAAGAGCAAATGATGACAAAAGTATTCCTTGTCGCTGCTGAGCTTGGATTTTTTTTTGCAATAGGTCAGCTCATCATCCATGGTCCGAAGTTTCGTCGACTGGAATCCAAGACAGCAACATATAGATCCGTTTTCTGTTCGACAGAAGTCGCTTCTGGATCCATTTTTCCCGTTCGACAGAAGCCGTTTTCGAGATCCAATTCCTCGATGTTACTCATCGGAAGCCGTTTCGAAAAATGGAGAAAAAGGTAGGACGTGAGATTACAATATATACTATTACGCAATACCTTATTAACCTTCATACACAATACTATTTCTTAATACCTTATTAACCGCAGT
Source organism: Fragum fragum (assembly GCA_946902895.1). Taxonomy (NCBI): domain Eukaryota; kingdom Metazoa; phylum Mollusca; class Bivalvia; order Cardiida; family Cardiidae; genus Fragum; species Fragum fragum. The sequence goes on along the minus strand of OX336380.1, from coordinate 10,104,373 downwards.
TTTCTCATTAACCTTTAGTTTCTTATTAACCTTTAGTTTACCCCGCCGCCAACTTCCGGAGTTATTCGGTACTTTTCTGGTACTTCTTGATCTCGCGTAAAGCCGCTTCACCTGGCTTACGTTTTCGTTTCTTTTTTACTACCTCCTTTATCTCAGCGACAGCAGCATCAGCAGTAGCGGTAGCAACAGATTTAGTATTTTTATTCTTCAGAGCGATAAATGTTAGTTTCGATTTTGATGGTGTTATCGTTTTTGTTCGTCTCGTTGTGGCAGAGTTGCTTTTTTAGGTTGAAGACGGTCGTCCGTTTTTGAAACTTCATCACTCGTCCCACGTTCGTTTTGTAACGGAGTTGTTTCTTCTTCTGGTCGAATACAGTCGTCTGTTTTTGAAAATTCACTCATCTTCTTCTTCGCTACTGTTTGAATTTTTAGATGCATAGGTTTCTTCTTCCCACTCGTCGTCATCATTTCTTCAGTTTGATGAAGAGGACACTGAGTAGCGTCCTCTAGTAGTTGAGTTTCATCGATATTTACACTCATGGTGGCTTTTTATTGATAAATAGATGTTGTCTCTTCGGTCGCTCGTTGTTCAATGGTTAGTTTTCGAATGTGATCGCTCGTTTAGATACTATAGTCACGTGATATTGTTATAAAGTCTTATTACCTTTTTGTATCAGAGCCTTATTAACCTCGTCATTTGTTCATTTTTAATATATTGGTAGTTCATAGAGAGCCGACATTACTAATAGATACTTACACACACTGACTAGAGAATCCAGCACGATGACTTCTTTTTCAGTACTTAGATTTTCTTCAGAACAAAGACGTACGAATAGGATGAGGAATCGTACTCCTTTCGCTCCTCAATTAAGAGAACTGTACAGGGAACTCGTTACTATTCTAGACTACGAGCAGCGTCTAGTGATTGAATTGTGACGAGCGCAGAATAAATCCTCTTATATAACAGTTTCTATATTTTAGAAACGTTCTGTACAAGAATACGTCTTAGTTGGATCGCATATTCTCGTCATGTTGTTGAACAGAGTTAATCAATTAAACGATTCCTAATCCATCATTCCCCTTCCTAAACACTCGCCGTTATCGCAGCAGCAATCCAGTTCGTTTTAAAAAAAAAACTAGCGTCGATTCTCTATCCTTTTCTTCAATAACTCGTTCGCAGAAATGCGTAAGCAGTCTAAACTCTTGGGGGTGATTCAATCATAGGACGCTGCTCGTAGTCTAGAATAGTAACGAGTTCCCTGTACAGTTCTCTTAATCGAGGAGCGAAAGGAGTACGATTCCTCATCCTATTCGTACGTCTTTGTTCTGAAGAAAATCTAAGTACTGAAAAAGAAGTCATCGTGCTGGATTCTCTAGTAAGTTCGTGTATGTATCTATTAGTAATGTCGGCTCTCTATGAACTACCAATATATTAAAAATGAACAAATGATGAGGTTAATAAGGCTCTGATACAAAAAGGTAATAAGACTTTATAACAATATCACGTGACTATAGTATCTAAACGAGCGATCACATTCGAAAACTAACCATTTAACAACGAGCGACCGAAGAGACAACATCTATTTATCAATAAAAAGCCAGTGTAAATATCGATGAAACTCAACTACTAGAGGACGCTACTCAGTGTCCTCTTCATCAAACTGAAGAAATGTTGACGAGTGGGAAGAAGAAACCTATGCATCTAAAAATTCAAAAGGTAGCGAAGAAGTAGATGAGTGAATTTTCAAAAACAGACGACTGTATTCGACCAGAAGAAGAAACAACTCCGTTACAAAACGAACGTGGGACGAGTGATGAAGTTTCAAAAACGGACGACCGTCTTCAACCTGAAAAAGCAACTCCGCCACAACGAGACGAACAAAAAACGATTACACCATCAAAATCGAAACTAACATTTATCGCTCTGAAGAATAAAAATACTAAATCTGTTGCTACCGCTACTGCTGATGCTGCTGTCGCTGAGATAAAGGAGGTAGTAAAAAAGAAACTTAAACGTAAGCCAGGTTAAGGAGCTTTACGCGAGATCAAGAAGTACCAGAAAAGTACCCAATATTTAATCCGTAGACGCCCTTTCCAACTACTAGTACGAGATATCGCCGACACCTTTAAAAGCGGACTGAATTTCCAAAAGAAGTCTATAGAGATATTACATCCTGAGTCCGAAGAGTTTATAACTACCTTATTGAAAACAAGCTCAAACGTGCGCTATAGCTGCCAAGAGACAAACCATTACCGCTAACGATATTAAACTGGTTCAACAGTTGAGAAAGGACATGAATGTTTTGTAAAGGAAACGTATATATAGAGACAATGGAAAGGGAATAGAATGTGTGATAGTGTCCCCATATTAAGTACGTTTATTTAGAGATTGAAACAGAAACCACCACACGAACATTAGGACGAGTACAAGAAAATTGGAAACGAAAATGAGAAGAATTGGATTTATTTTGTTTTCGTTACTATTATATTAATTAATTGATGTACCCCATGTTTCGTTGTTTCGTAAATGCAAAATCATGATGTTTCGGAAACGATTTCAATAAAGAAAAAATTGAATACGCTACCGTTTTGTGTATGTTTTCCAGGACGACTACTACAAGATCCAGATAGCGAAAGATTAATCGGATGAAGAGGTTAATAGGATGACGTCATATGAGGTTAATCGGACTTCCTTATCTTTAGTATAAACTATGCGTCACCTGACGTCACACACCTTTCGACATTCGAGCAGTCAACATCCTTCTTGTCACCCGAAACCGTTTCCTGTTGCTGAATCTCGAAACTTCTCAACGATGACGTCACTCGTGTTTATTTTATTATTACTATTAGTCGAAGAATTATTGGCGATTGAAAGGCGCATCAACCGTTTCCAGACTCCAGTACTCGAAAATGAAGACGCATCGTACGACAATTCGTTGTTGTTTTAACTACGGCTTATAGATTACTGGGTTATACGTTACGACAAGCAAGTCAAACCGAACTATTAACTGCTTTCTTAAAAGATGGTTTCTGGTACTGGGGAATAATACCATGTAATAAGGAGATGGTTTCTTCTGGATCCAGTACGGTATCGCTTCTGGTACTGGGAATAATATCGTGCAATAAGGAGATTGTTTCTTCGGGATTCAGTACGGTATCGTTTCTAGTTGAAGGAATAGGAAACGAATGGTTCGTTTCAGCTGCTTTGTTGTTGTCCAAGGATGTACAAAACCATTTCCGTCAGTTCGGTTCTCAAATTCTAGATTTTCTTTTCCGTTAGTTTACACAGGTCATCCAGGTACTGATATCTGAGAGCTTTCCTCGCTCTAGTGGATTTAGCGAGACAGCAACAGATAGATCCGTTTTCTGTTCGACAGCAGTCGTTTCTGGATCTATTTTTCCCGTTCGACAAAAGCCGTTTTTTCGGGATCCAATTCCTCGATGTTTCTCGTTGGAAACCGTTTCGAAAAATGGAGAAAAAATTTTGGACGTGAGATTATAATATATACTATTACATAATACCTTATTAACCTTCATTCACAATACTATTACGTAATACCTTATTAACCGCAGTTTTCTTTAACCTTTAGTTTCTTATTAACCTTTAGTTTACCCCGCCCCCACCTTCCGGAGTTTGTTCTTCAAAAGTAACGAAAAAAGAAAAAGAAAATAAAAAGGAAACGGTTATTATGATCGAGGGTAATTAACCTCGAGAAAAAGGGTAATAGGCTCTATGTTAATTAACCTCTAGAAAGGGTAATAGGGTTCAAAGGGGGGTTCGAAACTTAGGACTTAGTGACGTTCATTTCAGCTTCGACCATCGACCAGTCAACACCTCATTTTTCGTTCGGTTCCGTAAATTTATTACGTTATCTTATCAGTTATCCGTTCTATATATTATCATGGTGGGAAATTCGCGAACACTAAAGCCAGTTTCGTGAACAATATTTCGACTACGAGCGAAAACAAAACTTTTGCTGTCGTCCTGCGTCTAAGCATGGTGTATAATGAGCAGACAGTTCGATGATTTTCACTATTGACGAGGGTTTTACGGGAAGCGAACGGCTCATCATTGATATTATGAAAATGGATTTCTATTTAATGAAACCCGCGGATCGCCTGTACAGACTAGTTAATCCTAACGGGTTCTTTGATCACGATCAACCCAAGAACGTTCTGTGTAAAGAACAAATGTTACGGAGACGTACTACCAGCTATTTACTCCGAGTTTTGCGTACTGAGGTTAATAGTCGTCATGAGGAGAAAGTTGCAGCGAGAAGAAACGGATCGGGAAGACGCTTTGAGTTCTTTAGTCATTAACAAAATTAAGTACACGTTTGAGAACTTGTCCAGAATAGGAAACTCTTCGTCTTCATTAAACTCAGATTCTAGTAAGAAAGTATCCGCTACACTGAGTACGATACGAGGAAATTTATTAACTATGTTTCCAGGACTGTTTACTATAATGTTACAGATGTGCGTGTCGCTGAACAGATTTGGTTATTAGTCTGACCCAAAACCTAAAGATGTTACATACGCTGACATACAGTCACAACAAAAGAGACGCTATAGATACTAACAAGAAAATATCGCTAAACGTTGTAAACGTAAGCAGATTATTGACATTTAACCTCATTACTACGCCGGAGTGAGGTATTTCCTGTTTAACCGAAACGATTAGAAAGCTGTTGGCCATACCTACATTTCTTCTATTTAACGCCAATGGTGATTTCCTAGACTCGAACAATACAAATCGATAGAACTTTCACAAAAACCATTCCGCAGTAATGAAGATATCAGTACTACTGCTGTTAGTAAAGGCATCTGCTGCTGAACCGTTAGAATACTCGTTTCGAGATGTATCGACACTCGACTCTACAGTCGAACTACCCGGAGACGAGAATTCGGGCATAGTCGGCAGCACGTACAAAAGTTACACTGGCGAATTCTACAAAGGGTCTCTATACGGAGTCGGAGTGCAGTACACCTTTATTACTGATGCGTCTTTAATTCACCATAGTTTTCATTACTGATACATCTTCAAATCACCATGAATTCGGTTATGCGTCTTCAATTCTCCATAGAGTACCGGTACGTCTTCAAATCACCATATAATACTGATACTTCAAATCTCAATATAATACTGATAGGTCTTCAAATCACCATAAAATACTGATACGTCTTCAAATCTCAATAGGTTTATTTTAATTCTCCATGGACTACTGATGCGTTTTCAATTCTCCATAGTTTTAGATTGCTATTGTGTCTTTAAATCACCATATACTACTGATGCGTCCTAAAATTGCCATAGTTTTAGATACCTACTGATGCGTCTTTTAAATCACCATAGATTGCTGATATCTTTCATTCTCAATAGTGATGCGTCTGCAAATCACCATGGTTTTCATTACTGATACGTCTTTAAAATCACAATAGATTACTGATACGTCTTCAATTCTCAATATACTACTGATACGTTTCCAATTTTCAATAGTAGAATCCATCAAGATGACTTCATTTTCAGTACTTAGATTTTCTTCAGAACAAAGACGTACGAATAGGATGAGGAATCGTACTCCTTCGCTCCTCAATTAAGAGAACTGTACAGGGAACTCGTTACTAATCTAAACTACGAGCAGCGTCTAGTGATTGAATTGTGACGAGCGCAGAATAAATCCTCTTATATGACAGTTTCTATATTTCAGAAATGTTCTGTACACGGACACGTCCTAGTTGGATTGCATATTCTCGTCATGTTGTTGAACAGAGTTAATCAATCAAACGTTTCCTAATCCACCATTCCCCTTCCTAAACACTCGCCGTTCTCGCAGCAGCAATCCAGTTCGTTTTAAAAAAAACTAACGTCGATTCTCTATCCTTTTCTTCAATAACTCGTTCGCAGAAATGCGTAAGCAGTCTTAACTCTTGGGGGTGATAGGTTCCGTTCTCTCTACTACGATCACCTTATGCAAATGTTCGATCATCATCGTTTCAACGAACGAACCGTACGTTTTCTCTCTAACATTGTTGTCTATCATAGGTTTGACTCGAATCCAAAGAGCAAATTATGACAAAAGTATTCCTTGTCGCTGCTGAGCTTGGTTTTTATTTGCAATAGGTCAGCTCATAAACAATCGTCAGAAGTTTCATCGACTGGAATCCAAGACAGCAACAGCTAGATCCGTTTTCTATTCGACAGAAGTCGTTTCTGGATCCATTTTTCCCGTTCGACAGAAGCCGTTTTCGAGATCCAATTCCTCGATGTTTCTCATCGGAAGTCGTTTCGAAAAATGGAGAAAAATATAGGACGTGAGATTATAATATATACTATTACGCAATACCTTATTAACCTTCATACACAATACTATTACGTAAAACCTTATTAACCGCAGTTTTCTTATTAACCTTTAGTTTCTTATTAACCTTTAGTTTACCCCGCCGCCACCTTCCGGAGTTTGTTCTTCAATAGTAACGAAAAAAGAAAAAGAAAAAAAAAGGAAACGGTTATTATGATCATGGGTAATGAACCTCGAGAAAAAATGTAATAGGCTCTATGTTAATTAACCTCTAGAAAGGGTAATAGGGTTCAAAGGGGGTTTCGAAACTTCGGACTTAGTGACGTTCATTTCAGCTTCGACCATCGACCAGTCAACACCTTATTTTTCGTTCCGTTCCGTAAATTTATTACGTAATCTTATCAATTATCCGTTCTATATATTATCATGGTGGGAATGAGGAAGAGGAGAAAACGCAACAGAGGTACTCAATCCAATATAGTACTCAACCAGGATCAGAGAAAGAAACGAAACGAAGACGCTAAATCCACTAGAGCGAGGAAAGCTCTCAGATATCAGTACCTGAATGACCTGTGTAAAACTAACGGAAAAGAAAATCGAGAGTTTGAGAACCGAACTGACGGAGCTGAAATGGTTTTGTATATACTTGGACAACAACAAAGCAGCTGAAACGAACCATCCGTTTCCTATTCCTTCAACTAGAAACGATACCGTACTGAATCTCGAAGAAACAATCTCCTTATTGCATGATATTATTCCCAGTACCAGAAACGGTACCGTACTGGATCCAGAAGAAACCATCTCCTTATTGCATGATATTATTCCCAGTAGTAGAAACGATACCGTACTGAATCCAGAAGAACAAGAACGGATAGACATCTCTTTATTCGGGACGCATGATATTATTCCTATTCCTAGTTTGTCAGCTATAAATAATACCGTATTGAATCAATAAGAAACCATCTCTTAAGAAAGCAGTTAATAGTTCGGTTTGACTTGCTTGTCGTAACGTATAACCCAGTAATCTATAAGCCGTACTTAAAACAACAACGAATTGTCGTACGATGCGTCTTCATTTTCGAGTACTGGAGATATAACACGGAAACGGTTGATGCGTTTTTCAATCGCCAATAATTCTTCGACTAATAGTAATAATAAAATAAACACGTGTGACGTCATCGTTGAGGCGTTTCGAGTTTCAGTAATCAGGAAACGGTTTCGGGTGACAAGAAGGATGTTGACTGCTCAAAGGTCGAAAGGTGTGTGACGTCAGGTGACGCATAGTTTATACTAAAGATAAGGAAGTCCGATTAACCTCATATGACGTCATCCTATTAACCTCTTCATCCGATTAATCTTTCGATATCTGGATCTTGTAGTAGTCGTCCTGGAAAACATACACGAAACGGTAGCGTATTCAATTTTTTCTTTATTGAAATCGTTTCCGAAACATCATGATTTTGTATTTACGAAACAACGAAAAATGGGGTACATCAATTAATTTATATAATAGTAACGAAAACAAAATAAATCCAATATCGTTTCCAATTTTTTTGTACTCGTCCTAATGTTCGTGTGGTGGTTTCTGTTTCAATCTCTAAATAAACGTACTTAATACACTGTCACACATTCTATTCCCTTTCCATAGTCTCTATTTATACGTTTCCTTTACAAAACATTCATGTCCTTTCTCAACTGTTGAACCAGTTTAATATCGTTAGCGGTAATGGTTTGTCTCTTGGCAGCGATAGCGCACGTTTGAGCTTGTTTCAATAAGGTAGTTATAAACTCTTCGGACTCAGCTTGTAATATCTCCATAGACTTCTTTTGAAAATTCAGTCCGCTTTTAAAGGTGTCGGCGATATCTCGTACTAGTAGTTGGAAAGGGCGTATACGGATTAAATATTCGGTACTTTTCTGGTACTTCTTGATCTCGCGTAAAGCCGCTTCACCTGGCTTACGTTTTCGTTTCTTTTTTACTACCTCCTTTATCTCAGCAACAGCAGCATCAGCAAAAGCGGTAGCAACAGATTTAGTATTTTTATTCTTCAGAGCGATAAATGTTAGTTTCAATTTTGATGGTGTTATCGTTTTTGTTCGTCTCGTTGTGGCAGAGTTGCTTTTTTAGGTTGAAGACGGTCGTCCGTTTTTGAAACTTCATCACTCGTCCCACGTTCGTTTTGTAACGGAGTTGTTTCTTCTTCTGGTCGAATACAGTCGTCTGTTTTTGAAAATTCACTCATCTTCTTCTTCGCTACTTTTTGAATTTTTAGATGCATAGGTTTCTTCTTCCCACTCGTCGTCATCATTTCTTCAGTTTGATGAAGAGGACACTGAGTAGCGTCCTCTAGTAGTTGAGTTTCATCGATATTTACACTCATGGTGGCTTTTTATTGATAAATAGATGTTGTCTCTTCGGTCGCTCGTTGTTCAATGGTTAGTTTTCGAATGTGATCGCTCGTTTAGATACTATAGTCACGTGATATTGTTATAAAGTCTTATTACCTTTTTGTATCAGAGCCTTATTAACCTCGTCATTTGTTCATTTTTAATATATTGGTAGTTCATAGAGAGCCGACACTACTAATAGATACTTACACACACTGACTAGAGAATCCAGCAGGATGACTTCTTTTTCAGTACTTAGATTTTCTTCAGAACAAAGACGTACGAATAGGATGAGGAATCGTACTCCTTTCGCTCCTCGATTAAGAGAACTGTACTAGGAACTCGTTACTATTCTAGACTACGAGCAGCGTCTAGTGATTGAATTGTGACGAGCGCAGAATAAATCCTCTTATATGACAGTTTCTATATTTCAGAAACGTTCTGTACACGGACACGTCCTAGTTGGATCGCATATTCTCGTCATGTTGTTGAACAGAGTTAATCAATCAAACATTTCCTAATCCACCATTCCCCTTCCTAAACACTCGCCGTACTCGCAGCAGCAATCCAGTTCGTTTTAAAAAAAACTAACGTCGATTCTCTATCCTTTTCTTCAATAACTCGTTCGCAGAAATGCGTAAGTAATCCACCCTCTTGGGGGTGATAGGTTCTGTTCACCTTGTAACCATCGTCGCAATACGCAATTGTTCGATCATCATCGTTTCAACGAACGAACACTTTCTCTCCAACCTTGTTGTCTATCATAGGTTTGACTTGAATCCAAAGAGTAAATGACGACAAAAGTCTTCCCAGTCGCTGCTGAGTTTGGTTTTCATTTGCAATAGGTCAGCTCATCATCCATCGTCAGAAGTTTCATCGACAGGAATCAAAGAAAGCAACAGATAGATCCGTTTTCTCATCGGAAACCGTTTCGAAAAATGGAGAAAAAATTTTGGACGTGAGATTATAATATATACTATTACATAATACCTTATTAACCTTCATTCACAATCCTATTACGTAATACCTTATTAACCGCAGTTTTCTTTAACCTTTAGTTTCTTATTAACCTTTAGTTTACCCCGCCCCCACCTTCCGGAGTTTGTTCTTTCAAAAGTAACGAAAAAAGAAAAAGAAAATAAAAAGGAAACGGTTATTATGATCGAGGGTAATTAACCTCGAGAAAAAGGGTAATAGGCTCTATGTTAATTAACCTCTAGAAAGGGTAAAAGGGTTCAAAGGGGGTTTCGAAACTTCGGACTAAGTGACGTTCATTTCAGCTTCGACCATCGACCAGTCTACACCTCATTTTTCGTTCCGTTCCGTAAATTTATTACGTTATCTTATCAGTTATCCGTTCTATATATTATCATGGTGGGAAATTCGCGAACACTAAAGCCAGTTCCGTGAACAATATTTCGACTACGAGCGAAAACAAAACTTTAGCTGTCGTCCTGCGTCTAAGCATGGTGTATAATGAGCAGACAGTTCGATGATTTTCACTATTGACGAGGGTTTTACGGGAAGCGAACGGCTCATCATGGATATTATGAAAATGGATTTCTATTTAATGAAACCCGCGGATCGCCTGTACAGACTAGTTAATCCTAACGGGTTCTTTGATCACGATCAACCCATGAACGTTCTGTGTAAAGAACAAATGTTACGGAGACGTACTACCAGCTATTTACTCCGAGTTTTGCGTACTGAGGTTAATAGCCGTCATGAGGAGAAAGTTGCAGCGAGAAGAAACGGATCAGGAAGACGCTTTGAGTTCTTAAGTCATAAACAAAATTAAGTACACGTTAGAGAACTTGTCCGGAATAGGAAACTCTTCGTCTTCATTAAACGCAGATCCTAAGTAAGTAAGTATCCGCTACACTGAGTACGATACAAGGAAATTTATAAACTATGTTTCCAGGACTGTTTACTATAATGTTACAGATGTGCGTGTCGCTGAACAGATTTGGTTATTAGTCTGAACCAAAACCTAAAGATGTTACATACGCTGACATACAGTCACAACAAAAGAGACGCTATAGATACTAACAAGAAAATATCGCTTAACGTTGTAAACGTATGCAGATTATTGACATTTAACCTTATTACTACGCCGGAGGGAGGTATTTCCTGTTTAACCGAAACGATTAGAAAGCTGTTAGCCATACCTACATTTCTACTATTTAACGCCGGTGGTGATTTCCTAGACTCGAACAATACGAATCGATAGAACTTTCACAAAAACCATTCCGCAGTTATGAAGATATCAGTACTACTGCTGTTAGTAAAGGCATCTGCTGCTGAACCGTTAGAATACTCGTTTCGAGATGTATCGACACTCGACTCTACAGTCGAACTACCCGGAGACGAGAATTCGGGCAGCACGTACAAAAGTTACACTGGCGAATTCTACAAAGGGTCTCTTTTCGGAGTCGGAGTGCAGTACACCTTTATTACTGATGCGTCTTTAATTCACCATAGTTTTCATTACTGATACATCTTCAAATCACTATGAATTCGGTTATGGGTCAACTCCACTCCGGAATTACTTCCGGGTGGTAGTCCATTAAGAAGATTTGATCTCCTCCTTTTGTCATGCTGTTTTAACGTTTAATCAACAGCAAGTTGCTTGATGTTAGGTTCTGCAGAGTGAGAGATCACTGCTGCATGTCATGCATGTGATTCAAAGCTTTAATCAGGGAACTATTTCCTTGTAGAAACTGACATTTGAAGGTGGTATCCTACAAGACTTTCACTTCCGAGCCTTAACAATTTCATGGGTAGATGTGCAGAATGAAGATTTGCGAAAAACTTTATCCCTAATGATACCATTTTCCTGGCCTGTAATTCAAGATCAAAGACTGCTCTTTAAGACGGACTAAGATTTAAGGCCCAACGAAATTTTTTGGAGGAGCTACAGATTGTGAAAGTGGGCCCTTTTTGCTCTTTATTTAATGAGGCAAAAACGGACAGGAGTGTAACCTATAATGAAGCAGGGTGGATTATACAAAAACGGTGATATTGGCCGTATTTTTGTGAATTTTCTTTTCAAATTTTGAACATTAATAGAATAGATAGTGTAGAATTGGATTTTAATAAAATTCTTTTATAGTAAGTGAAATTTTAATTTAAATTTTTGAAAAAAAATTTAAATTTCAGTTTTCACCCTATTTGCAATACTCTGATCCCCCAGAATGCATCAATTTTGGCCAATGTTGTCATAATAGCTCGTCTGCACCTCTTGTTACCCCTGGTTAGTACTTCAAATGACAACAATTCACCACTCGACGGCCAGCCTTGGGCTAACATTGCGCTTCATCAGTATTTACTCTGTTTCAGCTAGCATCAAGCCTCATCAGTGGTGTTGCTTTCCACCAGACAGAAATTGCTGTCATCTCTCATCCCATCTTGTTTTCTGTTAACTAAATCTCTATCTGTTGTCCTTTCGCCTCTAGTTCACAATCTGGGCATAATTATGTATGTCATCATTGCCCATATACCCTGTTTCATTTCTGTTTTTCCTAGCCTCATGGTATTGAAATTCCATGACAGCTCTTCTTCTAAGACGTTTCTTTCTGTACCAGTCAGTTTTTCTGTATTTCTTGGTCTTCATTTGGCGTACTGAAATCTGTTTAAAATGCTTTTTACCCAAACTCCAAGCCCTGTTCCTGTTATTTTCCATAAGTTCTTTTTGACCGCTTTGTCGAAAGCGTTGTTTGAATGCAAATTTTGGGCCGAAAGCCTTCTTGTGAAGGTCCGGCTGAAGCTTACTCTTTTGCTTAGAGTAGCAGATGCTGCGCTGTTAAATGCTTCACACTTTTGTGTGGATGCCCTGGAACTCACACTGGAAATTGCACCTTCACTGAGTCTCATCTGCAAGATCACCTCTAACAATGCCTATATCATTCTCAGTCATTGAGAGATACGTTATGTTGGCAGGGCTGAGCAATTTTGAATAGGCATCCAAGCAGAAACTCCAATCACATAGAAGAGAATTAGTGGCACAGTTACTGCAATTCACAGCGTAAGATTCCACGGTTAAGGCTCTTATTAAGCGCAAGTCCTTCAATGTTTTGGATATATCACCCTGCCCCCTTCTTGCCATTTCTACAATGACAGTGTTACATTGCATTCTTATATCATATCACATCTTCCCATGTGAAGTCCGTCGAACGCTTTGTATTGAATAGAAACATTCTTTCAATGAAGTGAATGCTACATACTTTTGGTTCTTGGCAAACGGATAAACGGTTTGGGTCGGCATGTCTTGTCACGTTCCATTCTTTGAGAGGGAGTTGTAAAAGTCCCGCATTCCAAGCTGCGACTTTGTGTCGCCATACGTGTGGTCATAGGTTATAGCTATTTTCTTTCGAAACATTGTGGTCTGCAGCAAAAATGATATTGGCCCTTTCATCCCATTTCTTATGAAAGTCCTGGGTGCTTCCTTCTTTTCAGTAGCTGAAATGTATTCCCTTTTTTGTAAAAGCAGTTTGCTGAAACTCATCTAAGTCTTTCCCGTTTAACCAGGGTGAATTCAATTGAATTCAATATTTTCTTGTAATGTGCAGATAATGAATGAGTAACTAATTTTGGTCAAGAGACGCATTTTCATCCTCTTTTATACCTACCCTGCCAATGTCACCCTCTCAGTCACATGACCAGAAAGGCATTGATTGGATTGGCTGCCAGCCTATGACACTCTTGAAATTAAGTTGATAAGCTTCTAAACCCTAACCCTATTTGGGTATACCCCGTAAAGAGCCCCTTTTCATTGTTTCATCATCAATGGTCCAGTGTTGGATTCAGCAACTTCTTAACTTAAATCATCACAACAACAACAACAAGCAAAAGAGTGAACATTTCAGAAAATCTAATGTCCTTAACTCATTCCTGCACAATGACGCTTTCGGATGCCCCGAAGGGAAACAATTGGGAAAACATACATGTAGTTGAAAATGAAGAAATTGCTTGTAACAAGCAATTTCTTTATTTTCCACAATGTTTTCTTGACCTAGAAGGTTGAAAAAATATAATATTTCATGAGCTTTAGATTTATGAATTAAAAAACATTGTTGAAAATGAAGTGACAAGCAATTTCTTTACTTTCCAAAATGTTTTCTACCCAGAGACTTACTTTTTTTAAAAATTTCATACGCTTTAAATTGTCGTCTGTAAGTCCTTTCAATTTGGACCAGTTTAAAATATTGCCATCTGGTAATGGGTTAACAAAAATACACTGCAGCTATATTAATTTGAAGGTGCCAAGGCCATTTCTGATATTTTTGTGTATGGGGTACCCTTTTTGAACACTGTCCTGTTAAGCCTATTTACCTTTTTCTGTGTGTTTTTTTACTTAGACTTATTGTCAACATTCCAAATTTGTTACCAACACCAATTCAAAAGATTTTGTGTGTATTTTTGATAAATTTTTTAAAGATGATTTAACTTGGTTTAAAATTTAAATTGCATTTTTTTGGTCAATTTTGTACATTTCAAAAGCAATTTTTGACAAAGTCATATTGTAAAGGCTTAGATTTGAAGAGAGTGTCATTTTTCTATAGGTCACTTTTTATTTCATGAAAATTCATCCGTTATTACAAAAGTTATGACCATTTCTGTTGACCATAAGAAGAAGACCAAAACTGTCCCATTTTTGGGATAATTTAAGCAAAAGGGGCCTTGTATTAATTCTTCTGTCATTTCACTCCTAAGCCATATATTTGAAAAAAATAGAAATGGGGATTGTTGCAATTAGCATATGCATAGACTAATTGCAGTTTTGTCAAAATCAAAAGAAAAAAATGTCTTATATAGGGTCAACTCCACTCCGGAATTACTTCCGGGTGGTTGTACCCTAAAGTAGTCCATTAAGAAGATTTGATCTCCTCCTTTTGTCATGCTGTTTTAACGTTTAATCAACAGCAAGTTGCTTGATGTTAGGTTCTGCAGAGTGAGAGATTACTGCTGCATGTCATGCATGTGATTCAAAGCTTTAATCAGGGAACTATTTCCTTGTAGAAATTGACATTTGAAGGTGGTATCCTACAAGACTTTCACTTCCGAGCCTTAACAATTTCATGGGTAGATGTGCAGAATGAAGATTTGCGAAAAACTTTATCCCTAATGATACCATTTTCCTGGCCTGTAATTCAAGATCAAAGACTGCTCTTTATGACGGACTAAGATTTAAGGCCCAACGAAACTTTTTGGAGGAGCTACAGATTGTGAAAGTGGGCACTTTTTGCTCTTTATTTAATGAGGCAAAAACGGACAGGAGTGTAACCTTATGCGTCTTCAATTCTCCATAGAGTACCGGTACGTCTTCAAATCACCATATAATACTGATACGTCTTCAAATCTCAATATAATACTGATACGTCTTCAAATCACCATAAAATACTGATACGTCTTCAAATCTCAATAGGTTTATATTAATTCTCCATGGACTACTGATGCGTCTTAAAATCGCCATAGTTTTAGATACCTACTGATGCGTCTTTTAAATCACCATAGATTGCTGATATCTTTTATTCTCAGTAGTGATGCGTCTGCAAATCACCATGGTTTTCATTACTGATACGTCTTTAAAATCACAATAGATTACTGATACGTCTTCAATTCTCCATATACTACTGATACGTTTCCAATTTTCAATAGTAGAATCCATCAAGATGACTTCTTTTTCAGTACTAATATTTTCTTCAGAACAAAGACGTACGAATAGGATGAGGAATCGTACTCCTTTCGCTCCTCAATAAAGAGAACTGTACAGGGAACTCGTTACTATTCTAGGCTACGAGCAACGTCTTTTAAACTCAGAACAGGAGGAGCGGGAAACCATCTCTAACATGATGATACATTGGGATCGTGAAGAATAATGATACAAACGCTATTAACCTTTTTTCATTTTTTTTCGAGGATAATTTACCTTTCTAGGTCAAAAATATACGCCGGTATGGAAACATGCAGTAACTACAGGTCTGACATACCAAGGATGAAAGGTCTAAATTATCCTTGTCCTCGTTCAGTTTTTCCCATAGTACGATGTCGCTTTCAGCAGCTGGTTTGTTAGGAGAGAATCTTATTCTTCTAGTGATTGAATTGTGACGAGCGCAGAATAAATCCTCTTATATGACAGTTTCTATATTTCAGAAACGTTCTGTACACGAATACGTCTTAGTTGGATCGCATATTCTCGTCCTGTTGTTGAACAGAGTTAATCAATCAAACGATTCCTAATCCACCATTCCCCTTCCTAAACACTCGCCGTTATCGCAGCAGCAATCCAGTTCGTTTAAAAAAAACTAGCGTCGATTCTCTATCCTTTTCTTCAATAACTCGTTCGCAGAAATGCGTAAGTAATCCACACTCTTGGGGGTGATAGGTTCCGTTCACCTTGTAACCATCGTCGCAGTACGCTATTGTTCGATCATCATTGTTTCAACGAACGAAGGTTTTCTCTCTAACCTTGTTGTCTATCGTTTGACTTGAATCCAAAGAGTAAATGACGACAAAAGTATTCCCAGTTGCTTCTGAATTTGGTTTTCATTTGCAATAGGTCAGCTCATCATCCATCGTCCGAAGTTTCATCGACAGGAACCCAAGACAGCAACAGATAGATCCGTTTTCTGTTCGACAGCAGTCGTTTCTGGATCTATCTTTCCCGTTCGTCAAAAGCCGTTTCGGGATCCAATTCCTCGATGTTTCTCGTCGGAAACCGTTTCGAAAAATGGAGAAAAAATTTTGGACGTGAGATTATAATATATACTATTACATAATACCTTATTAACCTTCATTCACAATACTATTACGTAATACCTTATTAACCGCAGTTTTCTTTAACCTTTAGTTTCTTATTAACCTTTAGTTTACCCCGCCCCCAACTTCCGGAGTTTCTTCTTCAAAAGTAACGAAAAAAGAAAAAGAAAATAAAAAGGAAACTGTTATTATGATCGAGGGTAATTAACCTCTAGAAAAAGGGTAATAGGCTCTATGTTAATTAACCTCTAGAAAGGGTAAAAGGGTTCAAAGGGGGGTTCGAAACTTAGGACTTAGTGACGTTCATTTCAGCTCCGACCATCGACCAGTCAACACCTTATTTTTCGTTCGGTTCCGTGAATTTATTACTTTATCTTATCAGTTATCCGTTCTATATATTATCATGGTGGGAAATTCGCGAACACTAAAGCCAGTTCCGTGAACAATATTTCGACTACGAGCGAAAACAAAACTTTAGCTGTCGTCCTGCGTCTAAGCATGGTGTATAATGAGCAGACAGTTCGATGATTTTCACTTTTACGAGGGTTTTACGGGAAGCGAACGGCTCATCATGGATATTATGAAAATGGATTTCTATTTAATGAAACCCGCGGATCGCCTGTACAGACTAGTTAATCCTAACGGGTTCTTTGATCACGATCAACCCAAGAACGTTCTGTGTAAAGAACAAATGTTACGGTGACGTACTACCAGCTATTTACTCCGAGTTTTGCGTACTGAGGTTAATAGTCGTCATGAGGAGAAAGTTGCAGCGAGAAGAAACGGATCAGGAAGACGCTTTGAGTTCTTTAGTCATTAACAAAATTAAGTACACGTTAGAGAACTTGTCCAGAATAGGAAACTCTTCGTCTTCATTAAACTCAGATTCTAGTAAGAAAGTATCCGCTACACTGAGCACGATACGAGGAAATTTATTAACTATGTTTCCAGGACTGTTTACTATAATGTTACAGATGTGCGTGTCGCTGAACAGATTTGGTTATTAGTCTGACCCAAAACCTAAAGATGTTACATACGCTGACATACAGTCACAACAAAAGAGACGCTATAGATACTAACAAGAAAATATCGCTAAACGTTGTAAACGTAAGCAGATTATTGACATTTAACCTCATTACTACGCCGGAGTGAGGTATTTCCTGTTTAACCGAAACGATTAGAAAGCTGTTGGCCATACCTACATTTCTTCTATTTAACGCCGGTGGTGATTTCCTAGACTCGAACAATACGAATCGAAAGAACTTTCACAAAAACCATTCCGCAGTAATGAAGATATCAGTACTACTGCTGTTAGTAAAGGCATCTGCTGCTGAACCGTTAGAATACTCGTTTCGAGATGTATCGACACTCGACTCTACAGTCGAACTACCCGGAGACGAGAATTCGGGCATAGTCGACAGCACGTACAAAAGTTACACTGGCGAATTCTACAAAGGGTCTCTATACGGAGTCGGAATGCAGTACACCTTTATTACTGATGCGTCTTTAATTCACCATAGTTTTCATTACTGATACATCTTCAAATCACCATGAATTCGGTTATGCGTCTTCATTTCTCCATAGAGTACCGGTACGTCTTCAAATCACCATATAATACTGATACGTCTTCAAATCTCAATATAATACTGATACGTCTTCAAATCACCATAAAATACTGATACGTCTTCAAATCTCAATAGGTTTATATTAATTCTCCATGAACTACTGATGCGTTTTCAATTCTCCATAGTTTTAGATTGCTATTGTGTCTTTAAATCACCATATACTACTGATGCGTCCTAAAATTGCCATAGTTTTAGATTCCTACTGATGCGTCTTTTAAATCACCATAGATTGCTGATATCTTTCATTCTCAATAGTGATGCGTCTGCAAATCACCATGGTTTTCATTACTGATACGTCTTTAAAATCACAATAGATTACCGATACGTCTTCAATTCTCCATATACTACTGATACGTTTCCAATTTTCAATAGTAGAATCCATCAAGATGACTTCTTTTTCAGTACTTAGATTTTCTTCAGAATAAAGACGTACGAATAGGATGAGGAATCGTACTCCTTTCGCTCCTCAATTAAGAGAACTGTACAGGGAACTCGTTACTATTCTAGACTACGAGCAGCGTCTAGTGATTGAATTGTGACGAGCGCAGAATAAATCCTCTTATATGACAGTTTCTATATTTCAGAAACGTTCTGTACACGGATACGTCCTAGTTGGATCGCATATTCTCGTCCTGTTGTTGAACAGAGTTAATCAATCAAACGATTCCTAATCCACTGTTCCCCCTCCTAAACACTCGCCGTTATCGCAGCAGCAATCTAGTTCGTTTTGAAAAAAACTAGCGTCGATTCTCTATCCTTTTCTTCAATAACTCGTTCGCAGAAATGCGTAAGCAGTCTACACTCTTGGGGGTGATAGGTTCCGTTCTCTCTACTTCGATCACCTTATGCAAATGTTCGATCATCATCGTTTCAACGAACGAACCGTACGTTTTCTCTCTAACCTTGTTGTCTATCATAGGTTTGACTCGAATCCAAAGAGCAAATGATGACAAAAGTATTCCTTGTCGCTGCTGAGCTTGGATTTTTTTTTTGCAATAGGTCAGCTCATCATTCATGGTCCGAAGTTTCGTCGACTGGAATCCAAGACAGCAACAGCTAGATCCGTTTTCTGTTCGACAGCAGTCGTTTCTGGATCCATTTTTCCCGTTCGACAGAAGCCGATTTCGAGATCCAATTCCTCGATGTTTCTCATCGGAAGCCGTTTCGAAAAATGGAGAAAAATGTAGGACGTGAGATTATAATATATACTATTACGCAATACCTTATTAACCTTCATACACAATACTATTACTTAATACCTTATTAACTGCAGTTTTCTTATTAACCTTTAGTTTCTTATTAACCTTTAGTTTACCCCGCCGCCACCTTCCGGAGTTTGTTCTTCAATAGTAACGAAAAAAGAAAAAGAAAAAAAAAAGGAAACGGTTATTATGATCATGGGTAATGAACCTCGAGAAAAAATGTAATAGGCTCTATGTTAATTAACCTCTAGAAAGGGTAATAGGGTTCAAAGGGGGTTTCGAAACTTCGGACTAAGTGACGTTCATTTCAAATTCGACCATCGACCAGTCAACACCTTATTTTTCGTTCCATTCCGTGAATTTATTACATAATCTTATCAATTATCCGTTCTATATATTATCATGGTGGGAATGAGGAAGAGGAGAAAACGAAACAGAGGTACTCAATCCAATATAGTACTCAACCAGGATCAGAGAAAGAATCGAAACGAGACGTCTCTTTATTCGGGACGCATGATATTATTCCTATTCATAGTTTGTCAGCTATAAACAATACCGTATTGAATCAATAAAAAAACCATCTCTTAAGAAAGCAGTTAATAGTTCGGTTTGACTTGCTTGTCGTAACGTATAACCCAGTAATCTATAAGCCGTACTTAAAACAACAACGAATTGTCGTACGATGCGTCTTCATTTTCGAGTACTGGAGATATAACATGGAAACGGTTGATGCGTCTTTCAATCGCCAATAATTCTTCGACTAATAGTAATAATAAGATAAACACGAGTGACGTCATCGTTGAGGCGTTTCGAGTTTCAGTAATCAGGAAACGGTTTCGGGTGACAAGGAGGATGTTGACTGCTCAAAGGTCGAAAGGTGTGTGACGTCAGGTGACGCATAGTTTATACTAAAGATAAGGAAGTCCGATTAACCTCATATGACGTCATCCTATTAACCTCTTCATCCGATTAATCTTTCGATATCTGGATCTTGTAGTAGTCGTCCTGGAAAACATACACGAAACGGTAGCGTATTCAATTTTTTCTTTATTGAAATCGTTTCCGAAACATCATGATTTTGCATTTACGAAACAACGAAAAATGGGGTACATCAATTAATTAATATAATAGTAACGAAAACAAAATAAATCCAATTCTTCTCATTTTCGTTTCCAATTTTTTTGTACTCGTCCTAATGTTCGTGTGGTGGTTTCTGTTTCAATCTCTAAATAAACGTACTTAATACACTGTCACACATTCCATTCCCTTTCCATAGTCTCTATATATACGTTTCCTTTACAAAACATTCATGTCCTTTCTCAACTGTTGAACCAGTTTAATATCGTTTAATAACTACGAGCAGCGTCTAGTGATTGAATTGTGACGAGCGCAGAATAAATCCTCTTATATAACAGTTTCTATATTTTAGAAACGTTCTGTACAAGAATACGTCTTAGTTGGATCGCATATTCTCGTCATGTTGTTGAACAGAGTTAATCAATCAAACGATTCCTAATCCACCATTCCCCTTCCTAAACACTCGCCGTTATCGCAGCAGCAATCCAGTTCGTTTTAAAAAAAACTAGCGTCGATTCTCTATCCTTTTCTTCAATAACTCGTTCGCAGAAATGCGTAAGCAGTCTACACTCTTGGGGGTGATTCAATCATAGGACGCTGCTCGTAGTCTAGAATAGTAACGAGTTCCCTGTAC
This sequence comes from Fragum fragum, assembly GCA_946902895.1. Taxonomy (NCBI): domain Eukaryota; kingdom Metazoa; phylum Mollusca; class Bivalvia; order Cardiida; family Cardiidae; genus Fragum; species Fragum fragum. The sequence goes on along the minus strand of OX336380.1, from coordinate 10,083,393 downwards.
AGTTCTCTTAATTGAGGAGCGAAGGAGTACGATTCCTCATCCTATTCGTACGTCTTTGTTCTGAAGAAAATCTAAGTACTGAAAAAGAACCCATCGTGCTGGATTCTCTAGTAAGTTCGTGTATGTATCTATTAGTAATGTCGGCTCTCTATGAACTACCAATATATTAAAAATGAACAAATGATGAGGTTAATAAGGCTCTGATACAAAAAGGTAATAAGACTTTATAACAATATCACGTGACTATAGTATCTAAACGAGCGATCACATTCGAAAACTAACCATTTAACAACGAGCGACCGAAGAGACAACATCTATTTATCAATAAAAAGCCAGTGTAAATATCGATGAAACTCAACTACTAGAGGACGCTTCTCAGTGTCCTCTTCATCAAACTGAAGAAATGTTGACGAGTGGGAAGAAGAAACCTATGCATCTAAAAATTCAAAAGGTAGCGAAGAAGTAGATGAGTGAATTTTCAAAAACAGACGACTGTATTCGACCAGAAGAAGAAACAACTCCGTTACAAAACGAACGTGGGACGAGTGATGAAGTTTCAAAAACGGACGACCGTCTTCAACCTGAAAAAGCAACTCCGCCACAACGAGACGAACAAAAACGATTACACCATCAAAATCGAAACTAACATTTATCGCTCTGAAGAATAAAAATACTAAATCTGTTGCTACCGCTACTGCTGATGCTGCTGTCGCTGAGATAAAGGAGGTAGTAAAAAAGAAACGAAAACGTAAGCCAGGTTAAGCGGCTTTACGCGAGATCAAGAAGTACCAGAAAAGTACCCAATATTTAATCCGTGGACGCCCTTTCCAACTACTAGTACGAGATATCGCCGACACCTTTAAAAGCGGACTGAATTTTCAAAAGAAGTCTATGGAGATATTACAAGCTGAGTCCGAAGAGTTTATAACTACCTTATTGAAAACAAGCTCAATCGTGCGCTATCGCTGCCAAGAGACAAACCATTACCGCTAACGATATTAAACTGGTTCAACAGTTGAGAAAGGACATGAATGTTTTGTAAAGGAAACGTATATATAGAGACTATGGAAAATGAATAGAATGTGTGATAGTGTCCCCATATTAAGTACGTTTATTTAGAGATTGAAACAGAAACCACCACACGAACATTAGGACGAGTACAAAAAAATTGGAAACGAAAATGAGAAGAATTGGATTTATTTTGTTTTCGTTACTATTATATTAATTAATTGATGTACCCCATGTTTCGTTGTTTCGTAAATGCAAAATCATGATGTTTCGGAAACGATTTCAATAAAGAAAAAATTGAATACGCTACCGTTTCGTGTATGTTTTCCAGTACGACTACTACAAGATCCAGATAGCGAAAGATTAATCGGATGAAGAGGTTAATAGGATGACGTCATATGAGGTTAATCGGACTTCCTTATCTTTAGTATAAACTATGCGTCACCTGACGTCACACACCTTTCGACATTCGAGCAGTCAACATCCTTCTTGTCACCCGAAACCGTTTCCTGTTGCTAAATCTTGAAACGCCTCAACGATGACGTCACTCGTGTTTATTTTATTATTACTATTAGTCGAAGAATTATTGGCGATTGAAAGACGCATCAACCGTTTCCAGACTCCAGTACTCGAAATTGAAGACGCATCGTACGACAATTCGTTGTTGTTTTTAGGACTGCTTATAGATTACTGGGTTATACGTTACGACAAGCAAGTCAAACAGAACTATTAACTGCTTTCTTAAGAGATGGTTTCTGGTACTGGGGAATAATACCATGTAATAAGGAGATGGTTTCTTCTGGATCCAGTACGGTATCGCTTCTGGTACTGGGAATAATATCATGCAATAAGGAGATTGTTTCTTCGGGATTCAGTACGGTATCGTTTCTAGTTGAAGGAATAGGAAACGAATGGTTCGTTTCAGCTGCTTTGTTGTTGTCCAAGGATGTACAAAACCATTTCCGTCAGTTCGGTTCTCAAATTCTAGATTTTCTTTTCCGTTAGTTTACACAGGTCATCCATCTACTGATATCTGAGAGCTTTCCTCGCTCTAGTGGATTAAGCGAGACAGCAACAGATAGATCCGTTTTCTGTTCGACAGCAGTCGTTTCTGGATCTATTTTTCCCGTTCGACAAAAGCCGTTTCGGGATCCAATTCCTCGATGTTTCTCGTTGGAAACCGTTTCGAAAAATGGAGAAAAAATTTTGGACGTGAGATTATAATATATACTATTACATAATACCTTATTAACCTTCATTCACAATACTATTACGTAATACCTTATTAACCGCAGTTTTCTTTAACCTTTAGTTTACCCCGCCCCCACCTTCCGGAGTTTGTTCTTCAAAAGTAACGAAAAAAGAAAAAGAAAATAAAAAGGAAACTGTTATTATGATCGAGGGTAATTAACCTCGAGAAAAAGGGTAATAGGCTCTATGTTAATTAACCTCTAGAAAGGGTAAAAGGGTTCAAAGGGGGGTTCGAAACTTAGGACTTAGTGACGTTCATTTCAGCTTCGACCATCGACCAGTCAACACCTCATTTTTCGTTCGGTTCCGTAAATTTATTACGTTATCTTATCAGTTATCCGTTCTATATATTATCATGGTGGGAAATTCGCGAACACTAAAGCCAGTTTCGTGAACAATATTTCGACTACGAGCGAAAACAAAACTTTAGCTGTCGTCCTGCGTCTAAGCATGGTGTATAATGAGCAGACAGTTCGATGATTTTAACCATTGACGAGGGTTTTACGGGAAGCGAACGGCTCATCATGGATATTATGAAAATGGATTTCTATTTAATGAAACCCGCGGATCGCCTGTACAGACTAGTTAATCCTAACGGGTTCTTTGATCACGATCAACCCAAGAACGTTCTGTGTAAAGAACAAATGTTACGGAGACGTACTACCAGCTATTTACTCCGAGTTTTGCGTACTCAGGTTAATAGTCGTCATGAGGAGAAAGTTGCAGCGAGAAGAAACGGATCAGGAAGACGCTTTGAGTTCTTTAGTCATTAACAAAATTAAGTACACGTTTGAAACTTGTCCAGAATAGGAAACTCTTCGTCTTCATTAAACTCAGATTCTAGTAAGAAAGTATCCGCTACACTGAGTACGATACGAGGAAATTTATTAACTATGTTTCCAGGACTGTTTACTATAATGTTACAGATGTGCGTGTCGCTGAACAGATTTGGTTATTAGTCTGACCCAAAACCTAAAGACATACAGTCACAACAAAAGAGACGCTATAGATAGTATCTATAGCAAGAAAATATCGCTAAACGTTGTAAACGTATGCAGATTATTGACATTTAACCTCATTACTACGCCGGAGTGAGGTATTTCCTGTTTAACCGAAACGATTAGAAAGCTGTTGGCCATACCTACATTTCTTCTATTTAACGCCGGTGGTGATTTCCTAGACTCGAACAATACAAATCGATAGAACTTTCACAAAAACCATTCCGCAGTAATGAAGATATCAGTACTACTGCTGTTAGTAAAGGCATCTGCTGCTGAACCGTTAGAATACTCGTTTCGAGATGTATCGACACTCGAGAATTCGGGCATAGTCGGCAGCACGTACAAAAGTTACACTGGCGAATTCTACAAAGGGTCTCTTTACGGAGTCGGAGTGCAGTACACCTTTATTACTGATGCGTCTTTAATTCACCATAGTTTTCATTACTGATACATCTTCAAATCACCATGAATTCGGTTATGCGTCTTCAATTCTCCATTGAGTACCGGTACGTCTTCAAATCACCATATAATACTGATACTTCAAATCTCAATATAATACTGATAGGTCTTCAAATCACCATAAAATACTGATACGTCTTCAAATCTCAATAGGTTTATTTTAATTCTCCATGGACTACTGATGCGTTTTCAATTCTCCATAGTTTTAGATTGCTATTGTGTCTTTAAATCACCATATACTACTGATGCGTCTTAAAATTGCCATAGTTTTAGATACCTACTGATGCGTCTTTTAAATCACCATAGATTGCTGATATCTTTCATTCTCAATAGTGATGCGTCTGCAAATCACCATGGTTTTCATTACTGATACGTCTTTAAAATCACAATAGATTACTGATACGTCTTCAATTCTCCATATACTACTGATACGTTTCCAATTTTCAATAGTAGAATCCATCAAGATGACTTCATTTTCAGTACTTAGATTTTCTTCAGAACAAAGACGTACGAATAGGATGAGGAATCGTACTCCTTCGCTCCTCAATTAAGAGAACTGTACAGGGAACTCGTTACTATTCTAAACTACGAGCAGCGTCTAGTGATTGAATTGTGACGAGCGCAGAATAAATCCTCTTATATGACAGTTTCTATATTTCAGAAACGTTCTGTACACGGACACGTCCCTAGTTGGATTGCATATTCTCGTCATGTTGTTGAACAGAGTTAATCAATCAAACGTTTCCTAATCCACCATTCCCCTTCCTAAACACTCGCCGTTCTCGCAGCAGCAATCCAGTTCGTTTTAAAAAAACTAACGTCGATTCTCTATCCTTTTCTTCAATAACTCGTTCGCAGAAATGGGGGTGATAGGTTTCGTTCTCTCTACTACGATCACCATATGCAAATGTTCGATCATCATCGTTTCAACGAACGAACCGTACGTTTTCTCTCTAACCTTGTTGTCTATCATAGGTTTGACTCGAATCCAAAGAGCAAATTATGACAAAAGTATTCCTTGTCGCTGCTGAGCTTTGTTTTTATTTGCAATAGGTCAGCTCATCATCAATCGTCAGAAGTTTCATCGACTGGAATCCAAGACAGCATCAGCAAGATCCGTTTTCTATTCGACAGAGGTCGTTTCTGGATCCATTTTTCCCGTTCGACAGAAGCCGTTTTCGAGATCCAATTCCTCGATGTTTCTCATCGGAAGTCGTTTCGAAAAATGGAGAAAAATATAGGACGTGAGATTATAATATATACTATTACGCAATACCTTATTAACCTTCATACACAATACTATTACGTAAAACCTTATTAACCGCAGTTTTCTTAATAACCTTTAGTTTCTTATTAACCTTTAGTTTACCCCGCCGCCAACCACCGGAGTTTGTTCTTCAATAGTAACGAAAAAAGAAAAAGAAAAAAAAGAAAACGGTTATTATGATCATGGGTAATGAACATCGAGAAAAAATGTAATAGGCTCTATGTTAATTAACCTCTAGAAAGGGTAATAGGGTTCAAAGGGGGTTTCGAAACTTCGGACTTAGTGACGTTCATTTCAGCTTCGACCATCGACCAGTCAACACCTTATTTTTCGTTCCGTTCCGTGAATTTATTACATAATCTTATCAATTATCCGTTCTATATATTATCATGGTGGGAATGAGGAAGAGGAGAAAACGAAACAGAGGTACTCAATCCAATATAGTACTCAACCAGGATCAGAGAAAGAAACGAAACGAAGACGCTTAATCCACTAGAGCGAGGAAAGCTCTCAGATATCAGTACCTGGATGACCTGTGTAAACTAACGGAAAAGAAAATCGAGAATTTGAGAACCGAACTGACGGAAATGGTTTTGTATATACTTGGACAACAACAAAGCAGCTGAAACGAACCATTCGTTTCCTATTCCTTCAACTAGAAACGATACCGTACTGAACTCCGAAGAAACAATCTCCTTATTGCATGATATTATTCCCAGTACCAGAAGCGATACCGTACTGGATCCAGAAGAAACCATCTCCTTATTACATGGTATTATTCCCCAGTACCAGAAACGATACCGTACTGAATCCAGAAGAACAAGAACGGATAGACATCTCTTTATTCGGGACGCATGATATTATTCCTATTCATAGTTTGTCAGCTATAAACAATACCGTATTGAATCAATAAAAAACCATCTCTTAAGAAAGCAGTTAATAGTTCGGTTTGACTTGCTTGTCGTAACGTATAACCCAGTAATCTATAAGCCGTACTTAAAACAACAACGAATTGTCGTACGATGCGTCTTCATTTTCGAGTACTGGAGTCTGGAAACGGTTGATGCGTCTTTCAATCGCCAATAATTCTTCGACTAATAGTTATAATAAAATAAACACGAGTGACGTCATCTTTGAGGCGTTTCGAGTTTCAGTAATCAGGAAACGGTTTCGGGTGACAAGGAGGATGTTGACTGCTCGAAGGTCGAAAGGTATGTGACGTCAGGTGACGCATAGTTTATACTAAAGATAAGGAAGTCCGATTAACCTCATATGACGTCATCCTATTAACCTCTTCATCCGATTAACCTTTCGATATCTGGATCTTGTAGTAGTCGTCCTGGAAAACATACACGAAACGGTAGCGTATTCAATTTTTTCTTTATTGAAATCGTTTCCGAAACATCATGATTTTGCATTTACGAAACAACGAAACATGGGGTACATCAATTAATTAATAAAATTCTCTATCCTTTTCTTCAATAACTCGTTCGCAGAAATGCGTAAGTAATCCACACTCTTGGGGGTGATAGGTTCCGTTCACCTTGTAACCATCGTCGCAGTACGCTATTGTTCGATCATCATTGTTTCAACGAACGAAGGTTTTCTCTCTAACCTTGTTGTCTATCATAGGTTTGACTTGAATCCAAAGAGTAAATGACGACAAAAGTATTCCCAGTTGCTACTGAATTTGGTTTTCATTTGCAATAGGTCAGCTCATCATCCATCGTCAGAAGTTTCATCGACAGGAACCCAAGACAGCAACAGATAGATCCGTTTTCTGTTCGACAGCAGTCGTTTCTGGATCTATTTTTCCCGTTCGTCAAAAGCCGTTTCGGGATCCAATTCCTCGATGTTTCTCATCGGAAGCCGTTTCGAAAAATGGAGAAAAATGAAGGACGTGAGATTATAATATATACTATTACGCAATACCTTATTAACCTTCATACACAATACTATTACTTAATACCTTATTAACTGGAGTTTTCTTTAACCTTTAGTTTCTTATTAACCTTTAGTTTACCCCGCCCCCACCTTCCGGAGTTTCTTCTTCAAAAGTAAGGAAAAAAGAAAAAGAAAATAAAAAGGAAACGGTTATTATGATCGAGGGTAATTAACCTCGAGAAAAAGGGTAATAGGCTCTATGTTAATTAACCTCTAGAAAGGGTAATAGGGTTCAAAGGGGGGTTCGAAACTTAGGACTTAGTGACGTTCATTTCAGCTCCGACCATCGACCAGTCAACACCTTATTTTTCGTTCGGTTCCGTGAATTTATTACGTTATCTTATCAATTATCCGTTCTATATATTATCATGGTGGGAATGAGGAAGAGGAGAAAACGAAACAGAGGTACTCAATCCAATATAGTACTCAACCAGGATCAGAGAAAGAATCGAAACGAGACGTCTCTTTATTAGGGACGCATGATATTATTCCTATTCCTAGTTTGTCAGCTATAAACAATACCGTATTGAATCAATAAGAAACCATCTCTTAAGAAAGCAGTTAATAGTTCGGTTTGACTTGCTTGTCGTAACGTATAAACCAGTAATCTATAAGCCGTACTTAAAACAACAACGAACTGTCGTACGATGCGTCTTCATTTTCGAGTACTGGAGATATAACATGGAAACGGTTGATGCGTCTTTCAATCGCAAATAATTCTTCGACTAATAGTAATAATAAGATAAACACGAGTGACGTCATCGTTGAGGCGTTTCGAGTTTCAGTAATCAGGAAACGGTTTCGGGTGACAAGGAGGATGTTGACTGCTCAAAGGTCGAAAGGTGTGTGACGTCAGGTGACGCATAGTTTATACTAAAGATAAGGAAGTCCGATTAACCTCATATGACGTCATCCTATTAACCTCTTCATCCGATTAATCTTTCGCTATCTGGATCTTGTAGTAGTCGTCCTGGAAAACATACACGAAACGGTAGCGTATTCAATTTTTTCTTTATTGAAATCGTTTCCGAAACATCATGATTTTGCATTTACGAAACAACGAAAAATGGGGTACATCAATTAATTAATATAATAGTAACGAAAACAAAATAAATCCAATTCTTCTCATTTTCGTTTCCAATTTTTTTGTACTCGTCCTAATGTTCGTGTGGTGGTTTCTGTTTCAATCTCTAAATAAACGTACTTAATACACTGTCACACATTCCATTCCCTTTCCATAGTCTCTATATACGTTTCCTTTACAAAACATTCATGTCCTTTCTCAACTGTTGAACCAGTTTAATATCGTTAGCGGTAATGGTTTGTCTCTTGGCAGCGATAGCGCACGTTTAAGCTTGTTTCAATAAGGTAGTTATAAACTCTTCGGACTCAGCTTGTAATATCTCCATAGACTTCTTTTGAAAATTCAGTCCGCTTTTAAAGGTGTCGGCGATATCTCGTACTAGTAGTTGGAAAGGGCGTCTACGGATTAAATATTCGGTACTTTTCTGGTACTTCTTGATCTCGCGTAAAGCCGCTTCACCTGGCTTACGTTTTCGTTTCTTTTTTACTACTTCCTTTATCTCAGCAACAGCAGCATCAGCAATAGCGGTAGCAACAGATTTAGTATTTTTATTCTTCAGAGCGATAAATGTTAGTTTCGATTTTGATGGTGTTATCGTTTTTGTTCGTCTCGTTGTGGCAGAGTTGCTTTTTTAGGTTGAAGACGGTCGTCCGTTTTTGAAACTTCATCACTCGTCCCACGTTCGTTTTGTAACGGAGTTGTTTCTTCTTCTGGTCGAATACAGTCGTCTGTTTTTGAAAACTCACTCATCTTCTTCTTCGCTACTTTTTGAATTTTTAGATGCATAGGTTTCTTCTTCCCACTCGTCGTCATCATTTCTTCAGTTTGATGAAGAGGACACTGAGTAGCGTCCTCTAGTAGTTGAGTTTCATCGATATTTACACTCATGGTGGCTTTTTATTGATAAATAGATGTTGTCTCTTCGGTCGCTCGTTGTTCAATGGTTAGTTTTCGAATGTGATCGCTCGTTTAGATACTATAGTCACGTGATATTGTTATAAAGTCTTATTACCTTTTTGTATCAGAGCCTTATTAACCTCGTCATTTGTTCATTTTTAATATATTGGTAGTTCATAGAGAGCCGACATTACTAATAGATACTTACACACACTGACTAGAGAATCCAGCACGATGACTTCTTTTTCAGTACTTAGATTTTCTTCAGAACAAAGACGTACGAATAGGATGAGGAATCGTACTCCTTTCGCTCCTCGATTAAGAGAACTGTACAGGGAACTCGTTACTATTCTAGACTACGAACAGCGTCTAGTGATTGAATTGTGACGAGCGCAGAATAAATCCTCTTATATAACAGTTTCTATATTTTAGAAACGTTCTGTACAAGAATACGTCTTAGTTGGATCGCATATTCTCGTCATGTTGTTGAACAGAGTTAATCAATCAAACGATTCCTAATCCATCATTCCCCTTCCTAAACACTCGCCGTTATCGCAGCAGCAATCCAGTTCGTTTTAAAAAAAAACTAGCGTCGATTCTCTATCCTTTTCTTCAATAACTCGTTCGCAGAAATGCGTAAGCAGTCTAAACTCTTGGGGGTGATTCAATCATAGGACGCTGCTCGTAGTCTAGAATAGTAACGAGTTCCCTGTACAGTTCTCTTAATCGAGGAGCGAAAGGAGTACGATTCCTCATCCTATTCGTACGTCTTTGTTCTGAAGAAAATCTAAGTACTGAAAAAGAAGTCATCGTGCTGGATTCTCTAGTAAGTTCGTGTATGTATCTATTAGTAATGTCGGCTCTCTATGAACTACCAATATATTAAAAATGAACAAATGATGAGGTTAATAAGGCTCTGATACAAAAAGGTAATAAGACTTTATAACAATATCACGTGACTATAGTATCTAAACGAGCGATCACATTCGAAAACTAACCATTTAACAACGAGCGACCGAAGAGACAACATCTATTTATCAATAAAAAGCCAGTGTAAATATCGATGAAACTCAACTACTAGAGGACGCTACTCAGTGTCCTCTTCATCAAACTGAAGAAATGTTGACGAGTGGGAAGAAGAAACCTATGCATCTAAAAATTCAAAAGGTAGCGAAGAAGTAGATGAGTGAATTTTCAAAAACAGACGACTGTATTCGACCAGAAGAAGAAACAACTCCGTTACAAAACGAACGTGGGACGAGTGATGAAGTTTCAAAAACGGACGACCGTCTTCAACCTGAAAAAGCAACTCCGCCACAACGAGACGAACAAAAAACGATTACACCATCAAAATCGAAACTAACATTTATCGCTCTGAAGAATAAAAATACTAAATCTGTTGCTACCGCTACTGCTGATGCTGCTGTCGCTGAGATAAAGGAGGTAGTAAAAAAGAAACTTAAACGTAAGCCAGGTTAAGGAGCTTTACGCGAGATCAAGAAGTACCAGAAAAGTACCCAATATTTAATCCGTAGACGCCCTTTCCAACTACTAGTACGAGATATCGCCGACACCTTTAAAAGCGGACTGAATTTCCAAAAGAAGTCTATAGAGATATTACATCCTGAGTCCGAAGAGTTTATAACTACCTTATTGAAAACAAGCTCAAACGTGCGCTATAGCTGCCAAGAGACAAACCATTACCGCTAACGATATTAAACTGGTTCAACAGTTGAGAAAGGACATGAATGTTTTGTAAAGGAAACGTATATATAGAGACTATGGAAAGGGAATAGAATGTGTGATAGTGTCCCCATATTAAGTACGTTTATTTAGAGATTGAAACAGAAACCACCACACGAACATTAGGACGAGTACAAGAAAATTGGAAACGAAAATGAGAAGAATTGGATTTATTTTGTTTTCGTTACTATTATATTAATTAATTGATGTACCCCATGTTTCGTTGTTTCGTAAATGCAAAATCATGATGTTTCGGAAACGATTTCAATAAAGAAAAAATTGAATACGCTACCGTTTTGTGTATGTTTTCCAGGACGACTACTACAAGATCCAGATAGCGAAAGATTAATCGGATGAAGAGGTTAATAGGATGACGTCATATGAGGTTAATCGGACTTCCTTATCTTTAGTATAAACTATGCGTCACCTGACGTCACACACCTTTCGACATTCGAGCAGTCAACATCCTTCTAGTCACCCGAAACCGTTTCCTGTTGCTGAATCTCGAAACTTCTCAACGATGACGTCACTCGTGTTTATTTTATTATTACTATTAGTCGAAGAATTATTGGCGATTGAAAGACGCATCAACCGTTTCCAGACTCCAGTACTCGAAAATGAAGACGCATCGTACGACAATTCGTTGTTGTTTTAAGTACGGCTTATAGATTACTGGGTTATACGTTACGACAAGCAAGTCAAACCGAACTATTAACTGCTTTCTTAAAAGATGGTTTCTGGTACTGGGGAATAATACCATGTAATAAGGAGATGGTTTCTTCTGGATCCAATACGGTATCGCTTCTGGTACTGGGAATAATATCATGCAATAAGGAGATTGTTTCTTCGGGATTCAGTACGGTATCGTTTCTAGTTGAAGGAATAGGAAACGAATGGTTCGTTTCAGCTGCTTTGTTGTTGTCCAAGGATGTACAAAACCATTTCCGTCAGTTCGGTTCTCAAATTCTAGATTTTCTTTTCCGTTAGTTTACACAGGTCATCCAGGTACTGATATCTGAGAGCTTTCCTCGCTCAAGTGGATTTAGCGAGACAGCAACAGATAGATCCGTTTTCTGTTCGACAGCAGTCGTTTCTGGATCTATTTTTCCCGTTCGACAAAAGCCGTTTTTTCGGGATCCAATTCCTCGATGTTTCTCGTTGGAAACCGTTTCGAAAAATGGAGAAAAAATTTTGGACGTGAGATTATAATATATACTATTACATAATACCTTATTAACCTTCATTCACAATACTATTACGTAATACCTTATTAACCGCAGTTTTCTTTAACCTTTAGTTTCTTATTAACCTTTAGTTTACCCCGCCCCCACCTTCCGGAGTTTGTTCTTCAAAAGTAACGAAAAAAGAAAAAGAAAATAAAAAGGAAACGGTTATTATGATCGAGGGTAATTAACCTCGAGAAAAAGGGTAATAGGCTCTATGTTAATTAACCTCTAGAAAGGGTAAAAGGGTTCAAAGGGGGGTTCGAAACTTAGGACTTAGTGACGTTCATTTCAGCTTCGACCATCGACCAGTCAACACCTCATTTTTCGTTCGGTTCCGTAAATTTATTACGTTATCTTATCAGTTATCCGTTCTATATATTATCATGGTGGGAAATTCGCGAACACTAAAGCCAGTTTCGTGAACAATATTTCGACTACGAGCGAAAACAAAACTTTTGCTGTCGTCCTGCGTCTAAGCATGGTGTATAATGAGCAGACAGTTCGATGATTTTCACTATTGACGAGGGTTTTACGGGAAGCGAACGGCTCATCATTGATATTATGAAAATGGATTTCTATTTAATGAAACCCGCGGATCGCCTGTACAGACTAGTTAATCCTAACGGGTTCTTTGATCACGATCAACCCAAGAACGTTCTGTGTAAAGAACAAATGTTACGGAGACGTACTACCAGCTATTTACTCCGAGTTTTGCGTACTGAGGTTAATAGTCGTCATGAGGAGAAAGTTGCAGCGAGAAGAAACGGATCGGGAAGACGCTTTGAGTTCTTTAGTCATTAACAAAATTAAGTACACGTTTGAGAACTTGTCCAGAATAGGAAACTCTTCGTCTTCATTAAACTCAGATTCTAGTAAGAAAGTATCCGCTACACTGAGTACGATACGAGGAAATTTATTAACTATGTTTCCAGGACTGTTTACTATAATGTTACAGATGTGCGTGTCGCTGAACAGATTTGGTTATTAGTCTGACCCAAAACCTAAAGATGTTACATACGCTGACATACAGTCACAACAAAAGAGACGCTATAGATACTAACAAGAAAATATCGCTAAACGTTGTAAACGTATGCAGATTATTGACATTTAACCTCATTACTACGCCGGAGTGAGGTATTTCCTGTTTAACCGAAACGATTAGAAAGCTGTTGGCCATACCTACATTTCTTCTATTTAACGCCGGTGGTGATTTCCTAGACTCGAACAATACAAATCGATAGAACTTTCACAAAAACCATTCCGCAGTAATGAAGATATCAGTACTACTGCTGTTAGTAAAGGCATCTGCTGCTGAACCGTTAGAATACTCGTTTCGAGATGTATCGACACTCGACTCTACAGTCGAACTACCCGGAGACGAGAATTCGGGCATAGTCGGCAGCACGTACAAAAGTTACACTGGCGAATTCTACAAAGGGTCTCTATACGGAGTCGGAGTGCAGTACACCTTTATTACTGATGCGTCTTTAATTCACCATAGTTTTCATTACTGATACATCTTCAAATCACCATGAATTCGGTTATGCGTCTTCAATTCTCCATAGAGTACCGGTACGTCTTCAAATCACCATATAATACTGATACTTCAAATCTCAATATAATACTGATACGTCTTCAAATCACCATAAAATACTGATATGTCTTCAAATCTCAATAGGTTTATTTTAATTCTCCATGGACTACTGATGCGTTTTCAATTCTCCATAGTTTTAGATTGCTATTGTGTCTTTAAATCACCATATACTACTGATGCGTCCTAAAATTGCCATAGTTTTAGATACCTACTGATGCGTCTTTTAAATCACCATAGATTGCTGATATCTTTCATTCTCAATAGTGATGCGTCTGCAAATCACCATGGTTTTCATTACTGATACGTCTTTAAAATCACAATAGATTACTGATACGTCTTCAATTCTCAATATACTACTGATACGTTTCCAATTTTCAATAGTAGAATCCATCAAGATGACTTCATTTTCAGTACTTAGATTTTCTTCAGAACAAAGACGTACGAATAGGATGAGGAATCGTACTCCTTCGCTCCTCAATTAAGAGAACTGTACAGGGAACTCGTTACTAATCTAAACTACGAGCAGCGTCTAGTGATTGAATTGTGACGAGCGCAGAATAAATCCTCTTATATGACAGTTTCTATATTTCAGAAATGTTCTGTACACGGACACGTCCTAGTTGGATTGCATATTCTCGTCATGTTGTTGAACAGAGTTAATCAATCAAACGTTTCCTAATCCACCATTCCCCTTCCTAAACACTCGCCGTTCTCGCAGCAGCAATCCAGTTCGTTTTAAAAAAAACTAACGTCGATTCTCTATCCTTTTCTTCAATAACTCGTTCGCAGAAATGCGTAAGCAGTCTTAACTCTTGGGGGTGATAGGTTTCGTTCTCTCTACTACGATCACCTTATGCAAATGTTCGATCATCATCGTTTCAACGAACGAACCGTACGTTTTCTCTCTAACCTTGTTGTCTATCATAGGTTTGACTCGAATCCAAAGAGCAAATTATGACAAAAGTATTCCTTGTCGCTGCTGAGCTTGGTTTTTATTTGCAATAGGTCAGCTCATAAACAATCGTCAGAAGTTTCATCGACTGGAATCCAAGACAGCAACAGCTAGATCCGTTTTCTATTCGACAGAAGTCGTTTCTGGATCCATTTTTCCCGTTCGACAGAAGCCGTTTTCGAGATCCAATTCCTCGATGTTTCTCATCGGAAGTCGTTTCGAAAAATGGAGAAAAATATAGGACGTGAGATTATAATATATACTATTACGCAATACCTTATTAACCTTCATACACAATACCATTACGTAAAACCTTATTAACCGCAGTTTTCTTATTAACCTTTAGTTTCTTATTAACCTTTAGTTTACCCCGCCGCCACCTTCCGGAGTTTGTTCTTCAATAGTAACGAAAAAAGAAAAAGAAAAAAAAAGGAAACGGTTATTATGATCATGGGTAATGAACCTCGAGAAAAAATGTAATAGGCTCTATGTTAATTAACCTCTAGAAAGGGTAATAGGGTTCAAAGGGGGTTTCGAAACTTCGGACTTAGTGACGTTCATTTCAGCTTCGACCATCGACCAGTCAACACCTTATTTTTCGTTCCATTCCGGGAATTTATTACATAATCTTATCAATTATCCGTTCTATATATTATCATGGTGGGAATGAGGAAGAGGAGAAAACGAAACAGAGGTACTCAATCCAATATAGTACTCAACCAGGATCAGAGAAAGAAACGAAACGAAGACGCTAAATCCACTAGAGCGAGGAAAGCTCTCAGATATCTGTACCTGGATGACCTGTGTAAAACTAACGGAAAAGAAAATCGAGAGTTTGAGAACCGAACTGACGGAGCTGAAATGGTTTTGTATATACTTGGACAACAACAAAGCAGCTGAAACGAACCATCCGTTTCCTATTCCTTCAACTAGAAACGATACCGTACTGAATCTCGAAGAAACAATCTCCTTATTGCATGATATTATTCCCAGTACCAGAAACGGTACCGTACTGGATCCAGAAGAAACCATCTCCTTATTGCATGATATTATTCCCAGTAGTAGAAACGATACCGTACTGAATCCAGAAGAACAAGAACGGATAGACATCTCTTTATTCGGGACGCATGATATTATTCCTATTCCTAGTTTGTCAGCTATAAATAATACCGTATTGAATCAATAAGAAACCATCTCTTAAGAAAGCAGTTAATAGTTCGGTTTGACTTGCTTGTCGTAACGTATAACCCAGTAATCTATAAGCCGTACTTAAAACAACAACGAATTGTCGTACGATGCGTCTTCATTTTCGAGTACTGGAGATATAACACGGAAACGGTTGATGCGTTTTTCAATCGCCAATAATTCTTCGACTAATAGTAATAATAAAATAAACACGTGTGACGTCATCGTTGAGGCGTTTCGAGTTTCAGTAATCAGGAAACGGTTTCGGGTGACAAGAAGGATGTTGACTGCTCAAAGGTCGAAAGGTGTGTGACGTCAGGTGACGCATAGTTTATACTAAAGATAAGGAAGTCCGATTAACCTCATATGACGTCATCCTATTAACCTCTTCATCCGATTAATCTTTCGATATCTGGATCTTGTAGTAGTCGTCCTGGAAAACATACACGAAACGGTAGCGTATTCAATTTTTTCTTTATTGAAATCGTTTCCGAAACATCATGATTTTGTATTTACGAAACAACGAAAAATGGGGTACATCAATTAATTTATATAATAGTAACGAAAACAAAATAAATCCAATTCTTCTCATTTTCGTTTCCAATTTTTTTGTACTCGTCCTAATGTTCGTGTGGTGGTTTCTGTTTCAATCTCTAAATAAACGTACTTAATACACTGTCACACATTCTATTCCCTTTCCATAGTCTCTATTTATACGTTTCCTTTACAATACATTCATGTCCTTTCTCAACTGTTGAACCAGTTTAATATCGTTAGCGGTAATGGTTTGTCTCTTGGCAGCGATAGCGCACGTTTGAGCTTGTTTCAATAAGGTAGTTATAAACTCTTCGGACTCAGCTTGTAATATCTCCATAGACTTCTTTTGAAAATTCAGTCTACTTTTAAAGGTGTCGGCGATATCTCGTACTAGTAGTTGGAAAGGGCGTCTACGGATTAAATATTCGGTACTTTTCTGGTACTTCTTGATCTCGCGTAAAGCCGCTTCACCTGGCTTACGTTTTCGTTTCTTTTTTACTACCTCCTTTATCTCAGCAACAGCAGCATCAGCAAAAGCGGTAGCAACAGATTTAGTATTTTTATTCTTCAGAGCGATAAATGTTAGTTTCGATTTTGATGGTGTTATCGTTTTTGTTCGTCTCGTTGTGGCAGAGTTGCTTTTTTAGGTTGAAGACGGTCGTCCGTTTTTGAAACTTCATCACTCGTCCCACGTTCGTTTTGTAACGGAGTTGTTTCTTCTTCTGGTCGAATACAGTCGTCTGTTTTTGAAAATTCACTCATCTTCTTCTTCGCTACTTTTTGAATTTTTAGATGCATAGGTTTCTTCTTCCCACTCGTCGTCATCATTTCTTCAGTTTGATGAAGAGGACACTGAGTAGCGTACTCTAGTAGTTGAGTTTCATCGATATTTACACTCATGGTGGCTTTTTATTGATAAATAGATGTTGTCTCTTCGGTCGCTCGTTGTTCAATGGTTAGTTTTCGAATGTGATCGCTCGTTTAGATACTATAGTCACGTGATATTGTTATAAAGTCTTATTACCTTTTTGTATCAGAGCCTTATTAACCTCGTCATTTGTTCATTTTTAATATATTGGTAGTTCATAGAGAGCCGACACTACTAATAGATACTTACACACACTGACTAGAGAATCCAGCAGGATGACTTCTTTTTCAGTACTTAGATTTTCTTCAGAACAAAGACGTACGAATAGGATGAGGAATCGTACTCCTTTCGCTCCTCGATTAAGAGAACTGTACTGGGAACTCGTTACTATTCTAGACTACGAGCAGCGTCTAGTGATTGAATTGTGACGAGCGCAGAATAAATCCTCTTATATGACAGTTTCTATATTTCAGAAACGTTCTGTACACGGACACGTCCTAGTTGGATCGCATATTCTCGTCATGTTGTTGAACAGAGTTAATCAATCAAACATTTCCTAATCCACCATTCCCCTTCCTAAACACTCGCCGTACTCGCAGCAGCAATCCAGTTCGTTTTAAAAAAAACTAACGTCGATTCTCTATCCTTTTCTTCAATAACTCGTTCGCAGAAATGCGTAAGTAATCCACCCTCTTGGGGGTGATAGGTTCTGTTCACCTTGTAACCATCGTCGCAATACGCAATTGTTCGATCATCATCGTTTCAACGAACGAACACTTTCTCTCCAACCTTGTTGTCTATCATAGGTTTGACTTGAATCCAAAGAGTAAATGACGACAAAAGTCTTCCCAGTCGCTGCTGAGTTTGGTTTTCATTTGCAATAGGTCAGCTCATCATCTATCGTCAGAAGTTTCATCGACAGGAATCAAAGAAAGCAACAGATAGATCCGTTTTCTCATCGGAAACCGTTTCGAAAAATGGAGAAAAAATTTTGGACGTGAGATTATAATATATACTATTACATAATACCTTATTAACCTTCATTCACAATCCTATTACGTAATACCTTATTAACCGCAGTTTTCTTTAACCTTTAGTTTCTTATTAACCTTTAGTTTACCCCGCCCCCACCTTCCGGAGTTTGTTCTTTCAAAAGTAACGAAAAAAGAAAAAGAAAATAAAAAGGAAACGGTTATTATGATCGAGGGTAATTAACCTCGAGAAAAAGGGTAATAGGCTCTATGTTAATTAACCTCTAGAAAGGGTAAAAGGGTTCAAAGGGGGTTTCGAAACTTCGGACTAAGTGACGTTCATTTCAGCTTCGACCATCGACCAGTCTACACCTCATTTTTCGTTCGGTTCCGTAAATTTATTACGTTATCTTATCAGTTATCCGTTCTATATATTATCATGGTGGGAAATTCGCGAACACTAAAGCCAGTTCCGTGAACAATATTTCGACTACGAGCGAAAACAAAACTTTAGCTGTCGTCCTGCGTCTAAGCATGGTGTATAATGAGCAGACAGTTCGATGATTTTCACTATTGACGAGGGTTTTACGGGAAGCGAACGGCTCATCATGGATATTATGAAAATGGATTTCTATTTAATGAAACCCGCGGATCGCCTGTACAGACTAGTTAATCCTAACGGGTTCTTTGATCACGATCAACCCATGAACGTTCTGTGTAAAGAACAAATGTTACGGAGACGTACTACCAGCTATTTACTCCGAGTTTTGCGTACTGAGGTTAATAGCCGTCATGAGGAGAAAGTTGCAGCGAGAAGAAACGGATCAGGAAGACGCTTTGAGTTCTTAAGTCATAAACAAAATTAAGTACACGTTAGAGAACTTGTCCGGAATAGGAAACTCTTCGTCTTCATTAAACGCAGATCCTAAGTAAGTAAGTATCCGCTACACTGAGTACGATACAAGGAAATTTATAAACTATGTTTCCAGGACTGTTTACTATAATGTTACAGATGTGCGTGTCGCTGAACAGATTTGGTTATTAGTCTGAACCAAAACCTAAAGATGTTACATACGCTGACATACAGTCACAACAAAAGAGACGCTATAGATACTAACAAGAAAATATCGCTAAACGTTGTAAACGTATGCAGATTATTGACATTTAACCTTATTACTACGCCGGAGGGAGGTATTTCCTGTTTAACCGAAACGATTAGAAAGCTGTTAGCCATACCTACATTTCTACTATTTAACGCCGGTGGTGATTTCCTAGACTCGAACAATACGAATCGATAGAACTTTCACAAAAACCATTCCGCAGTTATGAAGATATCAGTACTACTGCTGTTAGTAAAGGCATCTGCTGCTGAACCGTTAGAATACTCGTTTCGAGATGTATCGACACTCGACTCTACAGTCGAACTACCCGGAGACGAGAATTCGGGCAGCACGTACAAAAGTTACACTGGCGAATTCTACAAAGGGTCTCTTTTCGGAGTCGGAGTGCAGTACACCTTTATTACTGATGCGTCTTTAATTCACCATAGTTTTCATTACTGATACATCTTCAAATCACTATGAATTCGGTTATGGGTCAACTCCACTCCGGAATTACTTCCGGGTGGTTGTACCCTAAAGTAGTCCATTAAGAAGATTTGATCTCCTCCTTTTGTCATGCTGTTTTAACGTTTAATCAACAGCAAGTTGCTTGATGTTAGGTTCTGCAGAGTGAGAGATCACTGCTGCATGTCATGCATGTGATTCAAAGCTTTAATCAGGGAACTATTTCCTTGTAGAAACTGACATTTGAAGGTGGTATCCTACAAGACTTTCACTTCCGAGCCTTAACAATTTCATGGGTAGATGTGCAGAATGGAGATTTGCGAAAAACTTTATCCCTAATGATACCATTTTCCTGGCCTGTAATTCAAGATCAAAGACTGCTCTTTAAGACGGACTAAGATTTAAGGCCCAACGAAACTTTTTGGAGGAGCTACAGATTGTGAAAGTGGGCCCTTTTTGCTCTTTATTTAATGAGGCAAAAACGGACAGGAGTGTAACCTATAATGAAGCAGGGTGGATTATACAAAAACGGTGATATTGGCCGTATTTTTGTGAATTTTCTTTTCAAATTTTGAACATTAATAGAATAGATAGTGTAGAATTGGATTTTAATAAAATTCTTTTATAGTAAGTGAAATTTTAATTTAAATTTTTGAAAAAACATTTAAATTTCAGTTTTCACCCTATTTGCAATACTCTGATCCCCCAGTATGCATCAATTTTGGCCAATGTTGTCATAATAGCTCGTCTGCACCTCTTGTTACCCCTGGTTAGTACTTCAAATGACAACAATTCACCACTCGACGGCCAGCCTTGGGCTAACATTGCGCTTCATCAGTATTTACTCTGTTTCAGCTAGCATCAAGCCTCATCAGTGGTGTTGCTTTCCACCAGACAGAAATTGCTGTCATCTCTCATCCCATCTTGTTTTCTGTTTACTAAATCTCTATCTGTTGTCCTTTCGCCTCTAGTTCACAATCTGGGCATAATTATGTATGTCATCATTGCCCATATACCCTGTTTCATTTCTGTTTTTCCTAGCCTCATGGTATTGAAATTCCATGACAGCTCTTCTTCTAAGACGTTTCTTTCTGTACCAGTCAGTTTTTCTGTATTTCTTGGTCTTCATTTGGCGTACTGAAATCTGTTTAAAATGCTTTTTACCCAAACTCCAAGCCCTGTTCCTGTTATTTTCCATAAGTTCTTTTTGACCGCTTTGTCGAAAGCGTTGTTTGAATGCAAATTTTGGGCCGAAAGCCTTCTTGTGAAGGTCCGGCTGAAGCTTACTCTTTTGCTTAGAGTAGCAGATGCTGCGCTGTTAAATGCTTCACACTTTTGTGTGGATGCCCTGGAACTCACACTGGAAATTGCACCTTCACTGAGTCTCATCTGCAAGATCACCTCTAACAATGCCTATATCATTCTCAGTCATTGAGAGATACGTTATGTTGGCAGGGCTGAGCAATTTTGAATAGGCATCCAAGCAGAAACTCCAATCACATAGAAGAGAATTAGTGGCACAGTTACTGCAATTCACAGCGTAAGATTCCACGGTTAAGGCTCTTATTAAGCGCAAGTCCTTCAATGTTTTGGATATATCACCCTGCCCCCTTCTTGCCATTTCTACAATGACAGTGTTACATTGCATTCTTATATCATATCACATCTTCCCATGTGAAGTCCGTCGAACGCTTTGTATTGAATAGAAACATTCTTTCAATGAAGTGAATGCTACATACTTTTGGTTCTTGGCAAACGGATAAACGGTTTGGGTCGGCATGTCTTGTCACGTTCCATTCTTTGAGAGGGAGTTGTAAAAGTCCCGCATTCCAAGCTGCGACTTTGTGTCGCCATACGTGTGGTCATAGGTTATAGCTATTTTCTTTCGAAACATTGTGGTCTGCAGCAAAAATGATATTGGCCCTTTCATCCCATTTCTTATGAAAGTCCTGGGTGCTTCCTTCTTTTCAGTAGCTGAAATGTATTCCCTTTTTTGTAAAAGCAGTTTGCTGAAACTCATCTAAGTCTTTCCCGTTTAACCAGGGTGGATTCAATTGAATTCAATATTTTCTTGTAATGTGCAGATAATGAATGAGTAACTAATTTTGGTCAAGAGAGGCATTTTCATCCTCTTTTATACCTACCCTGCCAATGTCACCCTCTCAGTCACATGACCAGAAAGGCATTGATTGGATTGGCTGCCAGCCTATGACACTCTTGAAATTAAGTTGATAAGCTTCTAAACCCTAACCCTATTTGGGTATACCCCGTAAAGAGCCCCTTTTCATTGTTTCATCATCAATGGTCCAGTGTTGGATTCAGCAACTTCTTAACTTAAATCATCACAACAACAACAACAAGCAAAAGAGTGAACATTTCAGAAAATCTAATGTCCTTAACTCATTCCTGCACAATGACGCTTTCGGATGCCCCGAAGGGAAACAATTGGGAAAACATACATGTAGTTGAAAATGAAGAAATTGCTTGTAACAAGCAATTTCTTTATTTTCCACAATGTTTTCTTGACCTAGAAGGTTGAAAAAATATAATATTTCATGAGCTTTAGATTTATGAATTAAAAAACATTGTTGAAAATGAAGAAATTGCTTGTCACAAGCAATTTCTTTACTTTCCAAAATGTTTTCTACCCAGAGACTTACTTTTTTTAAAAATTTCATACGCTTTAAATTGTCGTCTGTAAGTCCTTTCAATTTGGACCAGTTTAAAATATTGCCATCTGGTAATGGGTTAACAAAAATACACTGCAGCTATATTAATTTGAAGGTGCCAAGGCCATTTCTGATATTTTTGTGTATGGGGTACCCTTTTTGAACACTGTCCTGTTAAGCCTATTTACCTTTTTCTGTGTGTTTTTTTACTTAGACTTATTGTCAACATTCCAAATTTGTTACCAACACCAATTCAAAAGATTTTGTGTGTATTTTTGATAAATTTTTTAAAGATGATTTAACTTGGTTTAAAATTTAAATTGCATTTTTTTGGTCAATTTTGTACATTTCAAAAGCAATTTTTGACAAAGTCATCTTGTAAAGGCTTAGATTTGAAGAGAGTGTCATTTTTCTATAGGTCACTTTTTATTTCATGAAAATTCATCCGTTATTACAAAAGTTATGACCATTTCTGTTGACCATAAGAAGAAGACCAAAACTGTCCCATTTTTGGGATAATTTAAGCAAAAGGGGCCTTGTATTAATTCTTCTGTCATTTCACTCCTAAGCCATATATTTGAAAAAAATAGAAATAGGGATTGTTGCAATTAGCATATGCATAGACTAATTGCAGTTTTGTCAAAATCAAAAGAAAAAAATGTCTTATATAGGGTCAACTCCACTCCGGAATTACTTCCGGGTGGTTGTACCCTAAAGTAGTCCATTAAGAAGATTTGATCTCCTCCTTTTGTCATGCTGTTTTAACGTTTAATCAACAGCAAGTTGCTTGATGTTAGGTTCTGCAGAGTGAGAGATTACTGCTGCATGTCATGCATGTGATTCAAAGCTTTAATCAGGGAACTATTTCCTTGTAGAAATTGACATTTGAAGGTGGTATCCTACAAGACTTTCACTTCCGAGCCTTAACAATTTCATGGGTAGATGTGCAGAATGAAGATTTGCGAAAAACTTTATCCCTAATGATACCATTTTCCTGGCCTGTAATTCAAGATCAAAGACTGCTCTTTATGACGGACTAAGATTTAAGGCCCAACGAAACTTTTTGGAGGAGCTACAGATTGTGAAAGTGGGCACTTTTTGCTCTTTATTTAATGAGGCAAAAACGGACAGGAGTGTAACCTTATGCGTCTTCAATCTTCCATAGAGTACCGGTACGTCTTCAAATCACCATATAATACTGATACGTCTTCAAATCTCAATATAATACTGATACGTCTTCAAATCACCATAAAATACTGATACGTCTTCAAATCTCAATAGGTTTATATTAATTCTCCATGGACTACTGATGCGTCTTAAAATCGCCATAGTTTTAGATACCTACTGATGCGTCTTTTAAATCACCATAGATTGCTGATATCTTTTATTCTCAGTAGTGATGCGTCTGCAAATCACCATGGTTTTCATTACTGATACGTCTTTAAAATCACAATAGATTACTGATACGTCTTCAATTCTCCATATACTACTGATACGTTTCCAATTTTCAATAGTAGAATCCATCAAGATGACTTCTTTTTCAGTACTAATATTTTCTTCAGAACAAAGACGTACGAATAGGATGAGGAATCGTACTCCTTTCGCTCCTCAATTAAGAGAACTGTACAGGGAACTCGTTACTATTCTAGGCTACGAGCAACGTCTTTTAAACTCAGAACAGGAGGAGCGGGAAACCATCTCTAACATGATGATACATTGGGATCGTGAAGAATAATGATACAAACGCTATTAACCTTTTTTCATTTTTTTTCGAGGATAATTTACCTTTCTAGGTCAAAAATATACGCCGGTATGGAAACATGCAGTAACTACAGGTCTGACATACCAAGGATGAAAGGTCTAAATTATCCTTGTCCTCGTTCAGTTTTTCCCATAGTACGATGTCGCTTTCAGCAGCTGGTTTGTTAGGAGAGAATCTTATTCTTCTAGTGATTGAATTGTGACGAGCGCAGAATAAATCCTCTTATATGACAGTTTCTATATTTCAGAAACGTTCTGTACACGAATACGTCTTAGTTGGATCGCATATTCTCGTCCTGTTGTTGAACAGAGTTAATCAATCAAACGATTCCTAATCCACCATTCCCCTTCCTAAACACTCGCCGTTATCGCAGCAGCAATCCAGTTCGTTTAAAAAAAACTAGCGTCGATTCTCTATCCTTTTCTTCAATAACTCGTTCGCAGAAATGCGTAAGTAATCCACACTCTTGGGGGTGATAGGTTCCGTTCACCTTGTAACCATCGTCGCAGTACGCTATTGTTCGATCATCATTGTTTCAACGAACGAAGGTTTTCTCTCTAACCTTGTTGTCTATCATAGGTTTGACTTGAATCCAAAGAGTAAATGACGACAAAAGTATTCCCAGTTGCTTCTGAATTTGGTTTTCATTTGCAATAGGTCAGCTCATCATCCATCGTCCGAAGTTTCATCGACAGGAACCCAAGACAGCAACAGATAGATCCGTTTTCTGTTCGACAGCAGTCGTTTCTGGATCTATCTTTCCCGTTCGTCAAAAGCCGTTTCGGGATCCAATTCCTCGATGTTTCTCGTCGGAAACCGTTTCGAAAAATGGAGAAAAAATTTTGGACGTGAGATTATAATATATACTATTACATAATACCTTATTAACCTTCATTCACAATACTATTACGTAATACCTTATTAACCGCGGTTTTCTTTAACCTTTAGTTTCTTATTAACCTTTAGTTTACCCCGCCCCCAACTTCCGGAGTTTCTTCTTCAAAAGTAACGAAAAAAGAAAAAGATAATAAAAAGGAAACTGTTATTATGATCGAGGGTAATTAACCTCTAGAAAAAGGGTAATAGGCTCTATGTTAATTAACCTCTAGAAAGGGTAAAAGGGTTCAAAGGGGGGTTCGAAACTTAGGACTTAGTGACGTTCATTTCAGCTCCGACCATCGACCAGTCAACACCTTATTTTTCGTTCCGTTCCGTAAATTTATTACGTTATCTTATCAGTTATCCGTTCTATATATTATCATGGTGGGAAATTCGCGAACACTAAAGCCAGTTCCGTGAACAATATTTCGACTACGAGCGAAAACAAAACTTTAGCTGTCGTCCTGCGTCTAAGCATGGTGTATAATGAGCAGACAGTTCGATGATTTTCACTTTTACGAGGGTTTTACGGGAAGCGAACGGCTCATCATGGATATTATGAAAATGGATTTCTATTTAATGAAACCCGCGGATCGCCTGTACAGACTAGTTAATCCTAACGGGTTCTTTGATCACGATCAACCCAAGAACGTTCTGTGTAAAGAACAAATGTTACGGTGACGTACTACCAGCTATTTACTCCGAGTTTTGCGTACTGAGGTTAATAGTCGTCATGAGGAGAAAGTTGCAGCGAGAAGAAACGGATCAGGAAGACGCTTTGAGTTCTTTAGTCATTAACAAAATTAAGTACACGTTAGAGAACTTGTCCAGAATAGGAAACTCTTCGTCTTCATTAAACTCAGATTCTAGTAAGAAAGTATCCGCTACACTGAGCACGATACGAGGAAATTTATTAACTATGTTTCCAGGACTGTTTACTATAATGTTACAGATGTGCGTGTCGCTGAACAGATTTGGTTATTAGTCTGACCCAAAACCTAAAGATGTTACATACGCTGACATACAGTCACAACAAAAGAGACGCTATAGATACTAACAAGAAAATATCGCTAAACGTTGTAAACGTAAGCAGATTATTGACATTTAACCTCATTACTACGCCGGAGGGAGGTATTTCCTGTTTAACCGAAACGATTAGAAAGCTGTTGGCCATACCTACATTTCTTCTATTTAACGCCGGTGGTGATTTCCTAGACTCGAACAATACGAATCGAAAGAACTTTCACAAAAACCATTCCGCAGTAATGAAGATATCAGTACTACTGCTGTTAGTAAAGGCATCTGCTGCTGAACCGTTAGAATACTCGTTTCGAGATGTATCGACACTCGACTCTACAGTCGAACTACCCGGAGACGAGAATTCGGGCATAGTCGACAGCACGTACAAAAGTTACACTGGCGAATTCTACAAAGGGTCTCTATACGGAGTCGGAATGCAGTACACCTTTATTACTGATGCGTCTTTAATTCACCATAGTTTTCATTACTGATACATCTTCAAATCACCATGAATTCGGTTATGCGTCTTCATTTCTCCATAGAGTACCGGTACGTCTTCAAATCACCATATAATACTGATACGTCTTCAAATCTCAATAGGTTTATATTAATTCTCCATGAACTACTGATGCGTTTTCAATTCTCCATAGTTTTAGATTGCTATTGTGTCTTTAAATCACCATATACTACTGATGCGTCCTAAAATTGCCATAGTTTTAGATTCCTACTGATGCGTCTTTTAAATCACCATAGATTGCTGATATCTTTCATTCTCAATAGTGATGCGTCTGCAAATCACCATGGTTTTCATTACTGATACGTCTTTAAAATCACAATAGATTACCGATACGTCTTCAATTCTCCATATACTACTGATACGTTTCCAATTTTCAATAGTAGAATCCATCAAGATGACTTCTTTTTCAGTACTTAGATTTTCTTCAGAATAAAGACGTACGAATAGGATGAGGAATCGTACTCCTTTTGCTCCTCAATTAAGAGAACTGTACAGGGAACTCGTTACTATTCTAGACTACGAGCAGCGTCTAGTGATTGAATTGTGACGAGCGCAGAATAAATCCTCTTATATGACAGTTTCTATATTTCAGAAACGTTCTGTACACGGATACGTCCTAGTTGGATCGCATATTCTCGTCCTGTTGTTGAACAGAGTTAATCAATCAAACGATTCCTAATCCACTGTTCCCCCTCCTAAACACTCGCCGTTATCGCAGCAGCAATCTAGTTCGTTTTGAAAAAAACTAGCGTCGATTCTCTATCCTTTTCTTCAATAACTCGTTCGCAGAAATGCGTAAGCAGTCTACACTCTTGGGGGTGATAGGTTCCGTTCTCTCTACTTCGATCACCTTATGCAAATGTTCGATCATCATCGTTTCAACGAACGAACCGTACGTTTTCTCTCTAACCTTGTTGTCTATCATAGGTTTGACTCGAATCCAAAGAGCAAATGATGACAAAAGTATTCCTTGTCGCTGCTGAGCTTGGATTTTTTTTTTGCAATAGGTCAGCTCATCATTCATGGTCCGAAGTTTCGTCGACTGGAATCCAAGACAGCAACAGCTAGATCCGTTTTCTGTTCGACAGCAGTCGTTTCTGGATCCATTTTTCCCGTTCGACAGAAGCCGATTTCGAGATCCAATTCCTCGATGTTTCTCATCGGAAGCCGTTTCGAAAAATGGAGAAAAATGTAGGACGTGAGATTATAATATATACTATTACGCAATACCTTATTAACCTTCATACACAATACTATTACTTAATACCTTATTAACTGCAGTTTTCTTATTAACCTTTAGTTTCTTATTAACCTTTAGTTTACCCCGCCGCCACCTTCCGGAGTTTGTTCTTCAATAGTAACGAAAAAAGAAAAAGAAAAAAAAAAAAAAGGAAACGGTTATTATGATCATGGGTAATGAACCTCGAGAAAAAATGTAATAGGCTCTATGTTAATTAACCTCTAGAAAGGGTAATAGGGTTCAAAGGGGGTTTCGAAACTTCGGACTAAGTGACGTTCATTTCAAATTCGACCATCGACCAGTCAACACCTTATTTTTCGTTCCATTCCGTGAATTTATTACATAATCTTATCAATTATCCGTTCTATATATTATCATGGTGGGAATGAGGAAGAGGAGAAAACGAAACAGAGGTACTCAATCCAATATAGTACTCAACCAGGATCAGAGAAAGAATCGAAACGAGACGTCTCTTTATTCGGGACGCATGATATTATTCCTATTCATAGTTTGTCAGCTATAAACAATACCGTATTGAATCAATAAAAAACCATCTCTTAAGAAAGCAGTTAATAGTTCGGTTTGACTTGCTTGTCGTAACGTATAACCCAGTAATCTATAAGCCGTACTTAAAACAACAACGAATTGTCGTACGATGCGTCTTCATTTTCGAGTACTGGAGATATAACATGGAAACGGTTGATGCGTCTTTCAATCGCCAATAATTCTTCGACTAATAGTAATAATAAGATAAACACGAGTGACGTCATCGTTGAGGCGTTTCGAGTTTCAGTAATCAGGAAACGGTTTCGGGTGACAAGGAGGATGTTGACTGCTCAAAGGTCGAAAGGTGTGTGACGTCAGGTGACGCATAGTTTATACTAAAGATAAGGAAGTCCGATTAACCTCATATGACGTCATCCTATTAACCTCTTCATCCGATTAATCTTTCGATATCTGGATCTTGTAGTAGTCGTCCTGGAAAACATACACGAAACGGTAGCGTATTCAATTTTTTCTTTATTGAAATCGTTTCCGAAACATCATGATTTTGCATTTACGAAACAACGAAAAATGGGGTACATCAATTAATTAATATAATAGTAACGAAAACAAAATAAATCCAATTCTTCTCATTTTCGTTTCCAATTTTTTTGTACGCGTCCTAATGTTCGTGTGGTGGTTTCTGTTTCAATCTCTAAATAAACGTACTTAATACACTGTCACACATTCCATTCCCTTTCCATAGTCTCTATATATACGTTTCCTTTACAAAACATTCATGTCCTTTCTCAACTGTTGAACCAGTTTAATATCGTTTAATAACTACGAGCAGCGTCTAGTGATTGAATTGTGACGAGCGCAGAATAAATCCTCTTATATAACAGTTTCTATATTTTAGAAACGTTCTGTACAAGAATACGTCTTAGTTGGATCGCATATTCTCGTCATGTTGTTGAACAGAGTTAATCAATCAAACGATTCCTAATCCACCATTCCCCTTCCTAAACACTCGCCGTTATCGCAGCAGCAATCCAGTTCGTTTTAAAAAAAACTAGCGTCGATTCTCTATCCTTTTCTTCAATAACTCGTTCGCAGAAATGCGTAAGCAGTCTACACTCTTGGGGGTGATTCAATCATAGGACGCTGCTCGTAGTCTAGAATAGTAACGAGTTCCCTGTACAGTTCTCTTAATTGAGGAGCGAAGGAGTACGATTCCTCATCCTATTCGTACGTCTTTGTTCTGAAGAAAATCTAAGTACTGAAAAAGAACCCATCGTGCTGGATTCTCTAGTAAGTTCGTGTATGTATCTATTAGTAATGTCGGCTCTCTATGAACTACCAATATATTAAAAATGAACAAATGATGAGGTTAATAAGGCTCTGATACAAAAAGGTAATAAGACTTTATAACAATATCACGTGACTATAGTATCTAAACGAGCGATCACATTCGAAAACTAACCATTTAACAACGATCGACCGAAGAGACAACATCTATTTATCAATAAAAAGCCAGTGTAAATATCGATGAAACTCAACTACTAGAGGACGCTTCTCAGTGTCCTCTTCATCAAACTGAAGAAATGTTGACGAGTGGGAAGAAGAAACCTATGCATCTAAAAATTCAAAAGGTAGCGAAGAAGTAGATGAGTGAATTTTCAAAAACAGACGACTGTATTCGACCAGAAGAAGAAACAACTCCGTTACAAAACGAACGTGGGACGAGTGATGAAGTTTCAAAAACGGACGACCGTCTTCAACCTGAAAAAGCAACTCCGCCACAACGAGACGAACAAAAACGATTACACCATCAAAATCGAAACTAACATTTATCGCTCTGAAGAATAAAAATACTAAATCTGTTGCTACCGCTACTGCTGATGCTGCTGTCGCTGAGATAAAGGAGGTAGTAAAAAAGAAACGAAAACGTAAGCCAGGTTAAGCGGCTTTACGCGAGATCAAGAAGTACCAGAAAAGTACCCAATATTTAATCCGTGGACGCCCTTTCCAACTACTAGTACGAGATATCGCCGACACCTTTAAAAGCGGACTGAATTTTCAAAAGAAGTCTATGGAGATATTACAAGCTGAGTCCGAAGAGTTTATAACTACCTTATTGAAAACAAGCTCAATCGTGCGCTATCGCTGCCAAGAGACAAACCATTACCGCTAACGATATTAAACTGGTTCAACAGTTGAGAAAGGACATGAATGTTTTGTAAAGGAAACGTATATATAGAGACTATGGAAAATGAATAAAAGGTGTGATAGTGTCCCCATATTAAGTACGTTTAATTAGAGATTGAAACAGAAACCACCACACGAACATTAGGACGAGTACAAAAAAATTGGAAACGAAAATGAGAAGAATTGGATTTATTTTGTTTTCGTTACTATTATATTAATTAATTGATGTACCCCATGTTTCGTTGTTTCGTAAATGCAAAATCATGATGTTTCGGAAACGATTTCAATAAAGAAAAAATTGAATACGCTACCGTTTCGTGTATGTTTTCCAGGACGACTACTACAAGATCCAGATAGCGAAAGATTAATCGGATGAAGAGGTTAATAGGATGACGTCATATGAGGTTAATCGGACTTCCTTATCTTTAGTATAAACTATGCGTCACCTGACGTCACACACCTTTCGACATTCGAGCAGTCAACATCCTTCTTGTCACCCGAAACCGTTTCCTGTTGCTAAATCTTGAAACGCCTCAACGATGACGTCACTCGTGTTTATTTTATTATTACTATTAGTCGAAGAATTATTGGCGATTGAAAGACGCATCAACCGTTTCCAGACTCCAGTACTCGAAATTGAAGACGCATCGTACGACAATTCGTTGTTGTTTTAAGTACGGCTTATAGATTACTGGGTTATACGTTACGACAAGCAAGTCAAACAGAACTATTAACTGCTTTCTTAAGAGATGGTTTCTGGTACTGGGGAATAATACCATGTAATAAGGAGATGGTTTCTTCTGGATCCAGTACGGTATCGCTTCTGGTACTGGGAATAATATCATGCAATAAGGAGATTGTTTCTTCGGGATTCAGTACGGTATCGTTTCTAGTTGAAGGAATAGGAAACGAATGGTTCGTTTCAGCTGCTTTGTTGTTGTCCAAGGATGTACAAAACCATTTCCGTCAGTTCGGTTCTCAAATTCTAGATTTTCTTTTCCGTTAGTTTACACAGGTCATCCATCTACTGATATCTGAGAGCTTTCCTCGCTCTAGTGGATTAAGCGAGACAGCAACAGATAGATCCGTTTTCTGTTCGACAGCAGTCGTTTCTGGATCTATTTTTCCCGTTCGACAAAAGCCGTTTCGGGATCCAATTCCTCGATGTTTCTCGTTGGAAACCGTTTCGAAAAATGGAGAAAAAATTTTGGACGTGAGATTATAATATATACTATTACATAATACCTTATTAACCTTCATTCACAATACTATTACGTAATACCTTATTAACCGCAGTTTTCTTTAACCTTTAGTTTACCCCGCCCCCACCTTCCGGAGTTTGTTCTTCAAAAGTAACGAAAAAAGAAAAAGAAAATAAAAAGGAAACTGTTATTATGATCGAGGGTAATTAACCTCGAGAAAAAGGGTAATAGGCTCTATGTTAATTAACCTCTAGAAAGGGTAAAAGGGTTCAAAGGGGGGTTCGAAACTTAGGACTTAGTGACGTTCATTTCAGCTTCGACCATCGACCAGTCAACACCTCATTTTTCGTTCGGTTCCGTAAATTTATTACGTTATCTTATCAGTTATCCGTTCTATATATTATCATGGTGGGAAATTCGCGAACACTAAAGCCAGTTTCGTGAACAATATTTCGACTACGAGCGAAAACAAAACTTTAGCTGTCGTCCTGCGTCTAAGCATGGTGTATAATGAGCAGACAGTTCGATGATTTTAACCATTGACGAGGGTTTTACGGGAAGCGAACGGCTCATCATGGATATTATGAAAATGGATTTCTATTTAATGAAACCCGCGGATCGCCTGTACAGACTAGTTAATCCTAACGGGTTCTTTGATCACGATCAACCCAAGAACGTTCTGTGTAAAGAACAAATGTTACGGAGACGTACTACCAGCTATTTACTCCGAGTTTTGCGTACTGAGGTTAATAGTCGTCATGAGGAGAAAGTTGCAGCGAGAAGAAACGGATCAGGAAGACGCTTTGAGTTCTTTAGTCATTAACAAAATTAAGTACACGTTTGAAACTTGTCCAGAATAGGAAACTCTTCGTCTTCATTAAACTCAGATTCTAGTAAGAAAGTATCCGCTACACTGAGTACGATACGAGGAAATTTATTAACTATGTTTCCAGGACTGTTTACTATAATGTTACAGATGTGCGTGTCGCTGAACAGATTTGGTTATTAGTCTGACCCAAAACCTAAAGATGTTACATACGCTGACATACAGTCACAACAAAAGAGACGCTATAGATAGTATCTATAGCAAGAAAATATCGCTAAACGTTGTAAACGTATGCAGATTATTGACATTTAACCTCATTACTACGCCGGAGTGAGGTATTTCCTGTTTAACCGAAACGATTAGAAAGCTGTTGGCCATACCTACATTTCTTCTATTTAACGCCGGTGGTGATTTCCTAGACTCGAACAATACAAATCGATAGAACTTTCACAAAAACCATTCCGCAGTAATGAAGATATCAGTACTACTGCTGTTAGTAAAGGCATCTGCTGCTGAACCGTTAGAATACTCGTTTCGAGATGTATCGACACTCGAGAATTCGGGCATAGTCGGCAGCACGTACAAAAGTTACACTGGCGAATTCTACAAAGGGTCTCTTTACGGAGTCGGAGTGCAGTACACCTTTATTACTGATGCGTCTTTAATTCACCATAGTTTTCATTACTGATAATTCTTCAAATCACCATGAATTCGGTTATGCGTCTTCAATTCTCCATTGAGTACCGGTACGTCTTCAAATCACCATATAATACTGATACTTCAAATCTCAATATAATACTGATAGGTCTTCAAATCACCATAAAATACTGATACGTCTTCAAATCTCAATAGGTTTATTTTAATTCTCCATGGACTACTGATGCGTTTTCAATTCTCCATAGTTTTAGATTGCTATTGTGTCTTTAAATCACCATATACTACTGATGCGTCTTAAAATTGCCATAGTTTTAGATACCTACTGATGCGTCTTTTAAATCACCATAGATTGCTGATATCTTTCATTCTCAATAGTGATGCGTCTGCAAATCACCATGGTTTTCATTACTGATACGTCTTTAAAATCACAATAGATTACTGATACGTCTTCAATTCTCCATATACTACTGATACGTTTCCAATTTTCAATAGTAGAATCCATCAAGATGACTTCATTTTCAGTACTTAGATTTTCTTCAGAACAAAGACGTACGAATAGGATGAGGAATCGTACTCCTTCGCTCCTCAATTAAGAGAACTGTACAGGGAACTCGTTACTATTCTAAACTACGAGCAGCGTCTAGTGATTGAATTGTGACGAGCGCAGAATAAATCCTCTTATATGACAGTTTCTATATTTCAGAAACGTTCTGTACACGGACACGTCCTAGTTGGATTGCATATTCTCGTCCTGTTGTTGAACAGAGTTAATCAATCAAACGTTTCCTAATCCACCATTCCCCTTCCTAAACACTCGCCGTTCTCGCAGCAGCAATCCAGTTCGTTTTAAAAAAAACTAACGTCGATTCTCTATCCTTTTCTTCAATAACTCGTTCGCAGAAATGGGGGTGATAGGTTTCGTTCTCTCTACTACGATCACCATATGCAAATGTTCGATCATCATCGTTTCAACGAACGAACCGTACGTTTTCTCTCTAACCTTGTTGTCTATCATAGGTTTGACTCGAATCCAAAGAGCAAATGATGACAAAAGTATTCCTTGTCGCTGCTGAGCTTGGTTTTTATTTGCAATAGGTCAGCTCATCATCAATCGTCAGAAGTTTCATCGACTGGAATCCAAGACAGCATCAGCTAGATCCGTTTTCTATTCGACAGAGGTCGTTTCTGGATCCATTTTTCCCGTTCGACAGAAGCCGTTTTCGAGATCCAATTCCTCGATGTTTCTCATCGGAAGTCGTTTCGAAAAATGGAGAAAAACATAGGACGTGAGATTATAATATATACTATTACGCAATACCTTATTAACCTTCATACACAATACTATTACGTAAAACCTTATTAACCGCAGTTTTCTTTAACCTTTAGTTTCTTATTAACCTTTAGTTTACCCCGCCGCCAACTTCCGGAGTTTGTTCTTCAATAGTAACGAAAAAAGAAAAAGAAAAAAAAAGGAAACGGTTATTATGATCATGGGTAATGAACCTCGAGAAAAAATGTAATAGGCTCTATGTTAATTAACCTCTAGAAAGGGTAAAAGGGTTCAAAGGGGGTTTCGAAACTTCGGACTTAGTGACGTTCATTTCAGCTTCGACCATCGACCAGTCAACACCTTATTTTTCGTTCCGTTCCGTGAATTTATTACGTAATCTTATCAATTATCCGTTCTATATATTATCATGGTGGGAATGAGGAAGAGGAGAAAACGAAACAGAGGTACTCAATCCAATATAGTACTCAACCAGGATCAGAGAAAGAAACGAAACGAAGACGCTTAATCCACTAGAGCGAGGAAAGCTCTCAGATATCAGTACCTGGATGACCTGTGTAAACTAACGGAAATGAAAATCGAGAATTTGAGAACCGAACTGACGGAAATGGTTTTGTACATCCTTGGACAACAACAAAGCAGCTGAAACGAACCATTCGTTTCCTATTCCTTCAACTAGAAACGATACCGTACTGAATCCCGAAGAAACAATCTCCTTATTGCATGATATTATTCCCAGTACCAGAAGCGATACCGTACTGGATCCAGAAGAAACCATCTCCTTATTACATGGTATTATTCCCCAGTACCAGAAACGATACCGTACTGAATCCAGAAGAACAAGAACGGATAGACATCTCTTTATTCGGGACGCATGATATTATTCCTATTCATAGTTTGTCAGCTATAAACAATACCGTATTGAATCAATAAAAAACCATCTCTTAAGAAAGCAGTTAATAGTTCGGTTTGACTTGCTTGTCGTAACGTATAACCCAGTAATCTATAAGCCGTACTTAAAACAACAACGAATTGTCGTACGATGCGTCTTCATTTTCGAGTACTGGAGTCTGGAAACGGTTGATGCGTCTTTCAATCGCCAATAATTCTTCGACTAATAGTTATAATAAAATAAACACGAGTGACGTCATCTTTGAGGCGTTTCGAGTTTCAGTAATCAGGAAACGGTTTCGGGTGACAAGGAGGATGTTGACTGCTCGAAGGTCGAAAGGTATGTGACGTCAGGTGACGCATAGTTTATACTAAAGATAAGGAAGTCCGATTAACCTCATATGACGTCATCCTATTAACCTCTTCATCCGATTAACCTTTCGATATCTGGATCTTGTAGTAGTCGTCCTGGAAAACATACACGAAACGGTAGCGTATTCAATTTTTTCTTTATTGAAATCGTTTCCGAAACATCATGATTTTGCATTTACGAAACAACGAAAAATGGGGTACATCAATTAATTAATAAAATAGTAACGAAAACAAAATAAATCCAATTCTTCTCATTTTCGTTTCCAATTTTTTTGTACTCGTCCTAATGTTCGTGTGGTGGTTTCTGTTTCAATCTCTAAATAAACGTACTTAATACACTGTCACACATTCTATTCATTTTCCATAGTCTCTATATATACGTTTCCTTTACAAAACATTCATGTCCTTTCTCAACTGTTGAGCCTGTTTAATATCGTTAGCGGTAATGGTTTGTCTCTTGGCAGCGATAGCGCACGATTGAGCTTGTTTCAATAAGGTAGTTATAAACTCTTCGGACTCAGCTTGTAATATCTCCATAGACTTCTTTTGAAAATTCAGTCCGCTTTTAAAGGTGTCGGCGATATCTCGTACTAGTAGTTGGAAAGGGCGTCCACGGATTAAATATTCGGTACTTTTCTGGTACTTCTTGATCTCGCGTAAAGCCGCTTAACCTGGCTTACGTTTTCGTTTCTTTTTTACTACCTCCTTTATCTCAGCGACAGCAGCATCAGCAGTAGCGGTAGCAACAGATTTAGTATTTTTATTCTTCAGAGCGATAAATGTTAGTTTCGATTTTGATGGTGTAATCGTTTTTGTTCGTCTCGTTGTGGCGGAGTTGCTTTTTAAGGTTGAAGACGGTCGTCCGTTTTTGAAACTTCATCACTCGTCCCACGTTCGTTTTGTAACGGAGTTGTTTCTTCTTCTGGTCGAATACAGTCGTCTGTTTTTGAAAATTCACTCATCTTCTTCTTCGCTACTTTTTGAATTTTTAGATGCATAGGTTTCTTCTTCCCACTCGTCATCATTTCTTCAGTTTGATGAAGAGGACACTGAGTAGCGTCCTCTAGTAGTTGAGTTTCATCGATATTTACACTCATGGTGGCTTTTTATTGATAAATAGATGTTGTCTCTTCGGTCGCTCGTTGTTCAATGGTTAGTTTTCGAATGTGATCGCTCGCTTAGATAATATAGTCACGTGATATTGTTATAAAGTCTTATTACCTTTTTGTATCAGAGCCTTATTAACCTCATCATTTGTTCATTTTTAATATATTGGTAGTTCATAGAGAGCCGACATTACTAAAAGATACATACACACACTGACTAGAGAATCCAGCACGATGACTTTTTTTTCAGTACTTAGATTTTCTTCAGAACAAAGACGTACGAATAGGATGAGGAATCGTACTCCTTTCGCTCCTCGATTAAGAGAACTGTACAGGGAACTCGTTACTATTCTAGACTACGAGCAGCGTCTAGTGATTGAATTGTGACGAGCGCAGAATAAATCCTCTTATATGACAGTTTCTATATTTCAGAAACGTTCTGTACACGGACACGTCCTAGTTGGATCGCATATTCTCGTCATGTTGTTGAACAGAGTTAATCAATCAAACGATTCCTAATCCACTATTCCCCTTCCTAAACACTCGCCGTTATCGCAGCAGCAATCTAGTTCGTTTTAAAAAAAACTAGCGTCGATTCTCTATCCTTTTCTTCAATAACTCGTTCGCAGAAATTCGTAAGCAGTCTACACTCTTGGGGGTGATAGGTTCCGTTCTCTCTACTTCGATCACCTTATGCAAATGTTCGATCATCATCGTTTCAACGAACGAACCGTACGTTTTCTCTCTAACCTTGTTGTCTATCATAGATTTGACTCGAATCCAAAGAGCAAATGATGACAAAAGTATTCCTTGTCGCTTCTGAGCTTGGATTTTTTTTGCAATAGGTCAGCTCATAACCCATGGTCAGAAGTTTCGTCGACTGGAATCCAAGACAGCAACAGATAGATCCGTTTTCTGTTCGACAGAAGTCGTTTCTGGATCCATTTTTCCCGTTTGACAGAAGCCGTTTTCGAAATCCAATTCCTCGATGTTTCTCATCGGAAGCCGTTACGAAAAATGGAGAAAAATGTAGGACGTGAGATTATAATATATACTATTACGCAATACCTTATTAACCTTCATACACAATACTATTACTTAATACCTTATTAACTGCAGTTTTCTTATTAACCTTGAGTTTCTTATTAACCTTTAGTTTACCCCGCCGCCAACTTCCGGTGTTTGTTCTTCAATAGTAACGAAAAAAGAAAAAGAAAAAAAAAAGGAAACGGTTATTATGATCATGGGTAATGAACCTTGAGAAAAAATGTAATAGGCTCTATGTTAATTAACCTCTAGAAAGGGTAAAAGGGTTCAAAGGGGGGTTCGAAACTTCGGACTAAGTAACGTTCATTTCAGCTTCGACCATCGACCAGTCTACACCTCATTTTTCGTTCCGTTCCGTAAATTTATTACGTTATCTTATCAGTTATCCGTTCTATATATTATCATGGTGGGAAATTCGCGAACACTAAAGCCAGTTCCGTGAACAATATTTCGACTACGAGCGAAAATAAAACTTTAGCTGTCGTCCTGCGTCTAAGCATGGTGTATAATGAGCAGACAGTTCGATGATTTTCACTATTGACGAGGGTTTTACGGGAAGCGAACGGCTCATCATGGATATTATGGAAATGGATTTCTATTTAATGAAACCCGCGGATCGCCTGTACAGACTAGTTAATCCTAACGGGTTCTTTGATCACGATCAACCCATGAACGTTCTGTGTAAAGAACAAATGTTACGGAGACGTACTACCAGCTATTTACTCCGAGTTTTGCGTACTGAGGTTAATAGCCGTCATGAGGAGAAAGTTGCAGCGAGAAGAAACGGATCAGGAAGACGCTTTGAGTTCTTAAGTCATTAACAAAATTAAGAACACGTTAGAGAACTTGTCCGGAATAGGAAACTCTTCGTCTTCATTAAACGCAGATCCTAGTAAGAAAGTATCCGCTACACTGAGTACGATACGAGGAAATTTATTAACTATGTTTCCAGGACTGTTTACTATAATGTTACAGATGTGCGTGTCGCTTAACAGATTTGGTTATTAGTCTGACCCAAAACCTAAAGATGTTACATACGCTGACATACAGTCACAACAAAAGAGACGCTATAGATACTAACAAGAAAATATCGCTAAACGTTGTAAACGTATGCAGATTATTGACATTTAACCTTATTACTACGCCGGAGGGAGGTATTTCCTGTTTAACCGAAACGATTAGAAAGCTGTTGGCCATACCTACATTTCTACTATTTAACGCCGGTGGTGATTTCCTAGACTCGAACAATACGAATCGATAGAACTTTCACAAAAACCATTCCGCAGTTATGAAGATATCAGTACTACTGCTGTTAGTAAAGGCATCTGCTGCTGAACCGTTAGAATACTCGTTTCGAGATGTATCGACACTCGACTCTACAGTCGAACTACCCGGAGACGAGAATTCGGGCATAGTCGACAGCACGTACAAAAGTTACACCTGCGAATTCTACAAAGGGTCTCTATACGGAGTCGGAATGCAGTACACCTTTATTACTGATGCGTCTTTAATTCACCATAGTTTTCATTACTGATACATCTTCAAATCACCATGAATTCGGTTATGCGTCTTCAATTCTCCATAGAGTACCGGTACGTCTTCAAATCACCATATAATACTGATACTTCAAATCTCAATATAATACTGATACATCTTCAAATCACCATAAAATACTGATACGTCTTCAAATCTCAATAGGTTTATATTAATTCTCCATGGACTACTGATGCGTTTTCAATTCTCCATAGTTTTAGATTGCTGATGTGTCTTTAAATCACCATATACTACTGATGCGTCTTAAAATTGCCATAGTTTTAGATACCTACTGTTACGTCTTTTAAATCACCATAGATTGCTGATATCTTTCATTCTCAATAGTGATGCGTCTGCAAATCACCATGGTTTTCATTACTGATACGTCTTTAAATTCACAATAGATTACTGATACGTCTTCAATTCTCCATATACTATTTATACGTTTCCAATTTTCAATAGTAGAATCCATCAAGATGACTTCTTTTTCAGTACTTAGATTTTCTTCAGAAAAAAGACTTACGAATAGGATGAGGAATCGTACTCCTTTCGCTCCTCAATTAAGAGAACTGTACAGGGAACTCGTTACTATTCTAAACTACGAGCAGCGTCTAGTGATTGAATTGTGACGAGCGCAGAATAAATCCTCTTAATGACAGTTTCTATATTTCAGAAACGTTCTGTACACGGATACGTCTTAGTTTGATCGCATATTCTCGTCCTGTTGTTGAACAGAGTTAATCAATCAAACGATTCCTAATCCACTATTCCCCTTCCTAAACACTCGCCGTTATCGCAGCAGCAATCCAGTTCGTTTTAAAAAAAACTAGCGTCGATTCTCTATCCTTTTCTTCAATAACTCGTTCGCAGAAATGCGTAAGCAGTCTACACTCTTGGGGGTGATAGGTTCCGTTCTCTCTACTTCGATCACCTTATGCAAATGTTCGATCATCATCGTTTCAACGAACGAACCGTACGTTTTCTCTCTAACCTTGTTGTCTATCATAGATTTGACTCGAATCCAAAGAGCAAATGATGACAAAAGTATTCCTTGTCGCTTCTGAGCTTGGATTTTTTTTTGCAATAGGTCAGCTCATCACCCATGGTCAGAAGTTTCGTCGACTGGAATCCAAGACAGCAACAGATAGATCCGTTTTCTGTTCGACAGAAGTCGTTTCTGGATCCATTTTTCCCGTTTGACAGAAGCCGTTTTCGAAATCCAATTCCTCGATGTTTCTCATCGGAAGCCGTTTCGAAAAATGGAGAAAAATGTAGGACTTGAGATTATAATATATACTATTACGCAATACCTTATTAACCTTCATACACAATACTATTACTTAATACCTTATTAACCGCAGTTTTCTCATTAACCTTTAGTTTCTTATTAACCTTTAGTTTATCCCGCCGCCAACTTCCGGAGTTAGTTCTTCAATAGTAACGAAAAAAGAAAAAGAAAATAAAAAGGAAACGGTTATTATGATCATGGGTAATGAACCTCGAGAAAAATGTAATAGGCTCTATGTTAATTAACCTCTAGAAAGGGTAATAGGGTTCAAAGGGGGTTTCGAAACTTCGGACTTAGTGACGTTCATTTCAGCTTCGACCATCGACCAGTCAACACCTTATTTTTCGTTCCGTTCCGTAAATTTATTACATAATCTTATCAATTATCCGTTCTATATATTATCATGGTGGGAATGAGGAAGAGGAGAAAACGCAACAGAGGTACTCAATCCAATATAGTACTCAACCAGGATCAGAGAAAGAATCGAAACGAGACGTCTCTTTATTCGGGACGCATGATATTATTCCTATTCCTAGTTTGTCAGCTATAAACAATACCGTATTGAATCAATAAGAAACCATCTCTTAAGAAAGCAGTTAATAGTTCGGTTTGACTTGCTTGTCGTAACGTATAAACCAGTAATCTATAAGCCGTACCTAAAACAACAACGAATTGTCGTACGATGCGTCTTCATTTTCGAGTACTGGAGATATAACATGGAAACGGTTGATGCGTCTTTCAATCGCCAATAATTCTTCGACTAATAGTAATAATAAAATAAACACGAGTGACGTCATCGTTGAGGCGTTTCGAGTTTCAGTAATCAGGAAACGGTTTCGGGTGACAAGGAGGATGTTGACTGCTCAAAGGTCGAAAGGTGTGTGACGTCAGGTGACGCATAGTTTATACTAAAGATAAGGAAGTCCGATTAACCTCATATGACGTCATCCTATTAACCTCTTCATCCGATTAATCTTTCGCTATCTGGATCTTGTAGTAGTCGTCCTGGAAAACATACACGAAACGGTAGCGTATTCAATTTTTTCTTTATTGAAATCGTTTCCGAAACATCATGATTTTGCATTTACGAAACAACGAAAAATGGGGTACATCAATTAATTAATATAATAGTAACGAAAACAAAATAAATCCAATTCTTCTCATTTTCGTTTCCAATTTTTTTGTACTCGTCCTAATGTTCGTGTGGTGGTTTCTGTTTCAATCTCTAAATAAACGTACTTAATACACTGTCACACATTCCATTCCCTTTCCATAGTCTCTATATATACGTTTCCTTTACAAAACATTCATGTCCTTTCTCAACTGTTGAACCAGTTTAATATCGTTAGCGGTAATGGTTTGTCTCTTGGCAGCGATAGCGCACGATCGAGCTTGTTTCAATGAGGTAGTTATAAACTCTTCGGACTCAGCTTGTAATATCTCCATAGACTTCTTTTGAAAATTCAGTCCGCTTTTAAAGGTGTCGGCGATATCTCGTACTAGTAGTTGGAAAGGGCGTCTACGGATTAAATATTCGGTACTTTTCTGGTACTTCTTGATCTCGCGTTAAGCCGCTTCACCTGGCTTACGTTTTCGTTTCTTTTTTACTACCTCCTTTATCTCAGCAACAGCAGCATCAGCAATAGCGGTAGCAACAGATTTAGTATTTTTATTCTTCAGAGCGATAAATGTTAGTTTCGATTTTGATGGTGTTATCGTTTTTGTTCGTCTCGTTGTGGCAGAGTTACTTTTTTAGGTTGAAGACGGTCGTCCGTTTTTGAAACTTCATCACTCGTCCCACGTTCGTTTTGTAACGGAGTTGTTTCTTCTTCTGGTCGAATACAGTCGTCTGTTTTTGAAAATTCACTCATCTTCTTCTTCGCTACTTTTTGAATTTTTAGATGCATAGGTTTCTTCTTCCCACTCGTCGTCATCATTTCTTCAGTTTGATGAAGAG
Organism: Fragum fragum; assembly: GCA_946902895.1. Taxonomy (NCBI): domain Eukaryota; kingdom Metazoa; phylum Mollusca; class Bivalvia; order Cardiida; family Cardiidae; genus Fragum; species Fragum fragum. The sequence goes on along the minus strand of OX336380.1, from coordinate 10,040,896 downwards.
GACACTGAGTAGCGTCCTCTAGTAGTTGAGTTTCATCGATATTTACACTCATGGTGGCTTTTATTGATAAATAGATGTTGTCTCTTCGGTAGCTCGTTGTTAAATGGTTAGTTTTCGAATGTGATCGCTCGTTTAGATAATATAGTCACGTGATATTGTTATAAAGTCTTATTACCTTTTTGTATCAGAGCCTTATTAACCTCGTCATTTGTTCATTTTTAATATATTGGTAGTTCATAGAGAGCCGACATTACTAATAGATACTTACACACACTGACTAGAGAATCCAGCACGATGACTTCTTTTTCAGTACTTAGATTTTCTTCAGAACAAAGACGTACGAATAGGATGAGGAATCGTACTCCTTTCGCTCCTCGATTAAGAGAACTGTACAGGGAAATCGTTACTATTCTAGACTACGAGCAGCGTCTAGTGATTGAATTGTGACGAGCGCAGAATAAATCCTCTTATATGACAGTTTCTATATTTCAGAAACGTTCTGTACACGGACACGTCCTAGTTGGATCGCATATTCTCGTCATGTTGTTGAACAGAGTTAATCAATCAAACGATTCCTAATCCATTATTCCAGTTCCTAAACACTCGCCGTTCTCGCAGCAGCAATCCAGTTCGTTTTAAAAAAAACTAACGTCGATTCTCTATCCTTTTCTTCAATAACTCGTTCGCAGAAATGCGTAAGTAACCCACACTCTTGGGGGTGATAGGTTCTGTTCACCTTGTAACCATCGTCGCAGTACGCAATTGTTCGATCATCATCGTTTCAACGAACGATCACTTTCTCTCTAACCTTGTTGTCTATCATAGGTTTGACTTGAATCCAAAGAGTAAATGACGACAAAAGTATTCCCAGTCGCTGCTGAGTTTGGTTTTCATTTGCAATAGGTCAGCTCATCATCCATCGTCAGAAGTTTCATCGACAGGAATCAAAGAAAGCAACAGATAGATCCGTTTTCTCTTCGACAGCAGTCGTTTCTGGATCTATTTTTCCCGTTCGACAGAAGCCGTTTCGGGATCCAATTCCTCGATGTTTCTCATCGGAAACCGTTTCGAAAAATGGAGAAAAAATTTTGGACGTGAGATTATAATATATTACATAATACCTTATTAACCTTCATTCACAATACTATTACGTAAAACCTTATTAACCGCAGTTTTCTTTAACCTTTAGTTTCTTATTAACCTTTAGTTTACCCCGCCCCCACCTTCCGGAGTTTGTTCTTTCAAAAGTAACGAAAAAAGAAAAAGAAAATAAAAAGGAAACGGTTATTATGATCGAGGGTAATTAACCTCGAGAAAAAGGGTAATAGGCTCTATGTTAATTAACCTCTAGAAAGGGTAATAGGGTTCAAAGGGGGGTTCGAAACTTCGGACTTAGTGACGTTCATTTCAGCTTCGACCATCGACCAGTCAACACCTTATTTTTCGTTCCGTTCCGTAAATTTATTACGTTATCTTATCAGTTATCCGTTCTATATATTATCATGGTGGGAAATTCGCGAACACTAAAGCCAGTTCCGTGAACAATATTTCGACTACGAGCGAAAACAAAACTTTAGCTGTCGTCCTGCGTCTAAGCATGGTGTATAATGAGCAGACAGTTCGATGATTTTCACTATTGACGAGAGTTTTACGGGAATCGAACGGCTCATCATGGATATTATAAAAATGGATTTCTATTTAATGAAACCCGCGGATCGCCTGTACAGACTAGTTAATCCTAACGGGTTCTTTGATCACGATCAACCCATGAACGTTCTGTGTAAAGAACAAATGTTACGGAGACGTACTACCAGCTATTTACTCCGAGTTTTGCGTACTGAGGTTAATAGCCGTCATGAGGAGAAAGTTGCAGCGAGAAGAAACGGATCAGGAAGACGCTTTGAGTTCTTAAGTCATTAACAAAATTAAGTACACGTTAGAGAACTTGTCCGGAATAGGAAACTCTTCGTCTTCATTAAACGCAGATCCTAGTAGGAAAGTATCCGCTACACTGAGTACGATACAAGGAAATTTATAAACTATGTTTCCAGGACTGTTTACTATAATGTTACAGATGTGCGTGTCGCTGAACAGATTTGGTTATTAGTCTGAACCAAAACCTAAAGATGTTACATACGCTGACATACAGTCACAACAAAAGAGACGTTATAGATACTAACAAGAAAATATCGCTAAACGTTGTAAACGTATGCAGATTATTGACATTTAACCTTATTACTACGCCGGAGGGAGGTATTTCCTGTTTAACCGAAACGATTAGAAAGCTGTTGGCCATACCTACATTTCTACTATTTAACGCCGGTGGTGATTTCCTAGACTCGAACAATACGAATCGATAGAACTTTCACAAAAACCATTCCGCAGTTATGAAGATATCAGTACTACTGCTGTTAGTAAAGGCATCTGCTGCTGAACCGTTAGAATACTCGTTTCGAGATGTATCGACACTCGACTCTACAGTCGAACTACCCGGAGACGAGAATTCGGGCAGCACGTACAAAAGTTAAACTGGCGAATTCTACAAAGGGTCTCTATACGGAGTCGGAGTGCAGTACACCTTTATTACTGATGCGTCTTTAATTCACCATAGTTTTCATTACTGATACATCTTCAAATCACCATGAATTCGGTTATGCGTCTTCAATTCTCCATTGAGTACCGGTACGTCTTCAAATCACCATATAATACTGATACGTCTTCAAATCTCAATATAATACTGATACGTCTTCAAATCACCATAAAATACTGATACGTCTTCAAATCTCAATAGGTTTATATTAATTCTCCATGGACTACTGATGCGTCTTAAAATCGCCATAGTTTTAGATACCTACTGATGCGTCTTTTAAATCACCATAGATTGCTGATATCTTTTATTCTCAGTAGTGATGCGTCTGCAAATTACCATGGTTTTCATTACTGATACGTCTTTAAAATCACAATAGATTACTGATACGTCTTCAATTCTCCAAATACTACTGATACGTTTCCAATTTTCAATAGTAGAATCCATCAAGATGACTTCTTTTTCAGTACTTAGATTTTCTTCAGAACAAAGACGTACGAATAGGATGAGGAATCGTACTCCTTTCGCTCCTCAATTAAGAGAACTGTACAGGGAACTCGTAACTATTCTAGACTACGAGCAGCGTCTTTTAAACTCAGAACAGGAGGAGCGGGAAACCATCTCTAACATGATGATACATTGGGATCGTGAAGAATAATGATACAAACGCTATTAACCTTTTTTCATTTTTATTCGAGGATAATTTACCTTTCTAGGTCAAAAATATACGCCGGTATGGAAACATGCAGTAACTACAGGTCTGACATACCAAGGATGAAAGGTCTAAATTATCCCTGTCCTCGTTCAGTTTTTCCCATAGTACGATGTTGCTTTCAGCAGCTGGTTTGTTAGGAGAGAATCTTATTCTTCTAGTGATTGAATTGTGACGAGCGCAGAATAAATCCTCTTATATGACAGTTTCTATATTTCAGAAACGTTCTGTACACGAATACGTCTTAGTTGGATCGCATATTCTCGTCCTGTTGTTTAACAGAGTTAATCAATCAATCGATTCCTAATCCACTGTTCCCCTTCCTAAACACTCGCCGTTATCGCAGCAGCAATCCAGTTCGTTTTAAAAAAAACTAGCGTCGATTCTCTATCCTTTTCTTCAATAACTCGTTCGCAGAAATGCGTAAGCAGTCTACACTCTTGGGGGTGATAGGTTCCGTTCTCTCTACTACGATCACCTTATGCAAATGTTCGATCATCATCGTTTCAACGAACGAACCGTACGTTTTCTCTCTAACCTTGTTGTCTATCATAGGTTTGACTCGAATCCAAAGAGCAAATGATGACAAAAGTATTCCTTGTCGCTGCTGAGCTTGGTTTTTATTTGCAATAGGTCAGCTGATCATCCATCGTCAGAAGTTTCATCGACTGGAATCCAAGACAGCAACAGCTAGATCCGTTTTCTGTTCGACAGAAGTCGTTTCTTGATCCATTTTTCCCGTTCGACAGAAGCCGTTTTCGAGATCCAATTCCTCGATGTTTCTCATCGGAAGTCGTTTTGAAAAATGGAGAAAAATATAGGACGTGAGATTATAATATATACTATTACGCAATACCTTATTAACCTTCATACACAATACTATTACTTAATAACTTATTAACCGCAGTTTTCTTATTAACCTTTAGTTTCTTATTAACCTTTAGTTTACCCCGCCGCCAACTTCCGGAGTTTGTTCTTCAATAGTAACGAAAAAAGAAAAAGAAAAAAAAGGAAACGGTTATTATGATCATGGGTAATGAACCTCGAGAAAAAATGTAATAGGCTCTATGTTAATTAACCTCTAGAAAGGGTAATAGGGTTCAAAGGGGGTTTCGAAACTTCGGACTTAGTGACGTTCATTTCAGCTTCGACCATCGACCAGTCAACACCTTATTTTTCGTTCCGTTCCGTGAATTTATTACGTAATCTTATCAATTATCCGTTCTATATATTATCATGGTGGGAATGAGGAAGAGGAGAAAACGAAACAGAGGTACTCAATCCAATATAGTACTCAACCAGGATCAAAGAAAAAAACGAAACGAAGATGCTAAATCCACTAGAGCGAGGAAAGCTTTTGTCGTACGATGCGTCTTCATTTTAGAGTACTGGAGATATAACATTGAAACGGTTGATGCGTCTTTCAATCGCCAATAATTCTTCGACTAATAGTTATAATAAAATAAACACGAGTGACGTCATCGTTGAGGCGTTTCGAGTTTCAGTAATCAGGAAACGGTTTCGGGTGACAAGGAGGATGTTGACTGCTCGAAGGTCGAAAGGTATGTGACGTCAGGTGACGCATAGTTTATACTAAAAGATAAGGAAGTCCGATTAACCTCATATGACGTCATCCTATTAACCTCTTCAACCGATTAACCTTTCGATATTCAATTTTTTCTTTATTGAAATCGTTTCCGAAACATCATGATTTTGCATTTACGAAACAACGAAACATGGGGTACATCAATTAATTAATATAATAGTAACGAAAACAAAATAAATCCAATTCTTCTCATTTTCGTTTCCAATTTTTTTGTACTCGTCCTAATGTTCGTGTGGTGGTTTCTGTTTCAATCTCTAAATAAACGTACTTAATACACTGTCACACATTCTATTCATTTTCCATAGTCTCTATATATACGTTTCCTTTACAAAACATTCATGTCCTTTCTCAACTGTTGAACCAGTTTAATATCGTTAGCGGTAATGGTTTGTCTCTTGGCAGCGATAGCGCACGATCGAGCTTGTTTCAATAAGGTAGTTATAAACTCTTCGGACTCAGCTTGTAATATCTCCATAGACTTCTTTTGAAAATTCAGTCCGCTTTTAAAGGTGTCGGCGATATCTCGTACAAGTAGTTGGAAAGGGCGTCTACGGATTAAATATTCGGTACTTTTCTGGTACTTCTTGATCTCGCGTAAAGCCGCTTCACCTGGCTTACGTTTTCGTTTCTTTTTTACTACCTCCTTTATCTCAGCGACAGCAGCATCAGCAGTAGCGGTAGCAACAGATTTAGTATTTTTATTCTTCAGAGCGATAAATGTTAGTTTCGATTTTGATGGTGTAATCGTTTTTGTTCGTCTCGTTGTGGCGGAGTTGCTTTTTCAGGTTGAAGACGGTCGTCCGTTTTTGAAACTTCATCACTCGTCCCACGTTCGTTTTGTAACGGAGTTGTTTCTTCTTCTGGTCGAATACAGTCGTCTGTTTTTGAAAATTCACTCATCTTCTTCTTCGCTACTTTTTGAATTTTTAGATGCATAGGTTTCTTCTTCCCACTCGTCATCATTTCTTCAGTTTGATGAAGAGGACACTGAGTAGCGTCCTCTAGTAGTTGAGTTTCATCGATATTTACACTGGCTTTTTATTGATAAATAGATGTTGTCTCTTCGGTCGCTCGTTGTTAAATGGTTTGTTTTCGAATGTGATCGCTCGTTTAGATAATATAGTCACGTGAAATTGTTATAAAGTCTTATTACCTTTTTGTATCAGAGCCTTATTAACCTCATCATTTGTTCATTTTTAATATATTGGTAGTTCATAGAGAGCCGACATTACTAATAGATACTTACACACACTGACTAGAGAATCCAGCACGATGACTTCTTTTTCAGTACTTAGATTTTCTTCAGTATAAAGACGTACGAATAGGATGAGGAATCGTACTCCTTTTGCTCCTCGATTAAGAGAACTGTACAGGGAACTCGTTACTATTCTAGACTACGAGCAGCGTCTAGTGATTGAATTGTGACGAGCGCAGAATAAATCCTCTTATATGACAGTTTCTATATTTCAGAAACGTTCTGTACACGGACACGTCCTATTTGGATCGCATATTCTCGTCATGTTGTTGAACAGAGTTAATCAATCAAACATTTCCTAATCCACCATTCTCCTTCCTAAACACTCGCCGTTCTCGCAGCAGCAATCCAGTTCGTTTTAAAAAAAAAAACCTAACGTCGATTCTCTATCCTTTTCTTCAATAACTCGTTCGCAGAAATGCGTAAGTAATCCACACTCTTGGGGGTGATAGGTTCTGTTAACCTTGTCACCATCGTCGCAGTACGCAATTGTTCGATCATCATCGTTTCAACGAACGAACGTTTTCTCTCTAACCTTGTTGTCTATCATAGGTTTGACTTGAATCTAAAGAGTAAATGACGACAAAAGTATTCCCAGTCGCTGCTGAGTTTGGTTTTCATTTGCAATAGGTCAGCTCATCATTCATGGTCAGAAGTTTCATCGACAAAAATCCAAGACAGCAACAGATAGATCCGTTTTCTGTTCGACAGCAGTCGTTTCGGGATCTATTTTTCCCGTTCGACAGAAGCCGTTTCGGGATCCAATTCCTCGATCTTTCTCATCGGAAACCGTTTCGAAAAATGGAGAAAAAATTTTGGAAGTGAGATTATAATATATACTATTACATAATACCTTATTAACCTTCATTCACAATACTATTACGCAAAACCTTATTAACCGCAGTTTTCTTTAACCTTTAGTTTCTTATTAACCTTTAGTTTACCCCGCCCCCACCTTCCGGAGTTTGTTCTTCAAAAGTAACGAAAAAAGAAAAAGAAAATAAAAAGGAAACGGTTATTATGATCGAGGGTAATTAACCTCGAGAAAAAGGGTAATAGGCTCTATGTTAATTAACCTCTAGAAAGGGTAAAAGGGTTCAAAGGGGGTTTCGAAACTTAGGACTTAGTGACGTTCATTTCAGCTTCGACCATCGACCAGTCAACACCTCATTTTTCGTTCCGTTCCGTGAATTTATTACGTTATCTTATCAGTTTTATCATGGTGGAAAATTCGCGAACACTAAAGCCAGTTCCGTGAACAATATTTCGACTACGAGCGAAAACAAAACTTTAGCTGTCGTCCTGCGTCTAAGCATGGTGTATAATGAGCAGACAGTTCGATGATTTTCACAATTGACGAGGGTTTTACGGGAAGCGAACGGCTCATCATGGATATTATGGAAATGGATTTCTATTTAATGAAACCCGCGGATCGCCTGTACAGACTAGTTAATCCTAACGGGTTCTTTGATCACGATCAACCCATGAACGTTCTGTGTAAAGAACAAATGTTACGGAGACGTACTACCAGCTATTTACTCCGAGTTTTGCGTACTGAGGTTAATAGTCGTCATGAGGAGAAAGTTGCAGCGAGAAGAAACGGATCAGGAAGACGCTTTGAGTTCTTTAGTCATTAACAAAATTAAGTACACGTTTGAGAACTTGTCCGGAATAGGAAACTCTTCGTCTTCATTAAACGCAGATCCTAGTAAGAAAGTATCCGCTACACTGAGTACGATACGAGGAAATTTATTAACTATGTTTCCAGGACTGTTTACTATAATGTTACAGATGTGCGTGTCGCTTAACAGATTTGGTTATTAGTCTGACCAAAAACCTAAAGATGTTACATACGCTGACATACAGTCACAACAAAAGAGACGCTATAGATACTAACAAGAAAATATCGCTAAACGTTGTAAACGTATGCAGATTATTGACATTTAACCTCATTACTACGCCGGAGGGAGGTATTTCCTGTTTAACCGAAACGATTAGAAAGCTGTTGGCCATACCTACATTTCTACTATTTAACGCCGGTGGTGATTTCATAGACTCGAACAATACGAATCGATAGAACTTTCACAAAAACCATTCCGCAGTAATGAAGATATCAGTACTACTGCTGTTAGTAAAGGCATCTGCTGCTGAACCGTTAGAATACTCGTTTCGAGATGTATCGACACTCGACTCTACAGTCGAACTACCCGGAGACGAGAATTCGGTTATAGTCGGCAGCTCGTACAAAAGTTACACTGGCGAATTCTACAAAGGGTCACTATACGGAGTCGGAATGCAGTACACCTTTATTACTGATGCGTCTTTAAGTCACCATAGTTTTCATTACTGATACATCTTCAAATCACCATGAATTCGGTTATGCGTCTTCAATTCTCCATAGAGTACCGGTACGTCTTCAAATCACCATATAATACTGATACGTCTTCAAATCTCAATATAATACTGATACGTCTTCAAATCACCATAAAATACTGATACGCCTTCAAATCTCAATAGGTTTATATTAATTCTCCATGAACTACTGATGCGTTTTCAATTCTCCATAGTTTTAGATTGCTGATGTGTCTTTAAATCACCATATACTACTGATGCGTCTTAAAATTGCCATAGTTTTAGATACCTACTGTTGCGTCTTTTAAATCACCATAGATTGCTGATATCTTTCATTATCAATAGTGATGCGTCTGCAAATCATCATGGTTTTCATTACTGATACGTCTTTAAAATCACAATAGATTACTGATACGTCTTCAATTCTCCATATACTACTTATACGTTTCCAATTTTCAATAGTAGAATCTATCAAGATGACTTCTTTTTCAGTACTTAGATTTTCTTCAGAAAAAAGACGTACGAATAGGATGAGGAATCGTACTCCTTTCGCTCCTCAATTAAGAGAACTGTACAGGGAACTCGTTACTATTCTAAACTACGAGCAGCGTCTAGTGATTGAATTGTGACGAGCGCAGAATAAATCCTCTTATATGACAGTTTCTATATTTCAGAAACGTTCTGTACACGGATACGTCTTAGTTTGATCGCATATTCTCGTCCTGTTGTTGAACAGAGTTAATCAATCAAACGATTCCTAATCCACTATTCCCCTTCCTAAACACTCGCCGTTATCGCAGCAGCAATCAAGTTCGTTTTAAAAAAAAACTAGCGTCGATTCTCTATCCTTTTCTTCAATAACTCGTTCGCAGAAATGCGTAAGCAGTCTACACTCTTGGGGGTGATAGGTTCCGTTCTCTCTACTTCGATCACCTTATGCAAATGTTCGATCATCATCGTTTCAACGAACGAACCGTACGTTTTCTCTCCAACCTTGTTGTCTATCATAGATTTGACTCGAATCCAAAGAGCAAATGATGAAAAAAGTATTCCTTGTCGCTTCTGAGCTTGGATTTTTTTTTGCAATAGGTCAGCTCATCACCCATGGTCAGAAGTTTCGTCGACTGGAATCCAAGAGAGCAACAGATAGATCCGTTTTCTGTTCGACAGAAGTCGTTTCTGGATCCATTTTTCCCGTTCGACAGAAGCCGTTTTCGAAATCCAATTCCTCGATGTTTCTCATCGGAAGCCGTTTCGAAAAATGGAGAAAAATGTAGGATGTGAGATTATAATATATACTATTACGCAATACCTTATTAACCTTCATACACAATACTATTACTTAATACCTTATTAACCGCAGTTTTCTTATTAACCTTTAGTTTCTTATTAACCTTTAGTTTACCCCGCCGCCAACTTCCGGTGTTTGTTCTTCAATAGTAACGAAAAAAGAAAAAGAAAAAAAAAAGGAAACGGTTATTATGATCATGGGTAATGAACCTCGAGAAAAATGTAATAGGCTCTATGTTAATTAACCTCTAGAAAGGGTAATAGGGTTCAAAGGGGGTTTCGAAACTTAGGACTTAGTGACGTTCATTTCAAATTCGACCATCGACCAGTCAACACCTTATTTTTCGTTCCATTCCGTGAATTTATTACATAATCTTATCAATTATCCGTTCTATATATTATCATGGTGGGAATGAGGAAGAGGAGAAAACGCAACAGAGGTACTCAATCCAATATAGTACTCAACCAGGATCAGAGAAAGAATCGAAACGAGACGTCTCTTTATTCGGGACGCATGATATTATTCCTATTCCTAGTTTGTCAGCTATAAACAATACCGTATTGAATCAATAAGAAACCATCTCTTAAGAAAGCAGTTAATAGTTCGGTTTGACTTGCTTGTCGTAACGTATAAACCAGTAATCTATAAGCCGTACCTAAAACAACAACGAATTGTCGTACGATGCGTCTTCATTTTCGAGTACTGGAGATATAACATGGAAACGGTTGATGCGTCTTTCAATCGCCAATAATTCTTCGACTAATAGTAATAATAAAATAAACACGAGTGACGTCATCGTTGAGGCGTTTCGAGTTTCAGTAATCAGGAAACGGTTTCGGGTGACAAGGAGGATGTTGACTGCTCAAAGGTCGAAAGGTGTGTGACGTCAGGTGACGCATAGTTTATACTAAAGATAAGGAAGTCCGATTAACCTCATATGACGTCATCCTATTAACCTCTTCATCCGATTAACCTTTCGCTATCTGGATCTTGTAGTAGTCGTCCTGGAAAACATACACGAAACGGTAGCGTATTCAATTTTTTCTTTATTGAAATCGTTTCCGAAACATCATGATTTTGCATTTACGAAACAACGAAAAATGGGGTACATCAATTAATTAATATAATAGTAACGAAAACAAAATAAATCCAATTCTTCTCATTTTCGTTTCCAATTTTTTTGTACTCGTCCTAATGTTCGTGTGGTGGTTTCTGTTTCAATCTCTAAATAAACGTACTTAATACACTGTCACACATTCCATTCCCTTTCCATAGTCTCTATATATACGTTTCCTTTACAAAACATTCATGTCCTTTCTCAACTGTTGAACCAGTTTAATATCGTTAGCGGTAATGGTTTGTCTCTTGGCAGCGATAGCGCACGATCGAGCTTGTTTCAATAAGGTAGTTATAAACTCTTCGGTCTCAGCTTGTAATATCTCCATAGACTTCTTTTGAAAATTCAGTCCGCTTTTAAAGGTGTCGGCGATATCTCGTACTAGTAGTTGGAAAGGGCGTCTACGGATTAAATATTCTGTACTTTTCTGGTACTTCTTGATCTCGCGTAAAGCCGCTTCACCTGGCTTACGTTTTCGTTTCTTTTTTACTACCTCCTTTATCTCAGCAACAGCAGCATCAGCAATAGCGGTAGCAACAGATTTAGTATTTTTATTCTTCAGAGCGATAAATGTTAGTTTCGATTTTGATGGTGTTATCGTTTTTGTTCGTCTCGTTGTGGCAGAGTTACTTTTTTAGGTTGAAGACGGTCGTCCGTTTTTGAAACTTCATCACTCGTCCCACGTTCGTTTTGTAACGGAGTTGTTTCTTCTTCTGGTCGAATACAGTCGTCTGTTTTTGAAAATTCACTCATCTTCTTCTTCGCTACTTTTTGAATTTTTAGATGCATAGGTTTCTTCTTCCCACTCGTCATCATTTCTTCAGTTTGATGAAGAGGACACTGAGTAGCGTCCTCTAGTAGTTGAGTTTCATCGATATTTACACTCATGGTGGCTTTTTATTGATAAATAGATGTTGTCTCTTCGGTAGCTCGTTGTTAAATGGTTAGTTTTCGAATGTGATCGCTCGTTTAGATAATATAGTCACGTGATATTGTTATAAAGTCTTATTACCTTTTTGTATCAGAGCCTTATTAACCTCGTCATTTGTTCATTTTTAATATATTGGTAGTTCATAGAGAGCCGACATTACTAATAGATACTTACACACACTGACTAGAGAATCCAGCACGATGACTTCTTTTTCAGTACTTAGATTTTCTTCAGAACAAAGACGTACGAATAGGATGAGGAATCGTACTCCTTTCGCTCCTCGATTAAGAGAACTGTACAGGGAAATCGTTACTATTCTAGACTACGAGCAGCGTCTAGTGATTGAATTGTGACGAGCGCAGAATAAATCCTCTTATATGACAGTTTCTATATTTCAGAAACGTTCTGTACACGGACACGTCCTAGTTGGATCGCATATTCTCGTCATGTTGTTGAACAGAGTTAATCAATCAAACGATTCCTAATCCACCATTCCCCTTCCTAAACACTCGCCGTTCTCTCAGCAGCAATCCAGTTCGTTTTAAAAAAAACTAACGTCGATTCTCTATCCTTTTAATCAATAACTCGTTCGCAGAAATGCGTAAGTAATCCACACTCTTGGGGGTGATAGGTTCTGTTCACCTTGTAACCATCGTCGCAGTACGCAATTGTTCGATCATCATCGTTTCAACGAACGATCACTTTCTCTCTAACCTTGTTGTCTATCATAGGTTTGACTTGAATCCAAAGAGTAAATGACGACAAAAGTATTCCCAGTCGCTGCTGAGTTTGGTTTTCATTTGCAATAGGTCAGCTCATCATCCATCGTCAGAAGTTTCATCGACAGGAATCAAAGAAAGCAACAGATAGATCCGTTTTCTGTTCGACAGCAGTCGTTTCTGGATCAATTTTTCCGTTCGACAGAAGCCGTTTCGGGATCCAATTCCTCGATGTTTCTCATCGGAAACCGTTTCGAAAAATGGAGAAAAAATTTTGGACGTGAGATTATAATATATTACATAATACCTTATTAACCTTCATTCACAATACTATTACGTAAAACCTTATTAACCGCAGTTTTCTTTAACCTTTAGTTTCTTATTAACCTTTAGTTTACCCCGCCCCCACCTTCCGGAGTTTGTTCTTTCAAAAGTAACGAAAAAAGAAAAAGAAAATTAAAAGGAAACGGTTATTATGATCGAGGGTAATTAACCTCGAGAAAAAGGGTAATAGGCTCTATGTTAATTAACCTCTAGAAAGGGTAAAAGGGTTCAAAGGGGGGTTCGAAACTTAGGACTTAGTGACGTTCATTTCAGCTTCGACCATCGACCAGTCAACACCTTATTTTTCGTTCCGTGAATTTATTACGTTATCTTATCAGTTATCCGTTCTATATATTATCATGGTGGGAAATTCGCGAACACTAAAGCCAGTTCCGTGAACAATATTTCGACTACGAGCGAAAACAAAACTTTAGCTGTCGTCCTGCGTCTAAGCATGGTGTATAATGAGCAGACAGTTCGATGATTTTCACTATTGACGAGGGTTTTACGGGAAGCGAACGGCTCATCATGGATATTATGAAAATGGATTTCTATTTAATGAAACCCGCGGATCGCCTGTACAGACTAGTTAATCCTAACGGGTTCTTTGATCACGATCAACCCATGAACGTTCTGTGTAAAGAACAAATGTTACGGAGACGTACTACCAGCTATTTACTCCGAGTTTTGCGTACTGAGGTTAATAGCCGTCATGAGGAGAAAGTTGCAGCGAGAAGAAACGGATCAGGAAGACGCTTTGAGTTCTTAAGTCATTAACAAAATTAAGTACACGTTAGAGAACTTGTCCGGAATAGGAAACTCTTCGTCTTCATTAAACGCAGATCCTAGTAAGAAAGTATCCGCTACACTGAGTACGATACAAGGAAATTTATAAACTATGTTTCCAGGACTGTTTACTATAATGTTACAGATGTGCGTGTCGCTGAACAGATTTGGTTATTAGTCTGACCCAAAACCTAAAGATGTTACATACGCTGACATACAGTCACAACAAAAGAGACGTTATAGATACTAACAAGAAAATATCGCTAAACGTTGTAAACGTATGCAGATTATTGACATTTAACCTTATTACTACGCCGGAGGGAGGTATTTCCTGTTTAACCGAAACGATTAGAAAGCTGTTGGCCATACCTACATTTCTACTATTTAACGCCGGTGGTGATTTCCTAGACTCGAACAATACGAATCGATAGAACTTTCACAAAAACCATTCCGCAGTTATGAAGATATCAGTACTACTGCTGTTAGTAAAGGCATCTGCTGCTGAACCGTTAGAATACTCGTTTCGAGATGTATCGACACTCGACTCTACAGTCGAACTACCCGGAGACGAGAATTCGGGCAGCACGTACAAAAGTTAAACTGGCGAATTCTACAAAGGGTCTCTATACGGAGTCGGAGTGCAGTACACTTTTATTACTGATGCGTCTTTAATTCACCATAGTTTTCATTACTGATACATCTTCAAATCACCATGAATTCGGTTATGCGTCTTCAATTCTCCATTGAGTACCGGTACGTCTTCAAATCACCATATAATACTGATACGTCTTCAAATCTCAATATAATACTGATACGTCTTCAAATCACCATAAAATACTGATACGTCTTCAAATCTCAATAGGTTTATATTAATTCTCCATGGACTACTGATGCGTCTTAAAATCGCCATAGTTTTAGATACCTACTGATGCGTCTTTTAAATCACCATAGATTGCTGATATCTTTTATTCTCAGTAGTGATGCGTCTGCAAATTACCATGGTTTTCATTACTGATACGTCTTTAAAATCACAATAGATTACTGATACGTCTTCAATTCTCCAAATACTACTGATACGTTTCCAATTTTCAATAGTAGAATCCATCAAGATGACTTCTTTTTCAGTACTTAGATTTTCTTCAGAACAAAGACGTACGAATAGGATGAGGAATCGTACTCCTTTCGCTCCTCAATTAAGAGAACTGTACAGGGAACTCGTTACTATTCTAGACTACGAGCAGCGTCTTTTAAACTCAGAACAGGAGGAGCGGGAAACCATCTCTAACATGATGATACATTGGGATCGTGAAGAATAATGATACAAACGCTATTAACCTTTTTTCATTTTTATTCGAGGATAATTTACCTTTCTAGGTCAAAAATATACGCCGGTATGGAAACATGCAGTAACTACAGGTCTGACATACCAAGGATGAAAGGTCTAAATTATCCCTGTCCTCGTTCAGTTTTTCCCATAGTGCGATGTTGCTTTCAGCAGGTGGTTTGTTAGGAGAGAATCTTATTCTTCTAGTGATTGAATTGTGACGAGCGCAGAATAAATCCTCTTATATGACAGTTTCTATATTTCAGAAACGTTCTGTACACGAATACGTCTTAGTTGGATCGCATATTCTCGTCCTGTTGTTTAACAGAGTTAATCAATCAATCGATTCCTAATCCACTGTTCCCCTTCCTAAACACTCGCCGTTATCGCAGCAGCAATCCAGTTCGTTTTAAAAAAAACTAGCGTCGATTCTCTATCCTTTTCTTCAATAACTCGTTCGCAGAAATGCGTAAGCAGTCTACACTCTTGGGGGTGATAGGTTCCGTTCTCTCTACTACGATCACCTTATGCAAATGTTCGATCATCATCGTTTCAACGAACGAACCGTACGTTTTCTCTCTAACCTTGTTGTCTATCATAGGTTTGACTCGAATCCAAAGAGCAAATGATGACAAAAGTATTCCTTGTCGCTGCTGAGCTTGGATTTTTTTTTTTTTGCAATAGGTCAGCTCATCATCCATGGTCCGAAGTTTCGTCGACTGGAATCAAAGACAGCAACAGCTAGATCCGTTTTCTGTTCGACAGAAGTCGTTTCTGGATCGATTTTTCCCGTTCGACAGAAGCCGTTTTCGAGATCCAATTCCTCGATGTTTCTCATCGGAAGCCGTTTCGAAAAATGGAGAAAAAGGTTGGACGTGAGCTTACAATATATACTATTACGCAATACCTTATTAACCTTCATACACAATACTATTTCTTAATACCTTATTAACCGCAGTTTTCTCATTAACCTTTAGTTTCTTATTAACCTTTAGTTTACCCCGCCGCCAACTTCCGGAGTTTGTTCTTCAATAGTAACGAAAAAAGAAAAAGAAAAAAAAGGAAACGGTTATTATGATCATGGGTAATGAACCTCGAGAAAAAATGTAATAGGCTCTATGTTAATTAACCTCTAGAAAGGGTAATAGGGTTCAAAGGGGGGTTCGAAACTTCGGACTTAGTGACGTTCATTTCAGCTTCGACCATCGACCAGTCAACACCTTATTTTTCGTTCCGTTCCGTGAATTTATTACATAATCTTATCAATTATCCGTTCTATATATTATCATGGTGGGAATGAGGAAGAGGAGAAAACGAAACAGAGGTACTCAATCCAATATAGTACTCAACCAGGATCAAAGAAAAAAACGAAACGAAGATGCTAAATCCACTAGAGCGAGGAAAGCTTTTGTCGTACGATGCGTCTTCATTTTAGAGTACTGGAGATATAACATTGAAACGGTTGATGCGTCTTTCAATCGCCAATAATTCTTCGACTAATAGTTATAATAAAATAAACACGAGTGACGTCATCGTTGAGGCGTTTCGAGTTTCAGTAATCAGGAAACGGTTTCGGGTGACAAGGAGGATGTTGACTGCTCGAAGGTCGAAAGGTATGTGACGTCAGGTGACGCATAGTTTATACTAAAAGATAAGGAAGTCCGATTAACCTCATATGACGTCATCCTATTAACCTCTTCATCCGATTAACCTTTCGATATCTGGATCTTGTAGTAGTCGTCCTGGAAAACATACACGAAACGGTAGCGTATTCAATTTTTTCTTTATTGAAATCGTTTCCGAAACATCATGATTTTGCATTTACGAAACAACGAAACATGGGGTACATCAATTAATTAATATAATAGTAACGAAAACAAAATAAATCCAATTCTTCTCATTTTCGTTTCCAATTTTTTTGTACTCGTCCTAATGTTCGTGTGGTGGTTTCTGTTTCAATCTCTAAATAAACGTACTTAATACACTGTCACACATTCTATTCATTTTCCATAGTCTCTATATATACGTTTCCTTTACAAAACATTCATGTCCTTTCTCAACTGTTGAACCAGTTAAATGTCGTTAGCGGTAATGGTTTGTCTCTTGGCAGCGATAGCGCACGATCGAGCTTGTTTCAATAAGGTAGTTATAAACTCTTCGGACTCAGCTTGTAATATCTCCATAGACTTCTTTTGAAAATTCAGTCCGCTTTTAAAGGTGTCGGCGATATCTCGTACAAGTAGTTGGAAAGGGCGTCTACGGATTAAATATTCGGTACTTTTCTGGTACTTCTTGATCTCGCGTAAAGCCGCTTCACCTGGCTTACGTTTTCGTTTCTTTTTTACTACCTCCTTTATCTCAGCGACAGCAGCATCAGCAGTAGCGGTAGCAACAGATTTAGTATTTTTATTCTTCAGAGCGATAAATGTTAGTTTCGATTTTGATGGTTTAATCGTTTTTGTTCGTCTCGTTGTGGCGGAGTTGCTTTTTCAGGTTGAAGACGGTCGTCCGTTTTAGAAACTTCATCACTCGTCCCACGTTCGTTTTGTAACGGAGTTGTTTCTTCTTCTGGTCGAATACAGTCGTCTGTTTTTGAAAATTCACTCATCTTCTTCTTCGCTACTTTTTGAATTTTTAGATGCATAGGTTTCTTCTTCCCACTCGTCATCATTTCTTCAGTTTGATGAAGAGGACACTGAGTAGCGTCCTCTAGTAGTTGAGTTTCATCGATATTTACACTGGCTTTTTATTGATAAATAGATGTTGTCTCTTCGGTCGCTCGTTGTTAAATGGTTAGTTTTCGAATGTGATCGCTCGTTTAGATAATATAGTCACGTGATATTGTTATAAAGTCTTATTACCTTTTTGTATCAGAGCCTTATTAACCTCATCATTTGTTCATTTTTAATATATTGGTAGTTCATAGAGAGCCGACATTACTAATAGATACATCCACACACTGACTAGAGAATCCAGCACGATGACTTCTTTTTCAGTACTTAGATTTTCTTTAGAACAAAGACGTACGAATAGGATGAGGAATCGTACTCCTTTCGCTCCTCGATTAAGAGAACTGTACAGGGAACTCGTTACTATTCTAGACTACGAGCAGCGTCTAGTGATTGAATTGTGACGAGCGCAGAATAAATCCTCTTATATGACAGTTTCTATATTTCAGAAACGTTCTGTACACGGACACGTCCTAGTTGGATCGCATATTCTCGTCATGTTGTTGAACAGAGTTAATCAATCAAACATTTTCTAATCCACCATTCCCCTTCCTAAACACTCGCCGTTCTCGCAGCAGCAATCCAGTTCGTTTAAAAAAAAAAAACTAACGTCGATTCTCTATCCTTTTCTTCAATAACTCGTTCGCAGAAATGCGTAAGTAATCTTGGGGGAGATAGGTTCTGTTCACCTTGTCACCATCGTCGCAGTACGCAATTGTTCGATCATCATCGTTTCAACGAACGAACGTTTTCTGTCTAACCTTGTTGTCTATCATAGGTTTGACTTGAATCCAAAGAGTAAATGACGACAAAAGTATTCCCAGTCGCTGCTGAGTTTGGTTTTCATTTGCATTAGGTCAGCTCATCATTCATGGTCAGAAGTTTCATCGACAAAAATCCAAGACAGCAACAGATAGATCCGTTTTCTGTTCGACAGCAGTCGTTTCTGGATCTATTTTTCCCGTTCGACAGAAGCCGTTTCGGGATCCAATTCCTCGATGTTTCTCATCGGAAACCGTTTCGAAAAATGGAGAAAAAATTTTGGACGTGAGATTATAATATATACTATTACATAATACCTTATTAACCTTCATTCACAATACTATTACGTAAAACCTTATTAACCGCAGTTTTCTTTAACCTTTAGTTTCTTATTAACCTTTAGTTTACCCCGCCCCCACCTTCCGGAGTTTGTTCTTCAAAAGTAACGAAAAAAGAAAAAGAAAATAAAAAGGAAACGGTTATTATGATCGAGGGTAATTAACCTCGAGAAAAAGGGTAATAGGCTCTATGTTAATTAACCTCTAGAAAGGGTAATAGGGTTCAAAGGGGGGTTCGAAACTTAGGACTTAGTGACGTTCATTTCAGCTTCGACCATCGACCAGTCAACACCTTATTTTTCGTTCCGTTCCGTGAATTTATTACGTTATCTTATCAGTTTTATCATGGTGGGAAATTCGCGAACACTAAAGCCAGTTCCGTGAACAATATTTCGACTACGAGCGAAAACAAAACTTTAGCTGTCGTCCTGCGTCTAAGCATGGTGTATAATGAGCAGACAGTTCGATGATTTTCACTATTGACGAGGGTTTTACGGGAAGCGAACGGCTCATTATGGATATTATGGAAATGGATTTCTATTTAATGAAACCCGCGGATCGCCTGTACAGACTAGTTAATCCTAACGGGTTCTTTGATCACGATCAACCCATGAACGTTCTGTGTAAAGAACAAATGTTACGGAGACGTACTACCAGCTATTTACTCCGAGTTTTGCGTACTGAGGTTAATAGCCGTCATGAGGAGAAAGTTGCAGCGAGAAGAAACGGATCAGGAAGACGCTTTGAGTTCTTTAGTCATTAACAAAATTAAGTAAACGTTTGAGAACTTGTACGGAATAGGAAACTCTTCGTCTTCATTAAACGCAGATCCTAGTAAGAAAGTATCCGCTACACTGAGTACGATACGAGGAAATTTATTAACTATGTTTCAGGGACTGTTACTATAATGTTACAGATGTGCGTGTCGCTGAACAGATTTGGTTATTAGTCTGACCCAAAACCTAAAGATGTTACATACGCTGACATACAGTCACAACAAAAGAGACGCTATAGATACTAACAAGAAATATCGCTAAACGTTGTAAACGTATGCAGATTATTGACATTTAACCTCATTACTACGCCGGAGGGAGGTATTTCCTGTTTAACCGAAACGATTAGAAAGCTGTTGGCCATACCTACATTTCTACTATTTAACGCCGGTGGTGATTTCCTAGACTCGAACAATACGAATCGATAGAACTTTCACAAAAACCATTCCGCAGTTATGAAGATATCAGTACTACTGCTGTTAGTAAAGGCATCTGCTGCTGAACCGTTAGAATACTCGTTTCGAGATGTATCGACACTCGACTCTACAGTCGAACTACCCGGAGACGAGAATTCGGGCATAGTCGGCAGCACGTACAAAAGTTACACTGGCGAATTCTACAAAGGGTCTCTATACGGAGTCGGAGTGCAGTACACCTTTATTACTGATGCGTCTTTAATTCACCATAGTTTTCATTACTGATACATCTCCAAATCACCATGAATTCGGTTATGCGTCTTCAGTTCTCCATAGAGTACCGGTACGTCTTCAAATCACCATATAATACTGATACTTCAAATCTCAATATAATACTGATACGTCTTCAAATCACCATAAAATACTGATACGTCTTCAAATCTCAATAGGTTTATATTAATTCTCCATGGACTACTGATGCGTTTTCAATTCTCCATAGTTTTAGATTGCTGATGTGTCTTTAAATCACCATATACTACTGATGCGTCTTAAAATTGCCATAGTTTTAGATACCTACTGTTGCGTCTTTTAAATCACCATAGATTGCTGATATCTTTCATTCTCAATAGTGATGCGTCTGCAAATCACCATGGTTTTCATTACTGATACGTCTTTAAAATCACAATAGATTACTGAAACGTCTTCAATTCTCCATACACTACTTATACGTTTCCAATTTTCAATAGTAGAATCCATCAAGATGACTTCTTTTTCAGTACTTAGATTTTCTTCAGAAAAAAGACGTACGAATAGGATGAGGAATCGTACTCCTTTCGCTCCTCAATTAAGAGAACTGTACAGGGAACTCGTTACTATTCTAAACTACGAGCAGCGTCTAGTGATTGAATTGTGACGAGCGCAGAATAAATCCTCTTATATGACAGTTTCTATATTTCAGAAACGTTCTGTACACGGATACGTCTTAGTTGGATCGCATATTCTCGTCCTGTTGTTGAACAGAGTTAATCAATCAAACGATTCCTAATCCACTATTCCCATTCCTAAAGACTCGCCGTTATCGCAGCAGCAATCCAGTTCGTTTTAAAAAAAACTAGCGTCGATTCTCTATCCTTTTCTTCAATAACTCGTTCGCAGAAATGCGTAAGCAGTCTACACTCTTGGGGGTGATAGGTTCCGTTCTCTCTACTTCGATCACCTTATGCAAATGTTCGAGCATCATCGTTTCAACGAACGAACCGTACGTTTTCCCTCTAACCTTGTTGTCTATCATAGGTTTGACTCGAATCCAAAGAGCAAATGATGACAAAAGTATTCCTTGTCGCTGCTGAGCTTGGTTTTTATTTGCAATGGGTCATCTCGTCATCCATCGTCAGAAGTTTAATCAACAGGAATCCAAGACAGCAACAGATAGATCCGTTTTCTGTTCGACAGAAGTCGTTTCTGGATCCACTTTTCCCGTTCGACAGAAGCCGTTTTAGAGATCCAATTCCTCGATGTTTCTCATCGGAAGCCGTTTCGAAAAATGGAGAAAAATGTAAGACGTGAGATTATAATATATACTATTACGCAATACCTTATTAACCTTCAAACACAATACTTAATACCTTATTAACCTCCGTTTTCTTATTAACCTTTAGTTTCTTATTAACCTTTAGTTTACCCCGCCCCCACCTTCCGGAGTTTGTTCCTCAATAGTAACAAAAAAAGAAAAAGAAAAAAAATAAAATAAACGGTTATTATGATCATGGATAATGAAGCTCGAGAAAAAATGTAATAGGCTCTATGTTAATTAACTTCTAGAAAGGGTAATAGGGTTCAAAGGGGGTTTTGAAACTTTTGAAACCTTATTTTTCGTTCCGTTCCGTGAATTTATTACGTAATCTTATCAGTTATCCGTTCTATATATTATCATGGTGGGAATGAGGAAGAGGAGAAAACGAAACAGAGGTACTCAATCCAATATAGTACTCAACCTGGATCAGAGAAAGAAACGAAACGAAGACGCTAAATCCACTAGAGCGAGGAAAGCTCTAAGATATCAGTACCTGGATGACCTGTGTAAACTAACGGAAAAAAATCGAGAGTTTGAGAACCGAACTGACGGAAGTGAAATGGTTTTGTATAGCCTTGGACAACAACAAAGCAGCTGAAACGAACCATCCGTTTCCTATTCCTTCAACTAGAAATGATACCGTACTGAATCCCGAAGAAACAATCTCCTTATTGCATGATATTATTCCCAGTACCAGAAACGGTACCGTACTGAATCCCGAAGAAACCATCTCCTTATTGCAAGATATTATTCCCAGTACCAGAAACGATACCGTACTGAATCCAGAAGAACAAGAACGGATAGACATCTCTTTATTCGGGGCGCATGATATTATTCCTATTCCTAGTTTGTCAGCTATAAACAATACCGTATTGAATCAATAAGAAATCATCTCTTTATTGCATAATATTATTACTAGTTCATCAATCAGAAACGATACAGTGTTGAATCCAGAAGAAACCATCCCTACTTCGTCAGCTTTAAATGATACCGTATTGATTCAGAAAGGTTAATAGCGTTCTAGAAAAGGTTAATGGCGACAATAAAGGGTAATAGCTTTCTATTTTCAGATCCGAGTAATCGAACTAGTGTTATCTTTCATTTCGTAGCGGACTTTGACCTGATCGGACGTGGTTTTTATCGCGGTCCGTTTTTTTTATTATTATTACAGAAGAAATATGGAAACGAATACGGAACCATGATCATTATGGTATATCTTAGTCCCAGTCAACTGACACGACAGGGGGAATTCCGACGTCTTGCTGAATTGCATCCTAAAGGAAAACTCTCCGTGCAGGAGTAGAGTCGTTGGCGAAGATGAAGACGATTCGTTTCCTGTCACAACTGAAACGCAGAACGCTCCCGCTAATACGAACAACAGCGTCGACGAGTCCGATAGGGAGTTAATGGAAACGGATATTATTCGAACGATTATTGAACAACAGAACGATGCTGCTGATTTGCGTCCTATGAACAGGATAGAGAGAATTAAACGTCACGTTGATAAACGATATAGAAACAGGTTAAACGTGTATCACCCTTCCCTGACCAATAAGAGGAAGACTCCGTTCGTTAAGAAGAATAGGACGATGAATATAAAAGTTAGCGAAGACGAAGATGAATATAAAACTTCTGTTACATGTAGAGCGCTGAAACGTTAGCGGAAAGCGGAGCTTGAGTTAAAAGGGAAACACCTGTACCGGGATTTCATTAAATGCAAGAATTACAAAGACGATCCTAGTTAACCTGGTGGTACTGTACTCCAAATACAACGTGCCGTTCGAACGTTTCGCTAGTACTCAGATCAACGAATTAACCAGATGGTCGGTTACGGAGTGTTTCGAAAACAAGTTCGTACGAAAAACCTATGAAAAGACGTTCTTCAACACTCTACCTCCGTTTCCTGGTTCGAAGATACTCACGGACGGTCAGACGAAATAGCTAAAGAACATGTACACCATTACTTACAACCATGACAATGTGGCTTCGTCTCCTGTTATGGTTAAATTGGATGCTAATACGCTCCCTATGTTTATCGGTGTGTACGTACACGTTATCGAGGATTACCCTAGTATAACCAAGTTCTGTTACGAGTGCATTAAATTCGCGAACACTAAAGCCAGTTCCGTGAACAATATTTCGACTACGAGCGAATACAACGCTTAAGCTGTCGTCCTGCGTCTAAGTATGGTGTACACAATGGGCATTCGATGATTTCCTGATCCGACTAGCGGACGACAGTTCGCTGATTTTCACTTTTGACGAGGGTTTTACGGGAAGCGAACGGCTCATCATGGATATTGTGGAAATGGATTTCTATTTAATGAAACCCGCGGATCGCCTGTACAGACTAGTTAATCCTAACGGGTTCTTTATCATGATCAACCCATGAACGTTCTGTGTGTAAAGAACAAGTGTTACGGAGACGTACTACCAGCTATTTAGTCCGAGTTTTGCGTACTGAGGTTAATAGCCGCAATGAGGAGAAAGTTGCAGCGAGAAGAAACGGATCAGGAAGTCGCTTTGAGTTCTCTAGTCTTAAAACAAAATTAAGTACACGTTAGAGAACTGGTCCGGTATAGGAAACGCTTCGTCTTCATTAAACTCAGATCCTAGTAAGAAAGTTTCCGATAACCTGAGTACGATACGAGGAAATTTATTAACTATATTTCCAGGACTGTTTACTATAATGTTACAGATGTGTGTGTCGCTGAACAGACTGGATTTGGTTATTAGTCTGACCCAAAACCTAAAGATGTTACATACGTTGACATACAGTCACAACAAAAGAAACCAAAGACAAACACAACCAAGAAAATATTGCTAAACGTTGTGAACGTATGCAGATTATTGACATTAAACCTCATTACTACGCCGGAGGGAGGTATTTCTTATTTAACCGAAACGATTAGAAAGCTGTTGGCCATTCCTACATGTCTACTATTTAACGCCGGTGGTGATTTCATAGACTCGAACAATACGAATCGATAGAACTTTCACAAAAACCATTCCGCAGCTCGAAGATATTAGTACTACTGCTGTTAGTAACGGCATCTTAGAATACTCGTTTCCAGATGTATCGACACTCGACTCTACAGTCGAACTACCCGGAGACAAGAATTGGGAGCACGTACAAAAGTTACACTGGCGAATTCTACAAAGGGTCTTTATACGGAGTCGGAGTGCAGTACACCTTTATTACTGATGCGTCTTTAATTCACCATAGTTTTCATTACTGATACGTCTTCAATTACCATGAATTCGGTTTCTGATGCGTCTTCAGTTCTCCATAGAGTACCGGTACGTCTTCAAATCACCATATAATACTGATACGTCTTCAAATCTCAATATAATACTGATACGTCTTCAAATCACCATATAATACTGATACGTCTTCAAATCACCATAGGTTTATATTACTACAGGTACATCTTCAATTCTCCATGGACTACTGATGGGTTTTCAATTCTCCATAGTTTTAGATTACTGATGCGTCTTTTAAATCGCCATAGTTTTTCATTACTACTGATGCGTCTTTTAAATCACCATAGATTGCTGATATCTTTCATTCTCCATATTGATGCGACTGCAAATCACCATGGTTTTCATTACTGATACGTCTTTAAAATCACCATAGATTACTGATACGTCTTCAATTCTCCATATACTACTGATACGTTTCCAATTTTCAATAGTTTTAGATTACTGATACGTTTTCAATTCTCCATATACTACTGATACGTTTCCAATTTTCAATAGTTTTAGATTAGTGATGCGTCTTCAGTTCTCCATATACTACTGATACGTTTCCAATTTTCAATAGTTTTCAATACGAAACAAGGATCCATATATACGTGTTGACTTCTTGAAGACATGGGACAAAATGAGATCCATTATATCTAAAGGAACCAATTAACCTCTTCTTCTTCCTTTATTAACCTTAAAACCAACAGGAATCCGATGCTTCGTCTTCATACATCACTTTTTCGTCTCAATATCGAAAGGAAACCAAAATCAGAACCGTCTCTGTTTCTCTTGGTGAAACAAAAGAATTCCATAGCTGATACTCATGTAAAAACGTTTCGATAATCCCACTCTTTAATCATCATTCTAGTACAGGTACTGTTGATTCGATATCCATCCGTTTCTTAATTCCATATACACTGCATTAGAAATTGAAAACGAGTCGTACTCATTTCTTTCTTTATGACGTTGTTTATTTTCGAAATGACTGAAACCATTAATCTTCTTTTCGTCTCGTTAGATTCGTACTGAAAACAGGTCAGTTTCTTCATTTCATCCGAGTTGATTTCGTACTACTACTCAAGCAGTTAATAGTTCTGTATGACTTGTCTTTCGTCTCGTTAGGTTCGTACTGAAAACAGGTTAGTTTCTCTCGTTTTGATACATGTTTTTACGTACTGAGAACAGGTCAGTTTCTATCAATGTTGATTCTGTACTACTACTAAACTAAGCAGTTAATAGTTCGGTTTGACTTGCTTGTCGTAACGTATAACCCAGTAATCTATAAGCCGTACTTAAAACAACTACGAATTGTCGTACGATGCGTCTTCATTTTCGAGTACAGGTAATATAACATGGAAACGGTTGATGCGTCATTCAATCGCCAATAATTCTAATAGTAATAACAAAATGAACACAAGTGACGTACGTAATCGTTGATGCGTTTCGAGTTTCAGTAACCGGACACAGTTTCGGATGACAAGGAGGATGTTGACTGCTCGAAGGTCGAAAGGTGTGTGACGTCTGGTGACGACTATTTTATACTAAAGATAACAAATAAAAAAGCACGAAACAGTATCGTTTTCAAATTTTTCTTTATTGAAATCGTTTCCGAAACATCATGAGTTTGCATTTACGAAACAACGAAACATAGGGTACATCAATTTATTAATATAATAGTAACGAAAACAAAATAAATCCAATTCTTCTCGTTTTCGTTTCCATTTTTTTTGTACTTGTCCTAATGTTCGTGTTGTGATTTCTGTTTCAATCTCTAAATAAACGTACTTGATATGGGGGACATAGTCTCTCTCTATATATACGTTTCCTTTACAAAACATTCATGTCCTTTCTTAACTGTTTAACCAGTTTAATATCGTTAGCAGTAATGGTTTGTCTCTTGGCAGCGATAGCGCACGTTTGAGCTTGTTTCAATAAGGTAGTTATAAACTCTTCGGACTCTGCTTGTAATATCTCCATAGACTTCTTTTGGAAATTCAGTCCGCTTTTAAAGGTGTCAGCCATATCTCGTACTAGTAGTAGGAAAGGGCGTCTACGGTACTTTTCGGTACTTTTCTGGTACTTCTTGATCTCGCGTAAAGCCGCTTCAACGGGCTTACGTTTTCGTTTCTTTTTTACTACCTCCTTTATCTTTATCAGCGGCAGCAGTAGCGGTAGCAGCAGATTTAGTACTTTTATTCTTCAGAGCGATAAATGTTAGTTTCGATTGTTGTAATCGTTTTTTGTTCGTCTCGTTGTGGCAGAGTTGCTTTTTCAGGTTGAAGACGGTCGTCCGTTTTTGAAACTTCATCACTCGTCCCACGTTCGTTTTGTAACGGAGTTGTTTCTTCTTCTGGTCGAATACAGTCGTCTGTTTTTGAAAATTCACTCATTTTCTTCTTCGCTACTTTTTGAATTTTTAGATGCATAGGTTTCTTCTTCTCACTTGTCGTCATCATTTCTTCAGTTTGATGAAGAGGACACTGAGTAGCGCACTCTAGTAGTTGAGTTTCATCGATATTTACACTGGCTTTTTATTGATAAATAGATGTTGTCTCTTCGGTCGCTCGTTGTTAAATGGTTAGTTTTCGAATGTGATCGCTCGTTTAGATAATATGGTCACATGATATTGTTATGAAGTCTTATTACCCTATGAGAGCCTTATTAACCTCGCCATTTATTCATTTTTAATATATTGGTAGTTCATAGAGAGCCGCCATTTCTAATAGATACATACATACACACTGACTCGAGAATCCAGCACGATGACTTCTTTTTCAGTACTTAGATTTTCTTCAAAACAAAGACGTACGAATAGGATGAGGAATCGTACTCATTTCGCTCCTCGATTAAGAGAACTGTACATGGAACTCGTTACTTTTCTAGACTACGAGCAACTCAGAACGGGAGTAGCGGGAAACCATCTCTAATATGATGATACATTGGGATCGTGAACAATAATGATACAAACGCTATTAACCTTTTTTCATTTTTATTCGAGGGTAATTTACCTTTCTAGGTCAAAAATATACGCCGGTGTGGAAATATGCAGTAACTACAGGTCTGACATACCAAGGACGAAAGGTGAAAATTATCCTTCTCCTCGTTCTGTTTTTCCCATAGTACGATGTCGCTTTCAGCAGCTGGTTTGTTAGGAGAGAATCTTATTCTTCTAGTGATTGAATTGTGACGAGCGCAGATTAATCCTCTTATATGACAAATTCTATATTTCAGAAACGTTCTGTACACGGATACGTCTTAGTTGGATCGCATATTCTCGTCCTGTTGTTGAACAGAGTTAATCAATCAAACGTTTCCTAATCCACCATTCCCCTTCCTAAACACTCGCTGTTACCGAAGCAGCAATGCAGTTCGTTTTAAAAAAAGCTAACGTCGATTCTCTATCCTTTTTTAAATAACTCGTTCGCAGAAATGCGTAAGCCCTCCACACTCTTGGGGGTGATAGGTTCCGTTCTCTCTACTACGATCACCTTACGCAAATGTTCGATGATCATCGTTTCAACGAACGAACCGTACGTTTTCTCTCTAACCATGTTGTCCATCATAGGTTTGACTTGAATCCAATGTGTAAATGACGACAAAAGTATTCCCAGTCGCTGCTGAGTTTGGTTTTCATTTGCAATAGGTCAGCTCATCATCCATCGTCAGAAGTTTCATGGACAGGAATCCAAGACAGGAACAGATAGATCCGTTTTTTGTTCGACAGAAGTCGTTTCTGGATCCATTTTTCCCGTTCGACAGAAGCCGTTTCGGGATCCAATTCCTCGATGTTTCTCATCGGAAGCCGTTTCGAAAAATGGAGAAAAAATGTCGGACGTGTAATATATACTATTACGTAATACCTTATTAACCGCAGTTTCCTTATTAACCTTTAGTTTTTTATTAACAATTAGTTTACCCCGCCCCCACCTTCCGGAGTTTGTTCTTTAATAGTAACGAAAAAAGAAAAAGAAAAAAAAAAGGAAACGGTTATTATGATCGAGGGTAATTAACCTCGAATAAAAAGGTTTATAGGCTCTATGTTAATTAACCTATAGAAAGGGTAATAGAGTTCAAAGGGGGTTTCGAAACTTCGGACTTCGTGACGTTCATTTCAGCTTCGACCATCGACCAGTCAACACCTTATTTTTCGTTCCGTTCCGTGAATTTATTACGTAATCTTATCAGTTATCCGTTCTATATATTATCATGGTGGGAATGAAGAAGAGGAGAAAACGAAACAGAGGTGCTCAATCCAATATAGTACTCAACGAGGATCAGAGAAAGAAACGAAACGAAGACGCTAAATCCACTAGATCGAGGAAAGCTCTCAGATATCAGTACCTGGATGACCTGTGTAACCTAACGGAAAAGAAAATCGAGAGTTTGAGAACCGAACTGACGGAGCTGAAATGGTTTTGTATATCCTTGGACAACAACATAGCAGCTGAAACGAACCATCCGTTTCCTATTCCTTCAACTAGAAATGATACCGTACTTAATCCCGAAGAAACAATCTCCTTATTGCATGATATTATTCCCAGTACCAGAAACGATACCGTACTGGATCCAGAAGAAACCATCTCCTTATTGCATGATATTATTCCCAGTACCAGAAACGATACCATACTGAATCCAGAAGAACAAGAACGGATAGACATCTCTTTATTCGGGGCGCATGATATTATTCCTATTCCT
Source organism: Fragum fragum (assembly GCA_946902895.1). Taxonomy (NCBI): domain Eukaryota; kingdom Metazoa; phylum Mollusca; class Bivalvia; order Cardiida; family Cardiidae; genus Fragum; species Fragum fragum. Next base: position 10,011,360 of record OX336380.1, on the reverse strand, counting down.
AGTTCGTCAGCTATAAACAATACCGTATTGAATCACTAAGAAACCATCTCTTTATTGCATGATATTATTACTAATTCATCAATCAGAAACGATACAGTGTTGAATCCAGAAGAAACCATCCCTACTTCGTCAGCTATAAATGATACTGTTTTGTTTCTGAAAGGTTAATAGCGTTCTAGAAAAGGGTAATGGCGTTCAATAAAGGGTAATAGCGTTCTATTTTCAGATCCGAGTAATCGAACTAGTGTTATCCTTCATTTCGTCTCGGACTTTCGACCTGATCGGACGTGGTTTTTATCGCGGTCCGTTTTTTTTATTATTATTACAGAAGAAATATGGAAACGATTACGGAACCATCATCATTATGGTATATCTTAGTCCCAGTCAACTGACACATGTATTCAACGACAGACGGAATTCCGACGTCTTGCTGAATTCCATCCTAAAGGAAAACTGTCCGTGCAGTAGTAGAGTCGATGGCGATGATGAAGACGATTTGTTTCCTGTCACTACTCAAACGCAGAACGCTCCCGCTAGTACGAACAACAGCGTCGACGAGTCCCATAGGGAGTTAATGGAAACGGATATTATTTGAACGATTATTGAACAACAGAACGATGATTTGCTTCTTGCAGATGATTTGCGTCCTATGAACGGGATAGAGAGAATTAAACGTCACGTTGATAAACGATACAGAAACAGGTTAAATGTGTATCACCCTTCCCTGACCAATAAGAGGAAGACTCCGTTCATTTACAAGTATAGGACGATGAATAAAGAAGTTAGCGAAGACGAAGAGGAATATAAACCATATGTTACCTGTAGAGAACTGAAACGTAAGCGGAAAGCGGAGCTTGAATTAAAAAGGAAACACCTGTACCGGGATTTCATTAAATGAAAGAAATACAAAGATGATCCTAGTTAACCTGATGGTACTGTACTCCAAATACAACGTGCCGTTCGAACGATTCGCTAGTACTCAGATCAACGAATTAACCATATGGTCGGTTACGGAGTGTTTCGAAAACAAGTTCGTACGAAAAACCTATGAAAAGACGTTCTTCAACACTCTACCTCCGTTTCCTGGTTCTAAAATACTCACGGACGGTCAGACGAAATACCTAAAGAACATGTACACCATTACTTACAACCAAGACAATGTGGCTCGAATCGAAGCGTCTCCTGTTATGGTTAAATTAGCTGCTTATACGTATCCTATGTTTATCGGTCTGTACGTACACGTTATCGAGGATAACCCTAGTATAACCAAGCTCTTTTACGAGTGCATTAAATTTGCGAACACTAAAGCCAGTTCCGTGAACAATATTTCGACTACGAGCGAAAACAACGCTTAAGCTGTCGTCCTGCATCTAAGTATGGTGTACACAATGAGCAGACATTCGATGATTTCCTGATCCGACTAGCGGATGACAGTTCGCTGATTTTCACTTTTGACGAGGGTTTTACGGGAAGCGAACGGCTCATCATGGGTATTGTGGAAATGGATTTCTATTTAATGAAACCCGCGGATCGCCTGTACAGACTAGTTAATCCTAACGGGTTCTTTGATCACGATCAACCCATGAACGTTCTGTGTAAAGAACAAGTGTTACGGAGACGTACTACCAGCTATTTACTTCGAGTTTTGCGCACTGAGGTTAATAGCCGTCATGAGGCGAAAGTTGCAGCGAGAAGAAACGGATCAGGAAGACGCTTTGAGTTCTTTAGTCATTAACAAAATTAAGTACACGTTAGAGAACTGGTCCGGTATAGGAAACGCTTCGTCTTCATTAAATACAGATCCCAGTAAGAAAGTATCCCCTACACTGAGAACGATACGAGGATATTTATTAACTATATTTCCAGGACTGTTTCCTATAATGTTACAGATGTTCGTGTCGCTGAACAGACTGGATTTGGTTATTAGTCTGACCCAAAACCTAAAGATGTTACATACGCTGACATACAGTCACAACAAAAGAGACGCTATAGATACTAACAAGAAAATATCGCTAAACGTTGTAAACGTATGCAGATTATTGACATTTAACCTCATTACTACGCCGGAGAGAGGTATTTCCTGTTTAATAGAAACGATTAGAAAGCTGTTGGCCATACCTACATTTCTACTATCTAACGCCGGTGGTGATTTCCTAGACTCGAACAATACGAATCGATAGAACTCTCACAAAAACCATTCCGCAGTTATGAAGATATCAGTACTACTGCTGTTAGTAAAGGCATCTGCTGCTGAAACGTTAGAATACTCGTTTCGAGATGTATCGACACTCGACTCTACAGTCGAACTACCCGGAGACGAGAATTCGGGCTAATCGGCAGCACGTACAAAAGTTACACTGGCGAATTCTACAAAGGGTCTCTATACGGAGTCGGAGTGCAGTACACCTTTATTACTGATGCGTCTTTAATTCACCACAGTTTTCATTACTGATACATCTTCAAATCACCATGAATTCGGTTATGCGTCTTCAATTCTCCATAGAGTACCTGTACGTCTTCAAATCACCATATAATACTAATACGTCTTCAAATCTCAATATGATACTGATACGTCTTCAAATCACCATATAATACTGATACGTCATCAAATCACCATAGGTTTATATTACTACAGGTACGTCTTCAATTCTTCATGGACTACTGATGCGTTTTCAATTCTCCATAGTTTTAGATTGCTGATGTGTCTTTAAATCACCATGTACTACTGATGCGTCTTAAAAATGCCATTGTTTAAGATACCTACTGATGCGTCTTTTAAATCACAATAGATTTCGGATATCATTCATTCTCAATAGCAAATCACCATGGTTTTCATTACTGATACGTCTTTAAAATCACAATAGATTACTGATACGTCTTTAATTCTCCATATACTACTGATACGTTTCAGATTTTCAATAGTTTTAGATTACTGATACGTCTTCAATTCTCCATATACTACTGATACGTTTCCAATTTTCAGTAGTTTTAGATTGCTGATACGTCTTCAATTCTCCATATACTACTGATACCTTTCCAATTTTCAATAGTTTTAGATTACTGATACGTCTTCAATTCTCCATATACTACTGATACGTTTCCAATTTTCAATAGTTTTAGATTACTGATACGTCTTCAATTCTCCATATACTACTGATACTTTTCCAATTTTCAATAGTTTTAGATTACTGATACGTCTTCAATCCTCCATATACTACTGATAAGTTTCCAATTTTCAATAGTTTTAGATTACTAATACGTCTTCAGTTCACCATATACTAGTGATGCGTCTTCAATTCTCCATAGAACTGGTTACTGATACGTCTTCAATTCTCCATATACTACTGATACGTTTCCAATTTTCAATAGTTTTAGATTACTGATACGTCTTCAATTCTGCGTATACTAGTGATGCGTCTTTCATTCTTCATAGCGATATGTTTTAAAATCACCATATACTACTGATGCGTCTTTAAATCTCCATAATTCTAATTACTGATGCGTCTTCATTTCTCCATAGATTTGGTTACTGATACGTCTTCAATTCTCCATAGTTTTTCATAACTGATGCGTTTCCATTCGTCATGAATTCTCTCTAAATAAATACGAAACAAGGATCCATAAATACGTGTTGACTTCTCGAAGACATGGGACGAAATGAGATCCAATATATATAAAGGAATCAATTAACCTCTTCTTCTTCCTTTATTAACCTTAAAACCAACAGGAACCCGATGCTTCGTCGTCATACACCACTTTTTCGTCTCAATATCGAAAGGAAACCAAAATCAGAACCGTCTCTGTTTCTCTTGGTAAAACAAAAGAATTCCATAGCTGATACTCGTGTAAAAACGTTTCGATAATCCCACTCTTTAATCATCATTCTAGTACAGGTACTATTGATTCGATATCCATCTGTGTCTTAATTCCATATACGCTGCATTGGAAATCGAAAACGAGTCGTACACATTTCTTTCTTTATGACGTTGTTTATTTTCGAAATGACTTGAAACCATTAATCTTCTTTTCGTCTCGTTAGATTCGTACTGAAAACAGGTCAGTTTCTTCATTCCATCCGTGTTGATTTTGTTCTACTACCCATGCAGTTAATAGTTCTGTACGATTTGTCTTTCGTCTCGTTAGGTTCGTACTGAAAACAGGTCAGTTTCTCTCGTTTTGATACATGTTGATTCGTACTGAAAACAGATCAGTTTCTGTCCATGTTGATTCTGTACTACTACTAAACTAAGCAGTTAGTAGTTCGGTTTGACTTGCTTGTCGTAACGTATAACCCAGTAATCTATCAGCCGTACTTAAAACAACAACGAATTGTCGTACGATGCGTCTTCATTTTCGAGTACTGGTAATATAACATGGAAACGGTGGATGCGTCTTTCAATCGCCAATAATTCTTCGACTAATAGTAATAATAAAATAAACACGAGTGACGTCATCGTTGAGGCGTTTCGAGTTTCAGTAACAGGAAACGGTTTCGGGTGACAAGGAGGATGTTGACTGCTCGAAGGTCGAAAGGTGTGTGACGTCAGGTGACGCATATTTTATACTAAAGATAAGGAAGTCCGATTAACCTCATATGACGTCATCCTATTAACCTCTTCATCCGATTAACCTTTCAATATCTGGATCTTGTAGTAGTCGTACTGGAAAACATACAACAAGTAAAAAAGCACGAAACAGTATCGTTTTCAAATTTTTCTTTATTGAAATCGTTTCCGAAACATCATTTACAATGTTTGCATTTACGAAACAACGAAACATAGGGTACATCAAGTAATTAATATAATAGTAAGGAAAACAAAATAAAGCCAATTCTTCTCGTTTTCGTTTCCAATTTTTTGTACTCGTCCTAATGTTCGTGTTGTGATTTCTGTTTCAATCTCTAAATAAACGTACTTGATATGGGGGACACTGTCACGCATTCCATTCCCTTTCCATAGCCTCTCTCTATATATAGTACGTTTCCTTTACAAAACATTCATGTCCTTTCTCAACTGTTAAACCAGTTTAATATCGTTAGCGGTAATGGTTTGTCTCTTGGCAGCGATAGCGCACGTTTGAGCTTGTTTCAATAAGGTAGTTATAAACTCTTCGGACTCAGCTTGTAATATCTCCATAGACTTCTTTTGGAAATTCAGTCCGCTTTTAAAGGTGTCGGCGATATCTCGTACTAGTAGTTGGAAAGGGCGTCTACGGATTAAATATTCGGTACTTTTCTGGTACTTCTAGATCTTGCGTAAAGCCGCTGTACCGGGCTTACGTTTTCGTTTCCTTTTTACTACCTCCTTTATCTAGGCGACAGCAGCATCAGCGGCAGCAGTAGCGGTAGCAGCAGATTTAGTATTTTTATTCTTCAGAGCGATAAATGTTAGTTTCGATTGGTGTAATCGTTTTTTATTCGTCTCGTTGTGGCAGAGTTGCTTTTTCAGGTTGAAGACGGTCGTCCGTTTTTGAAACTTCATCACTCGTCCCACGTTCGTTTTGTAACGGAGTTGTTTCTTCTTCTGGTCGAATACAGTCGTCTGTTTTTGAAAATTCACTCATTTTCTTCTTCGCTACTTTTTGAATTTTTAGATGCATAATTTTCTTCTTCTCACTCGTCGTCATCATTTCTTCAGTTTGATGAAGAGGACACTGAGTAGCTTTTTCAGTACTTAGATTTTCTTCAAAACAAAGACGTACGAATAGGATGAGGAATCGTACTCATTTCGCTCCTCAATTAAGAGATCTGTACAAGTAACTCGTGACTTTTCTAGACTACGAGCAGCGTCTTTTAAACTCAGAACGGGAGGAGCGGGAAACCATCTCTAATATGATGATACATTGGGATCGTGAAGAATAATGATACGAACGCTATTAACCTTTTTTTCATTTTTATTCGAGGGTAATTTACCTTTCTAGGTCAAAAATATACGCCGGTGTGGAAACATGCAGTAACTACAGGTCTGACATACCAAGGACGAAAGGTCTAAATAATTTTTCTCCTCGTTCTGTTTTTCCCATAGTACGATGTCGCTTTCAGCAGCTGGTTTGTTAGGAGAGAATCTTATTCTTCTAGTGATTGAATCGTAACGAGCGCAGATTAATCCTCTTATATGACAGTTTCTATATTTCAGAAACGTACTGTACACGGATACGTCTTAGTTGGATCGCATATTCTCGTCCTGTTGTTGAACAGAGTTAATCAATCAAATGTTTCCTAATCAACCATTCCCCTTCCTAAACACTCGCTGTTACCGCAGCAGCAATGCAGTTCGTTTTAAAAAAAGCTAACGTCGATTCTCTATCCTTTCTTCAATAACTCGTTCGCAGAAATGCGTAAGCCCTCCACACTCTTGGGGGTGATAGGTTCCGTTCTCTCTACTACGATCACCTTACGCAAATGTTCGATGATCATCGTTTCAACGAACGAACCGTACGTTTTCTCTCTAACCCTGTTGTCTATCATAGGTTTGACTTGAAACCAAAGTGCAAATAATGAAAAAGTATTCCTAGGCGCTGCTGAGTTTGGTTTTCATTTGCAATAGGTCAGCTCATCATTCATCGTCAGAAGTTTCATCGACAGGAATCCAAGACAGGACAGATAGATCCGTTTTTTGTTCGACAGAAGTCGTTTCTGGGTCCATTTTTCCCGTTCGACAGAAGCCGTTTCGGGATCCAATCCCTCGATGTTTCTCATCGGAAGCCGTTTCGAAAAATGGAGAAAAAATGTCGGACGTGAGATTATAATATATACTATTACGTAATACCTTATTAACCTTCGTACACAATACTATTACGTAATACCTTATTAACCGCAGTTTTCTTATTAACCTTTAGTTTTTTATTAACCATTAGTTTACCCCGCCCACACCTTCCGGAGTTTGTTCTTTAATAGTAACGAAAAAAGAAAAAGAAAAAAAAAGGAAACGGTTATTATGATCGAGGGTAATTAACCTCGAATAAAAAGGTTAATAGGCTCTATGTTATTAACCTATAGAAAGGGTAATAGAGTTCAAAGGGGGTTTCGAAACTTCGGACTTCGTGACGTTCATTTCAGCTTCGACCATTGCCAGTCAACACCTTATTTTTCGTTCCGTTCCGTGAATTTATTACGTAATCTTATCAGTTATCCGTTCTATATATTATCATGGTGGGAATGAAGAAGAGGAGAAAACAAAACAGAGGTGCTCAATCCAATATAGTACTCAACGAGGATCAGAGAAAGAAACGAAACACAGACGCTAAATCCACTAGAGCGAGGAAAGCTCTCAGATATCAGTACCTGGATGACCTGTGTAAACTAACGGAAAAGAAAATCGAGAGTTTGAGAACCGAACTGACGGAGCTGAAATGGTTTTGTATATCCTTGGACAACAACAAAGCAGCTGAAACGAACCATCCGTTTCCTATTCCTTCAACTAGAAATGATACCGTACTGAATCCCGAAGAAACAATCTCCTTATTGCATGATATTATTCCCAGTACCAGAAACGATACCGTACTGAATCCAGAAGAACAAGAACGGATAGACATCTCTTTATTCGGGACGCATGATATTATTCCTATTCCTAGTTTGTCAGCTATAAACAATACCGTATTGAATCAATAAGAACTATCTCTTTATTGCATAATATTATTACTAGTTCATCAAGCAGAAACGATAAAGTGTTGAATCCAGAAGAAACCATCCCTAGTTCGTCAGCTATAAATGATACCGTATTGTTTCAGAAAGGTTAATAGCGTTCTAGAAAAGGTTAATGGCGACAATAAAGGGTAATAGCGTTCTATTTTCAGATCCGAGTAATCGAACTAGTGTTATCTTTCATTTCGTAGCGGACTTTCGACCTGATCGGACGTGGTTTTTTTCGCGGTCCGTTTTTTTATTTTTATTACAGAAGAAATATGGAAACGAATACGGAACCATGATCATTATGGTATATCTTAGTCCCAGTCAACTGACACGAGTATTCAACGACAGGGGGAATTCCGACGTCTTGCTGAATTCCATCCTAAAGGAAAACTGTCCGTGCAGTAGTAGAGTCGATGGCGAAGATGAAGACGATTCGTTTCCTGTCACAACTTAAACGCAGAACGTTCCCGCTAATACGAACAACAGCGTCGACGAGTCCGATAGGGAGTTAATGGAAACGGATATTATTCGAACGATTATTGAACAACAGAACGATGCTGCTGATTTGCGTCCTATGAACAGGATAGAGAGAATTAAACGTCACGTTAAACGTGTATCACCCTTCCCTGACCAATAAGAGGAAGACTCCGTTCATTAACAAGAATAGGACGATGAATATAGAAGTTAGCGAAGACGAAGAGGAATATAAACCATCTGTTACCTGTAGAGCACTGAAACGTAAGCGGAAAGCGGAGCTTGAGTTAAAAAGGAAACACCTGTACCGGGATTTCATTAAATGCAAGAATTACAAAGACGATCCTAGTTAACCTGGTGGTACTGTACTCCAAATACAACCGTTCGCTAGTACTCAGATCACTGAATTAACCAGATGGTCGGTTACGGAGTGTTTCGAAAACAAGTTCGTACGAAAAACCTATGAAAAGACGTTCTTCAACACTCTACCTCCGTTTCCTGGTTCGAAGATACTCACGGACGGTCAGACGAAATACCTAAAAAACATGTACACCATTACTTACAACCATGACAATGTGGCTTCGTCTCCTGTTATGGTTAAATTGGATGCTAATACGCACCCTATGTTTATCGGTGTGTACGTACACGTTATCGAGGATTACCCTAGTATAACCAAGTTCTGTTACGAGTGCATTAAATTCGCGAACACTAAAGCCAGTTCCGTGAACAATATTTCGACTACAAGCGAATACAACGCTTAAGCTGTCGTCCTGCATCTAAGTATGGTGTACACAATGAGCAGACATTCGATGATTTCCTGATCCGACTAGCGGACGACAGTTCGTTGATTTTCACTATTGACGAGGGTTTTACGGGAAGCAAACGGCTCATCATGGGTATTGTGGAAATGGATTTCTATTTAATGAAACCCACGGATCGCCTGTACAGACTAGTTAATCCTAACGGGTTCTTTGATCACGATCAACCCATGAACGTTCTGTGTGTAAAGAACAAGTGTTACGGAGACGTACTACCAGCTATTTACTCCGAGTTTGCGTACTGAGGTTAATAGCCGCAATGAGGAGAAAGTTGCAGCGAGAAGAAACGGATCAGGAAGACGCTTTGAGTTCTTTAGTCATTAACAAAATTAAGTACACGTTAGAGAACTGGTCCGGTATAGGAAACGCTTCGTCTTCATTAAACGCAGATCCTGAAAGCGACATCGTACTATGGGAAAAACTGAACGAGGAGAAGGATAATTTAGACCTTTCGTCCTTGGTATGTCAGACCTGTAGTTACTGCTTGTTTCCATACCGGCGTATATTTTTGACATAGAAAGGTAAATTATCCTCGAATAAAAATGAAAAAAGGTTGATAGCGTTTGTATCATTATTCTTCACGACCCCAATGTATCATCATATTAGAGATGGTTTCCCGCTCCTCCTGTTCTGAGTTTAGAAGACGCTGCTCGTAGTCTTGAATAGTAACGAGTTCCCTGTACAGTTCTCTTAATTGAGGAGCGAAAGGAGTACGATTCCTCATTCTTTTCGTACGTCTTTGTTCTGAAGAAAATCTAAGTTCTGAAAAAGAAGTCATCTTGATGGATTCTCTAGTCTGTGTGTATGAATCTATTAGAAATGGCGGCTCTCTATGTACTACCAATATATTAAAATGAACAAATCACGAGGTTAATAAGGCTCTGATACAAAAGGGTAATAAGACTTTATAACAATATCACGTGACTATATTATCTAAACGAGCGATCACATTCAAAAACTAACTATTAACAACGAGCGACCGAAGAGACAACATCTATTTATCAATAAAAAGCCACCATGAATGTAAATATCGATGAAACTCAACTACTAGAGGACGCTACTCAGTGTCCTCTTCATCAAACTGAAGAAATGACGACGAGTGGGAAGAAGAAACCTATGTATCTAAAAATTCAAAAAGTAGCGAAGAAGAAGATGAGTGAAGTTTCAAAAACAGACGACTGTGTTCGACCAGAAGAAGAAACAACTTCGTTACAAAACGATTGTGGGACGAGTGATGAAGTTTCAAAAACGGACGACCGTCTTCAACCTGAAAAAGCAACTCTGCCACAACGAACACGAACAAAAAACGATTACACCATCAAAATCGAAACTAACATTTATCGCTCTGAAGAATAAAAGTACTAAATCTGCTGCTACCGCTACTGCTGATGCTGCTGTCGCTGAGATAAAGGAGGTAGTAAAAAAGAAACGAAAACGTAAGCCCGGTGAAGCGGCTTTACGCGAGATCAAGAAGTACCAGAAAAGTACCGAATATTTAATCCGTAGACGCCCTTTCCAACTACTAGTACGAGATATCGCCGACACCTTTAAAAGCGGACTGAATTTCCAAAAGAAGTCTATGGAGATATTACAAGCTGAGTCCGAAGAGTTTATAACTAGCTTATTGAAACAAGCTCAAACGTGCGCTATCGCTGCCAAGAGACAAACCATTACCGCTAACGATATTAAACTGGTTCAACAGTTGAGAAAGGACATGAATGTTTTGTAAAGGAAACGTATATATATAGAGAGAGACTATGGAAAGGGAATGGAATGTGTGACAGTGTGCCCCATATCTAGTTCGTTTATTTAGAGATTGAAACAGAAATCACAACACGAACATTAGGACGAGTACAAAAAAATTGGAAACGAAAACGAGAAGAATTGGATTTATTTTGTTTTCGTTACTATTATATTAATTAATTGATGTACCCCATGTTTCGTTGTTTCGTAAATGCAAACTCATGATGTTTCGGAAGCGACTTCAATAAAGAAAAAATTGAAAACGATACCGTTTCGTGTTTTTTTACTTGTTGTATGTTTTTCAGTACGACTACTACAAGATCCAGATATTGAAAGGTTAATCGGATGAAGAGGTTAATAGGATGACGTCATATCAGGTTAATCGGACTTCCTTATCTTTAGTATAAAATATGCGTCACCTGACGTCACACACCTTTCGACCTTCGAGCAGTCAACATCCTCCTTGTCACCCAAAACCGTTTCCGGTTACTGAAACTCGAAACGCATCAACGATGACGTCACTCGTGTTTATTTTATTATTACTATTAGTCGAAGAATAATTGGCGATTGAAAGACGCATCAACCGTTTACATGTTATATTACCAGTACTCAAAAATGAAGACGCATCGTACGACAATTCGTTGTTGTTTTAAGTACGGCTGATAGATTACTGGGTTATACGTTACGACAAGCAAGTCAAACCGAACTATTAACTGCTTAGTTTAGTAGTAGTACAGAATCAACATGGATAGAAACTGACCTGTTCTCAGTACGAAAAAACATGTATCAAAACGAGACAAACTAACCTGTTTTCAGTACGAACCTAACGAGACGAAAGACAAGTCATACAGAACTATTAACTGCATGAGTAGTAGTACGAAATCAACACGGATGAAATGAAAAAACTGACCTGTTTTCAGTACGAATCTAACGAGACGAAAAGAAGATTAATGGTTTTCAGTCGTTTCGAAAATAAACAACGTCATAAAGAAAGAAATGAGTACGACTCGTTTTCAATTTCTAATGCAGTGTATATGGAATTAAGAAACGGATGGATATCGAATCAACAGTACCTGTACTAGAATGATGATTAAAGAGTGGGATTATCGAAACGTTTTTACATGAGTATCAGCTATGGAATTCTTTTGTTTCACCAAGAGAAACAGAGACGGTTCTGATTTGGGTTTCCTTTCGATATTGAGACGAAAAAGTGGTGTATGAAGACGAAGCATCGGATTCCTGTTGGTTTTAAGGTTAATAAAGGAAGAAGAAGAGGTTAATTGGTTCCTTTAGATATAATGGATCTTATTTTGTCCCATGTCTTCAACAAGTCAACACGTATATATGGATCCTTGTTTCGTATTGAAAACTATTGAAAATTGGAAACGTATCAGTAGTATATGGAGAACTGAAGATGTATCAGTAATCTAAAACTATTGAAAATTGGAAACGTATCAGTAGTATATGGAGAATTGAAAACACATCAGTAATCTATGGTGATTTTAAAGACGTATCAGTAATGAAAACCATGGTGATTTGCAGTCGCATCAATATGGAGAATGAAAGATATCAGCAATCTATGGTGATTTAAAAGACGCATCAGTAGTAATGAAAAACTATGGCGATTTAAAAGACGCATCAGTAATCTAAAACTATGGAGAATTGAAAACCCATCAGTAGTCCATGGAGAATTGAAGATGTACCTGTAGTAATATAAACCTATCGTGATTTGAAGAAGTATCAGTATTATATGGTGATTTGAAGAGGTATCAGTATTATAAGGTGATTTGAAGACGTATCAGTATTATATTGAGATTTGAAGACGTATCAGTATTATATGGTGATTTGAAGACGTACCGGTACTCTATGGAGAACTTAAGACGCATCAGTAACCGAATTCATGGTAATTGAAGACGTATCAGTAATGAAAACTATGGTGAATTAAAGACGCATCAGTAATAAAGGTGTACTGCACTCCGACTCCGTATAAAGACCCTTTGTAGAATTCGCCAGTGTAACTTTTGTACGTGCTCCCAATTCTTGTCTCCGGGTAGTTCGACTGTAGAGTCGAGTGTCGATACATCTGGAAACGAGTATTCTAAGATGCCGTTACTAACAGCAGTAGTACTGATATCTTCGAAACTCCGATTGAGCTCAAACTTGGTACTGAGGTAGCCATTTGAGGTCCCTACAGGCATGCAAAAACCCGGAGCCCGGCTGCCATAGGGCCGGAAAAAAGTTCGATCCTAATTGGGGGTAAAATGGCGGAATTCGCTGTAGTTGCGAATTTGGGTTTGGACCTAGCTCCGCCCCTATGGAACCGATTGGGCTCAAACTTGGTATGGAGGTAGGCATTCGAGGTCCCTACGCGCATGCCAAAAGTCGGAGCCCCGGCTGCCATAGGGCCGGAAAAAAGTTCGATCCTAATTGGGGGTAAAATGGCTGATTTCGCTGTAGTTGCGAATTTGGGTTTGGACCTAGCTCCGCCCCTATGGAATCGATTGAGCTCAAACTTGGTATTGAGGTAGGCATTCGAGGTCCCTACGCGCATGCAAAAAATTGGAGCCGCGGCTGCCATACGGCCGGAGAAAAGTTCGATCCTAGAATTGGGTCAAATGCATATACACAAAGTGCAGGTTGGGTTTGGACCTTGCTCCGCCCCAGTTGCTCCGATTGAGCTCAAACTTGGTACTGAGGTAGCCAATTGAGGTCCCTACAGGCATGCAAAAAATCGGAGCCCCGGCTGCCATAGGGCCGGAAAAAAGTTCGATCCTAATTGGCGGTAAAATGGCGGATTTCGCTGTAGTTGCGAATTTGGGATTGGACCTAGCTCCGCCCCTATGGAACCGATTGAGCTCAAACTTGGTATAGAGGTAGGCATTCGAGGTGCCTACGCGCACGCAAAAAATTGGAGCCGCGGCTAAGATAGGGCCGGAGAAAAGTTCGATCCTAGAATTGGGTCAAATGCATATACACAAAGAGCAGGTTAGGTTTGGACCTTGCTCCGCCCCTATGGCTCCGATTGAGCTCAAACTTGGTACTGAGGTAGCCATTTGAGGTCCCTACAAGCATGCAAAAAATCGGAGCCCTGGCTGCCATAGGGCCGGAAAAAAGTTCGATCCTAATTGGGGCAAAATGGCGAATTTCGCTGTAGTTGCGAATTTGGGTTTGGACCTAGCTCCGCCCCTATGGAACCGATTGAGCTCAAACTTGGTATGGAGGTAGGCATTCGAGGTCCCTACGCGTGTACAAAAAATTGGAGCCGCGGCTGCCATAGGGCCGGAGAAAAGTTCGATCCTAGAATTGGGTTAAATGCATATACACAAAGAACAGGTTGGGTTTGGACCTTGCTTCGCCCCTATGGCTCCGATTGAGCACAAACTTGGTACTGAGGTAGCCATTTGAAGTCCCTACAAGCATGCAAAAAATTCGAGCCCTGGCTGCCATAGGGCCGGAAAAAAGTTCGATCCTAATTGGATGTAAAATGGCGAATTTCGCTGTAGTTGCGAATTTGGGTTTGGACCTAGCTCCGCCCAAATGGAACCGATTGAGCTCAAACTTGGTATGGAGGTAGGCATTCGAGGTCTCTACGCGCATGCAAAAAATTGGAGCCGAGGCTACTTTAGGGCCGGAGAAAAGTTCGATCCTAGAATTGGGTCAAATGCATATACACAAAGAGCAGGTTGGGTTTGGACCTTGCTCCGCCCCTATGGCTCCGATTGAGCTCAAACTTGGTACTGAGGTAGCCATTTGAGGTCCCTACGCGCATGCAAGAAATTGGAACCGCGGCTGCTATAGGAACGGAGAAAAATTCGATCCTAGAATTGGGTCAAATGCATGTACACAAAGAGCAGGTTGGGTTTGGACCTTGCTCCGCCCCTATGGCTCCGATTGAGCTCAAATTTGGTACTGAGGTAGACATTTGAGGCCCCTACAGGCATGCAAAAAATCGGAGCCCCGGCTGCCATAGGGCCGGAAAAAAGTTCGATCCTAATCGGTGGTAAAATGGCGGATTTCGCTGTAGTTGCGAATTTGGGTTTGGACCTAGCTCCGCCCCTATGGAACCGATTGCGCTCAAATTTGGTATGGAGGTAGGCATTCGAGGTCCCTACGCGCATGCAAAAAATTGGAGCCGCGGCTGCCAAAGGGCCGAAGAAAAGTTCGATCCTAGAATTGGGTTAAATGCATAAACACAAACAGCAGGTTGGGTTCGGACCTTGCTTCGCCCTATGGCTCCGATTGAGCTCAAACTTGGTCCTGAGGTAGCCATTTGAGGTCCCTACAGGCATGCAAAAAATCGGAGCCCCGGCTGCCATAGGGCCGGAATAAAGTTCGATCCTAATTGCGGGTAAAATGGCGAATTTCGCTGTAGTTGCGAATTTGGGTTTTGACCTAGCTCCGCCCTTATGGAACCGACTGAGCTTAAACTAGGTATGGAGGAAGCAATTCGAGGTCCCTACGCGTATGCAAAAAATTGGAGCCGCGGCTGCCATAGGGCCGGAGAAAAGTTCGATCCTAGAATTGGGTCAGATGCATATTCACAAAGAACAGGTTTGGTTTTGACCTTGCTCCGCCCCTATGGCTTCGATTGAGCTCAAACTTGGTACTGAGGTAGCCATTTGAGGTCCCTACAGGCATGCAAAAAATCGGAGCCCTGGCTGCCATAGGGCCGGAAAAAAGTTCGATCCTAATTGGCGGTAAAATGGCGGATTTCGCTGTAGTTGCGAATTTGGGTTTGGACCTAGCTCCGCCCCTATGGAACCGATTGAGCTCAAACTTGGTATGGAGGTAGGCATTCGAGGTCCCTACGCGCATGCAAAAAAATGGAGCCGCGGCTGCCATAGGGCCGGAGAAAAGTTCTATCCTAGAATTGGGTCAAATGCATATACACAAAGAGCAGGTTGGGTTTGGACCTTGCTCTGCCCCTATGGCTCCGATTGAGCTCTACTTGGTACTGAGGTAGCCATTTGAGGTCCCTACAGGCATGCAAAAAATCGGAGCCCCGGCTGCCATATGGACGGAAAAATGTTCGACCCTAATTAGGGGTAAAATGGCGGATTTCGCTGTAGTTGCGAATTTGGGTTTGGACCTAGCTCCGCCCCTATGGAACCGATTGAGCTCAAACTTGGTATGGAGGTAGGCATTCGAGGTCCCTACGCGCATGCAAAAAATTGAAGCCGCGGCTACCATAGGGCCGGAGAAAAGTTCGATCCTAGAATTGGGTCAAATGCATTTACACAAAGAGCAGGTTGGGTTTGGACCTTGCTCTGCCCCTATGGCTCCGATTGAGCTCAACTTGGTACTGAGGTAGCCATTTGAGGTCCCTACAGGCATGCAAAAAATCGGAGCCCCGGCTGCCATATGGACGGAAAAATGTTCGACCCTAATTAGGGGTAAAATGGCGGATTTCGCTGTAGTTGCGAATTTGGGTTTGGACCTAGCTCCGCCCCTATGGAACCGATTGAGCTCAAACTTGGTATGGAGGTAGGCATTCGAGGTCCCTACGCGCATGCAAAAAATTGAAGCCGCGGCTACCATAGGGCCGGAGAAAAGTTCGATCCTAGAATTGGGTCAAATGCATTTTCACAAAGAGTAGGTTTGGTTTGGACCTTGCATCGCCCCTATGGCTCCGATTGAGCTCAAACTTGGTACTGTGGTAGCCATATGAGGTCCCTACAGACATGCAAAAAATCGGACCCCCAGCTGACATAGGGCCGGAAAAAAGTTCGATCCTAATTGGGGGTAAAATTGCGGATTTCGCTGTAGTTGTGAATTTGGGTTTGGACCTAGCTCCGCCCCTATGGAACCGATTGAGCTCAAACTTGGTATGGAGGTAGGCATTCGAGGTCCCTACGCGTATGCAAAAAGTTGGAGCCGCGGCTGCCATAGTGCCGGAGAAAAGTTCGATCCTAGAATTGGGTCAAATGCATATACACAAAGAGCAGGTTGGATTTGGACCTTGCTCCGCCCCTTTTGCTCCGATTGAGCTCAAACTTGGTAATGAGGTAGCCATTTGAGGTCCCTACGCGCAAGCAATAAATTGGAGCCGCGGCTGCCATAGGACCGGAGAAAAGTTCGATCCTAGAATTGGGTAAAATGCATATACACAAAGAGCAGGTTAGGTTTGGACCTTGCTCCGCCCCTATGGCTCCGATTGAGCTCAAACTTGGTACTGAGGTAGCCTTTTGAGATCCCTTCAGGCATGCAAAAAATCGGAGCCCTGGCTGCCATAGGTCCGGAAAAAAGTTCGATCCTAATTGGGGTAAAATGGCGGATTTCGCTGAAGTTGCGAATTTGGGTTTGGACCTAGCTCCGCCCCTATGGAACCGATTGAGCTCAAACATGGTATGGAGGTAGGCATTCGAGGTCCTACGTGCATACAAAAAATTGGAGTCGCGGCTGCCATAGGGCCGGAGAAAAGTTCGATCCTAGAATTGGGTCAAATGCATATACACAAAGAGCATGTTGGGTTTGGACCTTGCTCCGCCCCTAAGGCTCCGATTGAGCTCAACCTTGGTACTGAGGTAGCCATTTGACCTCCCTACAGGCATGCAAAAAATCGGAGCCCCGGCTGCCATATGGACGGAAAAAAGTTCGATCCTAATTGGGGGTAAAATGGCGGATTTCGCTGTAGTTGCGAATTTGGGTTTGGACGTAGCTCCGCCCCTATGGAACCGATTGAGCTCCAACTTGGTATGGAGGTAGGCATTCGAGGTCCTACGCGAATGCAAAAAATTAAAGCCGCGGCTGCCATAGGAACGGAGAAAAGTTCGATCCTAGAATTGGGTCAAATGCATTTACACCAAAAGCAGGTTGGGTTTGGACCTTGCTCCGCCCCTATGGCTCCGATTGAGCTCAAACTTGGTACTGAGGTAGCCATTTGAAGTCCCTACAGGCATGCAAAAAATCGGAGCCCCGGCTGCCATAGGGCCGGAAAAAAGTTCGATCCTAATTCGGGGTAAAATGGCGGATTTCGCTGTAGTTGCGAATTAGGGTTTGGACCTAGCTCCGCCCCTATGGAACCGATTGAGCTCATACTTGGTATGGAGGTAGGCATTCGAGGTCCCTACGCGCATGCAAAAAATTGGAGCCGCGGCTGCCATAGGGCCGGAGAAAAGTTCGATCCTAGAATTGGGTCAGATGCATATACACAAAGAGCAGGTAGGGTTTGGACCTCGTCCGCCCCTATGGCTCCGATTGAGCTCAACTTGGTACTGAGGTAGCCATTTGAGGTCCCTACAGGCATGCAAATAATCGGAGCCCCGGGTGCCATAGGGCCGGAAAAAAGTTGATCCTAATTGGGGGTAAAATGGCGGATTTCGCTGTAGCTGCGAATTTGGGTTTGGACATAGCTCCGCCCCTATGGAACCGATTGAGCTCAAACTTAGTATGGAGGTAGGCATTCGAGGTCCCTACGCGCATGCAAAAAATTGGAGCCGCGGCTGACATAGGGCCGGAGAAAAACTCGATCCTAGAATTTTTTCAAATGCAAATACACAAAGAGCAGGTTGGGTTTGGACCTTGCTCCGCCCCTATGGCTCCGATTGAGCTCAAACTTGGTACTGAGGTAGCCATTTGAGGTCCCTACAGGCATGCAAAAAATCGGAGCCCTGGCTGCCATAGGGCCGGAAAAAAATTCGATCCTAATTGGGGGTAAAATGGCGGATTTCGCTGTAGTTGCGAATTTGGGTTTGGACCTAGCACCGCCCCTATGGAACCGATTGAGCTCAAACTTGGTATGGAGGTAGGCATTCGAGGTCCCTACGCGCATGCAAAAAATTTGAGCCGCGGCTGCCATAGGGCCTGAGATCAGTTCGATCCTAGAATTGGGTCAAATGCATATACACAAAGAGCAGGTTGGGTTTTGACCTTGCTCCGCCCCTATGGCTTCGGTTTAGCTCAAACTTGGTACTGAGGTAGCCATTTGGGGTCCCTACAGGCATGCAAAAAATCGGAGCCCCAGCTGCAATAGGGCCGGAAAAAAGTTCAATCCTAATTGGGGGTAAAATGGAGGATTTCGCTGTAGTTGCGAATTTTGGTTTGGACCTAGCTCCGCCCCTATGGAACCGATTGAGCTCAAACTTGGTATGGAGGTAGGCATTCGAGGTCCCTACGCGCATGCTAAAAATTGGAACCGCGCCTGCCATAGGGCCGGCGAAAAGTTCGATCCTAGAATTGGGTCAAATGCAAATACACAAGGAGCAGGTTGGGTTTGGACCTTGCTCCGCCCTATGGCTCCGATTGAGCTCAAACTTGGTACTGAGGTAGCCATTTGAGGTCCCTACAGGCATGCAAAAAATCGGAGCCCCGGCTGCCAAAGGGCCGGAATAAAAGTTCGATCTTAATTGGGGGTAAAATGGCGAATTTCGCTGTAGTTGCGAATTTGGGTTTGGGCCTAGCTCCGCCCTTATGGAACCGACTGAGCTCAAACTTTGTATGGAGGTAGGCATTCGAGGTCCCTACGCGTATGCAATAAATTGGAGCCGCGGCTGCCATAGGGCCGGAGAAAAGTTCGATCTTAGAATTGGGTTAAATGCATATACACAAAGAACAGGTTGGGTTTGGACCTTGCTCCTCCCCTATGGCTTCGATTGAGCTCAAACTTGGTACTGAGGTAGCCATTTGAGGTCCCTACAGGCATGCAAAAATCGGAGCCCTTGCTGCCATAGGGCCGGAAAAAAGTTCGATCCTAATTGGGGATAAAATGGCGAATTTCGCTGTAGTTGCGAATTTGGGTTTGGACCTAGCTCCGCCCCTATGGAACCGATTGAGCTCAAACTTGGTATGGAGGTAGGCATTCGAGGTCCCTACGCGCATGCAATAAATTGGAGCCGCGGCTGCCATAGGGCCGGAGAAAAGTTCGATCCTAGAATTGGGTCAAATGCATATACACAAAGAGCAGGTTGGGTTTGGATTTTGCTCCGCCCCTATGGCTCCGATTGAGCTGAAACTTGGTACTGAGGTAGCCATTTGAGGTCCCTACAGGCATGCAAAAAATCGGAGCCCCGGCTGCCATATGGTCGGAAAAAAGTTCGATCCTAATTGGGGGTAAAATGGCGGATTTCGCTGTAGTTGCGAATTTGGGTTTGGTCCTAGCTCCGCCCCTATGGAACCGATTGAGCTCAAACTTGGTATGGAGGTAGGCATTCGAGGTCCCTACTTGCATGCAAAAAATTGGAGCCGCGGCTGCGATAGGGCCGGAGAAAAGTTCGATCCTAGAATTGGGTCAAATGCATATACACAAAGAGCAGGTTGGTTTTGGACCTTGCTCCGCCCCTATGGAACCGATTGAGCTCAAACTTGGTATGGAGGTAGGCATTCGAGGTCCCTACGCGCATGTAATAAATTGGAGCCGCGGCTGACATAGGGCCGGAGAAAAGATCGATCCTAGAATTGGGTCAAATGCATATACACAAAGAGCAGGTTGGGTTTGGACCTAGCTCCGCCCCTATGGAACCGATTGAGCTCAAACTTGGTATGAAGGTAGGCATTCGAGGTCCCTACAGGCATGCAAAAAATCGGAGCCCCGGCTGCCATTGGGCCAGAAAAAAATTCGATCCTAATTGGGGGTAAAATGGCGGATTTCGCTGTAGTTGCGAATTTGGATTTGGACCTAGCTCCGCCCCTATGGAACCGATTGAGCTCAAACTTTGTATGGAGGTAGGCATTCGAGGTCCCTACGCGCATGCTAAAAATTGGAACCGCGGCTGCCATAGGGCCGGAGAAAAGTTCGATCCTAGAATTGGGTCAAATGTATATACACAAAGAACAGGTTGGGTTTGATCCTTGCTCCGCCCCTATGGCTCCGATTGAGCTCTAACTTGGTACTGAGGTAACCATTTGAGGTCCCTACAGGCATGCAAAAAATCGGAGCCCCGGCTGCCATTGGGCCGGAAAAAAATTCGATCCTAATTGGGGGAAAAATGGCGGATTTCGCTGTAGTTGCGAATTTGGGTTTGGACCTAGCTCCGCCCCTATGGAACCGATTGAGCTCAAACTTGGTATGGAGGTAGGCATTCGTGGTCCGTACGCGCATGCAATAAATTGGAGCCGCGGCTGCCATAGGGCCGGCGAAAAGTTTGATCCTAGAATTGGGTCAAATGCAAATACACATAGAGCAGGTTGGGTTTGGACCTTGCTCCGCCCCTATGGCTCCGATTGAGCTCAAACTTGGTACTGAGGTAGCCATTTGAGGTCCCTACAGGCATGCAAAAAATCGGAGCCCCGGCTGCCATTGGGCCGGAAAAAAGTTCGATCCGAATTGGGGGTAAATGGCGGATTTCGTTGTAGTTGCGAATTTGGGTTTGGACCTAGCTCCGCCCCTATGGAACCGATTGAGCTCAAACTTGGTATGGAGGTAGTCAGCCGAGGTCTCTACGCGCATGCAAAAAATCGGAGCCGCGGCTGCCATAGGGCCGGAGAAAAGTTCGATCCTAGAATTGGGTCAAATGCATATACACAAAGAGCAGGTTGGGTTTGGACCTTGCTCCGCCCCTATGTTTCCGATTGAGCTCAAACTTGGTACCGAGGTAGCCATTTGAGGTCCCTACCGGCATGCAAAAAATAGGACCCCCGGCTGCCATAAGGCCGGAAAAAAGTTCTATCCTAATTGGAGGTAAAATGTTGGATTTCGCTGTAATCGCGAATTTGGGCTTGGACCTAGCTCCGCCCCTATGGTACCGATTGAGCTCAAACTTGGTATGGAGGTAGGCATTCGAGGTCCGTACGCGCACGCAAAAAATTGGAGCCGCGGCTGACATAGGGCCGGAGAAAAGTTCGATCCTAGAATTTGTTCAAATGAATATACACAAAGATCAGGTTGGGTTTGGACCTTGCTCCGCCCCTATGGCTCCGATTGAGCTCAAATTTGGTACTGAGGTAGCCATTTGAGGTCCCTACAGGCATTCAAAAAATTAGAGCCCCATCTGCCATAGGGCCGGAAAAAAGTTCGATCTTTATTGGGGATTAAATGGCGGATTTTGCTGTAGTTGCGAATTTGGGTTTGGACCTAGCTCCGCCCCTATGAAACCGACTGAGTTCAAACTAGGTATGGAGGTAGGCATTCGAGGTCCCTACGCGCATGCAATAAATTGGAGCCGCGGCTGCCATAGGGCCGGAGAAAAGTTCGATCCTAGAATTGGGTCAAATACATATACACAAAGAGCAGGTTGGGTTTGGACCTTGCTCCGCCCCTATGGCTCCGATTGAGCTCAAACTTGGTACTGAGGTAGTCATTTGAGGTCCCTACAGGCATGCAAAAAATCGGAGCCCCGGCTGCCATAGGGCCGGAAAAAAGTTCGATCCTAATTGGGGGTAAAATTGCGGATTTCGCTGTAGTGGCGAATTTGGGTTTGGACCTTGCTCCGCCCCTATGGAACCGATTGAGCTCAAACTTGGTATGGAGGTAGGCATCCGAGGTCCCTACGCGCATGCAAAAAATTGGAACCGCGGCTGCCATAGGGCCGGAGAAAATTTCGATCCTAGAATTGGGTCAAATGCATAGACACAAAGATCAGGTTGGGTTTGGACCTTGCTCCGTCCCTACTGCTCCGATTGAGCTCAAACTTGGTACTGAGGTAGCCATTTGAGGTCCCTACAGGCATGCAAAAAATTGGAGCACCGGCTGCCATAGGGCCGGAAAAAGATCGATCCTAATTTGGGGTAAAATGGCGAATTTCGCTGTAGTTGCGAATTTGGTTTTGTCCTAGCTCCGCCCTTGTGGAACCGATTGAGCTCAAACTTGGTATGGAGGTAGGCATTCGAGGTCCCTACGCGTGTGCAAAAAATTGGGGCCGAGGCAACCATAGGCCCGGAGAAAAGTTCGATCCTAGAATTGGGTCAAATGCATATACACAAAGTGCAGGTTGGATTTGGACCTTGCTCCGCCTATATGGCTTCGATTGAGCTCAAACTTGGTACTGAGGTAGCCATTTGAGGTCCCTACAGGCATGCAAAAAATCGGAGCCCCGGCTGCCATAGGGCCGGAATAAAGTTCGATCCTAATTGCGGGTAAAATGGCGAATTTCGCTGTAGTTGCGAATTTGGGTTTTGACCTAGCTCCGCCCTTATGGAACCGACTGAGCTTAAACTAGGTATGGAGGAAGCAATTCGAGGTCCCTACGCGCATGCAAAAAATTGGAGCCGCGGCTGCCATAGGGCCGGAGAAAAGTTCGATCCTAGAATTGGGTCAGATGCATATTCACAAAGAACAGGTTTGGTTTGGACCTTGCTCCGCCCCTATGGCTTCGATTGAGCTCAAACTTGGTACTGAGGTAGCCATTTGAGGTCCCTACAGGCATGCAAAAAATCGGAGCCCCGGCTGCCATATGGACGGAAAAATGTCCGACCCTAATTAGGGGTAAAATGGCGGATTTCGCTGTAGTTGCGAATTTGGGTTTGGACCTAGCTCCGCCCCTATGGAACCGATTGAGCTCAAACTTGGTATGGAGGTAGTCAGCCGAGGTCTCTACGCGCATGCAAAAAATCGGAGCCGCGGCTACCATAGGGCCGGAGAAAAGTTCGATCCTAGAATTGGGTCAAATGCATTTACACAAAGAGCAGGTTGGGTTTGGACCTTGCTCTGCCCCTATGGCTCCGATTGAGCTCAACTTGGTACTGAGGTAGCCATTTGAGGTCCCTACAGGCATGCAAAAAATCGGAGCCCCGGCTGCCATATGGACGGAAAAATGTTCGACCCTAATTAGGGGTAAAATGGCGGATTTCGCTGTAGTTGCGAATTTGGGTTTGGACCTAGCTTCGCCCCTATGGAACCGATTGAGCTCAAACTTGGTATGGAGGTAGGCATTCGAGGTCCCTACGCGCATGCAAAAAATTGAAGCCGCGGCTACCATAGGGCCGGAGAAAAGTTCGATCCTAGAATTGGGTCAAATGCATTTACACAAAGAGTAGGTTTGGTTTGGACCTTGCATCGCCCCTATGGCTCCGATTGAGCTCAAACTTGGTACTGTGGTAACCATATGAGGTCCCTACAGACATGCAAAAAATCGGACCCCCAGCTGACATAGGGCCGGAAAAAAGTTCGATCCTAATTGGGGGTAAAATTGCGGATTTCGCTGTAGTTGTGAATTTGGGTTTGGACCTAGCTCCGCCCCTATGGAACCGATTGAGCTCAAACTTGGTATGGAGGTAGGCATTCGAGGTCCCTACGCGTATGCAAAAAATTGGAGCCGCGGCTGCCATAGTGCCGGAGAAAAGTTCGATCCTAGAATTGGGTCAAATGCATATACACAAAGAGCAGGTTGGATTTGGACCTTGCTCCGCCCCTATTGCTCCGATTGAGCTCAAACTTGGTAATGAGGTAGCCATTTGAGGTCCCTACGCGCAAGCAATAAATTGGAGCCGCGGCTGCCATAGGACCGGAGAAAAGTTCGATCCTAGAATTGGGTAAAATGCATATACACAAAGAGCAGGTTAGGTTTGGACCTTGCTCCGCCCCTATGGCTCCGATTGAGCTCAAACTTGGTACTGAGGTAGCCTTTTGAGATCCCTTCAGGCATGCAAAAAATCGGAGCCCTGGCTGCCATAGGTCCGGAAAAAAGTTCGATCCTAATTGGGGTAAAATGGCGGATTTCGCTGAAGTTGCGAATTTGGGTTTGGACCTAGCTCCGCCCCTATGGAACCGATTGAGCTCAAACTTGGTATGGAGGTAGGCATTCGAGGTCCTACGTGCATACAAAAAATTGGAGTCGCGGCTGCCATAGTGCCGGAGAAAAGTTCGATCCTAGAATTGGGTCAAATGCATATACACAAAGAGCAGGTTGGGTTTGGACTTTGCTCCGCCCCTAAGGCTCCGATTGAGCTCAACCTTGGTACTGAGGTAGCCATTTGACCTCCCTACAGGCATGCAAAAAATCGGAGCCCCGGCTGCCATATGGACGGAAAAAAGTTCGATCCTAATTGGGGGTAAAATGGCGGATTTCGCTGTAGTTGCGAATTTGGGTTTGGACCTAGCTCCGCCCCTATGGAACCGATTGAGCTCCAACTTGGTATGGAGGTAGGCATTCGAGGTCCTACGCGAATGCAAAAAATTAAAGCCGCGGCTGCCATAGGACCGGAGAAAAGTTCGATCCTAGAATTGGGTCAAATGCATTTACACCAAAAGCAGGTTGGGTTTGGACCTTGCTCCGCCCCTATGGCTCCGATTGAGCTCAAACTTGGTACTGAGGTAGCCATTTGAAGTCCCTACAGGCATGCAAAAAATCGGAGCCCCGGCTGCCATAGGGCCGGAAAAAAGTTGATCCTAATTCGGGGTAAAATGGCGGATTTCGCTGTAGTTGCGAATTAGGGTTTGGACCTAGCTCCGCCCCTATGGAACCGATTGAGCTCATACTTGGTATGGAGGTAGGCATTCGAGGTCCCTACGCGCATGCAAAAAATTGGAGCCGCGGCTGCCATAGGGCCGGAGAAAAGTTCGATCCTAGAATTGGGTCAGATGCATATACACAAAGAGCAGGTAGGGTTTGGACCTCGTCCGCCCCTATGGCTCCGATTGAGCTCAACTTGGTACTGAGGTAGCCATTTGAGGTCCCTACAGGCATGCAAATAATCGGAGCCCCGGGTGCCATAGGGCCGGAAAAAAGTTGATCCTAATTGGGGGTAAAATGGCGGATTTCGCTGTAGCTGCGAATTTGGGTTTGGACATAGCTCCGCCCCTATGGAACCGATTGAGCTCAAACTTAGTATGGAGGTAGGCATTCGAGGTCCCTACGCGCATGCAAAAAATTGGAGCCGCGGCTGACATAGGGCCGGAGAAAAACTCGATCCTAGAATTTTTTCAAATGCAAATACACAAAGAGCAGGTTGGGTTTGGACCTTGCTCCGCCCCTATGGCTCCGATTGAGCTCAAACTTGGTACTGAGGTAGCCATTTGAGGTCCCTACAGGCATGCAAAAAATCGGAGCCCCGGCTGCCAAAGGGCCGGAATAAAAGTTCGATCTTAATTGGGGGTAAAATGGCGAATTTCGCTGTAGTTGCGAATTTGGGTTTGGACCTAGCACCGCCCCTATGGAACCGATTGAGCTCAAACTTGGTATGTAGGTAGGCATTCGAGGTCCCTACGCGCATGCAAAAAATTGGAGCCGCGGCTGCCATAGGGCCTGAGATCAGTTCGATCCTAGAATTGGGTCAAATGCATATACACAAAGAGCAGGTTGGGTTTTGACCTTGCTCCGCCCCTATGGCTTCGGTTTAGCTCAAACTTGGTACTGAGGTAGCCATTTGGGGTCCCTACAGGCATGCAAAAAATCGGAGCCCCAGCTGCAATAGTGCCGGAAAAAAGTTCAATCCTAATTGGGGGTAAAATGGAGGATTTCGCTGTAGTGGCGAATTTGGGTTTGGACCTAGCTCCGCCCCTATGGAACCGACAGAGATCAAACTTGGTATGGAGGTAGGCATTCGAGGTCCCTACGCGCATGTAAAAAATTGGAGCCGCGCCTGCCATAGGGCCGGCGAAAAGTTCGATCCTAGAATTGGGTCAAATGCAAATACACAAGGAGCAGGTTGGGTTTGGACCTTGCTCCGCCCTATGGCTCCGATTGAGCTCAAACTTGGTACTGAGGTAGCCATTTGAGGTCCCTACAGGCATGCAAAAAATCGGAGCCCCGGCTGCCAAAGGGCCGGAATAAAAGTTCGATCTTAATTGGGGGTAAAATGGCGAATTTCGCTGTAGTTGCGAATTTGGGTTTGGGCCTAGCTCCGCCCTTATGGAACCGACTGAGCTCAAACTTTGTATGGAGGTAGGCATTCGAGGTCCCTACGCGTATGCAATAAATTGGAGCCGCGGCTGCCATAGGGCCGGAGAAAAGTTCGATCCTAGAATTGGGTCAAATGCATATACACAAAGAACAGGTTGGGTTTGGACCTTGCTCCTCCCCTATGGCTTCGATTGAGCTCAAACTTGGTACTGAGGTAGCCATTTGAGGTCCCTACAGGCATGCAAAAATCGGAGCCCTTGCTGCCATAGGGCCGGAAAAAAGTTCGATCCTAATTGGGGATAAAATGGCGAATTTCGCTGTAGTTGCGAATTTGGGTTTGGACCTAGCTCCGCCCCTATGGAACCGATTGAGCTCAAACTTGGTATGGAGGTAGGCATTCGAGGTCCCTACGCGCATGCAATAAATTGGAGCCGCGGCTGCCATAGGGCCGGAGAAAAGTTCGATCCTAGAATTGGGTCAAATGCATATACACAAAGAGCAGGTTGGGTTTGGATTTTGCTCCGCCCCTATGGCTCCGATTGAGCTGAAACTTGGTACTGAGGTAGCCAATTGAGGTCCCTACAGGCATGCAAAAAATCGGAACCCCGGCTGCCATATGGTCGGAAAAAAGTTCGATCCTAATTGGGGGTAAAATGGCGGATTTCGCTGTAGTTGCGAATTTTGGTTTGGTCCTAGCTCCGCCCCTATGGAACCGATTGAGCTCAAACTTGGTATGGAGGTAGGCATTCGAGGTCCCTACTCGCATGCAAAAAATTGGAGCCGCGGCTGCGATAGGGCCGGAGAAAAGTTCGATCCTAGAATTGGGTCAAATGCATATACACAAAGAGCAGGTTGGTTTTGGACCTTGCTCCGCCCCTATGGAACCGATTGAGCTCAAACTTGGTATGGAGGTAGGCATTCGAGGTCCCTACGCGCATGTAATAAATTGGAGCCGCGGCTGACATAGGGCCGGAGAAAAGATCGATCCTAGAATTGGGTCAAATGCATATACACAAACAGCAGGTTGGGTTTGGACCTAGCTCCGCCCCTATGGTACCGATTGAGCTCAAACTTGGTATGGAGGTAGGCATTCGAGGTCCGTACGCGCACGCAAAAAATTGGAGCCGCGGCTGACATAGGGCCGGAGAAAAGTTCGATCCTAGAATTTGTTCAAATGAATATACACAAAGATCAGGTTGGGTTTGGACCTTGCTCCGCCCCTATGGCTCCGATTGAGCTCAAATTTGGTACTGAGGTAGCCATTTGAGGTCCCTACAGGCATTCAAAAAATTAGAGCCCCATCTGCCATAGGGCCGGAAAAAAGTTCGATCTTTATTGGGGATTAAATGGCGGATTTTGCTGTAGTTGCGAATTTGGGTTTCGACCTAGCTCCGCCCCTATGAAACCGACTGAGTTCAAACTAGGTATGGAGGTAGGCATTCGAGGTCCCTACGCGCATGCAATAAATTGGAGCCGCGGCTGCCATAGGGCCGGAGAAAAGTTCGATCCTAGAATTGGGTCAAATACATATACACAAAGAGCAGGTTGGGTTTGGACCTTGCTCCGCCCCTATGGCTCCGATTGAGCTCAAACTTGGTACTGAGGTAGTCATTTGAGGTCCCTACAGGCATGCAAAAAATCGGAGCCCCGGCTGCCATAGGGCCGGAAAAATGTTCGATCCTAATTGGGGGTAAAATTGCGGATTTCGCTGTAGTGGCGAATTCGGGTTTGGACCTTGCTCCGCCCCTATGGAACCGATTGAGCTCAAACTTGGTATGGAGGTAGGCATCCGAGGTCCCTACGCATGCAAAAAATTAGAACCGCGGCTGCCATAGGGCCGGAGAAAATTTCGATCCTAGAATTGGGTCAAATGCATAGACACAAAGATCAGGTTGGGTTTGGACCTTGCTCCGTCCCTACTGCTCCGATTGAGCTCAAACTTGGCACTGAGGTAGCCATTTGAGGTCCCTACAGGCATGCAAAAAATTGGAGCACCGGCTGCCATAGGGCCGGAAAAAGATCGATCCTAATTTGGGGTAAAATGGCGAATTTCGCTGTAGTTGCGAATTTGGTTTTGTCCTAGCTCCGCCCTTGTGGAACCGATTGAGCTCAAACTTGGTATGGAGGTAGGCATTCGAGGTCCCTACGCGTGTGCAAAAAATTGGAGCCGAGGCAACCATAGGCCCGGAGAAAAGTTCGATCCTAGAATTGGGTCAAATGCATATACACAAAGTGCAGGTTGGATTTGGACCTTGCTCCGCCTATATGGCTTCGATTGAGCTCAAACTTGGTACTGAGGTAGCCATTTGAGGTCCCTACAGGCATGCAAAAAATCGGAGCCCCGGCTGCCATATGGCCGGAAAAAAGTTCGATCCTAATCGGGGGTAAAATGGCGAATTTCGCTGTAGTTGCGAATTTGGGTTTGGACCCAGCTCCGCCCCTATTGAACCGATTGAGCTCAAACTTGGTATGGAGGTAGGCATTCGAGATCCCTACGCGAATGCAAAAAATTGGAGTCGCGGCTGCCATAGGCCCGGAGAAAAGTTCGATCCTAGAATTGGGTCAAATGCATATACACAAAGTGCAGGTTGGATTTGGACCTTGCTCCGCCCCTATGGCTCCGATTGAGCTCAAACTTGGTACTGAGGTAGCCATTTGAGGTCCCTACAGGCTTGCAAAAAATCGGAGCCCCGGCTGGCATAGGGCCGGAAAAAACTACGATCCTTATTGGGTGTAAAATGGCGGATTTCGCTGTAGTTGCGAATTTGGGTTTGGACATAGCTCCGCCCCTATGGAACCGATTGAGCTCAAACATAGTATGGAGGTAGGCATTCGAGGTTCTTACGCGCATGCAATAAATTGGAGCCGCGGCTGCCATAGGGCCGGCGAAAAGTTCGATCCTAGAATTGGGTCAAATGCATATATACAAAGAACAGGGTAGGTTTGGACCTTGCTCCGCCCCTATGGCTCCGATTGAACTCAAACTTGGTACTGAGGTAGCCATTTGAGGTCCCTACAGGCATGCAAAAAATCGTAGCCCCGGCTGTCATAGGGCCGGAAAAAAATTCGATCCTAATTAGGGGTAAAATGGCGGATTTCGCTGTAGTTGCGAATTTGGGTTTGGATCTAACTCCGCCCCTATCGAACCGATTGAGCTCAAACTTGGTATGGAGGTAGGCATTCGAGGTCCCTAAAGGCATGCAAAAAATCGGAGCCCCGGCTGCCATAGGGCCGGAGAAAAGTTCGATCCTAGAATTTGGTCAAATGCATATACACAAAGAGCAGGTTGGGTTTGGACCTTGGTCCGCCCCAATGGCTCCGATTGAGCTCAAACTTGGTACTGAGGTAGCCATATGAGGTCCCTACAGGCATGCAAAGAACCCGAGCCCCGGCTGCCATAGGGCCGGAAAAAAGTTCTATCCTAATTGGAGGTAAAATGTCGGATTTCGCTGTAGTTGCGAATTTGGGCTTGGACCTAGCTCCGCCCCTATGGGGGTAAAATTGCGGATTTCGCTGTAGTTGCGAATTTGGTTTGGACCTAGCTCAGCCCCTATAGAACCGATTGAGCTCAAACTTGGTATGGGGGTAGGCATTCGAGGTGCCTACGCGCATGCAAAAAATTGGATCCGCGGCTGCCATAGGGCCGGAGAAAAGTTTGATCCTAGATTTGGGTCAAATGCATATACAGAAAGAGCAGGTTGGATTTGGACCTTGCTCCGCCCCTATGGCTCCGATTGAGCTCAAACTTGGTACCGAGGTAGCCATTTGAGGTCCCTAAAGGCATGCAAAAAATCGGAGCCCCGGCTGCCATAGGGCTGGAAAAAAATTCGATCCTAATTCGGGGTAAAATGGAGGATTTCGCTGTAGTTGCGAATTTGGGTTTGGACCTAGCTCCGTCCCTATGGAACCGATTAAGCTCAAACTTGGTATGGAGGTAGGCATTCGAGGTCCCTACGCGCATGCAAAAAATTGGAGCCGCGGCTGTCATAGGGCCGGAGAAAAGTTCGATCCTAGAATTTGATCAAATGCATATACACAAAGAGCAGGTTGGGTTTGGACCTTGCTCCGCCCCTATGGCTCCGATTGAGCTCAAACTTGGTACTGAGGTAGCCATTTGAGGTCCCTACAGGCATGCAAAAAATCGGAGCCCCGGCTGCCATAGGCCGGAAAAAGTTCGATCCTAATTGGGGGTAAAATGGAGGATTTCGCTGTAGTTGCGAATTTGGGCTTGAACCTAGCTCAGCCCCTATGGAACCGATTGAGCTCAAACTTGGTATGGAGGTAGGCATTCGAGGTCACTACGCGCATGCAAAAAATCGGAGCCGCGGCTGCCATAGGGCCGGAGAAAAGTTCGATCCTAGAATTAGGTCAAATTCATATAGACAAAGAGCAGGTTCGGTTTGGACCTTGCTCAGCCCATATGGCTCCGATTGAGCTCAAACTTGGTACTGAGGTAGCCATTTGAGGTTCCTACGCGCAAGCAATAAATTTATAGCCACGGCTGTTAAAGGACCGGAGAAAAGTTCGATCCTAGAATTGGGTCAAATGCAAATACACAAAGAGCAGGTTGGGTTTAGACCTTGCTCCGCCCCTATGGCTTCGATTGAGCTCAAACTTGGTACTGAGGTAGCCATTTGAGGTCCCTACAGGCATGCAAAACATCTGAGCCCCGGAAGCCATAGGGCCAGAATAATGTTCGATCCTAATTAGGGGTAAAATGGCGGATTTCGCTGTAGTTGCGAATTTTGGTTTGGACCTTGCTCCGCCCCTAAGGAACCGATTGAGCTCAAACTTGGTATGGAGGTAGGCATTCGAGGTCCCTACGAGCATGCAAAAAATTGGAGCCGCGGCTGCCAAAGTGCCGGAGGAAAATTCGATCCTAGAATTGGGTCAAATGCATATACACAAAGAGCAGGTTGGGTTTGGACCTTGCTCCGCCCCTATGGCTTCGATTGAGCTCAAACTTGGTACTGAGGTAGCCATTTGAGGTCCCTACAAGCATGCAAAAAATCGGAGCCCCGGCTGCCATAGGGCCGGACAAAAGTTCGATCCTAATTTGGGGTAAAATGGCGGATTTGGCTGTAGTTGCGAATTTGGGTTTGGACCTAGCTCAGCCCCTATGGAACCGATTGAGCTCAAACTTGGTATGGAGGTAGGCATTCGAGGTCCGTACGCGCATGCAAAAAATTGGAGCCGCTCCGGCCATAGGGCCGGAGAAAAGTTCGATCCTAGAATTGGGTCAAATGAATATACACAATGAACAGGGTGGGTTTTGACCTTGCTCCGCCCCTATGGCTCCGATTGAGCTCAAACTTGGTACTGAGGTAGCCATTTGAGGTCCCTACAGGCATGCAAAAAATCGTAGCCCCGGCTGTCATAGGGCCGGAGAAAAGTTCGATCCTAATTGGGGGTAAAATGGCGGATTTCGCTGTAGTTGCGAATTTGGGTTTGGACCTAGCTCCGCCCCTATGGAACCGATTGAGCTCAAACTTGGTATGGAGGTAGGCATTCGAGGTCCCTACGCGCATGCAAAAAATTGGAGCCGCGGCTGCCATAGGGCCGGAGAAAAGTTCGATCCTAGAATTGGGTCAAATGCATAAACACAAAGAGCACGTTGGGGTTGGACCTTGCTCCGCCCCTATGGCTCCGATTGAGCTCAAACTTGGTACTGAGGTAGCCATTTTAGGTCCCTACAGGCATGCAAAAAATCGGAGCCCTGGATGCCATAGGGCCAGAAAAAAGTTCGATCCTAATTGGGGGTAAAATGAAGAATTTCGCTGTAGTTGCGAATTTGGGTTTGGACCTAGCTCCGCCCCTAGTGAACCGATTGAGCTCAAACTTGGTATGGAGGTAGGCATTCGAGGTCCCTACGGGCATGCAATAAATTGGAGCCGCGGCTGCCATAGGGCCGGAGAAAAGATCGATCCTATAATTTGGTCAAATGCATATACACAAAGAGCAGGTTGGATTTGGACCTTGCTCCGCCCCTATGGCTCCGATTGAGCTCAAACTGGTACTGAGGTAGCCATTTGAGGTCCCTAAAGGCATGCAAAACATCTGAGCCCCGGAAGCAATAGGGCCAGAATAATGTTCGATCCTAATTAGGGGTAAAATGGCGGATTTCGCTGTAGTTGCGAATTTTGGTTTGGACCTTGCTCCGCCCCTAAGGAACCGATTGAGCTCAAACTTGGTATGGAGGTAGGCATTCGAGGTCCCTACGTGCATGCAAAAAATTGGAACCGCGGCTGCCAAAGTGCCGGAGGAATTCGATCCTAGAATTGGGTCAAATGCATATACACAAAGAGCAGGTTGGGTTTGGACCTTGCTCCGCCCCTATGGCTTCGATTGAGCTCAAACTTGGTACTGAGGTAGCCATTTGAGGTCCCTACAAGCATGCAAAAAATCGGAGCCCCGGCTGCCATAGGGCCGGACAAAAGTTCGATCCTAATTTGGGGTAAAATGGCGGATTTGGCTGTAGTTGCGAATTTGGGTTTGGACCTAGCTCAGCCCCTATGGAACCGATTGAGCTCAAACTTGGTATGGAGGTAGGCATTCGAGGTCCGTACGCGCATGCAAAAAATTGGAGCCGCTCCGGCCATAGGGCCGGAGAAAAGTTCGATCCTAGAATTGGGTCAAATGAATATACACAATGAACAGGGTGGGTTTTGACCTTGCTCCGCCCCTATGGCTCCGATTGAGCTCAAACTTGGTACTGAGGTAGCCATTTGAGGTCCCTACAGGCATGCAAAAAATCGTAGCCCCGGCTGTCATAGGGCCGGAGAAAAGTTCGATCCTAATTGGGGGTAAAATGGCGGATTTCGCTGTAGTTGCGAATTTGGGTTTGGACCTAGCTCCGCCCCTATGGAACCGATTGAGCTCAAACTTGGTATGGAGGTAGGCATCCGAGGTCCCTACGCGCATGCAACAAATTGGAGCCGCGGCTGCCATAGGGCCGGAGAAAAGTTCGATCCTAGAATTGGGTCAAATGCATGAACACAAAGAGCACGTTGGGTTTGGACCTTGCTCCGCCCCTATGGCTCCGATTGAGCTCAAACTTGGTACTGAGGTAGCCATTTGAGGTCCATACAGGCATGCAAAAAATCCCAGCCCCGGCTGCCATAAGGCCGGAAAAAAGTTCGATCCTAATTTGGGGTAAAATGTCGGATTTCGCTGTAGTTGCGAATTTGGTTTGGACCTAGCTCCGCCCCTATGGAACCGATTGAGCTCAAACTTGGTATGGGGGTAGGCATTCGAGATGCCTACGCGCTTGCAAAAAATTGGAGCCGCGGCTGCCATAGGGCCGGAGAAAAGTTCGATCCTCGAATTGGGTCAAATGCATATACACAAAGAGCAGGTTGGGGTTGGACCTTGCTCCGCCCCTATGGCTCCGATTGAGCTCAAACTTGGTACTGAGGTAGCCATTTGAGGTCCCTACAGGCATGCAAAAAATCGGAGCCTAGGCTGCCATAGGGCCGGAAAAAAATTCGATCCTAATTGGGGATAAAATATCGGATTTCGCTGTAGTTGCGAATTTGGGTTTGGACCTAGCTCAGCCCCTATGGAACCGATTGAGCTCAAACTTGGTATGGAGGTAGGCATTCGAGGTCCGTACGCGCATGCAAAAAATTGGAGCCGCGGCTGCCACAGGGCCGGAGAAAAGTTCGATCCTAGAATTAGGTCAAATGCATATACACAAAGAGCAGGTTTGGTTTGGAACTTGCTCCGCCCCTATGGCTCCGATTGAGCTCAAACTTGGTACTGACGTAGCCATTTGAGGTCCCTACAGGCATGCAAAATATCGGAGCCCCGGCTGCCATAGGACCGGAAAAAAGTTCGATCCTAATTGGGGGTAAAATGGAGGATTTCGCTGTAGTTGCGAATTTGGGCTTGGACCTAGCTCCGCCCCTAAGGAACCGATTGAGCTCAAACTTGGTATGGAGGTAGGCATTCGAGGTCCCTACGCGCATGCAAAAAATTGGAGCCGCGGCTGCCAAAGTGCCGGAGGAAAATTCGATCCTAGAATTGGGTCAAATGCATATACACAAAGAGCAGGTTGGGTTTGGACCTTGCTCCACCCCTATGGCTCCGATTGAGCACAAACTTGGTACTGAGGTAGCCATTTGACGTCCTAACAGGCATGCAAAAAATCGGAGCCCCGGCTGCCATAGGGCCGGAAAAAAGTTCGATCATTATTGGGGGTAAAATGGCGGATATCGCTGTAGTTGCGAATTTGGTTTGGACCTAGCTCCACCCCTATGGAACCGATTGAGCTCAAACTTGGTATGGAGGTAGACATCCGAGGTCCTTACGCACATGCAATAAATTGGAGCCGCGGCTGCCATAGGGCCGGAAAAAAGTTCGATCCTAGAATTGGGTCAAATGCATATACACAAAGAGCAGGTTGGATTTGGACCTTGCTCCGCCCCTATGGCTCCGATTGAGCTCAAACTTGGTACTGAGGTAGACATTTGAGGTCCCTACAGGCGTGCAAAAAATCGGAGCCCCGGCTGCCATAGGGCCGGAAAAAAGTTCGATCCTAATTGGGGGTAAAATGGCGCATTTCGCTGTAGTTGCGAATTTGGTTTGGACTTAGCTCAGCCCCTATGGAACCGATTGAGCTCAAACTTGGTATGGAGGTAGACATCCGAGGTCCTTACGCACATGCAATAAATTGGAGCCGCGGCTGCCATAGGGCCGGAAAAAAGTTCGATCCTAGAATTGGGTCAAATGCATATACACAAAGAGCAGGTTGGATTTGGACCTTGCTCCGCCCCTATGGCTCCGATTGAGCTCAAACTTGGTACTGAGGTAGACATTTGAGGTCCCTACAGGCGTGCAAAAAATCGGAGCCCCGGCTGCCATAGGGCCGGAAAAAAGTTCGATCCTAATTGGGGGTAAAATGGCGCATTTCGTTGTAGTTGCGAATTTGGTTTGGACTTAGCTCAGCCCCTATGGAACCAATTGAGCTCAACTTGGTATGGAGGTAGGCATTCGAGGTCCCTGCGCGCATGCAAAGAAATTGGAGCCGCGGCTGCCATAGGGCCGGAGAAGAGTTCGATCCTAGAATTGGGTCAAATGCATATACACAAAGAGCAGGTTGGATTTGGACCTTGCTCCGCCCCTATGGCTCCGATTGAGCTCAAACTTGGTACTGAGGTAGCCATTTGAGGTCCCTACAGGCATGCAAAAAAACGGAGCCCCGGCTGCCATAGGGCCGGAGAAAAGTTCGATCCTAATTGGGGGTAAAATGTCGGATTTCGCTGTAGTTGCGAATTTTGGTTTGGACATAGCTCCGCCCCTATGGCTCCGATTGAGCTCAAACTTGGTACTGTGGTAGCCATTTGAGGTCCCTACAGGCATGCAAAAATTCGGAGCCCCGGCTTCCATAGGGCCGGAAAAAAGTTCGATCCTAATTGAGGGTAAAATGGAGGATTTCGCTGTAGTTGCGAATTTGGGTTTGGACCTAGCTCCGCCCCTATAGAACCGATTGAGCTCAAGCTTGGTATGGAGGTAGGCATTCGAGGTCCCTACGCGCATGTAAAAAAATGGAGCCGCGGCTGCCATAGGGCCGGAGAAAAGTTCGATCCTAGTATTGGGTCAAATGCATATACACAAAGAGCAGGTTGGGTTTGGACCTTGCTCCGCCCTATGGCTCCGATTGAGCTCAAACTTGGTACTGAGGTTTCCATTTGAGGTCCCTACAGACATGCAAAAAATCGTAGCCCCGGCTGCCATAGGGCCGGAAAAAAGTTCGATCCTAATTAGGGGTAAAATGGCGGATTTCGCTGTAGTTGCGAATTTGGGTTTGGACCTTGCTCCGCCCTTATGGAACCGATTGAGCTCAAACTAGGTATGGAGGTAGGCATTCGAGGTCCCTACGCGTATGCAAAAAATTGGAGCCGCGGCTGCCATAGGGCCGGAGAAAAGTTCGATCCTAGAATTAGGTTAAATGCATATAAACAAAAAACAGGTTGGGTTTGGACCTAGCTCCGCCCCTATGGCTCCGATTGAGCTCAAACTTGGTACTGAGGGAGGCATTTGAGGTCCCTACAGGCATGCAAAAAATCGGAGCCCTGGCTGACAAAGGGCCGGAAAAAAGTTCGATCCTAATTGGGGGTAAAATTGCGGATTTCGCTGTAGTTCCGAATATGGATTTGGACCTAGCTCCGCCCCTATGGAACCGATTGAGCTCAAACTTGGTATGGAGGTAGGCATTCGAGGTCCGTACGCGCATGCAAAAAATTGGAGCCGCGGCTGCCATAGGGCCGGAGAAAAAATCGATCCTAGAATTGGGTCAAATGCATAAACACAAAGAGCAGGTTGGGTTTGGACCTTGCTCCGCCCCTATGGCTCCGATTGAGCTCAAACTTTGTACTGAGGTAGGCATTTGAGGTCCCTACAGGCATGCAAAAATCGGAGCCCCGGCTGCCATAGGGCCGGAAAAAAGTTTGATCCGAATTGGGGGTAAAATGGCGGATTTCGCTGTAGTTGCGAATTTGGGTTTTGACCTAGCTCCGCCCCTATGGAACCGATTGACCTCAAACTTGGTATGGAGGTAGGCATTCGAGGTCCCTACGCGCATGCAAAAAATTGGAGCCGCGGCTACCATAGGGCCGGCGAAAAATTCGATCCTAGAATTGGGTCAAATGCATATACACAAAGAGCAGGTTGGGTTTGGACCTTGCTCCGCCCCTATGGCTCCGATTGAGCTCAAACTTGGTACTGAGGTAGCCATTTGAGGTCCCTACAGGCATGCAAAAAATCGGAGCCCCGGCTGCCATAGGGCCGGAAAAAAATTCGATCCTAATTGGGGGTAGAATGGAGGATTTCGCTGTAGTTGCGAATTTGGGTTTGGACCTAGCTCCGCCCCTATGGAACCTATTGAGCTCACACTTTGTATGGAGGTAGGCATTCGAGGTCCCTACGCGCATGCAAAAAATTGGAGCCGCGGCTGCCATAGGGCCGGAGAAAAGTTCGATCCTAGAATTTCGTCAAATGCATATACACAAAGAGCTGGTTGGGTTTGGACCTTGCTCCATCCCTATGGCTCCGATTGAGCTCAATCTTGGTACTGAGGTAGCCATTTGAGGTCCT
Organism: Fragum fragum; assembly: GCA_946902895.1. Taxonomy (NCBI): domain Eukaryota; kingdom Metazoa; phylum Mollusca; class Bivalvia; order Cardiida; family Cardiidae; genus Fragum; species Fragum fragum. Next base: position 9,973,888 of record OX336380.1, on the reverse strand, counting down.
TACAGGCATGCAAAAAAACGGAGCCCCGGCTGCCATAGGGCCAGAAAAAAGATCGATCCTAATTGGGGGTAAAATGGCGAATTTCGCTGTAGTTGCGAATATGGGCTAGGGCCTAGCTCCGCCCCTATGGAACGGATTGACCTCAAACTTGGTATGGAGGTAGGCATCCGAGGTCCCTACGCGCATGCAAAAAATTGGAACCGCGGCTGCCATAGGGCCGGAGAAAAGTACGATCCCAGAATTGGGTTAAATGTATATACACAAAGAACAGGTTGGGTTTGGACCTTGCTCCGCCCCTATGGCTTCGATTGAGCTTAAACTTGGTACTGTGGTAGCCATTTGAGGTCCCTACAGGCATGCAAAAAATCAGAGCCCTGGCTGCCATAGGGCCGGAAAAAAGTTTGATCCTAATTGTGTGTAAAATGGCGAATTTCGCTGTAGTTGCGAATTTGGGTTTGGACCTAGCTCCGCCCCTATAGAACAAATTGAGCTCAAACTTGGTATGGAGATAGGCTTTAGAGGTCCCTACGCGCATGTAAAAAATTGGAGCCGCGGCTGCCATAGGGTCGGAGAAAAGTTCGATCCTAGAATTGGGTCAAATGCATATACACAAAGAGCAGGTTGGCTTTGGACCTTGCTCCGCCCTATGGCTCCGATTGAGCTCAAACTTGGTACTGAGGTAGCCATTTTAGGTCCCTACAGACATGCAAAAAATCGTAGCCCCGGCTGCCATAGGGCCGGAAAAAAGTTCGATCCTAATTGGGGGTAAAATGGCGAATTTCGCTGTAGTTGCGAATTTGGGTTTCGACCTAGCTCCGCCCTTATGGAACCGATTGAGCTCAAACTAGGTATGGAGGTAGGTATTCGAGGTCCCTACGCGTATGCAAAAAATTGGAGCCGCGGCTGCCATGGGGCCGGAGAAAAGTTCGATCCTAGATTTGGGTTAAAGGCATATACACAAAGAACAGGTTTGGTTTGGATCTTGCTCCGCCCCTATGGCTTCGATTGAGCTCAAACTTGGTACTGAGGTAGCCATCTGAGGTCCCTACAGACATGCAAAAAATCAGAGCCCTGGCTGCCATAGGGCCGGAAAAAAGTTTGATCCTAATTGGGGGTAGAATGGAGGATTTCGCTGTAGTTGCGAATTTGGGTTTGGACCTAGCTCCGCCCCTATGGAACCGATTGAGCTCAAACTTGGTATGGAGGTAGGCATTCGAGGTCCCTACGCGCATGCAAAAAATTGAAGCCGCGGCTGCCATAGGGCCGGAGGAAAGTTCGATCCTAGAATTGGGTCAAATGCATTTACACAAAGAGCAGGTTGGGTTTGGACCTTGCTCCGCCCCTATGGCTCCGATTGAGCTCAAACTTGGTACTGAGGTAGCCATTTGAGGTCCCTACAGGCATTCAAAAAATCGGAGCCCCGGCTGACAAAGGGCCGGAAAAAAGTTCAATCCTAATTGGGGGTAAAATTGTGGATTTCGCTGCAGTTGCGAATTTGGGTTTGGACCTAGCTCCGCCCCTATGGAACCGATTGAGCTCAAACTTGGTATGGAGGTAGGCATTCGAGGTCCCTGCGCGCATGCAAAAAATTGGAGCCGCGGCTGCGATAGGGCCGGAGAAAAGTTCGATCCTAGAATTTCGTCAAATGCATATACACAAAGAGCAGGTTGGGTTTGGACCTTGCTCCGCCCTATGGCTCCGATTGAGCTCAAACTTGGTAATGAGGTAGCCATTTGAGGTCCCTACAGGCATGCAAAAAATCGGAGCCCCCGCTGCCATAGGGCCGGAAAAAAGTTCGATCCTAATTGGGGGGTAAAATGGCGGATTTCGCTGAAATTGCGAATTTGGGTTTAGACCTAGCTCCGCCCAAATGGAATCGATTGAGCTCAAACTTGGTATGGAGGTAGGCATTCGAGGTCCCTACGCGCATGCAAAAAATTGGAGCCGCGGCTACCCTAGGGCCGGAGAAAAGTTCGATCCTAGAATTGGGTCAAATGCATATACACAAAGAGCAGGTTGGGTTTGGACCTTGCTCCGCCCCTATGTCTTCGATTGAGCACAAACTTGGTACTGAGGTAGCCATTTGAGGTCCCTGCAGGCATGCAAAAAATCGGAGCCCCGGCTGCCATAGGGCCGGAAAAAAGTTCGATCCTAATTGGGGGTAAAATGGAGAATTTCGCTGTAGTTGCAAATTTGGGTTTGGACCTAGCTCCGCCCCTATGGAACCGATTGAGCTCAAACTTGGTATGGAGGTTGGCATTCGAGGTCCATGCACGCATGCAAAAAATTGGAGCCGCGGCTGCCATAGGGCCGGAGAAAAGTTCGATCCTAGAATTGGGTCAAATGCATATACACAAAGAGCATGGTGGATTTGGACCTTGCTCCGCCCCTATATCTCCGATTGAGCTCAAACTTGGTACTGAGGTAGTCATTTGAGGTCCCTACAGGCATGGAAAAAATCGGAGCCCCGGCTGCCATAGGGCCGGAAAAAAGTTCGATCCTAATTGGGGGTAAAATGGCGGATTTCGCTGTAGTTGCGAATTTTGGTTTGGACCTAGCTCCGCCCCTATGGAACCGATTGAGCTCAAACTTGGTATTGAGGCATGCTTCTGAGGTCCCTACGCGTGTGCAAAAAATTGGAGCCGCGGCTGCGATAAGGCCGGAGAAAAGTTCGATCCTACAATTTGGTCAAATGCATAAACACAAAGAGCAGGTTGGGTTTTGACCTTGCTCCACCCCCATGGCTCCGATTGAGTTCAAACTTGGTACTGAGGTAGCCATTTGAGGTCCCTACAGGCATGCAAAAAATCGGAGCCCCGGCTGCCCTAGGGCCGGAAAAAAGTTCGATCCTAATTGGGGGTAAAATGGCGGATTTCGCTGTAGTTGCGAATTTGGTTTGGACCTAGCTCAGCCCCTATGGAACCGATTGAGCTCCAACTTGGTATGGAGGTAGGCATTCGAGGTCCCTACGCGCGCATGCAAAAAATTGGAGCCGCGGCTGCCATAGGGCCGGAGAAAAGTTCGATCCTAGAATTGGGTCAAATGCATCTAGACAAAGAGCAGGTTGGATTCGGACCTTGCTCCGCCCCTATGGCCCTTATTGAGCTCAAACTTGGTACTGAGGTAGCCATTTGAGGTCCCTACAGGCATGCAAAAAACCGGAGCCCCGGCTGCCATAGGGCCGGAAAAAAGATCGATCCGAATTGGGGGTAAAATGTCGGATTTCGCTGTAGTTGCGAATTTTGGCTTGGACCTAGCTCCGCCCCTATGGAACCGATTGAGCTCAAAATTGGTATGGAGGTAGGCGTTCGAGGTCCCTACGCGCGTGCAAAAAATTGGAGCCGCGGCTGCAATAGGGCCGGAGAAAAGTTCGATCCTAGAATTGGGTCAAATGCATATACACAAAGAGCAGGTTGGATTTGGACCTTGCTCCGCCCCCATGGGACCGATTGAGTTCAAACTCGGTACTGAGGTAGCCATTTGAGGTCCCTATCGGCATGCAAAAAATCGGAGACCCGGCTGCCATAGGGCCGGAGAAACGTTCGATCCTAATTGGGGGTAAAATGGCGGATTTCGCTGTAGTTGCGAATTTGGGTTTTGACCTAGTTCCGCCCCTATGGAACCGATTTAGCTCAAACTTGGTATGGAGGTAGGCATTCGAGGTCCCTACGCGCATGCAAAAAATTGGAGCCGCGACTGCCATAGGGCCGGAGAAAAAATCGATCCTAGAATTAGGTCAAATGCATCAAGACAAAGAGCAGGTTGGGTTTGGACCTTGCTCCGCCTCTATGGCTCCGATTGAGCTCAAACTTGGTACTGAGGTAGCCATTTGAGGTCCCTACAGGCATGCAAAAAACCGGAGCCCCGGCTCCCATAGGGCCGGAAAAAAGTTCGATCCTAATTGGGGGTAAAATGTCGGATTTCGCTGTAGTTGCGAATTTGGGCTTGGACCTAGCTCCGCCCCTATGGAACCGATTGAGCTCAAACTTGGTATGGAGGTAGGCATTCGAGGTCCCTACGCGCATGCAAAAAATTGGAGCCGCGGCTGCCATAGGGCCGGAGAAAAATTCGATCCTAGAATTGGGTTAAATGCATATACACAAAGAGCAGGTTGGGTTTGGACCTTGCTCCGCCCCTATGGCTCCGATTGAGCTCAAACTTGGGACTGAGGTAGCCATTTGAGGTCCCTACAGGCATGCAAAAAATCGGAGCACCGGCTGCCCTAGGGCCGGAAAAAAGTTCGATCCTAATTGGGGGTAAAATGGCGGATTTCGCTGTAGTTGCGAATTTGGGTTTGGACCTATCTCCACCCCTATGGAACCGATTGAGCTCAAACTTGGTATGGAGGCATGCATTCGAGGTCCCTACGCGTGTGCAAAAAATTGGAGCCGCGGCTGCCATTGGGCCGGAGAAAAGTTCGATCCTAGAATTGGGTAAAATGCATATACACAAAGAACAGGTTGGGTTTGGACCTTGCTCCTCCCATATGGCTTCGATTGAGCACAAACTTGGTACTGAGGTAGCCATTTGAGGTCCCTACAGGCATGCAAAAAATCAGAGCCCCGGCTGCCATAGGGCCGGAAAAAAGTTCGATCCTAATTTGGGGTAAAAAGGCGAATTTCGCTGTAGTTGCGAATTTGGGTTTGGACCTAGCTCCGCCCCTATGGAACCGATTGAGCTCAAACTTGGTAAGGAGGTAGGCATTCGAGGTCCCTACACGCATGCAAAAAATTGGAGCCGCAGCTGCCATAGGGCCGGAGAAAAGTTCGATCCTAGAATTGGGTCAAATGCATATACACAAAGAGCAGGTTGGGTTTGGACCTTGCTCCGCCCCTATGGCTCCGATTTAGCTCAAACTTTGTACTGAGGTAGACATTTGAAGTCCCTACAGGCGTACAAAAAATCGGAGCCCCGGCTGCCATAGGGCCGGAAAAAAGTTCGATCCTAATTGGGGGTAAGATGGCGGATTTCGCTGTAGTTGCGAATTTGGTTTGGACCTAGCTCAGCCCCTATGGAACCGATTGAGCTCCAACTTGGTATGGAGGAAGGCATTCGAGGTCCCTGCGCGCATGCAAAAAATTGGAGCCGCGGCTGCCATAGGGCCGGAGAAAAGTTCGATCCTATAATTGGGTTAAATACATATACACAAAGAGCAGGTTGGATTTGGACCTTGCTCCGCCCCTATGGCCCTGATTGAGCTCAAACTTGGTAATGAGGTAGCCATTTGAGGTCCCTACAGGCATGCAAAAAAATCGGACCCCCGGCTGCCATAGGGCCGGAAAAAAGTTCGATCCTAATTGGGGGTAAAATGGCGGATTTCGCTGTAGTTGCGAATTTTGGTTTGGACCTAGCTCCGCCCCTATGGAACCGATTGAGCTCAAACTTGGTATGGATACATGCTTCTGAGGTCCCTACGCGTGTGCAAAAAATTGGAGCCGCGGCTGCGATAAGGCCGGAGAAAAGTTCGATCCTACAATTTGGTCAAATGCATAAACACAAAGAGCAGGTTGGGTTTTGACCTTGCTCCACCCCCATGGCTCCGATTGAGTTCAAACTTGGTACTGAGGTAGCCATTTGAGGTCCCTACAGGCATGCAAAAAATCGGAGCCCCGGCTGCCATAGGGCCGGAAAAAACTTCGATCCTAATTGGGGGTAAAATGGCGGATTTCGCTGTAGTTGCGAATTTGGTTTGGACCTAGCTAAGCCCCTATGGAACCGATTGAGCTCTAACTTGGTATGGAGGTAGGCATTCGAGGTCCCCGCTCGCATGCAAAAAATTGGAGCCGCGGCTGCAATAGGGCCGGAGAAAAGTTCGATCCTAGAATTGGGTCAAATGCATCTAGACAAAGAGCAGGTTGGATTCGGACCTTGCTCCGCCCCTATGGCCCTTATTGATCTCAAACTTGGTATGGAGACAGGCATTCGAGGTCCCTACGCGCATGCAAAAAATTTGAGCCGCGGCTGCCATAGGGCCGGAGAAAAAGTCGATCCTAGAATTTGGTCAAATGCATATACACAAAGAGCAGGTTGGGCTTGGACCTAGCTCCGCCCCTATGGAACCGATTGAGCTCAAACTTGGTATGGAGGTAGGCGTTCGAGGTCCCTACGCGCATGCAAAAAATTGGAGCCGCGGCTGCAATAGGGCCGGAGAAAAGTTCGATCCTAGAATTGGGTCAAATGCATATACACAAAGAGCAGGTTTGGTTAGGACCTTGCTCCGCCCCCATGGGACCGATTGAGCTTAAACTTCGTACTGAGGTAGCCATTTGAGGTCCCTACCGGCATGCAAAAAATCGGAGCCCCGGCTGCCATAGGGCCGGAGAAAAGTTCGATCCTAATTGGGGGTAAAATGGCGGATTTCGCTGTAGTTGCGAATTTGGGTTTTGACCTAGATCCGCCCCTATGGAACCGATTTAGCTCAAACTTGGTATGGAGGTAGGCATTCGAGGTCCCTACGCGCAAGCAAAAAAATGGAGCCGCGGCTGATATAGGGCCGGAGAAAAGTTCGATCCTAGAATTTGTCAAATGCATATACACAAAGAGCAGGTTGGGTTTGGACCTTGCTCCACCCCCATGGCTCCGATTGAGCTCAAACTTGGTACTGAGGTAGCCATTTGAGGTCCCTACAGGCATGCAAAAAATCGGAGCCCCGGCTGTCATAGGGCCGGAAATAGTATGTTCCTAATTGGGGGTAAAATGGCGGATTTCGCTGTAGTTACGAATTTGGGATTGGACCTAGCTCTGCCCCTATGGAACCGGATGAGCTCAAACTTGATATTGGGGTAGGCTACAAGGTCCCTACGAGCATGCAAAAAATATGAGCCGCGGCTACCATATGTCCGGAGAAAAGTTTGATCCTAAAGTGGGTCAAATGTATATACACAAAAAGGTTGGGTTTGGACCTTGCTCCGCCCCTATGGCTCCGATTAAGCTCAAACCTGGTACTGAGGTAGACATTTGAGGTCCCTATAGGCATGCAAAAAATCGGAGCCCCGGCTGCCATAGGACCGGAAAAAAGTTCGATCTAATTGGGGGTAAAATCTCAGATTTTGCTATAGTTGCGAATTTGGGTTTGGACATAACTCCGCCCCTATGTAACCGATTGATCTCAAACTTGGTATGGAGACAGGCATTCGAGGTCCCTACGCGCATGCAAAAAATTTGAGCCGCGGCTGCCATAGGGCCGGAGAAAAAGTCGATCCTAGAATTTGGTCAAATGCATATACACAAAGAGCAGGTTGGGTTTGGACCTTGCTCCGCCCCTATGGCTCCGATTGAGCTCAAACTTGGTACTGAGTAGCCATTTGAAGTCCCTATAGGCATGCAAAAAATCGGAGCACCGGCTGACATAGGGCCGGAAAAAATTCGATCTAATTGGGGGTAAAATGGCGGATTTCGCTATAGTTGCGAATTTGGGTTTGGACATAACTCCGCCCCTATGTAACCGATTGAGCTCCAACTTGGTATGAAGGTAGGCATTCGAGGTCCCTACGCGCAGGAAAAAAATTGGATCCGCGGCTGCATAGGGCCGGAGAAAAGTTCGATCCTAGAATTAGGTCAAATGCATATAAACAAAGAGCAGGTTGGGTTTGGACCTTGCTCCGCCCCTATGGCTCCGATTGAGCTCAAACTTGGTACTGAGGTAGCCATTTGAGGTCCCTACAGGCATGCAAAAAATCGGAGCCCCGGCTGCCATAGGGCCGGAAAAAAATTCGATCCTAAATTGGGGGTAAAATGTCGGATTTCGCTGTATTTGCGAATTTGGGTTTGGACCTAGCTCCGCCCCTATGGAACCGATTGAGCTCAAACTTGGTATGGAGGTAGGAATTCGAGGTCATTTCGCTCATGCAAAAAATTGGAGCCGCGGCTACCATAGGGCCGGAGAAAAGTTCGATCCTAGAATTGGGTCAAATGCATATACACAAAGAGCAGGTTGGGTTTGGACCTTGCTCCGCCCCTATGGCTCCGATTGAGCTCAAACTTGGTACTGAGGTAGCTATTTCAGATCCCGACAGGCATGCAAAAAATCGGAGCCCCGGCTGCCATAGGGCCGGAAAAAAGTTCGATCCTAATTGGGGGTAAAATGGCGGATTTCGCTGTAGTTGCGAATTTGGGTTTGGACCTAGCTCCGCCCCTATGGAACCGATTGAGCTCAAACTTTGTATGCAGGTAGGCATTCGAGGTCCCTACGCGCATGCAAAAAATTGGAGCCGCGGCTGACATAGGGCCGGAGAAAAAATTCGATCCTAGAATTTGGTCACATGCATATACCCAAAGATCAAGTTGGGTTTGGACCTTGCTCCGCCCCTATGGCTCCGATTGAGCTCAAACTTGGTACTGAGGTAGCCATTTGAGGTCCCTACAGGCATGCAAAAAATCGGAGCCCCGGCTGCCATAGGGCCGGAAAAAAGTTCGATCCTAATTGGGGGTAAAATGGCGGATTTCGCTGTAGTTGCGAATTTGGTTTTGGACATAGCTCCGACCCTATGGAACCGATTGAGCTCAAACTTGGAATGGAGGTAGGCATTCGAGGTCCCTACGCGCATGCAAAAAATTGGAGCCGCGGTTGCCTTAGGGCCGGAGAAAAGTTCGATCCTAGAATTGATTCAAATACATATTCACAAAGAGCAGGTTGGGTTTGGACCTTGCTCCGCCCCTATGGCTCCGATTGAGCTCAAATTTGGTACTGAGGTAGCCATTTGAGGTCCCTACATTCATGCAAAAATCGGAGCCCCGGCTGCCATAGGGCCGGAAAAAAGTTCGATCCTAATTGGGGGTAAAATGGCGGATTTCGCTGTAGGTGCGAATTTGGGTTTGGACCTAGCTCCGCCCCTATGGAACTGATTGAGCTCAAACTTGGTATGGAGGTAGGCATTCGATGTCCCTACGCGCTTGCAAAAAATTGGAGCCGCAGCTGCCATAGGGCCGGAGAAAAGTTCGATCCTTGAATTGGGTCAAATGCATATACACAAAGAGCAGTTTGGGTTCGTACCTTGCTCCGCCTCTATGGCTCCGATTGAGCTCAAATTTGGTACTGAGGTAGCCATTTGAGGTCCCTACAGGCATGCAAAAGATCGGAGCCCCGGCTGCCATAGGGCCGGAAAAAAATTCGATCCTAATTGGGGGTAAAATTGCGGATTTCGCTGTATGTGCAAATTTGGGTTTTGACCTAGCTCCGCCCCTATGGAACCGATTGAGCTCAAACTTGGTAATGAGGTAGCGGTTTGAGGTCCCTACAGGCATGCACAAAATCGCTGGCCCGGCTGCCATAGGGCCGGAAAAAAGTTCGATCCTAATTGGGGTAAAATGGCGAATTTCGCTGTAGGTGCGAATTTGGGTTTTGACCTAGCTCCGCCCCTATGGAACCGATTGAGCTCAAACTTGGTATGGAGGTAGGCATTCGAGGTCCCTACGCGCATGCAAAAAATTGGAGCCGTGGCTGCCATAGGGCGGGAGAAAAGTTCGATCCTAGAATTGGGTCAAATGCATATACACAAAGAGCAGGTTGGGTTTAGACCTTGCTGCATCCCTATGTCTCCGATTGAGCTCAAACTTGGTACTGAGGTAGCCATTTGAGGTCCCTACAGGCCTGCAAAAAATCGGAGCCCCGGCTGCCATAGGGCCGGAAAAAAATTCGATCCTAATTGGTGGTAAAATGGCCGATTTCGCTAAAGCTGCGAATTTGGGTTTGGACCTAGCTCCGCCCCTATGGAACCGATTGAGCTCAAACTTGGTATGGGGGTAGGCATTCGAGGTCCCTACGCGCATGCAAAAAATTTGAGCCGCGGCTGCCATAGGGCCGGAGAAAACTTCGATCCTAGAATTGGGTCAAATGCATATACACAAAGAGCAGGTTGGGTTTGGACCTTGCTCCGCTCCTTTGGCTCCGATTGAGCTCAAACTTGGTACTGAGGTAGCCATTTGACGTCCCTACAGCAGGCAAAAAATCGGAGCCCCGACTGCCATAGGGCCGGAAAAAAGTTCGATCTTAATAGGGGGTAAGTAAAATGGCGGATTTCGCTGTAGTTGCGAATTTGGGTTTGGACCTAGCTCCGCCCCTATGGAACCGATTGAGCTCAAACTTGGTATGGAGGTAGGCATTCGACGTCCCTACAGGCATGCAAAAAATTAGAGTAACGACTGCCATAGGGCCGGAAAAAAATTCGATCCTAATATGGGGTAAAATGGCGGATTTCGCTGTAGTTGCGAATTTGGGTTTGGACATAGCATCTATGGAACCGATTGAGCTCAAACTTGGTATGGAGGTAGGCATTCGAGGTCCCTACGCGCATGCAAAAAATTGGAGCCGCGGCTGCCATAGGGCCGGAGAAAAGTTCGATCCTAGAATTGGGTCAAATGCATATACACAAAGAGCAGGTTGGGTTTGGACCTTGCTCCGCCCCTATGGCTCCGATTGAGCTCAAACTTGGTACTGAGGTAGCCATTTGAGGTCCCTACAGGCATGCAAAAAATTTGAGCCCCGGCTGCCATAGGGCCGGAAAAAAGTTCGATCCTAGTTGGGGGTAAAATGACGGATTTCGCGGTAGTTGCGAATTTGGGTTTGGACATAGCATCTATGGAACCGATCGCGCTCAAACTTGGTATGGAGGTAGGCATTCGAGGTCCCTACGCGCATGCAAAAAATTGGAGCCGCGGCTGCCATAGGGCCGGAGAAAAGTTCGATCCTAGAATTGGGTAAAATGCATATACACAAAGAGCAGGTTGGGTTTGGACCTTGCTCCGCCCCTATGGCTCCGATTGAGCTCAAACTTGGTACTGAGGTAGCCATTTGAGGTCCCTACAGGCATGCAAAAAATCGGAGCCCCGGCTGCCATAGGGCCGGAAAAAAGTTCGATCCTAATTGGGGGTAAAATGGCGGATTTCGCTGTAGTTGCGAATTTGGGTTTGGACCTAGCTCCGCCCCTATGGAACCGATTGAGCTCAATCTTGATACTGAGGTAGCCATTTGTGGTCCCTTCGGGCATGCAAAAAATTGGAGCCGCGCCTGCCATAGGGCCGGATAAAAGTTCGATCCTAGAATTGGGTGAAATGTATATACCCAAAGATCAGGTTTGGTTTTGACCTTGCTCCGCCCCTATGGCTCCGATTGAGCTCAAACTTGGTACTAAGGTAGCCATTTGAGGTCCCTACAGGCATGCAAAAAATCGGATCCCCGGTTGCCATAGGGCCGGAGAAAGTTTCGATCCAAATTGGGGGGTAAAATGGCGGATTTCGCTGTAGTTGCGAATTTGGGTTTGGACCTATCTCCGCCCCTATGGAACCGATTGAGCTCAAACTTGGTATGGAGGTAGGCCTTCGAGGTCCCTACGCGCATGCAAAAAATTGGAGCCGCGGCTGCCATAGGGCCGGAGAAAACTTCGATCTTAGATTTGGGTCAAACGCATAAACACAAAGAGCAGGTTGGGTTTGGACCTTGCTCCGCCCCTATGGCTCCGATTGAGCTCAAACTTGGTATGGAGGTAGCCATTTTAAGGTCCCTACAGGCATGCAAAAAATCGGAGCCCCGGCTGCCATAGGGCCGGAAAAAAGTTCGATCCTAATTGGGGGTAAAATGACAGATTTCGCTGTAGTTGGGAATTTGGGTTTGGACCTAGCTCCGCCCCTATAGAACCGATTGAGCTCAAACTTGGTATGGAGGTAGTCAAATGCATATACAGAAAGAGCAGGTTGGGTTTGGACCTAGCTCCGCCCCTATGGAACCGATTGAGCTCAAACTTGGTATGGAGGTAGGCCTTCGAGGTCCCTACGCGCATGCGAAAAATTGGAGCCGCGGCTGCCATAGGGCCGGAGAAAAGCTCGATCCTAGAATTGGGTCAAATGCATAAACACAAAGAGCAGGTTGGGTTTGGACTTTGCTCCGCCCCTATGGCTCCGATTGAGCTCAAACTTGGCACTGAGGTAGCTATTCGAGGTCTCTAGAGGCATGCAAAAAAAAAAAAAACCGGAGCCCCGGCTGTCATATGGCCGGAAAAGAGTTCGATCCTAATTGAGGGGAAAATGGCGAATTTCGCTATAGTTGCGAAATTTGGTTTGGACCTAGCTCCGCCCCTATGTAACCGATTTAGCTCAAACTTGGTATGGAGGTAGGCATTCGAGGTCCCTTCGCGCATGCAAAAAATTGGAGCCGCGGCTGCCATAGGGCCGGAGAAAACTTCGATCCTAGAATTGGGTCAAATGCAAATACACAAAGAGCAGGTTGGGTTTGGACCTTGCTCCGCCCCTATGGCTCCGATTGAGCTCAAACTTGGTACTGAGGTAGCCATTTGAGGTCCCTACAGGCATGCAAAAAATCGGAGCCCCGGCTACCATAGGGCCGGAAAAAAGTTCGATCCTAATTGGGGGTAAAATGGCGGATTTCGCTGTAGTTGCGAATTTGGGTTTGGACCTAGCTCCGCCCCTATGGAACCGATTGAGCTCAAACTTGGTATGGAGGTAGGCATTCGAGGTTCCTACGCGCATGCAAAAAATTGGAGCCGAAGCTTCCCTAGGGCCGGAGAAAAGTTCGATCCTAAAATTGGGTCAAATGCATATACACAAAGAGCAGGTTTGGTTTGTACCTTGCTCCGCCTCAAGGCTCGGATTGAGCTCAAATTTGGTACTGAGGTAGCCATTTGAGGTCCCTACACGCATGCAAAAAATCGGAGCCCCGGCTGCCATAGGGCCGGAAAAAAGTTCGATCCTAATTGGGCGTAAAATGGCGGATTTCGCTGTAGGTGCGAATTTGGGTTTGGACCTAGCTCCGCCCCTATGGAACCGATTGAGCTCAAACTTGGTATGGAGGTAGGCATTCGAGGTCCCTACGCGCATGCAAAAAATTGGAGCCGCGGCTGACATAGGGCCATAGAGGTTCGATCCTAGAATTGGGTCAAATGCATATACACAAAGAGCAGGTTGGGTTTGGATCTTGCTCCGTCCCTATGGCTCCGATTGAGCTCATACTTGGTACTGAGGTAGCCATTTGAGGTCCCTACAGGCATGCAAAAAATCGGAGCCTCGCCTGAAATAGGGCTGGAAAAAAGTTCGATCCTAATTGTGGGTAAAAAGGCGGATTTCGCTGTTGCGAATTTGGGTTTGGACATAGCATCTATGGAACCGATCGCGCTCAAACTTGGTATGGAGGTAGGCATCCGAGGTCCCTACGCGCATGCAAAAAATTGGAGCCGCGGCTGACATAGGGCCTGAGAAAAGTTCGATCCTAGAATTGGGTCAAATGCATATACACAAAGAGCAGGTTGGGTTTGGACCTTGCTCCGCCCCTATGGCTCCGATTGAGCTCAAACTTGGTACTGAGGTAGCCATTTGAGGTCCCTGCAGGCATGCAAAAAATCGGAGCCCCGGCTGCCATAGGGCCGGAAAAAACTTTGATCCTAATTGGGGTTAAAATGGCGGATTTCGCTGTAGTTGCGAATTTGGGTTTGGACCGAGCTCCGCCCCTATGGAACCGATTGAGCTCAATCTTGATACTGAGGTAGCCATTTGTAGTCCCTTCGCGCATGCAAAAAATTGGAGCCGCGCCTGCCATAGGGCCGGATAAAAGTTCGATCCTAGAATTGGGTGAAATGCATATACCCAAAGATCAGGTTTGGTTTTGACCTTGCTCCGCCCCTATGGCTCCGATTGAGCTCAAACTTGGTACTAAGGTAGCCATTTGAGGTCCCTACAGGCATGCAAAAATCGGAGCCCCGGCTGCCATAGGGCCGGAGAAAGTTTCGATCCAAATTGGGGGGTAAAATGGCGGATTTCGCTGTAATTGCGAATTTGGGTTTGGACCTATCTCCGCCCCTATGGAACCGATTGAGCTCAAACTTGGTATGGAGGTAGGCCTTCGAGGTCCCTACGCGCATGCAAAAAATTGGAGCCGCGGCTGCCATAGGGCCGGAGAAAACTTCGATCCTAGAATTGGGTCAAACGCATAAACACAAAGAGCAGGTTGGGTTTGGACCTTGCTCCGCCCCTATGGCTCCGATTGAGCTCAAACTTGGTACTGAGGTAGCCATTTGAATTCCCTACAGGCATGCAAAAAGTCGGAGCCCCGGCTGCCATAGGGCCGGAAAAAAGTTCGATCCTAATTTGGGGTAAAATGGCGGATTTCGCTGTGGTTGCGAATTTGGGTTTGGACCTAGCTCCGCCCCTATGCAACCGATTGAGCTCAAACTTGGTATGGGGGTAGGCATTCGAGGTCCCTACGCGCATGCAAAAAATTGGAGCCGCGGATGCCATAGGGCCGGAGAAAACTTCGATCCTAGAATTGGGTCAAATGCATATACACAAAGAGCAGGTTGGGTTTGGACCTTGCTCCGCCCCTATGGCTCCGATTGAGCTCATACTTGGTACTGAGGTAGCCATTTGAGGTCCCTACAGGCATGCAAAAAACCGGAGCCACGGCTGCTATAGGGCCGGAAAAAAATTCGATCCTAATTGGGGGTAAAATGGCGGATTTCGCTGTAGTTGCGAATTTGGGTTTGGACCTAGCTCCGCCCCTATGGAACCGATTGAGCTCAAAGTTGGTATGGGGGTAGGCATTCGAGGTCCCTACAGACATGCAAAAAATCGGAGCCCCGGCTGCCATAGGGCCGGAAAAAAGTTCGATCCTAATTGCGGGTAAAATGGCGGATTTCGCTGTAGTTGCGAATTTGGGTTCGGACTTAGCTCCGCTCCTATGGAACCGATTGAGCTCCAACTTGGTATGGAGGCATGCATTCGAGGTCCCTACGCGTGTGCAAAAAATTGGAGCCGCGGCTGCCATTGGGCCGGAGAAAA